>OY754960.1:6013565-7216278 GCA_963576555.1 Ferdinandea cuprea | reverse complement strand
GAAAAACTATTCTAGCCCGGTAGACTTTCGCGCAGATTTGGGGGAAGGGGAATCTGTATAGCGTGCTATTTCTTACATACATGTTTAATTGTTGGGCTCTTGGCCATGGAAGTCTTCGTTAGGTTTTCTTATGTGAGTGGTTGGTGAATGTTGTTGAAGTTAATGTGTGGGCCATCATTGGGGGAGAGATCATTATTTCTCATCTTTCCCCACCCATCGTTGTATAGGCAAACAGTCTGTCTGGCTCTAACCGGGTCTTCATCCCGACCCGTTTGGAATCACGTTGGGGTGTGCTAAGGGATCGTCCTCCCCCCACCCATCGTTGTCGAGATGCCAACACGCCGTTGGGCCCAATACCTGCTTTTGTCATCCTCCGGGTCTCATGGAAACGAGCCAGCTTGATTGGGGTTAAAGGTCAATCAGAGGCGGCCAGTTAACCATTCTCCCAGCAGGATGACGGAAATAAAAATGAGAGGATAGGGCGCAAAAGTGGATTGGGTATGGGAGTGGAAGGGTTGGAGGGGAAACAAATTTTTGTGGCGTTTTTTAACGCAACAACTTCATTTATTTCTGAAAACACTTCACTCAAACGGCATCGCTGGCGTATTCATGTTCTTAGGGGTTTCTCTGTCAAAACCAGGTAGTCCCACTTAAAATTCATCAACACTAAAAATTTGCCCCCATATGAGTGCCAAACTGGCAATAATAGTTCATTTTTTTTTAGATAAAATTCAAAACAAAAACACACGCATCTCACTATGACGCAATTTCCCAATTCAGTAGTGCCAATCACCGGAATTCCAAGAACCTTGACACATAAATGTCAATTCTTGGGCAACTTAACTTAGACTGAACTTGAGCTACACATACACCCACTTGCTAAAGAATCTTCTGGTATTTCTCTATGAAAAAAAAAAAAAATAAAACCAGAGAAAAACTCATCAAACTTTGTCACTAATTAAGAACCAACCACAATGTGTGTATTTATAAATTTGACAATTTATCTTTATTTATCGGCGGATGGACTTAAATTTTTTTGTTTAACAATTTTGTTTATGTTCTCGATTAGCCGCTGAATTAGAAACAAAAAAATAAATATATTTTTCTTTAATCTTTTGTTTAGCAAGCAAAATCATAAGCAGACTGTGGTGGATCCGATTAGTAGTTAGTCATTTATTTCTAAAAATATTACATATTCTGTTGGCGTTTGAAAAGAAAAAAAAATTGAAGCTCTTTAGCAGGTGATAAATTATGTGTCAACGGCAAAGAATGCAACATGAAGAACTTTCAGTCAAACCTTATAATCCTGCCAAAACTTTTACCCTTTCGGAAAGTTCATATACTAATTTCTTTAACTTTAAGCGCCACTTGCAGTAGGTAAAAATAAATTAGCCATCAATATCGAAAAGTGACGACAAATGGAAATTTTTCAAAGACATAGTAAATCATCGGGCAGCAGAATTTTTAAAAAGATTTTTAAGAGTTAAGAGTAGGAAAGTAGGTATCTGAAGTCATCTGGTGGCGCTATTAAAGCATGGTAGTTTTGCCCACGCCAAAACATGCGTATAAAAATACGAGAAATCACTCACCGAACTGTTTGATTAACTAGTGATTCACCGAATTCCAGGTGCAACTACTTCGCTAATAAACAAACTTCTAATAGAAAAATGGCTTGACCACGCACATATGTACGTAATTGACAGCCTAACTAAATAAATGTTTTATTTGCAAAAAAAAAATCTGACATAAGTTAGTTTTGTTTATGCATATTTTTAGCGAGTTAAAACGTACGCTATAAAAACTGTAGTCTTATAAAAAATAAACAATCTCAAATGATCCAATCCTCTAAATAAACTAATTTTGATTGATAAAATGTTGTACCTTTTTGTAAGAAAAGACTCGAAACGTCAAAAGGAAATAAAATACGATTGAATCTCTGACAGATGACAGCTCACATTTGGCACTACTCGGCAGAGCAGTCACCCACCCAATTGGGTCACTCAAATAACTCACTCTCCACTCAAAACGATGGCATCTCACATTATGAACACCATGAACATCATTTGTCAGCGTCTTCATTTGGGGAGGAAAATAAAAGTAAAACAATGCGTCTGCCGCAGAAGGCGTTGGCAGATTTTATCGCCGACACGCTGTTTCTTTTTTTGTAAACAAAATATCGAAACTTAAGTATTGAAACAACAAAAGTAGGTACATTATGTTTGTTGTTCAAATGTATGGCATGTGTATGAGTTTCTTCCGTTGAACTTTAGATCTTAATGAAGTGGGTATGATGTTGACACAAGCAACAAAACGCATAAAATGTTTACTATGCAGCAGTGTATTGTTTTTCGTCAAACTAGCATTGACTTGAACGAAGGTCTTAACAATGTGACTTATTGAGTTTGTTATCGTCATCGAATTTCTCGTAATAGAAAATGTTGAAGTGAAGTGAAGTGAAGAAATTAGCTTGAATGTCACAAATTTGTTATGGAATCGCAGTTAGAAGATGTGACAGGAGACATGACACTGAATGGTTTCCATTCAGGAATGAACAGCTCTTTTAACAAGAAGAAGAGAAATTTACTTCTGAATTTGAATTCGAAATCAAAAACAGAAGCACTCTCATTTCACACGCTTTAAACTTCAAAATCGGTGAATGCTATATTTATCAGAGCTCCTTCTTGGAGGCTTCTTCTGCGAAAATCTAAGTGATCTTTCCACATTGACATTAAAAGTCTTCTTCATTCAGAAGCTCCAAATGGTTTAACGAGTAGAGAGGAGCTTTATCCTAGATGCCTGTGGTATCACAACGGACCAATATTGGTCTAAGTGTGTCGGTCTTATGCCGGTAGCCACTTCAACCTAACCAAACATAAGAGGTTAAGCGCGTCGACACAAAAATGGTGACAGAAAGTGAATTTTTGCAATTGCAGTAGTAGGAACAACTCGAGCAAAACAGATAGAGTATCGAGCCAGAAGAAGGATAGAGAAGAAAATATTGCGTCGAAAAAAAGGGGCAAGCACAGTGTTCCAGCTCAATGAATTCAAAGAGTCCCGCGATCGAAACACTATCGGTATTGTTCTACAAGAAAGTCAATGAATTGGCGGCTGGCTTCAAGCACGGAACTAAAGATCTGTTCTTAAGGTCTATAAGAAGAACTATAATATGGAGGTGTTGTTTTGGTAGGGCTATTTTACAAAGTATGGGTGGAAGACCATAAGCTTCATATGCGGACTCTACAAGAATCCTATCCAACGTGCTGTGTGAACGTCTCAAGACCTTCTTTAACACATTAATCGGCACGTACCAGTGTGGCTTCCGTCCGTCAGATTGGCTGTACATCTAGGTCTTCACACTAAAACATATCCTGGAAAAGGCCAACGAATTTCAAGTCGATGCACCTCATCTTTTTATCCAACTTTAAGCTGTATATGATGGCATTCAACGTCAGGGCCTCTACAGGGCCTCATGAACATTGGCAGCAGCTCATCTGAACTATTTCAAAAATGCAACGAATTTCGGCAAAGTTGTCAACACGAAAGGCACTATCTTCAGCAGATCTGTCCAGCTACTGAGATGTGCGAATGATGTTGACATCATAGAACGCCCATAGGGTGCCGTGATAGAAACATGAATTGAATTGAAACAATCGAATCCACTCAACGAATGGGAACTAAGTGGAGATCCGTCGAAGAATTACATTAGGAAACCGCTGCTGCTGCGGTGTGTGCTCTACAGAACCCTTAACCTGCCAGTTCTGCTATATGGCGCCGAGTGCTTGAAGATTTAATGATAAGCTGGAGAGGGGATTTAATATAAGGTTCCTGCGAACAATGGATAGATGGACTGTGCTGAGATGGAAAATTTAGAAGAAGATTCGAGGCTAGGTTCCGAGAGGTCCAATTTTCAGTGACTCTGCCGCTGAGATCCGTCTGAATTGGATATAGATCTCTGACCTCAGAAAACCCACAAGATAAAGTCCAACGATGTGATCGTTCATGAAGAATGTTCGCTGCGAATGTTCGCTATGTGGCATGTAGCGCCATTCTGCTGAAACCACAAGTCCCTCACGTCTATATCGTTCAATTAGGGCCAAAATAAATTCATTATTATCATTGGTTAGCCGTTGAGGAGGACGCAACCTCTGCACCACTTGCACACGCTCAATCGAGGAACTTCCCCTGGTGATCCGGTATCAGTAACCGATTAATAAAGGATAGATTTGACAGTTGCCGCCAAAACAACACAGACTGTCAACATTGCAAAACCCTTTATAATGGCAGAAGACTTGAGCTTTAAAAAGCCGACTCTTGTGGAAACTGCGCAAAGCTTCTCCTTCTCCTCCTAGATATCACTTCAATAATCTACAACAAATCGATCAATTCTCGCATGCGAATAAAATGCGTGGGCGAAGGATTAAGAATGTTGACGACTTTTACCGAGGTCTTCCCTGTGTTCCTTTTCTTGTCAAATTTAACTTTAAGACTTGGGGCGGGTATTTTAAATTTTAAGTCAAATACAAGTTAAGTCAAATAATATCAATAAAGCCCAATCGAGTTAAGAGTTCTGAACCTCTGAGGACGCCTCCACGTCAAAGAAAAGAACCCTACAAACACCGTCAGAAATGATAGTATTGAGTCATGTGACTGGCATGAGTGGCGAAGTGATCCGAAACTGGGGGACCTGCAGATATTTTTCTATGTTTGAGTTGCAGTTCGTCCATAGCCCATAGTCCGATCATAACCTCGTCAAAGAAGCACAGACAATTCCTCAACCTAACCCAACTTACTAACAAATTCTTAAAAAAAAACATTTTAAAATTAGCCCCATCCTATTTCGACACATTTCATTCACCCGTAGTCGCAATGTCGACAAATTTCTAATCATCAGTGACACTTGACAACATACCTCTGGCATTATCCCATCGTGGCAGGCGCCTTAAGGTCGTCCACACGTTCGGCCGATCCCCGACAAATTGCAATTGCAACAAAATCCCATTAACAAGTTCTAGGAATACATTTTCTAATTTCTATTCTTAAATCGCATGACTTACGGTGACGCGAATTCTATTTTATTTTTGGGTTCATTTCCTCGATGTGATTCTGTTGATGCAAATAATTAATGGCGGACCATTAATATGGGGTGACAAGATGCCACCACAATTCTGGGGAGGCGAACAGCTGTGTCGATTTTGCCACCTATTCTGTGGAACGAGCAGGTGATTTCTCAGCTCTACATACTTCGATGTTTAGTGTCATGTTTTGTTTGTCAACAAAAATTACATGAAATACGAGTGCGTTTTGAATGTGATGATTCATCCTGCGATAAGGAGCCGTGTGGCCAATTGCAACATCACGCATGAATCCTCGGCCATCGCGCCATCCTTACAATTGCAACGCATACTTGCAATAGTCTTCAATTTCAGGCAGAATGCCAAGAAGCAATTGTCGACACCTGATGCAGCGGAACGAGGCAAGACTCGATGTTCGCTGAGATGGGCTTTACCCATGGCAGCAGATGTGAAGACAGGATAATTAACTTTGACTAGACACTTGTGTATGGGTTGCTTGGCTGGTTGAAGCAGTTGAAAGGCTTATCGTAGATTGGATTTGTACATCGCGTACTTGCATTTGGCTTTGGACTATTTCGTGTCTGGAATTCTAAGCTGATATCACATCTCAGACTCCGTGGCTAATCGATTCTGTTGTGTGTCATTCAGAGCATGCGGCGAGACAATAATGAGAAAACCGTGGCGACTGACGTTATTTCTTTGTTAATCGAATAAAAAGGTCCTCTGCTCCTCATGAAGCCAAAGAGTACAGCAAGAAGAACTGAGTTTCTTTTGTGAAATTCCGATCTGGTGACATTTTTCGCTAATCGAATACTTTCATCTGTATTGTTGGCTGAGGAGATGAGTGGAATACGGAAATTGGAGCCTGGTTACGGCAAAGATTGAAGAGAAAGGTGATAAACAACGGCACACCTCAACGTTTTGATTGCAATTGGGTCAGGAACACAAAATGCCTGCAATCGCAGGAAGATGACAAATTATAGGTGTGCATGATGTTTTTCTGAAGAAAAAAAAACCCATTTCAGACATCGGAGAAATCCGTTATAAGGATGCAAAAGCAGTCTTGTTAAATACAAAACTCATTCCGCCCCAACTTGCCAATTTATTAAAATAATATTCAGATGTCAAATGGAATTTATAATCACGTAACTGCAATACCTACTTACGATACGAACCAATAAAATATAGTCATCGATTGTCATAATAATGATTACACCGCTCCTAACCATCTGTCAGCGAATGGGTTTTGCAATAAATTGCACTGCCATCCATGGCGAGTTAGCATTGGCAAGCAAAAAAAATTTAAATTGATTGTCATACCAAAACGTCATGGCCTTCACTATAATACAGAATACTACTCGTACAATGTGCAAAGAAAACAATTTTGAAAATTTCTACTCGTGTTAGCATACGTTCGACCCCCAGAGTATGGGCTGTCAAATGGACTGCACTGGACTGGGCTATCCAATGTCCGAATGCAACATAATCGATCGGCATGTCAATGGATTTGCATTCGCTTGGATTGTTGATGCACATCCAAAAATATCGGACACTGTTGCAATATATGGGATAGTTTTTTTTTTTTTTTTTTTGAAAATATCATCTACAATTGATGAGTTTTTTATGCATAGCGGCATATACGCAATAAGTCGGAAATTTGCATTCAAATTTAACGATGTATCGATAGCACGTGTTTTTGACGTGATAACGCGTCGAATGTGAGTGCAACGAAAAGGAACAATCTAAACCTTAAAAATGTACATCTTGCCGATTTGGAAGAATGTTTTTTTTTTTGGCCACTTTCCAAAGGGGCAGCAGGCCTTGAAAGTTATTTTTTTTTTTAAGAGGTGGCTTTAATTTATCATATTGTGTCGGGGAGACACCCCTAAATAGTTAAAAAAAAAACCTAACCCAAACCTAAACATAAACTTTTTTTTTCAGATGACAAAAATATTGATGAATACAATATGGCAACAGTACCTGGGTTGCCAGCTTCGTGGGTTTAAGGGATTTCAAGTTTAAGGGCGAGTACCGCTTACACAACTTCGTTGCTTCGCTCGGGGTATGTGCTTTTCGTCGGGCTGGCGCCTATGGCAACAATGTGTGTGGCAACACTCACCGCAAAATAAAGAATAAAACATAAGGAAAGGCTACAGTCTGCTGGGGGCGAACAGTATGATACCCTATCCATATCCCTATATGCCCCAAAGAAAAAAGCATTAAGAAGATTTTATTTCATTCTAGTAATTAAAAAAAAAAATTTTTTTTTGAAAAAACGGCCCCAAAAAGTGGGCGTGGCCAAAAACTTTGTATGGGCGATATGTTGGAAAAAATATAGGGTAAATATCTTGTTAAACATTTTTTTTCGCTTTCTATGAACATTTTCGAAGAAAACAGCATTTTAGTAAAAAAACGCCCACAAAAAGTAGGCGTGGCAAAAAACTTTATATGACAAACTTATAAAGGGGGGCAGTGCCTACATATCTTGTGAAGGATGTAACACTCTAAACGGTTTTTTCTAAATTGTGGGCGTGGCAGTGGGCGTATTCAAAAAAATTTTACACTTAACCATTTCGGAGCCCTGCCCTAGGGAATATGTGGTCCAAATTTCAGCTTCCTATCTTAATTTTAAAGGCCTAAAAATTGCGTACGGACGGACGGACGGACATTGCTAGATAGTCTTAGGATTTGGTCCTGATCATAAATATATATACTTTTATGGGTCTACGACGAATATTAACGGGTGTTACATACTATGTGTCAAAATTAATATAGGATAAGGTATAAAAAGGGATTTTATAACTTCCTCGGGCTTAATCCAAAAATTCCCCGAAATTCCCAACCAAAAATAAAAATTCCCAACAAAAATCAAAGAATGAACTTCTTTAATAAAAGGGTATATTGTAAGTTTTTGTTATAAGAGCCGGGGTTAATCGCTTGAGGCGAGTTGTTTGAGAGCATGTAAGTTTTGATTTGCTCGTGCGGATTTTTAAAGATGAGTTTTCGCGTATGGCGCCTGGAGTGCGTCATCATAATCGAATTGTGTGTACGCAGCTACTATTTCAGTCTCGAGAAGCTTCAAAAAAAGACTACTTTTAGTTTCCAAACGAAGAGAAACTGTAAACTCTAAAACTTCGGTAAAAAAAACTTTAAAGCGTCTGTGAAGACGTATTTAGAGCTTTGATTTCTACTTCTATTCCTTTCAAAGTTTTACTAAGGACTCATTAAGGCGAGATATAAGGACTCTATGAAGGCTCAAGCTTCTGTTGAGCAGTGCAAAGTTTTGGACATTGTTTCTCATTTTATTCGTTGAGAATTTTTAAGTCTCTGATTGTGATTTTAAGGCCCGCATTAGACATGGTAGCAAAACTGATGAATAAGAAAAAAATACAATGTCACCTACTTACTTACACACGGGTTTTGAACTGACAACCTCCATCAGAGTCGGACTAGTCTTTTATCTTTAAAGCTCATAAAAAGATTACTATTAGAACTTTAATAGCTCACTTCTATTCCTTTCAAAGAAAGTTTTACTAAGGACTCATTAAGGCAAGATATAAGGACTCTAGCTCCTGTTAAGCAGTGAAAAGTTTTGGACAGTGTTTCTCATTTTATTCATTGAGAATTTTTAAGTCTCTAATTGTGATTTTAAGGCCCGCATTAGACATGGTAGCAAAACTGATGAATAAGAAAAAATACAATGTCACCTACTTACTTACACACGGGTTTTGAACTGACAACCTCCATCAGAGTCGGACTAGTCTTTTCTCTTTAAAGCTTTTAAAAAGATTACGATTAGTACTTTAATAGCTCAATAATAAAAGTATTAACTTAGGCTCTTAGGCCTCTTAGGTATAGAGGCTCAAGCTTCGGTTATATGCACATCAAGCTAATGTAAGAATGAAGTGGTAATACAAGTCAAGACATTGATACAGAGTTTGCTTCTACTAAAAGCTTTACAAAAGTCAAAAGAAACTTTGCCCTGCCGAACCTTAAACATTTGTGCTTTAAGGGAATTTAATTGTTTGTTTGGTACGCAAAAGTGTCGACCAGGTGGATGCCGCTGTACAGCTCGTAAAGTTTGTCATTGAATTGTTTCTTCCATAACTCATCAACGCAAACGGGACAAAATATCTTCGGAAGAATTTGTCTCTGCAGTACTGGGTCTTATATGGAGTTCCCTTAGTTGTTCGGGGGAGGGTCTTACAAGATAGCTGCCCTCTCAGTCCAAAGAAATAGCGACTGGCAACCGTTATTATGATATCTGAAGAGATGTCGTTTCAGATATTTTAGCAGATGTAGACAATATGCTTTACTACCTCAAATTTATAGCTGTCGATTGTGACGTTCTATCCTAATCGTCGATGTTGGGTGTCGCCTTATTTTATTTACCCACTTTTGCCGCTTCTGTTTCTTTACACCCAACCTCTGTGTTCAACCGATAATATCAATCAAACCGCACTAATAGGGTCCAATCAGATCGTTGGTTCAAACACAACACCTTATATGTGACTTGACTATAGCGCAGTTAAGAGGGGCCCTTTCTTGTGACACGGGAATATGATGCGAGGTTCCATTTATCAGGCATACTTTCTTCCGACTGAATCATAGAAATGAGTTAATGTGTGCTCTGTGCCAAGTTTTCGGGGGGTAGACCGTCCAGCCCAGCAGCCTTGTTCGATTTGTGACAAGGTTTCCTTCTTCATCTCTACAGGTCTCTGATCCGGTCTTATTATTTTGATCTTTCTTTTTAACTTTTGGTAAATTTTCGGAATATAAATGTGAGAAATTCTTTATTTCCTCGATTGCACGCTTCTCGTGATGGTCGCGTAAAACCCAGCGCTTCTCCGCATCGCAGTGCCACTGTTCTTCAAAGGAAATTCCCAAGAGGTTAAGCGATCGGAAAAGGTTCTGGGGGCTTGGTGCGATTACAATCGTTCAAATATTTCCCAGTTCTTTAAGATATTCGTTAAGACATACATTGGCTGCAACTAGATAGTGGTCCGATTCTATGTTGCCCAATCCGAATGTTCGGACATCTAAAATATTAGGCAAGTGCCTTAAGTCGATCGCAACATGATCAATTTGGTTAATGATCTAGTGGCCGGCATATTAAAATAAAATAAATATTAGGCGTAAACGGCCCATACAGGACCTAAAGCCTAGCTTCTCCAACCATTGTGTGTGCGAAGTTATATTTTTGATACGAATGGCGGGACCTACAGTTTAATGCCAATTCCGAATGGCAATTTATTCTTGAGAAACTTCTCATGACATTTCTTACTCTTGGATGTTTGTCAGACGTTCGCAAGAGGCGAGGCAGCGAATAAAATCGTTCAGGTGGTACAGGTCGGGATTTGAACCGGCTTAACCACTAAGCCACTGCACCCTCAAGGCCGGCATATTCCTTTGTAAAAATTGAGGCAAGAAAAACGTTCGCTTGCTATAGTAAAACTACGTCCTGCAGGGAAATCGATTAGCCTAAGCCCGTTTCCAGATGTGGTGTTGTGTAGTTTTTTTCAATAGAGCTACCGAAGTGTCCTCCTTTTCTATTTCGGCATTTAAATCGCCCACTGGCATAAAATGTCTTTGATTAACGTGGCAGCTGAAGCCCCAAAGGCTAAAGGGACATATTGGACAAAAAGCGCGCATGGAGGAGAAAAAACAGCAGCGACCTACATATAAGCTGTACCAATAAATGGATGTGGTCAAAAGGCTTAAACTGACTCCCATTAAGCGATTGGACAATAATACATAAGGCAAGGGGATTTCAAAATCGCAAGCCTCAGTTTTGAGACGACAAGGATGAACCAATCCTTGCTTGAAATATCAGGCTATAGCGGATGTCAGAGCATATGTGATCTACACTACTGAAAGGTCTATCTGACTTCCTATCATTTCTTCATAGTCATTTTCAACTAGGTATTTGTGGTTCCCGGATCGAATGAATAGGTTAGAGTTCTTTCAGTTTACCAACATAAAAATGACATTAGTTTCATCAAATACAACTCACGACCAATTCAGTGATGAAGAAAATTGACAAAAAAAAACCCCTTCCATCAAGTTGAATGAATAAAAAAAAACAGAGAGGTTCAAGAGTCATACCACCGCTTAACTCGAACAAGGCGTTGCAATGCCTACATGTCAGTATTGCACAGCTTACCACTGAAGCTGCACGTGAGCACCTACTTCAAGACCTGACCATGAATCGATGCCATTCATAAATTGCGGTTACACCCACGAGTCCATCGTAAGCCGTATCACGACACAGGTCTGCACCTGCAATAATCGGCCTCTGATCGATGACTCATATCATCGTATGACGTGAGACAAACTAATTCCATGTACCCTATATTTAGGCGGCTGATTAAGCTGATTGAGCAACTTCATCATGAATTGTAGGTACATCCGACTTTGGTAAAACCAGTAGCAAGTTCTGTAATTCATTAATTATTCACATATGTATCTATGTATCTATGTATCTTTACGGTCAATCGTCACTAATCTAGCATCCTACAACAAAACGAAGGCCAATAACTTGCTTGCTTACACACCGCCTCGGACCATGACTGACAGCTCCGCTCGTATCTTTGCGATCGCAACTAGAAAGAAACATCGGCTTAGCTACTCGTTCGTACATTAGCCGAATGATGATTGACTTATGTTTGTATGTATTTTGTGTCGCAAATGCCGCCCGGCGCATTGCGACTGCCAGCCAACTGCCAGCGGAATACAGTAAACAGTATTGACATTGACTCCGGATTACATAATGATCAAGGAATTTCCTAAACAAACAGTCCGGCTAAAAATAGCCAAAAACACAATCCCCATTCGCATACATTATATTATTTATTAATCGAACATATGCTTCCAATATGCTCAGAGATACGACATGCTCAGCTCATTGGAAAGATATTTTGATGTTGGAGGCGCACAACTACCGCACCCACTATACAAGATCTCAAAGCGATATCAATAAAATAAAAAAAAAAAATAAAAAACAAACAAGACAAATAGCATTCCAATCATGGTACCGTATTCCGTTTTCAATTGTTGCCTTAATAATAGGACCGAACTAATAGTGTGGGGAATAATAGGAATATTTCTGCAGTTTACACTAGGTCACTGTGGCAATTAACTAACGCCCCGTCTGCTTGGACATTTACTCTCGCACGACCACCACCACCATCAACAGCAGTTAGTCAATGAAGTGTTGCTGGCTCTAGGGGAAGAATGACAGACGTCATTGAATCGGTAATTGCTTTATTATAGTGATTCAGTGTGAGTAGATTAATTGTTATTTTATTGATCAATGACAGGGATCATTTAATTGGGGAGAGTTTGCAAATTGTTTGGGGTGGCTGTTGCCAGAAGCTGTCTCGTGCTAGATGTGTACCAAATTCATGAATGGCGAAGTGTGTGTATTTTTGTGCTAAATAGTCTTTGCTGGTCGTTGAATTGTAATAATTTTTAATATTTTTTTTTTTTTTTTTAGTTAATCATGATTGTGAGATGAGTGATGTCACCTTGTTAATGGGTGCGCGGAATTCATGCTTGCTTACATTGAAAAATAATTGTTCTAGCATTGACTTAAGCAGCCAATAAACATTTATTATTTTTGTCGTTGTTAGATTTTTGTACATATGTAAATTGTCAAATTTGTTAAGGTCATAAATAAAACTGATGTAAGATGGAAATGATAAGCCAAGGGAACTATTTTTTTTTTTTTTTAATAAATCTGATGGCGAGAATATGACATCATTTAAGAAGTTTGAAGTTATGGCGAAGCACTTTTAGCCATTTTAATTCAAAATTTGTTTACATATTTTCAATTATAAAGATTGAAACGTAGATTGTGGTTGGTTCTTTGTTGCGGTCGTAGTAAATCCTTTCCTGAAAAGAAACGAAATGTACATTACAATAAGGAAAATTGAATGGTGCCGAGAGTGGTAGATGATTTTTCCGCTGCGGAGGAATTATACATTTACGACACTTTTGATCTTTAGACATTAATGCACTTAATGGCTTGTGCATCTGTGTCGGTCGGATTCCTGCCGCAGTGGAGAATTCATCGGCCACTATCAGAACGAAGAAAACTCTTATCTTTGTTCCTATGGCTGATGTCCAGGGTACATCTTTTAATTTCCCACGTCCTCTTGCCTTGTTTTTTTTGTATGAGCTTTCCAAAATAAAATAAAATTGAATTATTGTTATAATGTAAGTAAAAATCTTACCAAAACGAATTCCCGGGACCACATTCTGTTTTTTTTTTCCTTTTGTTTATTTATTTATTTTTGTTGTCTGTCAAACGTCATTCAACTGCAGGTAAAAAAAAATGTAATAAACTTATGGAATATAGTACCCCAACAGTTTGATAGGCGTTGTTAAAAAGAATTTTAAAAAGAGCAGGACGTTAGGATTTTTAAAAAGGGTAGCACGATCTGAGTAGCGGATGCTTAAAAAAACGAGTATGGAATGACCAAGCATTTTTTTTCGGAGAGTGGTAGGGGGACCAAAGGGGGCATTATTGGGCAGCTTGTACGAATAGTTGTTCAATCACAGTAGTCATTCAAGTGTGTAGAAGACAAGTCGCAGTATTTCGGACATAAAGTATATATATATATGTTTAATTTAATGTAATAAAATAACAACAATAGAGTCAGTGTATGTGTTCTTTCTTTTGTTAAAACTTTTACAACTGGTAACGTCCATCGTGGGACAAAGGGGTCAATCGGCGGTCAAAGGCAAATTTCAACGAAAATTTAATCAAAATGAAAGCCTTGGCCGCCGCATACATTTCCACAATTTGAAATCTACATAAATTACAACATTTACCCAATTTGAACAAATTATAAAATTTACAAAAGTTACACAAATTACAAAATTTACATCAGTTACAAAAATTGCACAATTTACCGGAATTAAAATTAAGCAGCCCCAGAACAAAAGATTTCCGCCGTAATAAAAAAACAAAAAAAAAATATAACTGTTACCTGTCCATATAATTAGTTAATTCAAACAAAGAACCGAAACATACATATAGATACAAAAAAAAAATATATTGCCTATTAGATTTAAGTATATTTTATTAACAAAATTTTTTTTGATAAACAAAATTATTTTGAGTATTTAATTTTTTTATGTGGATTTTTGTTTTTTTTTTTATATGTAATAAGTTTAGTTTCCTTTCGTTTTTTTTTTTTTTATATTTATATCGCGTTTAGTGTACTATGTCCCCTATAGAGAGCTCGTTATAGGTAGGATTTTCGTGTTAAGTGTATGATTTAGTTTATTTAGTCGCGTGACAGGTGAAAAGGTGCCAAAAAAATACGGTAAACGATTTCGCGGAGGAAACAAAATTTAAATAAATTTTTTTTGCGTAAAATTTAAATTTATATAACAAAAAAAAAAAAAAATAAACGATCCACACAGGTGTCAGGACACAAATGGAACGGTGTTGATTTTTTTGTTAAGGCCTAAAGGCATTATGGAGGCCTAATTTTATTTTCAGGGGGTGGACTAAGGTGCGCTAAAGCACTATCGGTAGATGGCTTGAGCAGTCCGAGGCATCCGCCTCTAAGGGGAAGTCCAAGGCCAAGGAGCTTCCAGGCTGGGTGGGTAATGGCCGCGCTGAATTCCACCTACAGCGCCCTCTCAATGTGGTAACGTCCGTCTGAATTATTTCGAAACAAAAAAAGTAAGTTTCGGCACGATTTATGTTTTTGTGTATAGGTACCGTTGTTGTGCGAGGACAAGAACCCTCCCATTCCGGCGAGCTCGGTCGAGCAAAGAAAGCGTGCCACGCTCCTTGCACACAACACATCCCTTACCATCACTCCTTCATGTCCCACATTCCCTTCCTCATCCGGCTTCCTGTCACTTCAAAAATCCAACAGTCCTAATTCCTACAAACCTGTCCTATCACATCTTTGTGAAATCAGAAAATCGCAAAAGGAAGTTGTCCTAAGAACTTTGCATCTTAACTTGTGTGATTTTTTAAGCGTAGTATTTTTTAAAACACTCAAATTTTCATCAAATATTCAAAATTTTTATTGTAATCGATAAATAGGCGTTCGCCATTTACGTTTTAAAGACAACTTCATGTAAATGTTGTTCGCGGCTCCACTTCAAATGGTCCCTTCGGAAGGTCCAATTTTTCGTCACTTTTTCGAGCATTTCGGCCTGCATTCCACGAATTATGCGTGTTATGTTATCCTGTAAGGCTTCAATCGTGTTCGACTTGTCCACATAGACTAACGACTTTACATAACCCCACAAGAAATAATCAAGAGGCGTTGAATCGCATGATCTTGGCTGCCAACTCACAGGGCCACTTCGAGAGATAAGCTGTTCACCAAATTCATGCTTCAACATTTCCATTATTTCACGAGCTGTGTGGCATGTGGCACCGTCTTGATGAAACCACATGTCAACCAAGTTCAACTACCAAGCCAACTGGGGCAAACAAAAAGTCGCGTATCATATCGTTTGCCGTTGACGGTAACGTTTCTTCCACAGCCGTCTTTGAAGACAAATGGACCGATGATGCCACCAGGCCATAAACCACACCAAGCTGTCGTTGTTTCGGGATGCATCGGTAATCCTTGTATGGCATGTGGCTGTCCATTACTCCAGATGCGACAGTTTTGCTTATTTACTTATCCGTTGAGGTGAAAATGAGCCTCACCGCTGAACTCAATATTTCAATAAAACAGCAGATTTTCACAGAGCACGAATTTTGATAATAAATTTCAATAATTTGCAATCTTTGCTCGTTTGTAAGTCTTTCCAAGATTAATTGGCAGAGTTTACTGAAAACTTTTTACTTTGACAGATGTCGTTTGGACGCCATTACTAGAAAAACCTAACTCTTAAAAAATCACCCTTTAGGTTAATTAGAGAGTGTACATGTCTAATTTCAGCACGTTTGCAATAATTTTTTCTTTAGTTTACAGTCAAAGAGCTGATTGACTGACTCACAGCGCAAACCGTATAAATATGAAACTAATTGTAAGAGACTATACTCCCCAAACTCTGTAGACAAAATTTAAGAATGGAAAAATTTTGGAGATATTTTTCAGGGGCACCCTTAACTTTTACGTACTATAAATTGGTACGAGGATTTCTAAAATCTTAGCTTAGAGCAAAGAGTTTTTCTTCAATTGTTTTTAATGGTTTTCCTAAATTTGTACCTCAGGGTCGCCAATTTAAATTAAATCAGTTAGTTAACCAAAGCAAATTTCGACTATTATCATTTTAATAAATTGCCCATTTCTTGTTTAAAGCAAATTCCTTTCCTATGGAGGATTGGCCGCAGGGACGAAGTGATACGAACCGGGAGGCCTGCTATTTTTTGAGGTTAAACCTAACTTCACAGACGTACCAGTAAGTATACAGGGAATAAAAGGGATAACAAGGAAGAAGAAGAATATCATTATATCCAATACCCAAAAAATATAGGGACCGACTTCGAAGGGTCGTACCATTGCAGCGATGTTAAACTGACTTTGTTGATTAGTTTTTTTTTATAATTTTGGATTGTTAAGGATTGCTAGCAACCTTCTAATGTAACTGTTACTCGCTAAGGAAATGAGTTTTAAAAAAAATTATGACAATCAAGTGCAGATTGGTTTTAAATCTCTGTAAATAATGGTAAGGAACATCAAGAGTGTGGTAGAGAGTTCCACATTCATGTTGTGCTACAAGGGAAAGTTTGGTGCACCAAACCAGACAAAAACGTTGTACTTTAGTTTAAAACGTATGAGCGTCCCGTAAATTTGCGGCCAGATCATAAGGGGAAATTATACACGTTGCTGCGTTCTTGGCGACAGTTTGTCATTGATGCACATCCCAAGAAATTAGAGTCTTTCAGTTTCACCAATGTAAGTGCACTTCAAGAACAATAATAGTTTCGCTTCAATGACAAAAGACAGTATGTATTGTGTTTTGAAAGCATTAAATTCCACTCAATTGATTTTACCCCAAGGCTTAGGTCGATATTAATGTTTAGTCAATTAAACGATTTTTTGGAGTCCTACAATTTATTGTCACCTCTTCAATCAGGTTTTTAAAAAAAAAACACAGCTGCATTTCTGCTATTTTAAAAGTGCACGATGATATTCGCATTGCTATGAGTGAAGATAAGGTGACAATCCTTAATTTACTTGACTTTTCCAATGCCTTTAATTCCGTCAATCACAATATTTTACTAGGTACATAAGTTACAATATAAATTTGATTTTTCGTTATGCGCGATTAAAATGATCAAATGTTTTTTGGGCGGTCGTAAGCAAGCCGTTGTTTTAGATACAATGAGGTGTACCGCAGGGGTCCTAACTAGGTCCTTTACTTTTTAGTATGTATATAAATGATATTGTAGATGTAATTAGTTTCTCTTCATATCATCTCTATGCCGATGACCTACAAATCTATTTTTCTTTTCCATTGGGCCTTCTTGAAGATGGTGTTCTTGATGTTAATGAGGATTTATCTAGAATTGCTCACTGGGCTACACAAAATGATCTTACATTGCTTACTTACTTACTTAGGTGGCGCTACAGTCCGGGGTGGACCTGGGCCTCAACCAATACGCCTCTCCAGTTAGCACGATCTTTGGCTAACTGCTTCCAGTTGCGCACTCCAAGTTGGTTGAGGTCTCCTTCCACTTGCGCGCGCCACCTTAGGCGAGGTCTTCCTCTACTGCGTTGTCCCTCCGGGTTGGATTCGAAGACTCTTCGGGCCGGAGCGTTGGTGTCCATTCGCTCTACATGTCCCAGCCATCTTAAACGACTAATCCGTATTTTTCTGACCAGGTCGATGTCGCTATACAGCTCGTAGAGTTCGCTGTTAAATCTCCTCCTCCAAAGTCCGTCAACGCAAACGGGACCGAAAATCACTCGAAGAATTTTGCTTTCGAAACGACCAAGGAGATCTTCATCCGCCTTTGATAACGTTCACGCTTCTGCGCCATACAGCAGGACTGGGATGATGAGGGTCTTATATAGAGTCTCCTTGGGGTTTCTCGACAAGGCCTTACTAATCAATTGCCTCCTTAGGCCAAAGTAACAGCGGTTGGCAAGTGTAATTCTTCGCTTGATTTCTGGCGATATATCATTGTCAGAGTTAATAGCGGAGCCGAGGTAGATAAAGTCCCGAACTACCTCGAAGTTATAGCTGCCTATCTTGACGTTCTGTCCGATTCGTTTTGCCCTCATTCACTTCTAAACCCATTTTTGCCGCCTCTGTACTGATACTTGCAAACGCACCAGTGACAGCTCGCTGTGTTCTGCCAATGATGTCGATGTCGTCGGCGTAAGCAAGTAGTTGCACAGACTTTTGGAAAATTGTGCCCCTGTTGTTGGCTTGAGAGTTTCGCACAATTCTCTCAAGTATGATGTTGAAGAAGTTACATGACAGCGCATCGCCTTGTCTTAATCCTTTTTTGACATCAAAGGTCTCGGTGAGATTGTTTCCGACCTTAATGGAGCAGCGAGAGTTCTCCATCGTCATCCTGCACAATCTGACGAGTTTGGCAGGTATGCCAAAACTAGACATGGCTCTGTATAGCTCGTCTCTATAAATGCTGTCATATGCGGCCTTAAAATCGATAAAAAGATGGTGAGTATCGATCTGGACTTCTTGGGTTTTTTCCACGATCTGCCGAAGTGTGAAAATCTGGTCAGTTGTGGACTTACTGGACCTAAAACCGCACTGATAGGGTCCAATCACGAATGGTTTCAGGCGTTCACACAGCACGGTAGACAGGATCTTGTATGCGATGTTGAGGAGACTTATACCTCTATAGTTGGCGCAGTTAAGAGGGTCTCCTTTCTTGTGGATCGGGCAAACATTGAATCCTCAACCGTTCAAAATTTAGGATTTGTATTCAATAAAACGTTAACATGGAATGACCGTTTATTGCAAATCTCTTTATATTTACCGACGAATATTAGGCTGACATTGGTCAAAACTCTTTTGGCACCAATTATTACATATGGTGCGGCTATATACGGTGGAATGGACGCAATCGGTAAACAAAAATTAAATGTAGCTTTCAATTCATGTATTCGTTTGAAAGTTTGATCATGTGTCTCATTTAACAAACTGCGTTTTTAAGATGTTATTAAGGTCTCATTTCATAATTGAAATGTGTAAATTTCTTTTTAAATTGATCCAGCATAGAACACCGTCGTTTTTCCATTTCAACTCGAACTAATAACATCAACATTCGCACAATTTCAGCATTGCAAACTCGCAGGTCTTTCTTCGTTTTGAGTGCCAGAATATGGAATAGTTTACCTACTCAAATTAAAAATATGTCTAATTTGAATGACTTTCTCCGCTCTTTAAAGAACCATCTATTAAACCCTAACGTATTTGTATTGTTGGATTATTTTTGTAATTAATTAATGAATATTAATATAAATTTGTAATTTTAATATTCCATTAATGAGATTCCCTTCTCAAGGATTCTATTATTTATAAATAAATTAAAATTGAAATTAAATAACGGGTGATCCATTTCTAGGTTCCCTACTTTTTTAAAGAAAAAAAAACACAAAAAATTCAAATTTAATGGAGAATGTTTATTATCATTTGAAAGAACATTCTTTGGCATTTATTTTTTGAAGATTATGTCTATCAAATGTTGGCCGTTGCTACGTCGCAGATGGTCCATCCGTTGAGTCCAATTTTCGATCACTCGTTCGAGCATTTCGACTGGTAACTGGCGAATGACACGCGTAATGTTTTCCGGGTTTGTCGGCATAAGCGGGTTTGTCGGCATAAGCTTTTGACTTTAAATATCCCCACAGGAAAAAGTCTAACGGTGTGATATCACACGATCTTGGTGGCCAATCGACCGGCCCTAAACGTGAAATTATGTGCTCACCGAAATGTTCTGTCAATAAGTCCATTGATTGATGCGATGTGTGGGAAGTGGCGCCGTCTTGCTGAAACCAAATGTCGCCGAGATCACGAGCTTCAATTTCAGGCATCAAATAGTCGGTTATCATCGCGCCGACATATTTTTTAAAGAAATATGGACCGATGATTCCACCGGCCCACAAACCACACCAAACCGTTGTTTTATCTGGATGAAGTGGCAGTTCTTCAACCTCTTCAGTTTGCTCTTCGTCCCAAATGCGGCAATTTTGTTTGTTTACATACCCATTGAGCCAGAAATGGGCCTCATCGCTAAACAAAATTTGCCTCGAAAACGTCGGATCTCCTTGGAACTTTTCAAGAGCCCATAGAGCGAAGCGATGTCGCTTAGGAAGGTCGAGCGGCTTCAGTTGTTGCACAAGCTGTATTTTGTACGCTTTCAATTTAAGATCTTGACGTAAAAAGCCCCAAGTCGTTCCATACGTCAGTCCGAGTTGCTGCGAACGGCGCCAAATCGACTCTCTACGGTCTTCGTGTACACTCTCAGCTACGGCCGCTATAGGACGTGGTCTATTCGGTCGAATATTATCCAATAATGAATTCTGGGTCTCAAAATGGGTGATGGTGTTGCGAATAGTACGCTCAGTAGGCCGATTATGTTGACCATAAGTTGAGCGAAGTGCACGAAACACATTCCTCACAGAACGTGAATTTTCATAATAAAGTTGAACAATTTGTAAACGTTCATGTTCACGCGTAAGTCTTTCCATTATGAAATGCCAAACAATACTATAAACATGACACGACTCACACGTGATCTGTCAAAAAAGGATATTGAAAAAGTATCTCTACTTGGATCACCCGTTATTTAAACTCTGGATTTGGGACCAGTAAAAATGCCGTATAAAATGAACTCTTCTCCGGAACCCACTTAAAATTTTTTTCTTAAATTGTTTAACAGTCAAGCCAATTTAATTAAACTTTTCGCCTTCATTTTAATATAAAAACACTCGTCTATCTGCACATTATAATTTAATTCGCGATAACTCTTAATAAACAGTCAGATCAATCCGAAACCCATTTGTCTGTCTCAAACTTGTATTCAAATATTTCTTTCAATTTAAAAATCATTTGAATGAATGAATGGATTCTTTAAACAGAAAACTAAAAAAAAAAACAATCTAATTCCCCAATATCTGATCATTTCCTTTCCGACGAAAGTTCACCTTTGTACCGAACCAATTTCGATTCGCTAAAAAAAAAAAAAAAACTTAGAGCAGCGACATCACATCAGCAGCCAACTTAACTGCCCCCCTTAGGTCATCGTAGGCAATATTTTCTAATTCACGCATCAAGCTATTATGCAGAAAGCAAGAACTAAACTCTTCGTTTGGGCACGAAATTCAGCTTCACTTAGACAGCGGAGCTATGTTAAATTTAAATTCATTCAGAGAATCGTTTAATTCCGCCAATAGTCGCTGGTCTTCCCATTCTATTTGACCCGTTTCGCATTCTGAATGATGCCTTTTTGCAATTTTTCCAATTTAATGGGACTCAATTGAAATTCAATTTGGTATCGTATTGCTCTGAAGACTTTCGTTGATTCCATTTATATAGCCCAGCTCCAGCTCCAGCAGCCTGTATTGCTGCCTGGCCAAGTGACCTTGATTTGTGCTGTGCTACTCGTACAAATTATGAACCTGTTCATTCTGGTATTATGTGTCTTGAACTCATTTATGTAATGATTGAGGCATTCAGCGCACTCTGACCGGATATCGACTTTGAGTGGAAAAAAAAAAAATATTTCTCCTTTATCCATAGTGAAACGATGCTGATATTCCATCCTTGAAGGACTGTCAAGTGGCAGTAGCGGTTATTTTGTGAAACCTCTTTTCCTCCGTCCTGAAATGAATATACGAAACACACGCAGAGGGATGGATTTCCACGTCTAATGGTCTTCCACTTGTTGGGTCGAGTACAAAACATACGCACACACACACACACGACTTCAAGGAGTTGTACATACATACATATACGTTATGTATGGCCATCATTTTTAGAAAGTAATAGCGACTATTGTGTTTGATTAGGGACTGTTGCAGGGCTGTTCAATCTGAGGCTGGGTTCGTTCGTTCATTTACTGGTGATGGACAGTCCGGCACACGAAATGAATTGGAAAAAAAGTTTTAGTTTTAGAGAAAATCGATTGAAATCCAATATCTTTTGTTAATCAAAGTTTTTGTGCGTGTGTGTGCTCCTTACTGTTTGCTTGTTCTTAGGAACTCAGTGGTAATTGGTTCGAGCGGGTTTAAAGAAAACATGACGACACCTTCATTAAGATTGATGTGGAAGTGTTTGTTGTAGGAAAGATGATATCTGGTAGTGTGAGCATTTTTTTCTACATTTGCTCTGAAGGATAGGTCAAGTTAGTGTTATTTCTTTGAATTCTAGAAGGTTATACGAGGAACCTTTTTAAGTTGAAAACACTGATTGTATTTATTACGTCGCGATAGATGAAGTCCTAGACCATAGGGAAGCCATGTTATTAGCTCATGGAAAACTTGCACGCCACAGCTTTCGATAACCTTGTTACATACCATACATTGGGTTTGGAGTTTTTTGACGCGAAGTGAAAAACACGTGGTAGTCTAACAGAGCCGTCTATTTAAACTTGCCTACAGGTGCAGTGGCTTAGTGATTAAGTGCGTCGGATCACTAAGCGAGAGGTCGCTGGTTCAAATCCCGACCTGAAAGTATTTCTTTGCTGTCCACCTCTTGCGAACGTCTGACAAACATCCAAGAGTAAGAACTGTCATAAGAAGATTCTCAAAAAATTAACTACCGTTCGGAATCGGCATTCAACTGTAGGTCCATTCCATTCCATTCGTGTCAAATAATATATCTTCGCACACACAGTTGGAGTTGGTTGGAGAAGCTAGGCTTTGGGTCCTGTACGGGTCGTTTACGCCTAATATTTATTATGGCAGCATTTTTCTTATAATTATGTAGCAATGGAAATCGAATATTCCTAGTAACAGCTCGACGACCGCGGCAGTCGTCATTTTAAGAACGAACTTCTTGGAAATGAACCTAGCAATGAATTGTGAAATTATTACTAACCCGGACAAGACTGCGTATGTTTAACATTTCCGCCGAGTTCTAGAATTGGAAGGGTTTGAAGGACATTGTAACTAAAAAATAACGCCCAAAGAAACGGCAAGGGATAGGCAGATTTTTGACCTTAGATCCGACATGGCAAATTCGCAAATTATGTTTTTTTCAACTTTGTTCCTTGCTTGCTTTGTTGGCACTACACTCCGGGGTGGACATGGGGCTCAACCAATAACCCTCTCCAATTAGCGCGGCAATGCCTTACTGGCTCTAGTTAAAGTGTGGTCTTCCTCTACTGCGTTGTCCCTCCGAATTGGAGTCGAAGATTATGCGGGCTGGAGCGTTGGTGTTCATTTGCTCTACATATCCCAGCCATCTCAAACGTTTTTTGATCTGGTCAACATTGAAAGCTCGTAAAGTTCATCGTTGAATTGTCTCCACCATACGGCACCAAATATCTGACGAAGAATTCCCTTTCTATGTATGAGAATACAAGCGTTCTCCATTTAGCCTCACATCATCAACTCCTACTACTGAACAAAGCCGGGGCGGCCAATCATGAAACTTAACAACTGACCAACTGCACCTAACTAAACAACAAAAACGGCTTCGGCCATGGTTAGGTGCATTTTAAGCCAAAAAATGGATGAGGCCATTGAGCAGCTCTGAAATATAGGTGAGTGCATGAGCTACTGCATTTAATTTGACCATGACCCATTCACATAAAGTTGGGTGGGGGAATAATCGATTTTTGAAAGTGAGGGCTATACATTTAAGAGCATGGTCTTAGATTGGAGGAAACAAACCAAAGTACAAATACTGGCAGATCTAACACCTCTTACTCGAAAGTTAACGTCGGACTTTCTTACTTTTCCTTCTCTTTCTTCGGCCCAAGTTCTTCTCTCTTCTTCTTCTTTCCTTTTTTTTATCCGTCAGAGCCAGAGGTCTGCATAGACAAGCTTTCTTTTCTTATTTATTTATTTTTTTGCTTCGAAATTTGTGCGAAGCCCAAATTCCAATGTATTGAAATAGGAAGCTCTTCTAGGTTGCTCCCGCGATTTAAAAAAAAATATCAGGGACAAAAATATCCATCAGTGCTTTTAAAACAGATCCAGCAATAATATCTTTGTTAATATTATTCCTACGGGCAAAGAAGGCAATTCAGTACAAAAGCCCATTCCTATGTATGTGCCTGGCTACGCGTTCATGGGAATGATCGTCATGTCGCACGAGACAGGTAGATGTTATGTGAGTCAGAAAGAAAATGGTAGATTGCACCAAGAATCCACCGAAAATCCTCTTTCGATTTGAATTCTCGGCGTGGGCATGAACGTTTCGGTTCCAAACCATATCACTTTTGACAGAAATCCTCATTTGAGATTTGTTGTTGGAAGAGCGAAGACCAAATACAGGTACTAGAGAGCACAAAAGTATTCGATTTTTAAAGAGAAATTTTGTTTTGTTTCAGATTTTAGCGTTCCTCGCCATTCAAATTGCTTTCATTCGTTTGAGACATTTTTGTGTGTAGCCACGACTTTCATGGGAATGACTTTTATTTCCATGAACGTGTAGCCAGGCACTAACAAAACATCATCCCAGCAACGAAGCAAATGTTATTATTGCAGTTGTTTAAATCCGACATGTATAGTCCAGCCTACATTCTGTCGTTTAAACAGTACAAATTTCTATTTGCACTTCTGTGATTTTGAGGTCCAAATACTCCAAATAACGGGTGATCCAAGTAGAGATACTTTTTTCAATAGCCTTTTTTGACAGATCACGTGTGAGTCGTGTCATGCTGTCATGTTATTTTTGTTTAGTATTGTTTGGCATTTCATAATGGAAAGACTTACTCGTGAACAACGTTTACAATTTGTTCAACTTTATTATGAAAATGCACGTTCTGTGAGGAATGTGTTTCGTGCACTTCGCTCAACATATGGTCAACATAATCGGCCTACTGAGCGTACTATTCGCACACCATCACCCATTTTGAGACCCAGCATTCATTATTGGATAATATTCGAACGAATAGACCACGTCCAGCACGCTGTGAAGAAAATATAGCGGCCGTAGCTGAGAGTGTACACGAAGACCGTAGAGAGTCGATTCGGCGCCGTTCGCAGCAACTCGGACTGACGTATGGAACGACTTGGCGCATTTTACGTCAAGATCCATATCAAGGTCCATATTTCTTTAAAAATTATGCCGGTGCGAACGTAACCGTCAATGGCCACCGTTATCGTGCCATGATAACCGACTATTTGATGCCTGAGATTGAAGCTCGTGATCTCGGCGACATTTGGTTTCAGCAAGACGGCGCCACTTCCCACACATCGCATCAATCAATGGACTTATTGAGAGAACATTTCGGTGAGCACATAATTTCACGTTTTGGGCCGGTCGATTGGCCACCAAGATCGTGTGATATCACACCGTTAGACTTTTTCCTGTGGGGATATTTAAAGTCAAAAGCTTATGCCGACAAACCCGCTTACGCCGACAAACCCGGAAAACATCACGCGTGTCATTCGCCAGTTACCAGTCGAAATGCTCGAACGAGTGATCGAAAATTGGACTCAACGGTTGGACCATCTGCGACGTAGCAACGGCCAACATTTGATAGACATAATCTTCAAAAAATAAATGCCAAAGAATGTTCTTTCAAATGATAACAAACATTCTCCATTAAATTTGAATTTTCTGTTTTTTTTCTTTAAAAAAGTAAGGAACCTCGAAATGGATCACACTTTTTGAATTCCAATTTCCAAATATGCTGAGAAATGGAGTATCGATTTGCCTTTACATGCATATATTAAATTATTAACTCGATTCACGGCGTTTGGCATAAAGTATATTCTTCTATATCTTTGGATTATTATACATAACAACCCTGGCGGAATTCAGTTTTTATCTACTTCCCAGTAGGTGGCAACATCTTATTTGAATTTCACAACAAACCGCAAAACGTCAACTCAAAACACGTAAACAAACAAAATGAATATCCAATTTCATGATTTGTGAAACGTAACTTCTTGTTCTTGTATAAATACTGTTTACATCCATGTTTAACTCTACATAGTATTTTATAGCCATCCGAGAAAGATCTCAACTTGATTATGACAAGATATCAAAATAACATTATTTTGCCCAACACCTACGACACTCAATTGGAAGAAAAGAAAATCATCAAGTTCTGGCACATGAAACAGATATTTGAGCAAATTAAAAACTCTCGTCGGAGCCAAAACGACGGAAGATTGCACTTTCACAGTGGTCCTGTGTTTCCAACTGGATTTCCCCATTCGGGTAACATCTACAATAGCATTGTCAAGGACGTACTCACCCGCTTTGGTTATCAAAAAAATCTGCAAGTTGAGAGTAGATTTGGTTGGGACTGTCATGGGCTTGCCGTCGAACATGAAGTCGATAAGAAACTTGATATTAAGTCCCCCAAAGATATCGAAAAACTTGGAATACCTGCATACAACGAAGAGTGTCGAAATTTTGTGCAACGACATGCGAGCGAGTGGACGAATGTCATGGAACGAACGGGCAATTGTGTGAATTTCGCAAATGAATACAAAACCATGAGTACAGATTACATGGAGAATGTATGGAGTGTTTTTAAACAACTCTACAACAAGGGCTTGGTGTACAAGGATACCAAAGTGCTGCCATATTCAACTGCCTGTTTTACCCACCTGTCCAACTTTGAAGCGGAGCAGAATAGCAAGGAAGTTACAGAGGTGGGAATGACCATTGCTGTGAACATTGTCAACTCTGATGAAAAACTTTTAATATGGACAACCACTCCTTGGGCCCTGTTGTCAAACTCGGCAATATGTGTCAATCCAAAAGCAATGTACTTGAAAGTTAAATCCAACGATGTGGTGTACATTTTGGCAAGGGATCGACTCCAGTTCGTGTTCGGGAATATCGACACTTATACTGTTTTGGATGAATTTTCTGGAGATTCATTGCAGGACATGCAATATGAACCTCTGTTTGACCGTGCTACAGTTTCGGGGGAAAATAATTTCAAAGTTCTTCTGGAGAGTTCGGTGGACAAAGATTTGGGCACTGGGATTGTGCCACTCAATGAAGCCGATTTAGAAAGGCTGAAAGAACGCAGGCAAGTTCTCCATGTAGGAGAAGTAACTTACAAAAAGCAGCACTGTTGGCGGTCAGACACGCCTCTTATTAGTAAACGAGTGGAGTCGTGGTTCATCCGAGTGGAGGATATGGTCGATGATCTGCAGAAGAACATCTCTGAAGTCAACTGGTTTCCAGGCAACGATGTGAAAGAGAAAGTGCAGGAGAACTTCAAAGATTGGTCTATCAGTCGGACACGGGCATGGGGAACTCCAATCCCCATTTGGTCGTCGGAGTCTGGCGACGAAGTCGTTGTCGTCGGAAGTATCGACGAACTGATGCAACTCACTGGTATGTTGGCATCTTTGGGACATCGATCGCACTCAACTTTCATAATTTTTGTTTTTCCAGGTAAAACGGACATAACCGATCTGCATAGAGAGACCGTGGATTGGATGAAAATACCCTCACGAACTCCAGGCAATCCTCCACTTCGACGAATCCCTGAGGTCTTTGACTGTTGGTTTGAGTCAGCGGCAATGCCTTTTGCACTCCAACAACCGGACACCTACTCATTCCAAGCAGACTTTGTAGCTGAAGGCAGCGACCAATCGCGAGGATGGTTCTACACAATGTTGGTGCTGTCGACAGCTCTTTCGCAACCAGTACCTTTCCGAAATGTCTACGCCACGGGAATAGTCCAGGAACCGGATGGATCTAAGGTCTCCAAGCGAAAACACAACCACAACGATCCGCTGCGTCTCGTCGAGAAATACGGAGCGGATGCTGTACGACTCTCCCTCATCTCCATGTCCTCGGGAGAAGGTTTCACGATACAAGAGGAGCATGTGGCCAACATCAAGAAGACATTTATAGAACCACTTTTTAGGATATTTTGTCAATGCACCAAACACCTTGGCTCTTCAAGTTGTGTGGACTATTGCTACATAACTGACTGGTATGGCGTGGGCAATCCTATTGACCATTGGATTCTTTCCCGCACAGAGTGCCTCCTCAAGTTTTATGACGAAGAAATGAAGGCCTACCGACTACATACCATACTGCCGAAGTTAGCACATCACCTTCAACAAATTGTGGATTGGTACATGCCAATGCGACAGCCTGACTCGGTTCCAAACGGAATTCATAACTATTCGACTAGTACTTTATTTAATGTGATTTATAGAATCTGTCTGATGCTGGCACCCTTCGCTCCATTCATCACCGAGTACATGTACCAACTTCATCGGCAGTACAGCATTCATTACCGCCGCAAAGAATCGATACATGATGCGCTGATCCCTGCGCCCAACTCTAAAATTATCATTCCAAATGTAGAGACAGCTGTGTCGCGACTGCAAGACGTGGTGGAACTTGTGCGCGCCCTTCGTGCCCGTCACATCATTCCAATTCAATATCTAATCAGTGAAGTTGTGGTAATTCATCACAAAAGCGATTACCGATTTGACATTGATTATTTGAAGGAATACATTAAGAAGCTAACCAACGTACATGAAATACGTGTATCGACGAACCACCATGAATTTGGTGCTACCTACGAAGCAGAGTTGCGGTCCACATCGGAACATTATTCAAACAAACAAATCGCCGCAGCCGTTCAGTGTCTTAGTGATAAGGAGATAGAGACCTTGATTCCCGACGAATTCGTTAGCATACTGAACCATGACATCCACCTGGAGGACGTTCAAATTCTGTACCAAGTCCAGAAGGAGTGCGACACTGACCATGCGATAATGCACAATCAGGATGTTATTGTAGTTATACAGATGAAGAAAGGGCTTTTCTTTTACGAAGAGGGTACAGTGAAAGAGTTCACCAGACGGATAATGAGCTTGAAGAAGAAGGCGGGCTATTACCCCAGGGACTCGGCGACAATTTATTACACAACGAAAGACGAATGTCTACTCAATGTGATTGGCAAGCATAGGGAAGATTTGGAAAAGAACACAAGTTGCAATCTTAAATGTGACGAGAGTTTGTGCAGAAAGGATGCGACCGATGGCTGCATTGAGGAGACTATAGATGTTAAGGGACTCCCGCTAAAGATGCGACTGTCTATCAACTGTAAATAGATTTAGTTTTTTTTTATTTTTATATTCATATTTTTAACTGTGATACACTTAAGCTTTTATTCGCTGTTCAGTAGTAAACATTTATTTTTAATTAAACGTGTTTTGTTTCATCATAAAGATTGGTAACGGGGGTATTAGTCAGCCGCAAAACGAAACCATCCCCGCGAGGAACATCGAAAAGTTCACAATTAAAATCAGTTCTTTTATATTTATTGCAGTCCTTGATTTGAAATAACCGCAAAAGGAGTATCGGAAAACTCTGTCAAAATTGAAGAAAGTTTTCATCTCTTTTTCTGACCATTCGCCGGTCATTTTGATAATTACTAGCGGCGGTTTACGCAAAAGGGGCGGTCCACCAAGACTCACTAGCAAAAACCTAATTGGGACTCCTTCTAATGGTATCCCTTCGAACACCATACGAACTCGAAGACGAAGTGAATCAATTCATCGAAGCCTTGCAAAGTTCTCATACAATTTAAGTACCCATAAATTGCGAAAAAAATATCCCCGCGAAATTACTGCTTCAGGTAAAGGAAAAACGAAGAGCGCTTAAAAGATGGCAGTAATCTCGTTCTCCGGAGGATAAATCAATTTTAAATGATCTTTCCCCAGCAAACTTAAAAAAGAGATTCGGGACTTTAGGAATCGTGAAATCTCTATGTATCTCGAAAGCCTTAAGGCAGATAAAACTTCCAACTATTCGCTTTGGAATGGTATGAAAGGCATGAAAAAGCTAACGATGGAAGAGCAAATGGGGACAATGAAAATGCTGATATATTTGCTGAACACCTTGAAGAGGCTCCTGGATATGAATTAATTACGGGGCAGGTTCTTAAAGTGTTGCCCAGAAAAGCACTAATTAAGTTTGTTTATCTCATAAACGCTTCGATAGGGCTTTTGTACGTCCCCCGACCGTGGAAGATATCTGAGGTTATAATGGTTCCTAAGTCAGGAAAACCTCTAAGTGATAAAAAATCCTGTAGACCAATATCGCTTTTACCAATTACATATGTCGAAGATATTTGGAAAACTCATATTAAAGCGATTACATCCAATTATCGAAGAACGACGACTAATACCGGATCACCAATTCGGATTTAGAACAAAGCGCTCTACCATTGATATAGAATAACCAACGAAATTTAAAAAGCACTAGAGGAGGAAAAAAATTGTTCGAGTTTTTTTCTTGATGTCTCTCAGGCCTTTGATAAGGTATGGCATGCGGTATTAAAATATACCCTTAAAAAGGCTCCCCCAAATCAATTTTTTAATATCCTAAGCTCTTATTTAGCGGACGGACTCTTTGGTGTTAAACACGGAAACGAGTAGGTACTCCGAATTCAAGGAAATCGCAGCAGGAGTTCCACAAGGAAGTGTTATTGGCCCGATTTTATTTCTTTTATACACTTCTTTTATATTTATACCGCAAGAAAGGAATACTATCGTAACGACGTTCGCTGATGATACGGCCATATTAGCTGTAGACCGACAAATAAGCTTCAACGAGCTATCGACAAAATATGCGTGTGGACAAAAACTTGGCGTATTGATCTCAACGAGACAAAATTCATTTACAGAAATTTAAGCAATCTACCCATTTATATTGACCTGCGAACAAAATTAGTATTTCTATTTTCGAACACCTTTATGTCCACCATAACACCAACGAGTAGGTGTGCGATAATAGGAAGCAGGTCAGTTTTGTGGTTTCCTGTGCTCGAACAGCTTATTATCATCTCAAAGGTCAGTAAAATGAAACAAAAAAAAACGACGAGTATTTATTAGAACCGAATTAATGAGTAATAGAGGTACGAGTTGAGAATTCGGGGTTCCGATCATAACTCTCAATGTTGGGGTTAACAATAGAGCTCCTGTTAAACTCCAAAGGCCTGATCCTCCAAATGAGTTGCTAGATTTTATGCAAAAAATCGTGCACGAGGAATGAAGAAACACGCCATTTAAAAACAAAAGGTGTGAGAAAAATTTGGACAACGGCTTCTTGAAACAATATAACGAACTATTTAAAATTACTCCTGAGACCATCGGTAAGCCCAGATTAATAATAACAAAGTAAGGAACGTTATTGGCCCGAAAGGAATTCATACCAGGTCAAATAATCTGAAGGTTCTCCTGGTTTTCAGTGCAAGTAGTGAATATTGCCTTCTGTGGTTGATTTTTCCATATCAGAAAATACGTTCCAAAATTATAAATTACGCCCGTCGATTGGGTTGTGGGTCGTTCGGAGACTCTGTGAAAGAGAAGCTAAACATTTTATTAGTAGAAATAATTGGCTTGGCTAAGTATAGGGTCCGCCAAATAAATTTTTTTTTTTTTTAAATGCTATAAAAAAAAAACTATTGAATATTTTCTCAAATTTCTTTTTTTATTTGAAAGTACAATCATTTCGGTTAATAATGGAAAATAATTTCATTCAAATGGCTGCCTCGGCTGGCCATGCAGTAGCCTACACGATCGGTCCAATTACTAAGCACATTATCGATTGTGTGCAGCTGTATTTCACCAATGGCTTCACGAATATTGTCCTTTAAAGCGTCAATTGTCTCTGGCATGTCGGCGTAACACTTATCTTTTACGGCAGCCCACTAATAATAGTCCAACGGTGTTAAATCGCAGCTCCGCGGTGGCCAAACTACATCAGCTCTGCGGCTGATAATGCGATCTTCAAAAACAGGGCGCAAAGCATCGAGTGTAGCTTCGGCTGTGTGGCACGTAGCACCGTCCTGTTGAAACCAAATGTTGCCAACATCCTCCTCTTCAATTTTTGTGAACAAAAATTCGTTCAACATGGCCCGATAACGATCGCCATTGACTGTAACGGCCACTCCTTGTTGTTGTTCAAGTTGTTGTTGTTCGTTGTTCAAGCATATACACAACCATATTCGTTCAGCGGAAGGATAAAAATAATTATCTGTCAAATCAGACATGAGCTAAGTGTTACCATTCGCGAAATAAGCACTAGTTAAAAAAAACGTTAAATGGCGGACCATATAGTTAAGTGCGCTGGAGAACTTCGGCTTTAGGTTCTATATGAGCCGTTTATGTTCGAAATATGGAAATTCCGTGTTCGGTTTGGGGAAACAAGTGTTCGAAAATAGGAAAAAGTCTATGATTTTAATTTTTTTTTTATGAATTAATTATACTGAAATAACTGCTATGAGACATAAAAACATTTGAGTTTCTCTATTAGATATTAATTTTTAATATATTTCTACCTTAATGCGAGTATTTTTTTACAGCTTATTCAATTTTCAAACTTGGTAAACTGTTCTCGAGAAGTAGTGGTACCACAATACTTGGGAATAAGACTAGAAGCAAAATTAAAATGGAAATCGCATTTTTAATATGAAACGTGAGGAGCTCGTTCTAAGATATAATCACATACATTGGCTTATTGGAAGATTTTCCGAACTCAGCAGTGCACGACTGCGTCATACGAAACTTTATCGGTACATGAGATGCGTTTTTGAGTCGCGAAATGAATCGAAAATTAATGGTGAGAAATTTCTTTAAATCACTTTTTAGGTTTAAAAAAATTGATTTTCTCAAAAACGGCACATACGATTTTGATGTAATTTCGCATATTGGACACTTTTAACATAATTATTCGAATTACAAAAAAATTATCAAAATCGTTAGAGCCGTTTTTGAGTAACCGAATTTGATTTAAATTTAAGAAAATCGTTATAAGAAAAAAAAATTATTTAAAAAAAACTGTAAATTTGTTTGAAGTTCCCTTTATTAGTTTTCGAGATATTGCCTGTTTTATAAATTGACGTTAGTCGATTTTTTTTCCAAAAACTGTGTATGCAGAATTTTTGACCCCATCTTAAACATCCTTAGTACAAAAAAACACCGAAATCCTTGGAACCACATTCGAGAAAAATAGTGATAAGTGATTTTCACAAAAAAAATTTGTATGGCAGGTACCGTTATTTCAAAAGATAAAGCAAAAAATAAAAAGATGCCCCAAGATGTAACCCCAAGAACATTATATACGAACTTTGAAGCAAATCCGTCGAACCGTTTCGCCATACGGCGCCCGGACACACAGACAGACCGATGGACGTCATTGGCGGACCCACTTTTTTGGACTTCTCTATAGTCGTAATATCATCCCTCATATTCAGTTTGAGTTCGAAATTTCCCCACGATCGCAATTACTTTCTCTTTGGTATACGAGAAAGTTAAAAAGCTACTCTTATACAAGCAAGTGCTAAAACCTGTGTGGGCGTATGGTATACAACTTTGGGGTTGAACCAAAGTAAGTAATGTTAACATTTTGCAAACTTAAAGTTCTAAGAAAACTCGTAATCAGCGTAAACAACGCACCCTCCTTCTGGCCATTGCAATGACGATGTATTAGAACTTTACACCAGAGAATTCTTGTGCGCCGACTACAAAGGATAAAACCCATTGTATTAGCACTGTAAGTAATGTAACCACACATTGTTGTTGGTAAAGCAGGTGCTTCCACTGGGATGTTTCCTGTCAAAAATGTTCAAACGAGCCAGAAATGACTGGCCCACATTAATCGTGTCAAATTCTCCTACCACCAAAAGTTGAGGCAAAAAATACTACAAAGTCCTTCCGGTAGTAAAAAACTTTTGGTCGTTTGTTAAGAATATTAAAAATTCGGCCTCGTCATCTATCCCGACACTCATTTGCAATGACACTCCAGCTGTCAGCTCTTTGGATAAAGCCAATCTGCTTGCTGCTCATTTTGCAGCTAGCTCAACGCTCCCAGATTGTGCCTTATCTCCCCCAGTACTCGAGCGCGTAGAACACTCCATGGGACAAATCCACTTCCGCACCCGTACTGTGGCAAGAGTACTTCAAGATCTCAACATTCCCAAATCCGCTGGCCCAGATGGTATTTCCCCTATAGTTCTGAAGAGGTGTTCTTCCACGCTGGCAAAACCACTGCGTAAGCTTTTCTATCTGTCCTATTCTTCAGGGCTCTTTACGAGAAGATGGAAAACAGCATTTGTTCAGCCCGTCCCCAAAAAAGGCAAATCTTCCTCTCCCTCCTCCTACCGACCAATTGCACTTACGTCCCTTCTTTCCAAGGTCATGGAAACGCTGATAAATCGTCAGCTTATGAAATATCTCGAATCCCGAAAACTCCTTAATGCCGACAGTACGGTTTTCGCAGCAACAGGTCCACTGGTGATTTGATGACATATCTAACCTAAAAGTGGAACCAATCTATTCACCATGGTGGTGAAAGCAAGGTCGTTGCGCTTGATATTTCAAAGGCATTTGACAGAGTTTGGCATCAAGCTCTCTTGTCGAAAATGCGTTACCCTTCTTCAATGGATTAGAAATTACCTTTCGGACCGTTCAATTCAAGTTGTTTTGGATGGTTTCAATTCTGCAACTTACCAAATAAATGCTGGTGTTCCCCAAGGCTCCGTTTTGTCTCCGACTTTCTTTCTCATTTTTATCAATGTCCTCCTGTCTGTCACTTCTAATCCAATCCATTCCTTTGCTGATGACAGTACCCTCAGCTTTACATATTCGTTTCCTGGGCAACGCCCCTCATCTTCAGGCGTTGAACTGGAACGGCAACGTATTTTAAGCTCATTGAATTCCGATCTTGACAGCATACTTAAATGGGGTAAAACCAACAGAGTGGAATTTAATGCTTCCAAAATGCAATGCTGTATGCTGTCAAGCGAACCCCTAATTCTCTGCCATTATCTATGAATGGCACTTGCATCGCTGAAACCCAAGTTGGAATGACCACATATTTGATGTCGCCAAGAACGCTCCGAAATGTCTAAGCTTCCTTAAGCGATGCAAGAAATATTTCACCCCTTCTGATCTGGCTAGAATCTACAAGGCGTTCATTCGCCCAAAACTTGAGTACAACGCTCATATCTGGTCTGGTGCACCAATAACATATTTGGAGCTACTTGACAGGATTCAAAAACGTGCGGTAAAACTTATTGGCGACCAAAACATTGCGAAATCACTTGACTCTCTTAGTCATCGTCATGATGTCTCCTGCCTGTCATTGTTTTATCGGTACTTCCACCACAAGTGCTCAAATGAAAAAGCCAGTTGCATTGCACCCCTACAGCAATTCAACCGCAATACTCGTCATGCTAGGAATGCACATCAGTTTACCCTTAAGCCTGTATTTGGGCGTACTGTGAAATATAAAGATTCCTTTCTCAACCGTACAATACGAATGTGGAATGCTCTACCCCGCTCTGTTTTTCCTACGCATTATAGTTTACAGACATTTAAAACCAACGTGCATCGGTATCTCCCTTTCTCTAATCCTTCATTTCCCTAATGCCGGACTGTGTCACTTCATTATAAGGGTATCCAAAGTCCCTTTCGTGCGCGTACATTATAAAAAAAAAAAAAAAAAACCTGAATAAACTGCTTGATAGGCATTAGCCTAGTTGTAGTAAAAAAGTATTTCGAAGGGAGGTGTTTTTAGTTAGTAAGAATCTTCCATGGGACAAGATTTTCCATCTACCCTCGGAAAAAAAATTAAAATAACTTTAAATATATCTTTTAGGCGAGGATCAAACGCCCTGCAACGGTCCCTTCATTTTGGAAGGAGAATGGCTACTCTCGCAATACTTAAATATTGTACCCCTCCTGAGCACAAATCTCTCAAATACATTAATTCCAAATTGAACAATGAATTACCGCGTATCATAGGTTCACTTCATGCAGCAACTGTTATTTCGTAATAAATAGACTTCCACCCACGTCGCGACGATGTCCCCGAATCGGTAGTCAAAAAAATATCAGATAATTGATTTCACGAAATAAAATAATTACAACCTTCTATTGCGAGTTACGCAATCGAAACGTAAACAAACGGAACGCTAGATAACAAACAACAAATCAATATATTTCCGAGTAATAAAGTTATTTCCCCCGAACGTTTACGTTCCTGGAATCGATCTACTAGCGAGCGAGTAATTGCGTTTTGCCCTGAAACAAACAACTCAACAAAACACTTATTTGAAGTGAGTCCACACGGGACGACTTGAAGCTTGAAGCTTGACAATAATAATTTATTAGAAATATTCAACTTGAGTTTCACATGGTTAATTAAGCATTTTAAAAGTTATCCTCGTTTTGAATGAATTCATCGCGTATCTTGGCCAATTTGACAATCAAATCGTTGATTGAGACCTCACCATGGACCTTGTTGTCGCGTGTACGGACATTTGCTGTGCCCGATGAGCGCTCCTTCTCACCAACAACCAGGATAAAGTTGAACTGCGCCAACTGAGCATTGCGAATTTTCTTATTCATCGTGTCACCAGCGTCGAGGTCGGCTTCGGCCATGAATCCGGCGGAGTGCAATTGATCTCGCACCGACTGTGCGTATTCGTCGAAACTAGGACCAACTGGAACGACCATCACTTGACGGGGAGATAGCCAGAATGGCCATTTGCCAGCGTAGTTCTCTGTTAGGATGGCAATCATCCGTTCAACCGAACCGAGGATGGCTCGGTGAATGATGACGGGTCGTTTCTTCTCGCCAGACTCTGCGACGTAGTTCAAGTTGAATCGAATCGGAAGCTGGAAATCCAATTGGATTGTAGCGCACTGATGTGCCCTCTTCAAAGCGTCATGAATGGTAATGTCGATCTTCGGGCCATAGAACGCACCATCACCGGGATTTTCTTTCCATGGCAAACCGAATTCGTCAAGAGATTCGGCTAGTGCCTTTTCGGCTTCATTCCATTGCTCCAACTCTCCCAAGTATTTCTCTGGCCGTGTGGACAACACCAAGTTGAAAGAGAATCCAAAGATAGTGTAAATGCTGCGTAGGAAGTCAAGAGCTCCTTTCATTTCATCCTTAATCTGTTCGGGTGCGCAGAAGATGTGCGCATCGTCTTGCTGGAATCGACGTACTCGGGTCAAGCCGGTGAGGGCGCCAGACAACTCATTGCGATGTAGCACACCAAAGTCGGCCATGCGAAGAGGAAGTTCCCTCCATGAACGGTTGCGGGTGTCGAATATCAAACAGTGACCAGGACAATTCATCGGCTTCAAGGCAAAAGTCTCCTTCTCCGACTCAAATGAAAACATGTTCTCGGCGTAGTGCTGCCAGTGGCCAGAGGTCTGCCACAGCTTTGCGTTGTAGATGTTAGGTGAGATCACCTCCTGGAAGCCACGCTTCCGGTACTCTGTCTTCATCAAGTTCATGAGGGTGTTGTAGATGTGTGCGCCACGAGGCTGGAAAAAACATGATCCGGGCGAAAGCTCGTGGAAGAAGAACAGTTCCTGTTCTCTGCCGATTTTCCTGTGGTCTCGCTTGGCGGCTTCTTCTTGGATCTTCTCCCATTCCTTGAGTTGCTTGTTATCGGGGAATGAAATACCATAGACTCGCTGGAGTGTCTCAGCATCAGCCTTGCCCTCCCAATATGTGGATGAGTTCTTTGTGATTTTAAGTGCCTTCACCTTGCCTGTGTTTCGGACATGTGGACCACGACACAAGTCAATTAGCGGTCCACACTTGTATACTGTTGTGGTGTCTGTGTTGACTTTCTCGTTAAGGATGCGCACTTTGAACTCGTTGTACTTGAACATCTCCAACAAGTCGGATTTCTTCATTTCCAAACGCTCGAAAGGTTGTTTCTCCTTAACGATCTGCTTCACAATATTCTCCATGGCTGGGTAGTCGTTGGTGGAGATGCCATCGCCTTCAATGAACATATCGTAGTAAAAGCCGTTCTCGATTGGTGGACCATAGCACAAATGACCACCGTATACGCGTTCCATTGCTTCACCGACAATATGCGCCGAACTGTGCCAGAAGACGGCCTGCGCCTCTGGATCATCGAACTTCAACAGTTGCAGTGTACAGTTCTCCTCCAAAACGCGGTCCAAATCCCAAAGAACACCATTTACCTTAGAAATCACTGTGTTGTCTGCCAGACCTTGGCTGATGCCCCTAGCTACTTCGTAGGGTGTTGACTCCCATGACTTTGCTTCGACTTCCTTTCCGTCGGGGAGTGTTACAGTGATTGCAACTCTCGGTTTTGCTGCCAATTCCTCAGCATACTGCTTCTTGCATTTGTCCCAGAATTGGTTTCTCTCCTCAATGAATGCCGGCCAGGGATTTAACTCCTTAATTTGTGACCCAGATCCACTGGCTGCGACGTTCTTTTGCTTCTCCTTCTTCATTTTTGATGCCTACAAAAAGAGAAGTGTGTGTGTTAATAATGTTACTGTCTGTCCAACTAAATACAGGTTAGGGTAGGCGAAAACCGAACACCGAATGAACATAAAAAGTACTGTGACAAGAGTATTGATTGAAAAAATGTCGTACAGTCACGCTCTCTTCAGATTTTTGTATGATGCAATTTTAACTTTTATCGGAATAAGCCATAAAAAAAGGGGAAGTGACAAAAAATTACACGTGTTTTAAAGTTTTTTTTTTATGATGCATCACCAACCAAAGTAGCATACGACCTCCACCGGTACTGTGTGCGCTGAAGAACAATCGACTCGAACTTAGCTAAGCGAACCACTTGGATTAGAATACTCATAACTACATTATTCTTATGCACAATCTTTCTTATGAATTATTTAACAACGTAAAAAAAAGTTAAAAAGAAAATACTACGAACAGGGCAACGAATAATGACGACTGCGAAATTCGAGGAATGGAACAGGCTGATGAGCAAATCGATAATGAAATTTACAAGTCGCACACAAACCGAAGACTTTCGAATAAAAATTAAGAAAAAACTATTTACGCATTTGCCGATGGAATAAATTATACTTTTAATTACAGATAAATAAATAATTATTTTTATGCAAAATAAATAAACATTGAACACCTACAAATTGGAACCTCGGACGTATACGACTTTTTCCCTTACAAATGTATGCAGATGGGGAACCGGAACGAAATGTGTCAAAATTCAACCAGCCAGACGCCGATGATTTTGCTTACGTTTTTGCCTTCGCAAGTGGTATACGGACACGGATGCAAAATGAAATGTCAATTATCAGCTGCGGTGAGTCTTTGAATGTTGTCTCTACGTTCAGTAAAATAATGAAGTGATATATTCGATTTAATATGTATTATCTAATTGGCAAACTATAGGCGCGTTTTGATTTTATTTTCAATTGATTTCATTTACAAATTGAGTAAAATAAAACGCGTATGACAGAAAGTCTGTCTTATGATTATTTTACCATTTATCAGTCAGATGTTTTTTTGGCATAATGTGTCAAAATTTGATTGTACTGGGAGAGTATAAAATTATAAAATAAAACGTTCACTGCGATATTTATGAATTGGTAATCCGGAAGGATTACCGACTCCGACGGAACGGACTCTTCTGTTTGGCAGTTAGGCGGTTAGGCGGTACACAACACAGCGGCATTTACACTTCAAATTGAAAAGAAATATGTTTCCAAGTTCGATTGGCATCCCATATTGAAGAGCTCGGATTAATAAACAAATATGTCGTTTCTGACTCAAAAACACGACTCTTCCGAACTCCTGTAATGTTTATCGTTGACAGACGACGTCATCCGGATATGAAAGAAAAGAGAGGTCTGACCTCATCTGTACATGCGACGAATGTCGGATAAATATGCAAACGCCTGTATGTACTAGATTCTTAGTCGTCTTCCGACTTTTGCTTTATTTTCCAAGAAAATCCGCAACCATAAGCGAATTACAAAACAGTCTTTTTCGTCGTTATTTATTTTGGTCCCTACAGGGACCTACAGCCGACTGGTTGATTGCGATCAGGAAATATTTATATTCTGCAAATGGATTTCTCTGAGTGGGTGCAGTCACTTAGCGGTAAAGTGCAGTTCAAATCCGACCCGTACCACATAAATAAAATATTTAATTCGCTGAACCACCTCTTGCGGAAGTCCGCACGACTCGCACTCAAGATATGTCAGTCCTACAGATCACCAATAATACAAGATGCCAAGAAAATCTTACACCGTAAAAAAACACCAAAATTCCCCTCTGCCATCTACATCGCTCTGAACGCATCCAGTAAAATTGGTATTACTCCAACTATTCGTACCCTCAATCCTGCTAACATACCTCCATGGGAGTTTCCAACCGATATCGTTAATACCACTTTATCAAAATTCAAAAAGAACTCCACAAATAAGGAAATCTACACACAAATGTTCTACGAAATAACTGACGAATACAGAAACAATTTATGGGATTTCATCTATACAGATGGTTCCAATCTGACACCGGAACTGGACTCGCAATCGTATCGGAAGCTGGAAATATTCTATACAGTACAAGACTACCTAACTACTTTTCAATTTTCTCCACTGAATCCTTCGCAATACAGAAAGCGACAGAAATAGCAAATACAATTTCGAATAACATCGTGATTTGCTCCGATAGCCTTTCTTCACTCAAGGCTATCAACACAATCCAAAACTGCTCCTCAATCATCACCAATATCCGTAGCAATGTTCTAAAGAACAAACACAAAACTGTGCTACTATGGGTTCCAGGTCACTCAGGGATCATTGGCAACGAGTTAGCAGACCGTGCTTCCAGGACAGCTTCAGAACAATCGAATATACTTTCAATCTCTCCGACAAAAAAAGATTTTCTAAACGTGATCAACACCTACTGGGATAATATAAGAATGAACGAATGGAAAACATACATTCATCACTATTCTTTCATAAACCCAAAGGGTGAGCCTGCTACATATCCTACAGAAACAACAACCATCATGAACAAATGCTTTCTCCGTCTTCGCCTTGGACACACGCAATTAACCCATAGCCATCTTCTCAAAAAGGAAAACCCTCCAAGCTGTCATCTCTGCCAATCCAATCAAATTCTATCCATAAAACATCTCACATCTGAATGCTCTAAAGTAAATTATGTATGTTCATCACTTTTTAATAAAAAATTTAACGACCTTCTGTCAACAACATCAATAGAAAACATTAATAACGTTTATAAACTATTACTCGCACTAAATCTTAACTCTATTATTTAAGCAATCTTTGTAAATCAGCTGCTGACCTCCCAGACTCTGACATCCCCATACTCTGCTATTATATACTCTAAAGAACTTATCCCAACCTTTTTATAATTTCCAGCCAAAAGCCTCTGGTAGCTAGTGCTGTTATTTTACTTGTATTATAATGTAAATTTTATTTATATTGTAATAAATAATAATAATAAAATAAATGCTTACGGACAAGACTTTCTTGACACTGTAATTTTGTGAATGCCTTAGTTTTTGTTGTTTTTTCTTATGTTTTTTAATAAAAGCGAATAAATTTGTTTATATCTGGTCTCTTGAATATAAGTTATATAAGAAAATATATATATATGAGTTCTTATTAGCCAGGAAAAAATAAACTGAAGGAATATTTTTGCTTGTAAAAACACTTTCTTGACAAACTGTATGTATTTTGTTGCCGATAAGTAGCCCACTAACTAACAATCTTTATTTCCGACAAAAGACGATAACAGTTAATGATTATTTCATAATTTGAAATGAATCTAACTTTTCAACGTCGTTGAGTGGAGTCGTATTCATTCGAAAATATTGTGCAAATGGTAGGTATAGTTTAGCTGGAACATCAAACGTTTTTTTTATATTTCACCTGGATAAACCCAAAATAACATGTCAATCGAAAACGACATTACACACAAAGAATCTGAAAATTGAACCACAGTGCGAGAGTTTATTCTGTAGAGAGGATAGCTTTGAACCCCCAGTGCGACAATTCGCTAAGTGACCGATAGGAAAATGATAACTCTCTCTACCCACTCTACCACCAACAGCTTAGCGATTATTTCCTTAACATTTACTTTATTTTACTTATAATTTTAAGACTGCATCTTGCTAATTTCTGGTCTGCGACCGCAATGTTTATATGTAAAAATTCTTAAATGCCTCTTAATCTTTTCTGCGAATTTAACGAAACATTCCAAGTGGCGGTGGTCTCAAAACAATAAACATTTTAAAAAGACTGCGCCAACTGTTTAGCAGTAAAAATAACAGCACAGAGTAATCCGTAAAAGAACGCACAAAGCAGAACCAGAAAAAAAATAAGGAATTTGCTGTCAGGTTTGTGACTAACAATTTACCGATTAACAATTCTTTAGTAGTGACGTTGATCAATCAAATTCTGTTTTATTTAAATTTGAAAGGAAAATTTGTTAAAACTTACATCTAAGTGTTTATCTGTTCTACAAACACTAACTCCAACTTCGACTGAGATCTCGATACTGAACATTACCACAAACAACCAACTTGAAATTATGAAATCTACAAACTATGTGCAATCAATCAAAACAATTCAACGCAATATTTAACAGCAACACAATCGATTGGCTTTCGCACAATAAGCAGTTCTTCAGTTACTTGACCCATTGCGAAGTCAACCCAGTGTTGCTGCGTTCGTAAGTCGGTAACAAAAACTCAGAAAGGCTAAAACAAAACAAAACAAAAAAAACTCCCCATTTTCATGTTATCCACCGGGATATTCTTATCTTATAAAAAATTTATAATTTATTGAAATAAAAGATTAAAAACAGTTTTTTTTTTCTAATTTACTGTTGACTTAGCCCCTAAAGTCAGGGTCATTATGGTCGTCGTCGTAATCCTCCTCATCGTCGTCATCTGAAATAATACCCCAAAGCATGATACACGAATAAATTTATATACAAATATTTTGCATCACTCACCATGATCGCGACGCTTTCTATTGTAAGCTTTCTTAGCCGCAACAGGTGCTTGATCTGTCTCACCATGAAGCAGTGAATTTCTATACAAAACCAACGGTTGCCATTCCTCGGCCTTACTCGACGGCATCCCGGGGGATATTCGCCGATCCAAGAAATTCAGCACAACCTTCTTATCTTGCTTCAGCAGCTTGTTATTGAATTCATTTAGGATTTCCAAGAACAAGATCCGAGTTGGCGCTGCCGATGGATCATCTGGAATATCATGAACTGCAAAGAGAATTCCAGCTCGATGCAGGGCAATAACCGGTTCACGATTCTTTATCGCGTCAAAACCGAAAGTTAGAGCAAATCGCTTGGCCAATTCCTTAAGTTCTGTAAAGTCGTGTGATGATTTTGATATAAAGCCGCTGTCGGCTTGCTGTTGAAGGTCCTTAAAGACGGTAATCAAACTCAGGAGCAACGTGAGTGAGAAGTTCACTTTGTTGATCTCCCTTGCTTTGCCCAGTGTGGCTTTGATGATGTCTCCGTATTCATTGTAGTACTGCAAGTTTAGAAAAAAAAAAAAAAAAACATAAGTTCCGAGCCAGTTTGAGAAGTTACTTTCATGACTGTAGTTACCCTGACGTAGTGTTTGAACAATCCAGCAGCGCTTTTGGTAAAAATTATGTTGTAAACAATAAGTTTGCAGTAGGAAGCCAAAAAGTTACGCTTCTTGTGTAGCTCTTCAATACATGTCTCATCTTGGGACTCTAGGCAACAAACACAAGTTATAAGGTGCTGTCGAAGAGGAGAGGAGAACTTAGCTTACCTTCTTGTTTCAGAGAGAAGACGTAGTGTTGAACGAAATTGTTTAGTATTAACTGCTCGTCCAGAGCGGGTTTGTACTCCAGCACACGAATGTGTTCGTTTTCATTTGTAGACAGCTGATCGGAGAAAATGATGAGCAGATCGCACACGGATTGGTATGCCTGAACCAAAGGGATAGAGTTACAAGTTCAAAGGGAAATTTAAAAAAAAAAAAACAACTTACCGCTTCCTGAATCTGCTGCGTTGGCCCATCCCGTGTCAGTTCAAAGCAAGCATTCATGTACTTGTGCAAGTTGACCCGCAACGCTTCACACCCGCTGGGTACACTCGAACTCTCACACTGATTCTCCAAGTAGTACAGGCCCCAGGTTAACGAGAAATAGCACGCTTCAATGCAGTAAACCAACGCCTCGTTCGGCAGGCCACGTTCGGGATTGTCCTTAGACTGGCTCTCCTCAATATCCTGATACAGCGAGTCGAACAAGTTCCATGGATTTAAATTGTGGCAAGAGAACAAGATGGAAACCACCTTCAGGGAGATGATGATTTTATAGATCTCATCCGGATTTGGCAATTCTTCTCCTAAAAAAAATATAAAAACCAGAGTTAGCCGAGTTCCTTCAAAGTCTCCTGAAGTGTCATAAGTTACCCGCAATTAGATTGCGCCATCGATCAATGGCATCTTTGTACTTGTTGACAGCATTGTCTATGATATTCGATCGGGCCACGTCGCATCTCGTATATGTTGCACTTCCCTCGGAGCAGAGGTATTCCAAAGTTTTTGCGCACGTCTCCAGGACGTCTCGATCTGTGTGCTTGGACATGATTTGGCCCATTTTGTCCAGCAGCGCCTGCAGATTAGACTCCTGTCTGGATGTGGTGTAAATATCCAACTCGAAATACTGCGGGATCGAAAGGAGATTGGTGAGCTTCTCACTGTCCGCCTGGTACTTTTCCAACATTGGCGGAAGGGTGACGATAAAGTGTTCGGTCAGTTTGGATTTCTCATCTTGAATTGCTTTTACTTCCTTCACGTTGAGGGTGATTTTGCGGTTACTCGCGCGACCTACTGGCGCTTCTCCAGTCGCCGATTGCTTTACGCTGCTGACCATGATCTCGATCAGAGTGGATTCTTGTTTGTTGTCCAATTGCTCCTCATTCGGGCCAGGTTCTTCCAACAGCAAGTCCGTCATACACTCCCAGTCCTTGACCATGGTGTTGTTATCGATGAACGAATCTACCAAGTAAGCACCGTGTTCGTGGAGCTCAGATTCAATGAAGAATTGCACCAAGTCACGAATCAGAGGCGTATTCGGGAGTCGAAGTTTGCCACGTTTTGTCTTGATTTCTTCCATGTCCGGGGTTAGATGAAATAGGCGCACATTCAAGAACTCCGCCGCAGCCTGTGCAACGCCACGATGGGAAGAGTATACCAACTCGTAGACTATTTCGCAGTCCTTGTCCGAGAGGATGTCTGGGTGGATCTTGAGGATACTTATGACCAGCTTGACAGCGTGAACGGCGACGTCGAATTCCTTGTCCAAAGTCATGGCCACAATGCGATCCTTAAACTTTGACGTGAACAGTTCCAACTTGCCCTTTAAAGCGTCGCGTTCGTAAAGTGGCAGTAGAGCCTGAAGGCACCTTAGCCGCACTTCTCCGACCTTGTCGTGCAAAGTCCAACCGATGTACTTCAGATAAGAGTCATCCAAGAAGTTTTGTGAATAGTTGTCCATCCACACGCCGATTTCCGACATACATATTGCCCTGATTTCTGGAAGCGTATCTCTTTGGAGGAACACGTAATGATGGTTAACAAATTTTTCATTTTTTCGGTTAGGTTAGATTTGTTTACCTGTATCGATGAACGAACACCGACTTGAACATGTACGTAAGCATGTTCTTAATTTCGTCCATATTCTCTTCGAGTTCAGCACGTTTGGTCATCAGAGACTCGAGGCGGTCGTTAGCTCTTCTGTCCCTAGTCTACAAAATAGAGAAATAAGCGATCTGGTCCATTCAAGTTTAGTGAAACTCACCTTAACCCGTTCGGCTTCATACTGCTTGGCGGCATTTTCAAAATTCGACGATACCAGCAAGGCTACATCCACCAAAGCTGTCATCAGCTTCATTGCTAAAAGAAGCAAAATATTAAAAATGCGATTGAGTATTTGGTTCCTTGATTCCCACAACTTTACCAGCTAAAGTCGCCGTATGACGGAACGCACGAACTTGTGAATCCGACAACCCGGTAAGGAGGGAAATGACATTGTCCATCAGGAACTGATCGTAGATGATCGAGTACTGGCACTGCTTGACCAATGTCTGCACAAAGTCACAAAAATTCATTCTAAATTTCTTCCATTGCGCTCCCGTCATTATCAGAGGATACTCTCCGCTTTCCTGAAATCAAATCAACTTTATTAATTCGAACTTTTACTCCGCAGCTTCAGAGCCGAACCTCATCAAACTCCTCAGTCATTTTACGAATAACCGCAGTGTGCTCCATTGGATGTGGCATATCTTCAGCAATACGTCCCTTGCATCCACTCGCATTAATGAAGAACTGCATGAGAGCAATTAGAGCCTTGTCACGGTTCTGTTTATAGTTCTCAATCCAATCGTCCACGATACTCTGCAATTTTCCCATCGAAAAATTATGTTCAATTCAGTTTGCATTTACTAAGTACTCACGGCTATGGCAGCTTTTGAATGTCGCACGATATAGTACAGACTCGACTCATCAGTAGTAACGTCACGCTCCCTATCAATACGTTCCTGTTCCTTATCGTTATCATCCTTTCGAACTCGTTCGACACGTTCACGCCTTTCAGTAGGAGGCTTTCGGGGCAATGCTTGCTTACGTTTCCTTATAACCGGAGCAAAATAATCATCTTCGTCGTCGTCGATAATCGGGGGCTTGTCTCGAACTCCGCCTCTAGCACGAAGGCGAGTCATTCGTTTTGTGGGACTTTCACCCTCTAACCCGTCGGAAGCGCTTTCATTTAAATGTTCACTAGAAAAGAAAATGGTTTTCTATCTATTTCTATTAGAAAATGCACAGTAACTTACCGCTCATCTTCATAGTCCGGAGGAGGATCATCCATGCGGATACGTTTGCCGCCTCTTCTTGCCAACATATTCGATCTATTTCAATAACTTCAATATAAAACTAATCTACTTAAATACTTGCGTTTAAAAATCCAACAGGTTTGTATTTACATTTACAACATTTTATTCAACAAATTAATTGGGACGAAATACAAAATTCCACAAAAATAGCGTCAGTTTGTCCACAACACAAACGCCATTTATTTTTCCAGATGAAAAAATCAGATGTCAGTTGAACAGGAATGTTATAGAGAGAATTTTGAACATAAAAAAAGTAATGCCAATCGACATTTTGGTGTTCATACATAATAAGCTATATTTTATTACAAATTGCAGTAAAACTTTCGAATAACGTCATCTCGACGAAATAATTTATTTCGTACTTTTGATTTGAAAGAAGCAAAAACATGGAGACTTGGCTTGGCACCCTAACTTCACATTGGGAGAGAGAGAGAGAGAAGAAATAATAACTGAACACCATACATTTTTAACAAAAAACAGAATTTAAATTACAACAAAAAAGTACTCACCGATTTATTATTAAAATGTTTTTTGTCAGAGGATGTTCCAGGACAGAAAAGAGCATCTGATTATCGCCTTTCTAGAAGACATTCTAATCAAACAATACAATTCTTGATTAAGAATGATTGAGATGAGAAAAGAGTTGGTCAGACTTTTGCAGACGCTTGCACAAGGTAGTGTAACGAATTAAACTATAAACTACTGTGATGTGTTTGCCTATGGCAGGAATGACTGTTTCGGGACCTTCTCTTCTTAGGCCAGGCACTTATACCATGTTGGGGCTGTACTTGCCAATTACTTTTTTTTGCAAACTTTTTCACCCAAAGACCTTTGAACTCTATTAACCTATACCCTACTCATCGCAAAACTTTTCGGTTTCATCAATCTTTCAATATAAAAAAATTGTTCACTCTCAAAAATCGTACAAAATTTAAATTTCTTAATTATACTAACATGGACGGATATAAGTCTAGGATGAAAAATGGTAAAAGAGGCACTTATCGTCATAGCGTCCACATACAAACCAAACGTAAAACAAAAATGCAAAATACCCATTACAATCAAGTTCCTGAACGCTCGATACCAAGCTGTCAATGTCAAATTCATTTCCGAAACCGGCAGAAAAATTGGCAAAAATCGGGTGCTCTTGGGCATGTTACTGAGTAAAAACCCATTAAATCTTATTAGAATGTACTCGTCCTCGCGTAAATTGAACAGAGTCCTTTCCTCCATGGAAATACGGAAGACATTTCTTGAGTATTTTGTTGAAAACCACGGCCACAAGTTCGTTAGATCTAGTCCAGTGATTCCTTTCTGTGATCCCACTGTTGCATTTGTCAATGCTGGGATGAATCAGGTAAATGTCCTTTAGCAATTGCATTTGCAAAGATCATTTACCATTTCATTTGATTTCAGTTCAAATCAGTATTCCTTGGAAAGACTGTACCGGCCAGTAAACGAGTTGCAAACTCACAAAAATGCGTTCGCGTCGGTGGCAAGCACAACGATCTATCTATTGTGGGACAAGATGGCTATCATCATACGTTTTTTGAAATGTTAGGTAATTGGTCCTTTGGAGATTATTTTAAGGTAAGTGGATAGTGAGTGATATTCAACTAGTTGAAGTGCTTAAATTTTCTGCTTAGAGAGAAGCTTGTGAAATGGCATTGGATCTTCTCAAAGGACCGTACGGCATTGATACATCACGATTGTATGTCACATATTTTGCAGGAGATAAAGCACTGGGATTGCCAGCCGATATGGAGTGCTTCGAAATATGGCGGAGTTTAGGGTGAGTTCTGCTTCTGTTTAGGTTTGTGGCACAGAGTTTCATATTCAAATTTGTAGGTTCCCAGCAGAGAGGATATTGCCCTTTGGGAGCAAGGACAATTTTTGGGAAATGGGTCCTACTGGACCATGTGGTCCCTGTACTGAAATTCATATTGATCACAAGCCGGGCCAGTCATCAACGGAAGAGCGTGCAAAATTAGTTAATGCTGGCAGGCCAGATCTCACCGAGCTCTGGAATATTGTATTTATACAGTACAATAGGTAAGAGAGCAGGTTTCATGTGACAGAAAATAAAATGTCATCTTCAAGGAAATTACACTGTGGCTATTGTCGTTAGGCTTATCATCTGTTAATTGTCGTGGCGGTGATCTGCATACTGCATGACTAATGCGATCCAATCTATTTTCGCATTGTTATCAATATTGCATTCAATTTAAAACTCATTTTCTACTGTTATTCTTGGTATTCTATAAAAAAAAGATGCAGGCCATCAAAGTGTTGCTTATCTGCTTCGCCATAGTATTAGTTGTAGTCATTTCTTTTTAACCTAACCGATTGTATATTTTTTAGGACTCAAAATGGCACAATTGAACAACTGCCCGAAAAGCATGTCGACACGGGAATGGGCTTTGAGCGGCTAACAGCAATTCTTCAAAACAGGTCATCGAACTACGACACAGATTTGTTTTCTCCGATTTTCGAAACAACGCAAAGGGTTTGTTAAAATATTTTCCAACAATTTACCAAGTTTTATCTCGTCCATGTTACGTTTGCAGCTTTGTAAAGTACCTGCATACGCTGGCAAGTTCCCAACAACCACAGAAAAGCAGTCTTTAGACACTGGCTACAGAATATTGGCCGACCATTCGCGAATGATTACAGCTTGTGTAGCCGATGGAATGCTGCCTGATCAGAAGTGAGTAGAATCTAAACTAGATTTCAAAAGTACAACGCAAATTTGTTTTATAGTCAAAAACTGAGGCGCGTTCTGCGCAAAGCGATCTTAACATCGGAAAATATTTTTAAAAATCCCAATCTCCTATCAGCACTCATACCGGTGGTTTGTGATACGCTTGGTTCAGCCTATCCTGAAATGAACGCAAAGCTGAGTGACGTACTGGAAATCATTGCACACGAACAGGACGTTTTTAAAACGGTCCGGAGTAGTTCATCGAAGGCATTTGCCGAGGTGCTGCAACAATATCCGGGGCTGCACGAAGTGGATCTAATGGAGTTTCCCGGATTTGTGCCGGCATTTAAAGATCTACAAGCTCAAAAGTCAACGTTTGCTGGTGGAATTATTCCTGGAAAGTTCCTTTTCAAGTTGACTGACACATTTGGTTTAGGCGAGGACTCGTTTCACAAGCTGGCCGAATTAGAGGGAATGACATTGGATGAGGAGGGATACCGAGAAGAGATTGCTAAGGCAAAAGACAGATCAAAGTCTTTGAGCACTGATAACGTTACACGACGACAAATTAATGAAGCGTTGATGAAGCTTACTCTGAAGTGCAATGCCACTGATAACAGCTCGAAGTACAATTATGCATTTGACACGAGTTCCTGCCTCTACGAAGTGCAAAACGTAGAAGCTAAAGTCCTCGGAATCTTGCGCAATGATCAAGAAGTTGACTCTGTCCAAAGTGCTGCTGAGATCAAAGATGTCTTCAGTGTGATTACAGACAAAAGCAACTTTTACCATCAAGCTGGCGGGCAGCAGTCTGATAAAGGGTATATCTATGCAGACGGTGGCAGATTTAACGTTCAAAATGTCCTATTCATGAATGATTGTGTAGTGCATGTAGGAAGCTTTGAGAACGCGGACTCAGGAGAAACTCTAAGCGTTGGCGACAAAGTGGATTTGATTGTCGATGAGGAACACCGCACTAGGAATACCTGCCATCACACAGGTACGTAGTTAGGTTCGACTTATAGAAGTGGAAAAGACTTTTGTTTGTTTAGCTACTCATCTCCTTAACGGCGCCATACGTTCGTTGTATAAAAAGGTCACGTACCAGGTGACGAGCTCAGTTACCAGTGAAAATTGCAAGCTTGAGCTGGGCATTATAGGTAAACGTATCACAAAGAATGAGATTCAAGATATCGAGCAGCTTATAAGGTGAGCGGACACGAAATTGTTAACACATACATTCGATGAATAAATATTTTCTATTTAGAAATGTAATACAATCAGGAATCTCGACGCAGATCTCTATAGTCAATGCAACCGACGTTATTGGCCAGTCGAACATAACCCTCATCCCTGGAGAGATATATCCAGAAACAGGTCTGCGATTGCTGACAATCGAGAACAAAAATCTAGGCTTCTTATCGAACGAGCTGTGTTGTGGAACACACGCTTTAAACACCTGTGAATTGCAGAACTTTATTATAACTAATCTCAAGCAAACCAACCGTGCGAGGTATGCTTTCACCGCTGTCGCTGGACAAGCAGCGAATGATGTAGGTTTCCTTTTTTTCCTCCAAAAAAAAAAATGTTCCTTATTCATTTTTGTTTGTTTGACAGGCCTCAAATCTTGCAGAACAAATTGAATTGCGGGTTAATCGCCTCGAAGAGGACTACAAGACCAACACCGACAGACTGTATACCACGGAAATAGAACTGCAAAAGATTCGTAACAATATCCTGCATACAGATATTGTCCTGCCATACGTGTTCCGTGTCGACATACTAATCCGCATCAATGAAATACTCAAGCAACTTAAGAAAGCCGCTCGAACTTCATTAAAGTATAACCGCCAAGCCTTTTCTAAATCACCCTTCAATGTGTTCTATTTCTTCTTCTTCTTGTAGTGCCTTTGTTGAGGATGAAATGAAGAATCTACTTCAGGAGAGACCCGTCGAAAAGCACTCCTTCATCATACACTACCTGTCAAGTTCGGCGCTTTTCGAAGAAGTTCCTTTACAAAAAGCCACAAAACTTTGCCCCGATCGTCCTATTTTAGTTGTTAGCATGTGTGATGGAATCGTCAAAGCCAGATGTTGCGTTCCTCAAGTAAGTCAACTTATCGTATCGATTCTGGTTTTAATCAGTTAATTTTTTGATTTTCATTTAGAAATTTATAACAAATACATTTACCGCACAAAAGTGGCTGCAATTGTTTGCTTCTGTCTTTGATGCTCAACTATCTCTACCCAGGGGTCAGAATGCAGATGAAGTATGCAACATGAAGGGCAAAAAGGTCTTCTCAGTGTTTGAGGAGAAACTTGAAATTGCCATGAAGAAATGTTGTGAATATGCCACTGCAGAGTTATCGTGATATTCTAGTCATTGTTAATGTAAAATATTTTAATATTTAATTTTTTTTTTTAAACTAAGAAAACACTGTTTATCACTGCTGAAGATATTTTTATCTTAGTTTTGTATGTAAAAAATATATTTAAAAAAAAAATGTTGATTTTACCATGAAATGTGATGGGTTTTATTTTCTAAGAAATCTCTAAGATTCGAAAAGCTTCTGATCATGAAGAAGATTATTTGGCTTGCAAACTAATAATACAAAATGAAATACACACTATCTCAAATATTTCTCCTAGCAAATGATCATCCAACCGTATTGCAAAGTATGGTTCAAGAAAATTTTATCATAAATCAAAATATATCGCTCAGGTGTCAAAATATGTTTACTTATCTCTGCTAATCCGGAAGTGTCGCCCGAGAAGCTCCAGAAAAAGGTTGCAATTTAATTTCACTGAATTTGCTTTCCTTAACCCGCCTCCCCTTATAAAGCGTGTTTTTTTAGAGGTTGGTTTTCGAAAAGATATAAAACTCACATTTTGTGGTCAAATCTGGCAACTCTAATGTAATTTATGTTCAGTTTGGTTTGCCATTTCATCATGAACAGGTTGACAAATAAACAACGCTTGCAAATCGTGCAAATTTATTTCGAAAACAATGGTTCAGTTCACGAAGTTTACCGCAAGGTCCGTTCATTCTATGGTCGATATAATCGTCCATTAATTCGGTTAACCATGGATCGTGTTCGCACTACGTTTACTCTATGTGATAATACGTATCCGCAGAGACGTCGAACAGTGCGCACCGAAGAAACAATTGCCGCTGTAGAGCAAAGTGTTGAAGAGGACCCGAATAAATCGATTCGCAATTGGAGCTTTGTTCATCAACTTTATGGAAGATTTTAGGCAAAGATCTCTTCTTACGACCTTACAAGATCCAGCTTGTGCAAGAATTAAGGCCGCGAGACCATGCAATGCGTCGTGATTTTGGTGTATGGGCCAAAAATGAGATTGATATCGATGCTGATTTTGATCGCAAAATTTTGTTCAGTGGTGAGTTGAATGGCTACGTCAACAAATGCGGCTATTTGGAGTGAAGAGAATCCACATGAGACCCTTGAAACGCCATTACATCCGTGTGCTCTATGGGCTGGTGGAGTCATTGTGCCATACTTCTTCTGAAATGATGCTGGAGAGTCAGTTACCGTTGATGGAGACCGGTATAGATAACCGACTATTTTGTTCCCGAATTGGATGGCATAAATGTGGATGAGATGTGGTTCAAACAAGACGGCGCTACATGCCACACAGCGCACGTCACAATCGATTTATTGAAGGAAACATCCGATGCGAGCATAATATCGCGGAATGGACCTCTCAATTCGCCACCAAGATCGTGTGATTTGACACCATTGGATTATTTTCTTTGGGGATATGTGAAGTCGCTCGCCTACGCCAACAAACCAGAAACGTTAGGCGACTTGGAAGTCAAAATGGCGTTATTGCCGACATACAGCCCCAAATGCTTGGAAAAAGTGGTTAAAAGTTGGACCTCTTGGACATGCCCGAAATCATATTTAAACATTAGTTGATGGAAATTAAAACGATTTTCTTGTGTTTTATTTCAATTCGAAGTTCTATACCTCTAAAAAACACACTCTGTATAATCTTTTCTGATTCGAAAGATTTCATAATTATCGAGAAAATGTAAATTTTTTAAATTTGAGTTAATTGGTTGGTTTGATTAACCTTTGGTAGTTCTGTTATATAGTTATATGTTATACAGCCAACCCCAGTAGGCCCGCCAGTAGGAAAGCAGTGAAGTGAGAGGGTTATGATCCCTATAATCCTGATCATAATCTCGTCGTTAAATGGAGAGAAGAAGTTCTATGTTTTACCAAAATCTAGATTGCCATGTGAACAAGTAAACTATAATGTTTTACAATGTTTCAGAAACCAAACCATCTAATTCATTGAGAGCAATAAACTTTTAAACCTGACTTGCCCACATTTTCATTTTTGCACATTCATGTGTCTGTTATATATAGAAGGCGGATATAGTAGGTACAATAACATTATCAAATAATAAGGAATATATATGCAATTTAATTACTAGAAGAAGGTAGTATATATAAAATTGATTACTTAAGCCGGAAATAATTGTTACAATAGTGAGTAATAAAAATCGAATTAGATACTTTTCTCAAATTTCGAAATGGAACACTGAAGTCAATAAAATACAAAAAGTACCTAAAAGGAATTAATAATAATAATTATTTCAAAGATACGATCTCCTTGTTTCAAAACTGGGCATGTCGATTAACATAAGTCTATGTCTCGATATACCGAGACAGAAAGCAAGGATCTTACCCTGAAATATTTCTGAATGGATAGCCATTTGACATTTTGGAAAGCAAAACTTGGTGTGACAGTTTATCAAACACCTTAAATTTCTCAGAACGCAATCTACTTGTTTTTTTTTATTTCTGGAGGAATCAATCCAAAATTGACTCAATTATGATTCACAATTGCTTAAAACAATTTTTTGTATTTTATAATCCATAGCCCTTAACCGTTTACCGCTACACTCTTCATAACTCTTTCGGCATCACTTTGTAAAAATGAGGGCATTCCGTGTGCAGAAATAAAAAAAAAAACCTTTTGCCGACAAGTCAAATTCCAGAAAATTTACTACTTTCACATCTTTAAAAAGTATAACTAAATTCGTCAATTCACCACGATTTCTTCGTCAGTCTATCACATTTTCCTCCGCCGCCTCAGAGACGAACCAACCCAAAAACTAAAATGCCGGAAATTGAATGTAATCCAACACTGATATGGCACCTCGGTTAGAGGTGTAGAAGAAAGAAGAGGTCCAGAAGAAACTGGCAAGAAGAATCTCGTGCATGGTTTCAAACGTAAATTGTAACACAATACTAAAATACTATGTTTTGAATAGATTTATTGAATTTTACTATTCAATTTATTATTAATTTAAGAAAACGAATAATAAATTTTAATTACAAAAATAAAATCATACAATTTCAAAAATTGCATAGGTACAAGAGTACTTCGTGGTATATAATGTGAACATTTTGTGCGTGTTCAATTTTTTATTTTCTTCTTCAATTATTAGAAAATATATTTATTTGTAGGCGATATTAGATTTACTCAGTGGCTCCAGGTCTGTTTAGCTTACGTAGTCTCTATAAATTTGATGACCAAAAGAATGGAATTTTTTTTTATATCCGTTTTTCATGCATTTAAAAACATTGAAAAATATGATCAATCTTATGCAAGTGAAAAAGTTAAAGGCTAAAATTCAGTCGTCAGATATGTAAATATTTTATTTCAAGCGCCCTAACTTTCCTTAGGTCAAAGACATCATTTTACGAACCGCTTCTGAAATTTTCTGCTTCAATTTCTTCATCATCACTTCACTTTTAAAACAAAGTTGAAATTCCCATGCAAGGACCTACACTTCACAGCGATCGGAAAATATTTGAGTGCAAAAAACAACAAAATTCAGTTAATTCTACTTCGACTGAAGCGAGATTAAGATTAATCTGCAGTTAAATGTTAAGATTTACCATACAAATTTTAATCTGCCAAACACAAGATTAAAAAATATTCTACTTAATACTTAATACCAATTTACCATCCCTGAATATGTCAAAAGTGACGTTTGTTGCTGAGAATTGAGAGCCATATAATTAATAACCATATGTTTGCCCGCAAATTTGAGAGCCAGAGAGCGGGTTGGAAGAAAACACCTATGTTAATCTCCTTTTTTTCGGTGGAGACGCTAAAAGATTAATTTTTAATCTTTTGTGCTTAATCTCGGTTTAGTGTTCGGTGGAGACGTAGTATAAGACTGGCTCTACACTTATTCGATTTCATTCTCTGTGAACCGATCAGAATGGCATATATTAGAACCTAATATCACATCAAAACCAATTGGTTTAATACGGTTCCAAAACGGCCTTAGTTCCGGTCTGCGCACAAAAAGATAACGAAGCATTCACACCTTCTCGGTCAAATCGGTCACCTTCAAATACAAGTATATAGGTATTGCACTTGCAATCAATCAAGTACTGCTTAAAGTGTTATCTAACTCCCTAAATGGCTATTTTACAGGAGTTGGAAAAAGCGATACAAAAACCCTTTTTGTCTTTTTATCGTAAAATGCAATATAGAACTTATGTTGCCACATATTGTTCCTTTCTCCACAATAAAACAATTTAAAAATTCGTCAAGCTTAAGTTTTAATAGGGTTAACAGTTGAGTTTGAAAGTTATGGACTCAACTGTAGTACTTATCGTGCGAATTGGACCACTTTTATTCCAAATTGAATGTTAATCTTTACGTTAAACGATGCGTCTTCATTTCACAAAAAAATGGAGTCAGACGATTCACATGCTAAGCCGACGATGTGTATGTTTGCTTCGTTATAGTGTATTTCTTCAACTCGTTTGATAAATATTCGAATGTAAAGAGAAAAAAGACCTGTACACAAACATTTCTACAAAACGCCATTCGCTTTAAAAATTATTTTTTTTTTAAGTTAAATTTTGCTTCCAAACCATTTCACTTTTGACAGAAATCTTCATTTGGAAAGGGCGAAGGTGAAAATACGGGTACCATTAGGCCCCAGTTATAGCCATACGTAAAAAGTGAAAGAGTAAAATCATTGAAACGAACATTTCATAGGAATGCTGCGATTCCTTCACTGAGAAGTGAAACAGAAAATGTTTTTCGTACGTAAAAATACATAAAATACAAAAATTGTTGTTTACCTGAACATTTCTTTTAATAATTTCGTTTTGCATTTCATAAGCTACATTAAGTCAAACGAATTTTTTGCGGTTGCGTTTTGTTGCCAGGACCCAAAAATGTTTGACTTCCCAAGAGATTAAATTATGTTCTGTTTCAGATTTCAGCGTTCCCCATCAGTTAAATTTATTTTTCATTCTAATGCATTTTACTAATGGCTGAGTGCAGCCAAGACTCATTCCCATAAACGTGTTGTCTATTAACACAGCTATGGTTTATTGTTTACTTACCAAAATGATGCTCAATTATGACGATTATCTTAAAGAATTTTAAAATACATACAAAAAAAAAAACAACTAAAAATCCATTTCATTTACACTTTATTTTTCTTATATTTATATTTTATGGTTACAATTAGTTCTAGGTTTAATTTATTTATTACTTTAATTTATTTATTTATTTCACTTAAAATTACAGCCTTTTATGTGTTCTTTTACTTTTTTTTCTTAGGGTTTTACATACATACATTACACATTGTTAATATTCTTTTGTTTTCAGCTTGTTTCGTTATTTATATATATATTTATACATTATATAGATGCCTTTTCTTTTCATATAGTCTACATCATGGCCATTCCTAAGAAATAACTTCTTCAATATTCTATTAATATAGAGTCGGGGTTGTATTATTTTTCCTTGTAATATATTAATTCGCATTATTTTTATGTATACATGTTGAGTTATGTTTGTTTTATTTATTTATTTTCTGGATCATCAATAACCACATACATTTTATATGTATATATATTTAAATATTTTATTTTTTATGTTAGATGTTCACCATTATGCTAGAAACATTATATATAATATACAATAATAAATAATCCATCATTTTTGTTTTGTATTTCTCGGAGTTTTTAATTCTCAAAAGAGAAAAAAAAAAGAACAACTTTGTTAAGTTTAATATTATTATTATTAGTTGTGTGTGTTTTGCGTGTGAGAGTGTAATGTTAGTATAGACATTATTATTAGTATGTATTTATTTACTTTTAATATTTATGTAATTTTAATTTTGATTTTTATTTTTTATTTATTTTTGTTTAGAACACAGTAGAGATCAATTCATATATCAATACATAGATTAAAAATGTTTTAAAAAATGTTTACCATTCAGACAGATTAAATGTAATTTAATTTATATAGATTTTGTTTGTTTGTTTGTTATTGTTTTATTTTCTTAATAATTGGATAAAAATAAATATTTTCATTTGAACTTTTTTATTGCATGGGATAAGATAATAATCTAAGAGAAATGGTATTTGTTTTTATTCATTTCTTGTACTCCAAAAGTAAGGTTTTTAATTTGTTTTGAAGGTATTTTGATATATGTTTTAAGTTATGATTGATTTTTTTCAGGAAAACGAAAAATTTAGTACGGAAATATGTGTTTTTTAAAACCATGTAATACTTCAGACATGTGTGTTGTTTTTTTTTGTTTTTAATTATAATGGAAGAGGATTTGCAGCAAATGCAATTTAGTTATGCGAAAACGTGATTTAATACGTTTTCTTTTATATATATTTATGTTTTTGTTTTTTGTTTTTAGTTTCTAATATAATTTAAAATTTCAGATACAATTAGATGATGTTTTTAAAAGGAATTTTTTTCGATTTGCTTTTCTTTTTAATACTAAAAATATTTTCTGCGGATATTTTTTGTTGGATATTAATACATTTAGATTTAGAGAGGAAATATGTTTTTTTTTTTTTGTTTACTACATACTTAGACCAATTAAAATAATTATTTTAGTTTTTTTTTTATTATTTTCTTTTACTTTCATTGTATTATTGTTTTCGTCTACTGTGCTAAGATTAAATCAATTCATATTCTAAAAAATAATTTTTTGCTAAATTTTTTTATTTTATTTTAATTTGATAACAATATTTTTATTTACTTATAATACTAATAATATTCTTTTGTGTTTTTTGTTTTTTTTTTTTTCAATGTTTTTGCACCATTTGTTTATTATATTTTAGTAATATATTACTTTTTGTTACATAGTTATGTGTACAGTTGTTTTACGAAAAAAGCTAAGCAAATTATAATGTATACGTATTTTTATTGTATGGATTCTACTATCATTATTATTATGTGTATATATTTAATGATAAGAAATCGTTTCTAGGGATAAATTATATAAGGTTTTTAGTTTGAACAAATTCACCTACGATCCGTAAATAGCCTCAGCAAGTTAAAGTACCAAAATGAAAATGTTGAATATTTGTTTGGTTTCCTTAAGAAAAAAAAAACAAAAATGTTTCGTTGCCTTCTTCTTCGTGATATCATTTTGTTGATTCAACAGAGTTTTGTAGATATTATTTATTAAAATTCTTTTTTAATATGTACGTTTCTTTTTTTTTATTTCTTTTTATTGAATGATTCACTACTGCAAAAATGAAACGCAATTAAATTGCACTTGGTTTTCACAATGTATCCGTGTTTTTTTTTTCTCTTTGTTTTACATAAATTTGGTTTATGTAACAATTCGAAAAGTATAATAATTAAACTCTTACCGTACACATAGTAGGCACATAAGGAATAAAAATACGTTTTAAAATATTTATATTTTTCACATTTGAACGTTTTTTTTTTTTTTTTTGTTCTGGAAAAACAATTTTTAAAAATTTTAGAAATCAATTATTTCCTCATCAATTTGTGTTTTTTGTTTTTTTCTTTTTTTCTTTTGATTTATAAAAAAGTGTTATAGAATGTAGCGAATCATTAAGGGTGGAACTTAAGTTTTATTTGATAGGGTGGGTATTGTTTCTAAGAGAGAAGAATTATTGTGCGGCTTGTGTCAAGGAGAAGGAGCAATAAACTTTGTGCACTTTAAAACATAAGATGGGGAAAAAATAGGATGTCAAAGTTCTTACAAACGACTCAATATTTTAGCTTTAGCCAACGATTAATTCAACTAGAGCTTCCGCAAAAGGGATTAACAAATATGATCAGAGATTCTCAAAAACTTTTTCTGGGCAAAAGACTGAACAAATATCGGGTTCAAGTCAGAAAGATAATAATGTATAATCGCAACAATTGCATTTCTAACTAAAGGACAATACTCTTTTTTACATAGAGTCCTATCTTGGTAACCCATCGTAACAGTTTTTGTATAATCGTATATTTTTACGAAATAATCTACTACTTTCTACTTTCCAATTTACATCATTTACTTTCATAATTGAGGGCAAAGTGAAGACGGTTGAAATGTGCTGTGTAGGGGTACCAAATTTGTACTAACATTTCAATATTTCAGGAAAAATTGAAAATAAATTATAAAGCAGATCCTGACTTTGGATTCTAGTATACTGCGCTTATACCAGATGTCTGTCTCTCATTGTATTTTTGTAATATCGGTTAAACGCAACGATGCAACCTTACTACCCAAGTTAAGAAAGCACGTAAAGTTTGGTTGCATTGGCATTGGCGCATTTACACTTTATGAACGTCATGTCTTTCTAGACTTTTCATTGATGCATGCATAACCTGTGGCATGGTTGATTGGGCTTTAACCGGTTGAGTTTTTTGACATTTGGATTACAATAACAAAAAATCGGTCAGAATGCATTTAAATCTACGATAAATTTAACACGTACAAAATCAGCGTTTTAATCGTCATTATACGGATTTCTCATGATAAGAAAAACTATTTTCTGACAACGAAAAATTACTTCTCTTCCTCAAACCTGCACTGTTTTTTTAAAGAAAGTTCATCGGGTTAATTCGGAAACGTCAATCAAAAGCGCATTGATGCAACACCTCTGCTAAAAAAAAATTGCTGAGGCGGAACACTGCTGATTCAACTAAAGAATGTCTGCATAATGCCCTTTCCGGCGATTCCTGAGGCGCAGAATATTTGCTTTAATTAACGATTGACAGGGTTGTAACACGTTTTTGAATTTACGGCGAGTACAAAATGTTTGGGCCAACTACTTTTCTATTTGGCCCCCTTGAAGAAAAATAAAAAAAAAACCGAATAAGCTTACAGATTGGAAATCAACCACACAATTGCACCTTTTTCTTGACACAAACTTTACAACCGACAGTACTCTTCATAAACTGTTTAAACGTTTCTTTGAAAACCTACATTAGAATTAGAATGGATATAGAAATTCCTGTATTTAATTGAATAAAAAATAAAAATAAAAAAAAAAAATTAAGAAACAAATTCAATTTTGGGTATTCCTTCGCTTGGCGATACAGTTTATCATTTCATAATCTCAGTATCCTTTGGTTCGACCATTCCATAATTTCCGATTTTGAGGGGCGGGTCGTGAATCCACATTCATGTCGTATGGGTTTTTGTTTTACATTTATAAATGCTCATATATCTAAATAATCTACGTTTTTTTTTTTTTAAATTACTTGTCAATTCAATAATAATGACAATAATCAATATCATATATTTATACATATATGTGTGTGTGTATACATATTAACAAATTTTGTCTTTTTATAAATTTCATTTTTTTTTCTTTGTTTTTATTTTGACTAAAAAATACTCAACAATTTTCAGTTGAAACCATTTTTGTTTTCTATTTAATGCAGCACTCTACATGTTTTATTTGTTTTTTTTTTTTTAATTTAATATTTCTTTGCTATTCATTTATATTTTTACTTCGTCTTCTTAAAATCGTTTTGTTAAATTTATGTTTGAGAAAGTTTTGTGTTTTTTTGCTTTTATTTAATAATTTCGTTTTACTCCACTTTGTTCGTACTTTAAATTAGGTATTGTCAAATAATTAACTTAAGTGAAACTTGTATAATTGAAAATTGAAATTACACACTAAAAATAGTATTTTGTATATAACAACAAAAATATATTATGCACTCTAGTATAGTATATAATTTTTTTTTTTAACTTTATTCCTTGCTTTTGTTTTAATGTATTAATATTTTTTTATGATCGTTAGGTATATTTTTTTGTTATCAAATTTTTTTTATCAACCGCGTTCCACAATCCAGAAGAAAATTATTGTTTGTTTTTTTTTTCAAATCTATTATCATCATGATGTATTATTTATTTTTAGTATATGTATGTTTTTTTTTTTGTTATTATTGTTTAGTGATTAATCTTAAGTAACAAATCGGTGGCTTTATATCATTCCTTGCCTTCCCTTAACTATGTTATTAAGAAAATGTTTAAATAAAGAAAACAAAAAATTTGAGCTGTCTGTTAGTCGTTTGTTAGAGTTTTAAAACCAAAGATTTCGTAAGTTGTGGAATAGGTTGCATATTGTGAAGGGTTGCACCGCACTTAAAAAAATACATCAATTAAAAATTTAAAAATCTGCCTGTTTAACACAAAAGTATACGGGACTTGAAATGTAAAAAAAAATATATAATAATTCGGTTGAAAAAGCAAGAAAAAAATTAAATTTACTTATATATACATTGTGCATGTCTGTTTTACTTTCTGCTTTAGAGTTTTAATTGACTACAACTAATTAATTTATGTTTTGTTTATTTTGTTTGTTTTTTTTTTAGTTTTTGTTTAGTAATATTGTGAATATCAAATGTATTTTTACAAGTAAATATAAAGATTTGTTTAAAATACACATTTAAATTGAGTAATTTTTGTATTATTATTTTATAGTTTTGTATATTATGTTTTCTTTAAGAGGGCGGGCCATTTATAATGAATATTTTATTAGTTAATAATTTTGTTTAGACTATTATTTATTATTCCTATTTATGTTGTAATGTGAATGTTTTCTTTTAGTTTATATAGGTAGTGTATGTGTATGCTTGTTTTCTGTTTTGTAAATTCGAAGATGGTTGGGCCATTGGAGTGGTTTATTTAAATTCATAACAACATGTTCAGCAGTAGTGTCAATCAAGCTTTTAACAATCGATATTAGACGTCAATTTGGACATCTTTCAATAATAATAAAAATACAATGTTCAACACCATCTTACAAAGCAAAAGAAATGCTGTTGACTTGCTGTGAAAAATGGTACAGTTAGTTATGGCATTTTTAAAAAAAATTAGCTTCCAAATTCTACTACAATTCTACTAAAAAATTAGCTTCCAAATTCTACTACCATTCTACTTCCGCATAAAAGTCTCTTTAAGTGTGGTGTAGCTTTCCCACATGCAACGTTTTTGCTAAGTGTCCCGAATTTTCATTTAATGAACTTACTACGGACTATAAAATAAAGTCAATATAAATCACACAAAATGCGTAAATTTTTAAGGCATAGTTACAAGTACTCATTTCCCGTCAATGTATCCTTTGGGATATACGATGTTCCCAAGAAACCTTTTCCAAAGAAGACCGCTTCTAGATCAACAATTTTAGTTTCAGGCCATTCAAACTTGGTGGCATTGCCAATTCGGTAGGCATAACAAATTCTATACGCTGACAATTAGGCTGAGTTAGGTAAACGATTGTACAGTTTTCAAACACACCAACCGATTGTTGTCGAGAGACGACTTTGAACTTTCGTATGTTTTTATACTTTAAGGTGCGACAGTAAAGTAATAGTAATTATTTGCAAACACATTAAAACGCATAAAGTCATTTCCTGGAAAATCTCAAGTTTTAGAAGCTCAACAGCAATGTGTGCTGAAAATTTCAAAAATTTGTTTAACTTCCCGGTGTTTTAAGTAATCCCGCAACTAACTTATGATTCCATGGATATGACATTCAAGTGACGTATGTACGTACATACACAGTTTCACCGTTCGTTTCAAAAGCAATGATGTAGGGAAAAACATATTAGCACATCAATGTCAACATCCACTTCAACGTTAAAGCGAAACCCTAGATCCAATGTCAAAGTGGAAGTACTATCAACATTGCAGCGCCATTTTTAAGCTTTTCCAACATTGAAGTGCCTTTTATTTTAATTTTCGAATTGCCTGTTTTGTTTTCATTTTGAGAGAATTTAATTTATGGTTAATAATAGTTTTTATCGTTGCTTTTACATCGCATATCCACATTTGGGCAAATTTTGTTATGACATTTAAATAAATTTTACAGAAGTACGTTCTACAACAGACATATTGATGTCATGATTTGAGTCTTGACTAAAATTATTTCACGTGGAGACGGCTTGTTAGATGTTGCTGTTTTTCCTTTCAAAGACGATGTTGGTGTTGCTATGTTAATCTGTTTCTTCAATTAGCCCGAAACATACTTGATAAACACGGGAATTAATGTTAACCCATGTTGTTTGTCTCGTTACATGAATATTTCTGGAGATGACAGATGAATCAATAAAAAACGGGCAACCTGCATACACCGCTCGCATCTTATTATTTTAAGTATAAGCAATAATTTGCCTCAGTCAACAAATCGTCAAAATTAGCTGTAAAAAGTTCCTTAGCTTGCACATTGATGAAGAATGCAGACTTACTATTTTGAACACGAAAGAAGCTAGTGTTTTAAATGTAATTTTCGATGTTGATAAATAACGGCAGGTTTCGTATGATTGCGTCACAAATTTTACTTTTAATTGAAATGATACCAAATATTAGGAGTGGTGTTGTTGTGAAACTAGAGTAATTACAATATTTGACGTCTTACGCAAGAAAGACCAACATTGATCGGTAAAAAGTTCATCATCACAATAGGCTCGGTAGTTTTTTGTAATATTCAAACAACAGAAGCATATTTTTCTGTGACGGGAAAAAGTTGCAGACTTTTTATTTAACATGTTTAGCGCACCGCGAACTATATTAAAAACACTTAAGAAATTATAAAGCAGCCGATTAAACTGTCGGTCGATTAAATTTGCTTAAAGCTCCCAGAAAAAAGGGGCCAAATACGGCCCGTATTTTTAAGTCTATGAAACTACTGCGAACATTCTTTTTTTTTCTAAAATCAATGGCCCATGTCATCCTTATAAAGAATGTTTGTTAGGTTTTATAGAATTCTTGTTAGTATTTATTGAATTGCAAAGTAAAAACATAACATACACTGATTTCGAGTAAAAAGAAAATCAAGACAAATAGATTTTTCTCGCTAATGACTGATAATTGTGAGTTTTTTTTTTCTAGAGATACTTATTTTGTTGGTTTCTTTAGTTTATGCTACATTTGTTATTTTCGTTGCGCAATTATTGTGTACAATTATTTTTTTTTAAATACATATATTTATTTATATGTACTTGGATTGATACAATAGGTATTTTTATTTTTTTTTTTAGATTTCTACAAATATTTTTTTTTTACAATAATGTGTGTGACAACAAGAATTAATGTCAAAAAGATATTTCATCACATTTCTCAGATTTGTGTTTTTATAATAAAATAACACTGTATATTTCATTTAGTATATATATATATATTTAAATACATTTGTAAATATATCTCAGGTTTTTTTTTGTTTTAATAAATTTATTTGCTAGATTGTTTGATAGAAATGCAAATTACATAACCAATGGGGTTTTGTTATTTTTTCTAAAAAGTTATTTCGGAAAAGTAATTTGCATTTATATAACAATTGCATATATATTTTATTACTATTTTGTTGATTTTCTGTTTTATAATAATATTTATGAATAACAATATTTTTTAATGTATATATATATATATATATAATTTTTTTTTTGTTCGCTAAAGAAGGTTGGTTGTTTTTTTTTCTTTTTTTTGTTATATATATATATATTTCAACACACAAATGTATTTTTTTGTATTACATTTTACAAGTATATATTTATAATAATTATAATAATAATTAAGTAGATTACATACCTAGTATTAGTTGCATTATTAATTTATTTTATATATATATATATATTATCTAATTTGACACAACCGCATATTTTTTCTTTTATATTTTATACTACAACTTATTGTTTTTTTTTTTTTAGTTTATTCTTTGAGAAATTTCTGTTGTTTTTTTTTGTTTTTATAATAAAATTTGATTTGGTTTTTTTTCATGTGAGTGTGTGAGTAATGAGTTTGTTGAATGAAATTTTGTTGACAAAAGTGGGAAAAAAAAAGAAATAAATATCAGAATAAAAGAAAAAAAAAAAAAAGTATGCAGAATGGATATAAATATTTTTGACAAAGTTAACGCTACATATGCAATTAAAAATAAATAAATATATGCATATTTTATTTTTATAGTACCTAATGTTGTTCATTGCTTTTTGTTCACTTCACTTCACTTGTTTATAAAATAAATAAATGAAATTGAGTCTTTTACTTTGCTTTCCAAAAAAACATTTCCTCTTCGGTGCTTCTTCGAAATAACGGCAGTTCAGTTTGGAAATTATTTAATTAAGTTAATGTTCATTTTTGTTGAATTATTCATTCTTCTTATGTTTTTAGATAGTTAGATTCGATTAGCTTCTTTGTCATTTTTCGTCGGGTTTGGGTTTTTTTTTTACAAAATTTGGGCTGATATATTTTGGTTTAAGTCGCTTTCGCAACAATTTAAACCTTGAACGGGAAAAAATATACAATTAAATCAAATTAAAAGTATGTAGTAGATTTGCTAAGGACTAGTGTTAGACAAATAGGTCACTTGACTGGGATATATTTTTTTTTTAAATGGACGAATAAGTCGTATTTAACACAGCTATGGAAGTGTATTAATGAGGTGAGGTGAATTTCTTTTTACCTCTTCATAAATGTTGGATTATTAAGAACAAGTGCGACATTCGCGAAAATTACTGACACAGGTGACACATGTTACCAAATCTATGTTTAGTACTTTTTCCAAGAGCCTCGCTTAATTCTAAGTGACCGAACAACTAATGAAATGATGTGCCGACAAGTGCGTTGCGGGAAACATTTTGCCTTTACAAAAATTTGTTTGCGCTTGTTATTTCATTTGAAGATCTCTGTAGAGACTTTGTGCGAGATATAACCGTTTTGATAAATTTCCCAGGCTTATGATTTCTACAAATAGCTAATTGACTGATTAGAGTATCTTTGGGAACAGGAATGAAATATTTGAATTAATTTCAATGTTTTTAAAGCCGCTCAGTTCCGTTGATGCTGTGAGAATTTAATAAGAACTTTTGTTATCCAATAAAGTAGCTTGTCAGTCACATTTACTAAATTCGATTTTTTTCTAAATATCCCTGATTCCTGATATGTTATTCATTTTTTTGCATCAAATGTTCCATGAAATACATTAATTTTTTGTTTTCTTTAATAGACATGTTTAAAATAGACTCATCGCCTGTGATTGAATTTGCAAAAGTGCATGCTTTTTTGTTCTTTATCTCGACAACATATGCACGATTATGCTTTAAACGTGTACGTAGCACTCCCAAACTTCTCATATTTCAAGTGCATGGATACAAGTTCATGGAAATGAAATTGATTTTATACGAGCCAGGTAGATTTCATGCTAGGAGAAAGAAAATGGTAAATTGCACAAAACAGTTGAATTTTCCAAAGCACTTGCGTTGGAAGAGTGAAGGCATAAAACTGGTACCAGGACACAGAAATATTCGACTTTACAAGAGAAATCAAGTTTTGTTTAGATTTAAGCTTTCCCCATCTTTTTTGTGTGAATGAAAGTCATTCCCATGAACGTGAAGCCTTGCTCTAATGGATGACCGTTTTCGAAAACGTCGAAAAATGTGATAAGTATCAATCATTAGTAAAAATCGTTTAATACCAACCGACCACTGCACACAAAATAAGGCTTGTTTCACAATTATTCGGTTAGAATTGGTACGACAAGTTTTTGTTTTTCTACTGCCTGCTTTTATGCATTTTGGGTCCAGGACACCTAAAGAACTGTTCACATTTTGAGTTTTTTTTTTAACCAACACTGAATACTAACCTGCGTGTATGCGAAGAGGGTATGCGAAGAGGGTACCAAGAACTGCAAACAACACGAAATCGGGCCATACCAACAAGCATAAAGGTCATGTAAATTATTCGATAAAACTTAAACGGACCGTAAGCACAGATGAGTAATTAACCAGATAGTCAACTCAGCATACCCCTGTCCCCTTGAACCCGCAAACAAATTTTCAAATGGCCTCAAAATCCTCTCAAAAATTTCCTATCTGTGAATATGTGTGAACCACAGACGAGACCACAGAGGGTGCTATTGATTGTCAAAAATATGGTGGTCAAAGACCAGTTTGACATTAATGATACCTACATGACGTTTTTTCCAAATGCATTCCTTGGCGCTGTACTGCAATTGTGTGCGTGAGCTGTCTCAAATCTGATTTCAATGCAACAACTTATTAAGATACAGTTCTACGCCTTTGACCATCTGTATAATTACTCATCTGTGATCGTAAGTAAAGACCGCATCGGTGCGCATTTTGTTGGCGTTTCCGAATTTAACCGTTGAGAGGGGAAAGATGCGACAGCTGTAATTGAGGTGAATTGATATTCACCGATTACGATGCTGATGCGCTTTTTTTTCGTGCTTTTTTGCTTATTTTACAAAAATTAAAGTAATGCCTTTCTAGGATTTCCATTAATAAAAATAATCATAGATGAACGTGTGGCATGGTTGAATGGGCATCAACGGGGCATTGAAGTGTTTCTTAATTAACAGTTTATCTCACAAAATTTTCAACGGCTGTGTGTAGTAGATAGCCGCATATTACGGGAAATTTGTTTGTTTGCTGAGATAAGTCGTCTTCTATATAGTATAACATAAACTCGTATATTTGTTGAAATATTTCCTTATCGAGCCACTTCCGTTCTTTGACTTCTCAATTGGATTTATTTTATCACGCAATTCGTAGTGATGCCATTCCTTCTGGGCGATTTCACTTTGATTTTAATTCGATTGCAGATCTACTACAAATTAAGTGTTCCGGTTCGTTACTTAATGAAGCTTAAAATCCGATACGATTCAAGTACCAGCAGTCGACAACGGTAATTAAAACAGCAATTGACGTAAAACCCAATTAAACGCAGTTCTTCTATAACCTTCAAATTGTCTCAAATTACATTCTGAGTAAAGGTCTGCCGCTAAAGAAAATGGTACTCCATGTAAACAATGTGTACAAAAAATTACATAAAATAATTCCACGGCAACGACTTTTTATAAATGAAAATACTCATGTGTGGTACTACACGTACAAGTACAATAGATGTAGATTAGTTTGTTCAGGCAACAAAACAGTTAAGGTTTTTTCGCTTCAACATCTGTCATTTACATGTACACAATAGCTTTGTTCAATGAGGCAGTCCAGCTCAGTGCAAAGCATGTAAATTACAGGTTTTCGTGTTCAATGAGAAAAATTTCTGTCCAGCTCATGGTTGCTTTTTGTTCAATGACTCTGCTCCGAGCAGAATTTTTGCACTTGCTTTTGAAGTAGAACAGATTTGTGAGAAACGTCAAAATCAGTTGTGATTGCAAATAAATTGTTTTGTCGTCGAAGTGAAAAGTTTTTTGTTGATTAATTAAATGGAACAAATCGATATATATCTTCTGATAAAGGCCAATCGGTTGTTGTAACAGTAAGTAACAATAAGCACATGATTAATGTTCATTAATTCACGATTTATACTTAACTTGTAAACTCAAATAATTATTCAACAATCGAAAATGAAATTGTCATTTTTTGACAACCAACATATGGCTGTATTTTTCTGTTTTACCTTTGAACTGACATTTTTCACAAACTTGTTCTGCTCTGCCTTGCCTTTTTTCTCATTGAACAAAGCTAATTTGTTTTTAATACTTTTACACAATTAAATTATACACAAATGTTGTTCACTGTAGTTAGTTGCAGTAAGGAAATTCCCTCGCTCTTTTTTTTAATTTGACAGAGTACCCAACACAACAAATCTGACAGCAAAGTATGGCAAATGTATTTTTCAATGCATTTTCGAAAACGATCAATTACTTAATAAGAACAAAATGAGCCCTCTTTCAGTGTGTCTCAGTAGCTTAAAGTATTAACTTTGTAATGTGACGAAGCTTCATCCTCAAGAAATTGACAAAAAAGAACAGCCTGCGTCGGCAAGATAAAAAAAAAATATATTTCCCCGGTTCCCCAAAACAGCACAACTCTGCTACTAGTTTCATTCAAAATCTACTGACTATAAAAATAAAAATTAGATTAATATTGCTTTTTTATTTTCACTTCGAATATGACTTCCATTCATCAATTAAGAAAAAGAAAAAAAAAAAAAACTTAAGAACCACAAAATTGCAACCACCTCAAAAAAAAAAAAAAAAAAAATACATAGAGAAAGAAAAAAATCTTATTGTCATTTTCTGAAACATAAAACTTAAAATTTCACTCATCTTGTTGAAAAAGTTTAACTAAAATCACCTTGTAGATTGCATTTTCTTGTTTTTATAAATAAATACTACTCGTGTGTATAATATACCAATTTGTTTTAAATACATTTTAATGTATCTTTGAATAGATTTTTACTAAGGAAAAAATGAATAAAGATTTTGTTTTTTTTTTTTATGTGTAAGAGAGGTGCAAATGCAAACTAACAATGATACTATGTATATATTTTGTTTTGTTTTGTTTTGTTTTTTTTTTGTCTAGATAACAATAACAATTTAAAGAATAATATTGTCTGCGGTGTTTGCGCGCGTTGTAATAATAAATAAATTAAAATAAATATGTGATTTCATTGACAAAGAAAAAAATAATAATGTAATAGTAATTCAGTTTTAGCAAATTATTACACACTAGGTTATACTATAATTAATATATATATATGTATGTATATGTATTTAATATATTAATTTTTATATATTTATATATGTATGTAATGTTATTTTATGTATTTTTTTTTTTTTGAAATAAATAATTAATTAATAGTTTCAATTTCTCATGTCAAACAAGTTAGTTAGTTTTTTTTTGTTTTCTCATGTTTTTCTTTTGTTGTTTGTTTGTTTGTTTGTTTTTTTTTTTTATATAATATTATTATTTAAATTTGTATGTTCTAAAAATTTATATTTTAAAATATCACGAATTGTATGTTTCGCATTATGCACTGCATAATGGGAACAATACCATAAATTAAAATAAATATAATAATAATGTTTATGCATTTTATTGCTTGAATTGTTTTCGTTTTCTCCATTTCCGTTTTTCTTATTATTTAATTTTTATTTTGCGTGTGTGTATTATTTGTGTGAGTGTGAGTGTGAGAGTGTGTGTGTGTTAGTACCACAATTCATTTTTCATGCAGCGCGCAACAAATAACTGAATTTTTATTTTGCTAATATTTTGCTTTGATGACTTCTTAGTCATTTGCTGTTGCTGTTGGATTTTCTCTTTCGTTTTAATATTTCGCGAATAAATATTTTGTTTTGTTCTTCTTTCATTTGAGTGTTTGTTTTTGTGTTGTTAGTTTTTTTTGAGAATGACTTAATTATGCATATCATGTATAATATGTTATATATTACATATATATATATATATTTTTTTTTTGTTGAGTAAAAAATGTACATCTCAAAAGAAATGCACTGCATATTTAAATATATTCACTAATTATTAATAAATAATATCAATATATATATATATATTCTTTTTCTTCATTTTGTTTTTGTTTTTGTTTTTTTTTTTTTAAATATTAATCAATCGAGAGAGAGAGAGAAAAAGATGTTCTCTGTTGCGTTTTTAATATTGTATTCTCTTGTCGGTAGTATTAGTACATACAACACAAAATCGCATGCACTTTGCTTCTCGCTCGCTCACTCGCCGTCTAGCTCTTCATTTAATTAATAAATTAATACTAAAAATTAAGGTGTATAACAAAATTTTGTTGTCTTTTTGATTTTTGTTGAATTTCGTTTTTTTGTTTTTTTTTTTTTTGTTCTTCTTCCAATGCTAATACTATTTTTTTTTTATCTATATATGGTTATTGAATTTATGCTTCCATTTGTTATTATATTGCTTATAATTTTTCGTTATTTTTTACACTATTTTCTTTCCTACTACTGTATGTTGTGTGTGATGCATTCTCATGTTTTTTTTTTTTACTTGTTTATATAATAATAATTTACTTATCTATTTAATATATAATTAACTATGTCTTCTTCTTTATGCTTTAGGTTCGTACATAATTTAGTTTTTGTTTTTTTTTTTGTTTGTAATATATGTATATATGTTTTACTTTAATATATATCTATGTTTTTGTTATTTTAATAAATATTACGCTCGTTATTTTGTTGTCTGCTTATCCTCTGTTAGTTTCTCTCTATATATATTATGTTTATTAATATATATTACATTTATATATCTTAACTCAATGTGTGTTGTGAATGAGTTTATAATAATAATTTTATTCTCCTGTTTCACGTTTAAGCAAAAAAAAAAAAAAAAAACACTATCTTTGGTGTAGCCTGAATATACCCACAACAAAGTTTTGTTTTCATTTGATTTGTGAATGATGTTGATGACTTTGTTTTTTTTTTTTATCTTTTTAGTTTTTTTGTAAATTGTATTATTGTTTGTCCTCGAAATTAACATGGATAAATGCCTAAAATACACAAATCGAATTTTGAGAGAATTAGTTGTTATAAATTGTTAAGGGGCATAATATTCGCAGAAAAAAAAAAAGAAAAGAAAAGAAGAACAACATAACAAAAACAAATGGTAAATTAATTCACTAACAGAAAATAAAATAAATTCTTACAAATCATAAATTAAGTTGTTTCATGCTGCTAATTCTGGATTTCTCAATTACCTTGATAGTTTTGGGGCCAAAGGGTGGGTACATTCTGAAAGAAATAAAAAAAATTTTTTTTTATATGTTGTGAAGAATTTTAGAAATTAATTCTTAAATCTGAGTAGAAGTGGGTGTCAGGAAAGCCGTCTTTTCATATGAGATATGAACAACAAAATATAAGTATTTTCGATATTGGATATACAGTGGTGGTCACAAAAATAGAGCCACACTATGTGATGCATAATATCCAAACAGAAAATACAATTTAAGAACAGTTGTAATTAAGGCATAGTATATTTTATTGGTGCTTAAACAGAATGTAAATTATTTACGAAAAAACAATGTAACGAAAAAAATGAACAAAAATTGAGTACTAGGCGTAAAATTGGTTGGCCATTGAAATAAAGCCACATTCCTTTTTTGTTTCAAAAACATTAACAAATGTATGTCATTTAAGCTGTGAGAACTAATACTTAGTTGCATGTCCATTATTTCTTATTGCGTTTCGGCATTGAAGTAATGAGAGCTTGACATCGCTGGACAGGTGTGGACAACCATTCCTTGTGCACAATTTCCCACAATTTTGTTATATTTTTGACTTTGTGCTTACCTACTGCCGTTTTGAGTTCCTTTCATAAATTCTCAATCGTATTTAGGTTCGGTGATTGAGCTGGCCAAGGACCTGGAAGAATTGTTTGGCCTTCTTTGAGGTATGCTTTGGTTCATTGTCCTGTTGGAATATCCTTCTTAAGGGCAAATGATCCTCGGAAAATGGCACCATAACGTTGCCAAGAATATTTACATATTCGCGTTGGCCCATATTTTTTTTTATCCTGTATATTGAACCAACACCATACCAAGAAAATGAGGCCCATGTTTCACGGTGTTCTTGTTGTACATTGAAGAAAATTCTTGGTTTTGTGGGCGTCATACGTACTTTCTGCCGTCAGTACCAATCAAATTGGTCTTCGTCTCATCACTCCAAAGGATATTTCTCTATTTATTAACCCCTTCGGAGCCGTTCCAGAAAGTACGTAAGACGCCCACAAAACCAAGAATTTTCTTCAATGTATAGCAAGAAAACCGTGAAACATGGGCCTCATTTTCTTGAAGAATGGTTTCCCAAGCGCTCGATGACTGGCCTAGCCAAAGCTGGGCACCCGTATAGGAGGCGAAACACTGTTTCTCCCTCATTAACGTCATCACAACTGACGAGCTTTTCAGCGCGTGTGTCTTCTGCCCAGTGGCCCGCGCTAACGGCCAACAGCCTAGCGGCGTTCGGTGATTACTACTACTTTATTTACAATCAGCTTTTGCCGTGAAGTGCGAGTTTTCACAAAAACTAATGGAGGGCAGGTAACCTCCGCACAGCATTCGAGAAGCGAAGAGCCATTTCTGGCCAGCTCGTCGGCTTTTTCATTCCCGTCTATGTTCCTATGTCCGAAACCAGATGAGAATGATTCTAAGCCGTTGGGTCGACTTGACCAACATCTCCTTACCCTTCTCGACGAGCTTGGAAGTTGTGTTTGTTGAGAAATGGTTCTTGATCGCAGTCTGACTGTCGACGAAAATAGCTATGTTGTTTTTGGTTGACGTACTATTTACAAGTATCTCCTCCGCCTGGAAGATGCTGAATGAGTTCGCGAGCCGGAAGGATAAAGACGTGTAAGGACAATTCGTTTGAAAAAACGCTTGCTCCCACCCTAAACGGGTGCAAACAAAAAGTAGTGCTAATTTTTTAATCAAAAAGCTTTAGTTTCCTTGTCCTACATAATACAAATTTGCACATCATAGTTTGCCGTCATTTCTTGCATAAACTTGCACGATGAACACTAGGACAAACGAAGTTCGGGGCCAACAGAAACTTGTAACCAATACATACATCGATGGTAAAGCAATTTACCAAAACCTCCTTCCATCGCAAGCATGCCACAAACCTACCAAAACACACATCACCACCACTTATTACTTGCTCTCTGTGGAAACTCTTCATGCAGAACTTGATCTCGACCTTCAAGAAAGAGGTGAACAAATTCCGGAATCGCAAATTCTTGCTAAAAATTCACGCAATCGAACAGCAACTAAATGAACAAGTTAAAAATATCAGTTTGGCCATGTCCAGCTTAAAGGGGGAAATGTGTGGCATACGGAAGGCGTCGTGTTGCTCTGGAGAGGAAAGAATTTCTGTTATTTTTAGAAACTTGCATAACATCTACAAGAAGCTTTGCACTACCATCGACTGCACAACAGCGCCGCCAGCTAAAAAGGACAAAATAAAGACAGACTAGCCCCCTGTTATTCTCCAATTTAACATTGTGGGAGATAGAAGTGTAATGATAAAGGCACAAATCAAAACTCTTTAAAGTCAGCGAGAACGGGCCATAGATGATCCCTACAGTTTAAATGGGCCGTACGTGAGAAGATCAAAAAATAAATAACTGATCGATTTCACGATGCACAACGCATTATGTTTATTGTTTTAGTTTTTCCTCCTTTTTTTTGTCGACGACTGAAGTCTACCTTTTTATTTTCTCAGCTTCTGCAGAGATTGTAAAGATGTAAAAAAAAGTCACCATATGCTTTGAGCGGCTACTCCCTTTTTGACAGACAGGCTCGACCGTAATGTTGGTGGAGTAGCAATTTATTTGAGCAATGGTTTGGTTGGTGATCTTAAATTATGTTCGCCTGTTGGGTTTCCCTTCGAATATCTTTTCATACACATTAGTGTGTGTTTAGGTACGAAAGTGGTTTTGATCGACGATCTCAATGTTATTTCGTTTTTAAGATTAGAGTTCAACCATTTGCTTATTTTTTTTTTTTTTTTTGAATTACTGTACCTTTGCAGTAAAGAAGTTTAGAATGATTGCAGTTTGTCGCTCTTATTTGAATTCTCCTCTTCAGTATTTTGTCCTTTGTGACACCATATAGTTCTAGAAAAACTATTCTCCCTTCTTGTTGTTGCCAAACCTTCGTTTAGCAAAGACTTTTCTATAGATCATTCGAGTATTGGTCACCCTGAGGTGATGGACTAATGCCGGTTGTCCACGTTGTGGCCAATTCATTCAACCAACTTTGTTGAGGCTATAAATTCAAACAAATTTATAGCCTCGTACATGAACTCACGTTGGTGGGTGAACACGAGTTTGTCCAATTCTGTACATTTGTTGAGGACGATCACTAATCATTTTCAACACTATGGACAAAGTTCATAAGAGTTGAATGGAAAGCATGAAAACGGCATTGCTTATGTCAATTGAGCAGCCTCCAATGCACGGATTTAACATCATATGACTAATCACTGCAGTGTCTTTCAAGCTGAGATTTATGCGGCCATGAAAGCAGTTCAAACAATCCAATCGAAGGACGGCAAGAGCAATTAAAGCAATCAGCTTCAACATTGTATCAGTATATCTCTTGGCACTCAGGGCTATAAGTTATCCCTCAGTTAAACTCTGCTTGGTTCCCGGACCAGGAAACGAAAAAGCGGATGATCTGGCCAGTAACAGCTCTGAAATGAAGGCAAGGACAGGTGCTACCACCTTTCAACGCCGCTAAGAGTTTCATCGACGGAGTCACAACAACATAAGCGGTTGCCCGATAACTCGAAGTCTGTGGCCAAATATTGGCATTAAAATATCTCTCTGAATAGAAGCCAAATCCGCGTGCTCGTCGGGGTATTCACCAGACACTGAATTTTTGGGAAGATCTCCTATGCCACTGCGAGCTTCACATGAACACCGCTAATTCTGCATAGGAGCACTATTCTTCAAAAGTCAGGATGACTTGGCAGGATACCTCTATCAGGTGAAATTGTACAAAATACAGACCTCCTAACCTAACCTAACGTTCAATGATGACATCCATCTATTTGCTATTACAAGGAATATGCGTTGTGGATTCGGCCAGATCTGTTTTGACGCCAGACATGTAATACGACCAGTTACGGTAAATCACTAAGGCCAACCAAATGCGGATGTTCTTGTGAAATAGACGAACATGCGTTTGTTAAATTTATTACAAAATAAATAAATGTTAGGTTCAGAAATAATCAGAATTAATGGCAATAAGGCGGGGGTGTAGGGACATTTTTTTAAGCTTTACATCAAGGGCAGAGTATCGGTGGATATTTTGGCCTGCATACAATATATTAAAATCAAACATCTTATTAGAGAACACACACAGCCGTCGCCAGGGACACTGGGAGAACGTAACTAAACTCGGCATCTCCTCCAATGCCCACCACCCTTGTTGTAAAGACAGAAATGAGAGTAAACCTAGGCTTGCCATACGTCCCGGTTTGAGGCTGCTGTCCCGGCCGGTTTTTAATTTTTTTAAGTACAAAAAATTCCAAACAGTCTGGAACTTCACCGTGCGTCTAGGTCTACATAGATTTTTCCTTTTCGCCAACTAAAAACAAACATGTTATTATGTGCTAATAAATATTTTTTTTTATTTTTTTATTTCCGAATTGTTTTGAACTCTATCGGCATTCCTCGCCTCCTAGGTTTTCGTAGTACCTACCTTCACGGAACTCGCAGTACTCGCTCATTCTTACGTTGTTTTTCAGTATTCAGTACAGTCAGTGCTGATTGTGTATTGTTTTCTTTCACCAGTGTCTTTTCGAGTTATCTAAATTCTGAATCTAGTTACACTCACTAAAATTGTTCATTTCGTTTTTAGTGCGCGCTTTACTCTTTTGTTAGTGATTGGATTTATTAATCAATATGCCTAAACGTACATGTAAATTTAATAGTGATCTCGAAAAGGAATATCCTTTCTTAAAGAAACTTTGTTCTAGCTCTGATCAAGGTGAAAGGGTTCGATGTGGGCATTGTAGTGCAGAGTTTTCTATTGCTCATGGTGGTCGGTCGGACATTAAAGACCACTTAAAGTCGAACAGACATAAAAATAGTCTTTCAGCAGCTGCTAGCTCTTTCAAGGTTTCATCATATTTTAAGGCTACCAATCCGAATGACATGAATTTAGCGCTTGCAGCCAAGGAGGCAACTTTTGCGTATCATACAGCAAATCATAACCTTAGTTTTAATTCAAATGCGTGTTCTTCTAAATTGATATCAAAGTTCTTCGAACCTAAATTTGGTCTTGGAAAAACTAAGAGTGAAGCCATTCTTGTTAGCGTCATTGCCCCGTTTGCTGAAGACGAAGTACGTAAAGATCTCGAGAAAACAAACTTTGTGACCGTCAGCATGGATGCTTCTAATAAAAAGGAAGTGAAACTAGTTCCTGTGGTAGTTCGATATTTTCAACCGGAATCCGGAGTGCAGATCAAACTCTTAGACTTTAAATCAGTTCCTGGGGAGACAGCAGCTATCTTGACAGATCATCTAATATCAATTCTAAAGAAAAATAATTTAGAAAGTAAAGTTGTAGCTTTTTGTGGAGATAATTGCAACACGAACTTTGGTGGTGTTCTTAGAAGAGGACGTTTATGCATTGCTTCAAAAAGAACTGGGAAGAAACATCATTGGTATTGGCTGTGGTGCTCACATTGTGCACAACACTATTCAAAATTCTGTGGATGTTCTCCCAATTGAGATTGAAGCGTTGGTAGTAAAAATTTACAAATACTTCCATATTTACACTGTGCGTGTAACTCAGCTCAAGGAGTTTTGTGATTTTGCAGGGATAGAATACAGAAAACTGTTGCAACATGGGAACACACGGTTTCTATCCTTACTTCCAGCAATCGAGAGAATATTGCAAATGTACGAAGGATTGAAAGAGTACTTTTCTTCCCTGGAACTTTGTCCTGTCCTAATCAAAAATTTTTTTGATGATGAGCGGGGTGAAATCTACATGTGGTTTGTCCATGGCCAGCTTTCACTATTCAATAAAGCTGTGCTTTCAATGGAGAAGGACAAATCTAGTGCAACTGATGTTGCGAGTGCCCTCCAAAATTTAAAAACAATCCTTCAAGAAAGGAGGGACAACAAGTTCATCCCTAATGGTGCAAAAAAACTATTGAGAACTCTTGCCGAAAAATGTGAAACTGAAGATAGCTTGTCCAAAATAAAAGAAGATTTTAGAAAATTTTACGACAGGTAAGTTTTGTTCACAAAAAAAAAATAAAAAAATATATACTGGGTGTTTAGTGTATGTACCTATTATTTGTAGCAACAAAAAATAATAATAGTCTCTTTTACAGGTGCGTGTCATACATAGAACTTTGGGAAAATAGTTTCGGAGGTTCATATGAATTTCAATGGATAAACCATACCTCTTTTGAATGGAAAGATGTAGATAAGACTGCTGAGAAAATAAACGAGAGCCTGGGAAAAGAAGCTGTGAACACAGATGAACTATTTGATGAGCTTGTCGTTACAAAGAAGGTCTGGAAAACTCTGACTGAACAGAATAATACGGAGCCAAAGCTTACACGCGAAGAGATGTGGTCAAAAGTCTTCTGCCACTGCAAGGAAAATGACGTTCCTGTTCCTAATCTCAAACTCATTCTAGAGTATATCTTCTGTCTGCCAGGAACTTCAGCTCCAGTTGAGAGAGTTTTCTCTCTCATGAACAATACTTGGAGAGATGACAGAGGTCAAATGCATGAAGCAACTGTGAGAAGTCTGATTCTTTGCAAAATTAACATAGGGCTTGGTTGCAGCGACTTTCATGACAAGATACAAAATAACAAGAAATTTCTTGAAAAGGTCCATTCCAAGGAAAAGTATCCACAGCAACAGCAATCGATGGATCAGGATGATGACTAAATCTAATAAATACCTACTATCCTATAAGTTACTAATCACTAATCTAGATTAAAAAATAAATACAAAAAAAATTTTGACTTTAAAAATTTTTTTTTTTTTGTGGTGTGTCCCGGTTAGTCGGTTCGAAAATATGGCAAGCCTAAGTAAACCCGTTTTATCATTGCCTTCCTTTTTATTTTACAGGTCAGTTGGTCCCAAAATTGTGCTTTAAGGCCAACTGCCGTTTTCGACAGGTAGACCGTAGTCAGCAAATTGAAACCAACCAAGCGTAGAATTTACTTTTAGCAATGAACGCGATGAAAGTCATGTCCAACCACACAGATAGATTTAAAGTGAGTTTCCAACAAAAACCCATCTTAAATAAATGACAGAATTAAAAAAAAAAGATTTTCTTATTTTTGCCAGGCGCTAAACCATGTCCTTCAATTTTCCAGGTCCAAGCTAAAGCATTATAAGTATAAAAACCTGCATCCCGACGGTGAAATACCTTTTGGTTATCAGTCAATAAAGTCACTGCAAACAACTATAATTTAGCACAACAGTTATTATAAAACTGCAAACAGCTAGCCCAATTAATTTTGCCTACCATTTCTTCATTAAACTCGCATTCAATATTGCTACATTGTTTACATTGTTTACAATTGGATAATTATGCAATTAGTGCAGGCGAACTACCACTTAGAAAAAAAAAAAAAAAGGAGGCGCCAATTCATCGTCGCCGCCAAGAGTGGCAACAAACACAGGCAAAGCCCCTTCTGCAAAAGTAAATGAATTTCTTTTAAACCGGAAGAGCCCACCCCATCAGATATGAATTATGTTTTTTTTTTCTGAAGTACTTACCATTGGCACGCTGTAGTACTGATAGAATGGTTGATATTGCATTGAAGGTGGGTATAGAGTTGGCACACCACCTGCTGGAAAATCAGTAACTTTTGTTAAGATACACCAAGTCGAATAAGAAAAAAAAAGAATCGTTTTTATTGTATAATACCTGGTGGATAGACCGCAGCAGCGAATTGATCAATCGGCATATTGCTTATAGGAGCCGGTGGTGTTGTTGTATAGTAAACAGCACCATTCGTTGCAACAATTGACTGAAACAAAACAACAACAAGTACAATGATTTTCCAATCCTAAATGGAGTGTCAAACTCGAAAACACTTACTTGCTTCTTGATTGCTGGAGCAATATTCAGCTTTCGATCCCTGAGCACGACACTTTCACCCTGTTTTTTGGGAAAAGAAAACACAAAAACCAAATTATTGATATTGACTTGCATGGCCAACAATTAACGCAGTGTCAAACAATCAAAATGCTATAGCGTTCGTAACAAACAAACTGGTGGAACTTTCTTTCAAAAAAAAAATTATATTTATATATCAATATCAAAGTAAAAAAAAAAAGAAGCTCATTATATATTTAGAAATGAAGAAAACATAAATTGAATGAAAAAAGTCAACGACAGAAATTTTTTATTTTTTTTTTTGGTTTTTAAAAAATGATTAAAACAAATTTATAACAATTTTCCAATGAAACTAAGTAAGACCTTTTGAGTGTGAACAACAAACCAAGGAAATACATAATATATTCTCATTTTTAGAAAAAAAAAAATATGAAAACAACTTATCGGTGCGTGAGGACAGAAAACAGAAAACAGAAAAGAAGAAGAAGAAAACTGAACTGAGATTTAGAAAATATCCTATTTCTAATACTGGTGCTGTATAACCTCATTAGGTGAACACATTCTGGGTTTACTTTAGATATATAATAATATATGTATTATATATGTTTACTATAAAAGCGATTTGAAAATAAAAAAAAAAAAAAAAACGAAACGAGAACGAAACGGGAACGATATAGAACCATAGAACCAAGTGTTGAAGCTTTTTATTATTCTGAATTGAATTATAGAGAAAACAAAGTGCTCATGGAATAATGTAAAAGGAAGAAAAAAGAAGACAAGAACTGTGTGTATACAAAATGTGTAAGCAAAACAATAAACAGTGTTCATTTTTTTGTTAAATTGGAAAAGTTTGACAAATTTACAAGAAAAAAACAACGAAAAGAAATTAAATCGAAAACATTATACGAGTTGAACCAATTAAAACTTTGTTTTTTTTTTTTTTTTTTCTTCTTTTAATTTATTTTATTCGTTTTGGTTAATGGTAATCCACAGTCCAATGAGGCTATACAGATGCAATTCAAGTAATTCATCCATGTAACTGAAGAGTAATGGATTTTTTTTTTGATTTTTTGATTTTGGGTACAACTATTGGAAGCGGTTTCAAAGCTTAGTAATTTATGCTGCATTACAAAATAAAAATGATTTAATTCTTTATATAGGATTCTTATTAGCTTCTAAAAAGTCTATTTAATTGCTACGCACTATGACTATGACTATGAATATGACTAGGACTAGAGACTAAGACTGAAGCCAAGTCAGAGAGGGGGCCTTCTGCTTTTATTTTTGCTAACATTAATTAAAAATGATGACCGAGACATGTCTGGTACGTATTTAAATGTCTTGCAGCCTATTTGGGAGATTGCTGCTAATTAATCTTAAAAAAAGAAACAATCTTCATATTTCATTTATCAGCCTTATTTATTAGAATTCACTAAAATGCCTCTAAATATTTACTATACAGGGTCGAAGTATTTAAGCGGCCTTTAAACAACGTTGCCTAAATTCTTATTTATAATACAGCTCTTGTGCCAGATAAAGTACCAAAATGTGCAAATCTATTACATTTATCTCTTCGAAAATATAAATACAAAATTTAATCACTGTAACGAGTTTTAAAAATTAAAGAGATAAAATAGAAAAAGAAAATAAAACCAAGACTTCCTCTCCAACGGCAAACAATGTCATTAATTCTTAGTGAAGGATCGCACACCACTTGTGTATTAAAGGAATAATATCCCTACTTATTAATACAATATTGCCAGGAGGGCCCACCAACTTTGGGAATTTTAATATATAGGGTCCGCCAAATAACTTTTTTTTTTTTTTGAAACAGGGCGCAAAACATCGAGTGTAGCTTCGGCTGTGTGGCACGTAGCGCCGTCCTGTTGAAACCAAATGTTGCCAATATCCTCCTCTTCAATTTTTTGAACAAAAATTCGTTCAACATGGCCCGATAACGATCGCCATTGACTGTAACGGCCACTCCTTGCTCATTTTCGAAGAAAATGACCCAATTATGCCGCAATATTTCCCAGCGTTGTTCAAGCGTATACACAACCATATTCGTTCAGCGGAAGGATAAAAGTAATTATCTGTCAAATCAGACATGAGCTAAGTGTTACCATTCGCGAAATAATTAGGTTCAATCAATGGCACCAATTATTTGTGGAACGCCGCGTATGTCCAAGAACTTATTCATAACTATTATTTGTTCAGCATTTTGACGTATGTAGACGTATCTAGAACGTGAATATCTGCTTCGCCGTCTCGAATCTTAAAACAAAATATAGGCTACGTTTCAATAATCACTATGGGATCGAAAAAATGTATGAGCCACAGGATGGATTTAACCCTATCAAACTTACTTCATTTCGTCCGCCAATACCGAACAGCAAAGGCTTATAGGCTGTTATTGCCTATAAAGGGTGACTAGATAGCAACGATAGGTTTTCCAATTGTTATGTTTCAGCAGCAGTCAAAGTTGCCATATCTTTTCCAACGCTTGCCTAACTTGTTAAAAAAATATTATCGAAATTCCGGCACAGATGTAAATATGCAACGGGAATTTCGACATGAGGTCGGTCGTCCTTAAGCCACCAACTAGACATGAGGTCGGTCGTCCTTAAGCCACCAACTAGACAGAATTGGGCATCGCCAGAGAGTCAACTCGGTTTGTTTTGCGGTTTTGCTATATATATACAACACCGTGAGATGAGCGTTGGAAATTTTGTCCGGAGGCAGAAAATTATCTTCTTGTACGAGGCCCATTTTTTGTTATTGAAGCGAAGATTTACTGTTTGGTGCGGATTATGGCATGGCAGCATCGTCGAACCTTGATGAAATGAGGAAGGAAACACCTTAACCCGCAATGGTCCCAGGCATAAATCGATGGTAACCGACTTTCTATGGCTAGAGCTCGGCTACATCGATATATCCAATACTAGAGACGCAACGCTCGAAATTGCAAAGGGAAAATATGGCGACTGAGTCATCTTGCGGCGAACGTTCACTAATTGGCCGCCGCGATCCTGCGACTTGTAATCACTCGATGATTCTCTCTCTGAGGCTACGTCAAGTATTTAGTTTACGCAAACAAGCCAACCACTTTTGATGAGCTCGAGGACTACATTCGAGATGCACTGCCAAGGTGCTTTTCGGTACCCCGTGGACCCCATGATGAACATTTTTAACAAGAAATGTAATTACAATGGACTCTCCCTAAGTTAAATTTCTCTCTTTCTCGAATTTGTTCGTTGTATTTTAGTATTCCCTTCCAAACCATCCTCTATCCTCTATGTCGAACTAGAGGGAGTTCTCGAAAAAATTATGGTCTCCCATAAAAATTCGACTTAGCCACTGTTCTAAGATATACCTAAGAGCCCTAAGCCCTAACTTGTGACTGAGAGCTGAGCATAGTAGTTTTTTTTTTATCAATTCGCAGATATAAAGTTAATTCCACTCCCGAAAATAATGTCATAACAAATAAAATCAATAAATATTAGGCGTTAACGGGTAATACAAGGACCTAAAGCCCAACTTCTCCAATTAGAGAAGATTCTCAGGACAGTTCCTACTCTTGAAAACATCCGGCGCGGATTTGAACCACGGAGACCTTGCTTAGTATTCCAAGAACTAAGCCACTATATATTTCCTCATATAACCACTTCATTATGTAAAATATTGAAATTTTTTAAAGACAAAACTTCAACGAGTATTTTATGGACTTTTTGCTTTATTACAAAATTGAGTTTCATGCAAATCTCCAAAAGATTTTATAAAATGGTTGGCAGAAAAACAAGCTTGTTAAGACCCCGACCCATAGGGAAGTGCCCCACAGACTTAGTATGTTTGCCATAGAGGCCTTTCATAGCTAGCCCGACTTTGCTCTTAATGCTTTACTATAAAATCGTCTCAGGCAGTTTAAATGCCTAAATAGCACATCTTTGGTAGCACAATCAATCTGGAAACGGACTTATACTTATCGATTTCGCTGCGGAACGTAACGTAACTTTAGCAAGCACACGGCCAAGAATTCCCTTCACATGGCCAAAATGATGTGAGAGAAATAGAAATATTTAAACTAAGGTCCAACGAGTTGAAATCATTTCCTAGATTTGGTTGGAAGAAAATGTGCCTGAAGGTATGAATGGAACCTCCGCATAGTTTGTCCGGTTCACACGGAAGGAGACCCTCTAAACAACACAGTAAAGGGAGCTATCGCCTTAGGATGGGAACCTAAATCAACTTGAAATTCGCCACTGGAAGTAGTTAGCCAACGACGGCTTATTGGTTGAGGCACGCGTGCATCCCGGATTTTAGCTCCACATAAGTGGTATTCTTGATTTTGATTGATTGATTTCCCAGAAAATCAGACTTTTGAAAATTCAATGCTAGAAACTATACCTGCTTTGAAAAGTAAAATAAATAAAAAAAAAAAGTCCTGTATTCCGCCCTGGTCCGATGCATAACAAACCTACAAAGTTGTCATTTGTCCTTATCCATAGAGATTGTGAAAAAAAACCTGCACACACAGCCCACCTACATTAAAACCATGTCCTTTACTAGTGCCTCAGAGCTTATTCTCTACGCACGTCATCAAATGCATGATGCTAGTTTCGCTTCATATATAAATTTATATCATAATGATTACCCAGCGCCAGCAGTTGTGTGGGAGTATTATTCCTCCCCTCTTCGTGCTTCGTTTCAATGTATGTAGCAGCTGCCTTCAAAAAGGGATACAAAATATATTCGTTAGACAGCTCCATAATTTAAAGTTGGATTCCATTAAATACCCGTTGTATCAGGAAACCAAATTTAATAAATTCACAAAATATTTCCAAACTTCTTCATTGACATTATTCCAAGGCCCATTAAGTCATTTCCAGTTCATCGATTCATTTAACTACATACATAGTTCGAAGAGCAAAACTCACCCTTATCCAACGTGTGCTTGCACCACGAAGGCGTATGGCATGTATGGATGTATTGTGATCTCCCCCGCACGACTTTCATCGACAGTGTCACGTGTCACGTGTCGATTTTACCAAAAATTTAATTTCACGCCCATTGTCCCTTTTCAGAAAATTTAAACAATCACAACAATACACCCCGGGCACTTGTGTAGGGGAAACACGAATATGTGTGGTAGATAAGCACTTGGATTATTATTGATACTAACGACAGCAGGTGACATGACCATCAGAACCTGTCAGTTTTGATTTTAATAGGCTTTTTTGATCGATGGGAATAAAAAACTATAGAAGATAGTCTCATTCAGAACAGAAAGTTCAAGGCTATGTAAGGCTGAAGTAAGAAAGAAATACCAAAGGTTTAATCAGTACTACGCTTTCGTTGATTAAATTTTACATTGCACATCACGTAACTGATTTACTTTTGGGGAACTCAATAGCCCATAAAGCTAAAGGGCGAAGCCTAACCCAGCGGGATGGATAGGTATACTGTATACATAAATTAAAAAACTAATTCTCTATAGATGCGATTGAATGAAACCAAGCGTATAAAGCCAAATATAAGGAGTTTTGGTATTGTTGCGGTGATGATGTGCACAAACAAAAAAAATTAAAAAAATGATTGCCCGCGGTACGCGAAAATCCCCTAATGTTGCCAGATAATTGTTATTTTACGCTTAACTTAACTTTGTGTGCTTTAAATGATTTTAAATTTAAATTCCATGACCTACTCGGTTCGGGGGCCTGGGATTGGAGAAGTCAATCGTGCATTACAAAACTTTGTAACAATCATAAAAGATTATTATTCACAAAAAAATATAAAAAAACAAAAAGGTTTGAATTTTCGAGATTCACCTTGAAGTGATAATTTTTTGTAAAGATTAAGTGTCAGCTAAAGTAAATACTGTCAGAGCACAGTCAAATGGCATAGGATTCAATAGAAGCATATCAGTTGGAGTTGGAATGATGTCATCGGATCTTATTGTTAGATAAATGTTACATTTTGTGGTGACTTTTGCATTTGATTTAAAACATGCGCCATTGTTGGAAGAAGAAGGACACAAAAGAAGAAGTCAAGATGTGAGAATAATTCAGGAAATTATTCTTATTCAACCCCCCTCCACATAAAATATGGGAATACATTTGGTTTGAATGTAGCGTCTTGGGGCATTTTATCGTAGAACTTTTCAAAATTAAAGAATAACAAAGTTTTTTTCTTTAAAGAAATCCAATTCCAAGTATTTGAATTTTTTAGCAAAACATTTGTATAGTTATTGGAGGAACTACACATGTTGTTCGTCCAAGAATTTCAATGACAAGCAGGAGTTTTGACACATTTAGCAGTTAAAACCAACAGATGGGAGGCCTCTCAAATAAAATTGTCTTCGATTGATTTTTAACTCTGGGTGCGGGAGTGGCAAATAGATGTAGATCCTGTCGAGCTAACTAATGGGCTAGTTATAGCTATCATTGAAATGAATTATTGACAATTTTGTTTTGCGTTTATATTTGCGACAATATTGTCTTTTAATGGTATCAAAATAAAGCTAATCAATTATAGAATTTTTCTACAAACAAAATTACTTAATTCTGATTTAAACTTTTCTTCAAATCTATTTTTATTATTTCACTGATGGAAACCGATTTCAATGAACAGCTGATACTCGTTTCTACAATTTGGAACCCAATTGTTCCACTGATGTGTTTGATTCTCATCTGTGAGTTTTGCTTTCAATGATCAATTCTAACCTTAAAACCTGTACCAGTGGCCTTTCACTAACAGAAAATTTTTAATGAGAGCTATAACTAGCCCCTAAAAGCAGTGTAGCAACGAAAAATAAAAACAACTTTGACACAGATTGTAGGTCAACGCATTTTGGGACAACATTGACAAACTTTGTTCATTCGTGTGATCGTCAGCGTTTTATCCATTGACGCTGTGACCGTTCTTTAGCGAAGTATTGACGCATTTTGTCGCCAGAGAGACATCGCTTTGACTATGTAATCGTAGCTTTACTGTTGTCAAAAAAGCGTTTAGTTTTTAATTGTCAAAAAAAAACACAGAAAAAGTTGATAAATCAATACTTGACACTTAGTTTTTGATGATTATTACGATTTTAGTTGTCCATACGGATCGATTCTTATTCACTTTTTTGAGCATATTGGTATCTCGCTAATAACACGAGTAATTTTGTCTTCCAAAGCTCCTTTAAAGTGGCTTTTCGGCATGGATGAGTGATTTGACGTATCTCCATAAAAACTAGTCTCAACGCGTCAGATCGAAAAATCTATCTGGCCAATTCACCGGTCCAAAATGAGAGATAAAATGCCAACCGAACTATGTAATTTCTCAATTGGTCTATCGATTTACTTGCTGTTTAGCATGTAGCGACGTGTTGCTGGAACTACATGTCAACTTGGTTCAGTTAGTTCATTTTGGGCCAAAAAAAAAGAAGTTCGAAATCATTGAATGATAGCGGGCGCCAAGTATAAGATGCGAATGTGAAGTTGTTCAAGCTATTTAACCATTAGTCCGTCATTTTAAGAGCTGCCATCAAAGGTCGCTTTTTAGAAAACCATTTTGCTGGCAGATTTTGCTTTGGGGGGCGTGGGATTGCTGATTTCCCAACCACTTTCCCAAGCATGTTCACGGAAACATTTCAAACATTTTTCCTCTAAAGCGAACTGTTTTTTTTTTCGGAAACTTTGTACAGCCGCTGAAGCGCTCAGGCCAGAAATTAGTCCTAAACTAAATTTTCAGACAGATTCTTCCTCTTACTTTGGGAAATTTCCCGACAAAAAGGCACTTCAGTGATTCGGAGCTTGATTAGCACTCACCACGTCAACATCTAACGCCGGGTGCCTAGTTTGAGCAATGACAGGACATTCAAAGAGGAAATGCTGTATTCACCTAAACCTAGAACATTTAGGTTCTTTGCAAAATCGTGGTGGCTCGTCAGAATGCCTACCAGGCGCCCGCAGTCTTTTCTCGCTATTGATAGCAAAAAAGTCGCAGACTTCCTACAGACATTCGGTGGAAATAGTTTGGACTTTCTGCAGCCCATAGAATCGTTCGAATATTGTGTCTATAGGAGACCAATGGAGGCCCTTACATCAAAGGAAGACAAACCCGGACCGAACACAAAACTTTCTCCGAGACTTCAAAGATCTCAGATTTCAGTATGACCCGTAACCCAAACAAGACTGTTCAGCTTTCCGACTAACAGTCAGAGAGTTCTTTGAGTTGGAGCACTAAATTAAAAGGGGTTAAATGATTACAGCATGCCCATTGGAATGGAATATATAACCGCTTGGAAGACCGATTTATGTATATACAGGAGGAAAGGCTTAAGTTTTCACATTCCACGCAAGCACCTGAACCTCGTCGGAAATGGCTTTTTGGTTTGATCCGACTTCATCAGACCATTTAGAGCAGCGCAATGTGTGTTAGGAAAGACCCAAACGCAACATAAAAGTACAGTTAATTGGAGTTTAGTGAAATGGAAATGGCGTATACAGTGGGAAGCAAAACTGTCCGGATGTTTTGCATTTCTCTGGTTATGTTAACAAAATTAGTAATGTAATAGAAATATAACATATATTTGTCATTTTTTTATTTAATTAAACGTTTTCTTCAAATTAAATAACAATAAGTAATTAAATAAAGTAATATTCAGAACAAAAATAAACAAAAATAACAGAATTCATTATTCGGACACTTTTGCACATTAGTGTTGTAATCAGATAATACCATATTGTACTGTTTTTTTGTACCGTAAGAATTTAGCTTTTTGATATTTATGCAGTTCCTTGACCTCAGTATATAATTTGTCGTTGTGCTGTGCTTTTGGTTTTTAAACAAAAAAGAAAAGAGTAGAAAATGAAGAAAATTCCAATTGATCTTCAAAATAGTGGGAGCAATTTATTGCAAAAGAATTATTCGTGCCGTAAAATAGCTAAACAGTTGAAATAAGGTAAAACCACGGTTAGTGATATTAAAAACCGACTAAATGTGGTTTGTTCAAGCGGTATGGGGGCCGACCAAGACTCATTTCTGATGCCGAAGCTCGGTTGATGGAGCGGTTGCTCCATAACAAGGACATTCGGACACCCAAAAATGCTGCAAAAGCAATTAACAAAAATGTTAGTACATGGACAGCTAGACGTGCGCTTAAAAGAGTAGGGTTGGTAGCCAGCGTAAAAAAAAAGAAGCCATCTCTTTCAAATAAAAATGTTCAACGACGCTTAAAGTTCTGTAAGGAGCCCAAAAACTGGACCATAGATGACTGGAAACGTGTCATTTGGAGCGATGAAACAAAAGTTAACCGTTACCAATCAGATGGCAAGGAGTACTACTGGCATCGACCGCACGAGCGTATCCAAAAGCACCAGGTAAAGGAAACTATGAAACACGGTGGTGGGGGAATAATGGTTTGGGGCTGTTTTACTTGGTGGCACGTCGGTCCATTGGTGAGAATCCGAGGTATTATGAAGAAAGAAGACTATTTGAACATTCTCCTAACCAATTTTCCTGATTTTGTATATGAGTGCACATATCCCGCTGAAGAAGTCGTCTTCCAGCAAGACGGAGATCCGAAGCATACAGCTAAAATTGTTCAAAATTGGCTCCAAAATCAGAATTTTCAGTTGATGCAATGGCCTGCATAAAGCCCGGATCTAAATCCAATAGAAAATGTATGGGCTATTGTTAAAAGGAGGCTGGGTGCGTATGAAAATCCACCAAAAACCATAGATGAACTTTGGGAAAGAATAGAAAGGGAATGGCAGAATATTGACCACAAAATCATCCAAAAATTGGTGGAGATATGCCTAAAAGAATTAAAAGTGTGTTAAAGAACAAAGGGCTTTGGACAAAGTATTAAACTGATGGCGATTAGAGAGAAATACTAAGAAATCACTAATGTGCAAAAGTGTCCGAATAATGAATTCTGTTATTTTTGTTTATTTTTGTTCTGAATATTACTTTATTTAATTACTTATTGTTATTTAATTTGAAGAAAAACGTTTAATTAAATAAAAAAATGACAAATATATGTTATATTTCTATTACATTACTAATTTTGTTAACATAACCAGAGAAATGCAAAACATCCGGACAATTTTGCTTCCCACTGTATGTTTGAAAGCTTATTCCACCAGACAACCGACGCACATGATTCGATTGACCTAATCATTGTCGTGTGGATCTAAAAGTTTCTTTTAGGTGACAAATCATTTGTTTTGGCGAAGGCTCTGTCAGTTAGCAAACTATGCCTGAGATATCTTCGTCTCGACAAGCTTGGTACGACGGAACTTGCTACTGAGGATTACTTCAAGATTTTTAGCTTCTCTTGATATAGTTACAATGTGAAGCTTTTTTGTACTCGTTGAGACAAACCCGTCAATTTTTACCTTCTCGTAAAGAGAGCAACCTCGGTTCTAAGAAGATTCACCGAAAGCCCAGAAATGAATCTTCGCACAAACATTCCCTAGGCCTGATCTTACCTCTTATATTAAACGCTTTAAAATAGACATTGAAAATATTCGTTTGTTTAAATCAGATGCATATTCGTATCTATTTTTTTTTTAATTTTTAATGAAAAGTTCTTAATTATGACCATTTTTACAGTTACCTACTAAAACAGGGAATAACAATACAAACGCATTCAGAATATTTTCTATTTTACCCACACATTCATTATGATTATGATTCTATGAGCAGTTGTACTCGACGAGCGTGAACTTCAACGAAGTAATTTGTGGATATTAATTCAAGGATGTGACCTATTTCCACAGCGGTAACATCTATCATAATGAGTGGCCATCTTTTTTTTAAATATTGCAAACAACTAACGTTTGATTTACGGATTATGATTTCATTATTTCAATTTTTTCGCATCTAAAAACATTTCTTTTAGAATTCGGGGAAAAGTATTCGAATAATATGAATTTATTGCTTTGCTCGATGCACTATTTTTTTTTTTTTATTAGGAATTTATGGAATACGTGTTTTGGCAAAATTGGAGGAAAATTTTGTTCATTTCAGAGGAAATGGTTACATATCGCATGTCAATAATTATTAGTGGTTTTCTTTTGCGCACGGATATACGTTTGCATACAGAAGTGTACGACATTGGTAAATGCAAATATACTTCTTGCACTACCAGATGAGTGTGTGTGGCGGTGATACAGCTTGGCAACTTTCGGTGACAATCGCCAAGGTGATCGGCGACAATCACTTTGTGAAAGTGACTATCAATTATCACTAGTTATCGAAGGGCCATTCAGAACTTTATTTATTTATTGGAGAAATGTGAAAAATGGAATTTTGAAGCACTTTTATCGCGTTCGTTTACGGATTTTTAAGTTGAAAATGTTTTCTATTTCAACATAAATATGGTAAACGGAAAGTTACTGGAAAGATTCATCAGGACGATTTGACAAATATGGACTAATCCAAAGCATTACGGGCCAGATTGGTGAAATGAGATCTAAGGAGATTCGGAATCTAAATAGACCTCAACTTAGGACGACTAATTTCTCTTAGACACTGTCTTCTCGGGAATTTCTCGTTGCAAAACTTCTTCTACAACTTCTTTAGCAACATAGAAGATGTAGCAGCTGTTCGCGACGTACTCATGGTTTTGAATATGTCGGACACCAGGCTGCACAAAAAGGCAGTTCCAACAAGCAATGCAATGGAGGAGAGAATGGTACAGGGAGTGGTTAGAACTAGCTGAGGGCTGTGACGCGCAATTGAATCTGGAGTAAAAACCTCAACTTTATTAGCTTCTCAAGCACATGAATTAAAAGGCTCGGTTAAATGCATTGGAAGCAACTCTGGGAGAACTTCATAGAATGAGCTACAGCCATAACGAGCAGCTCTGAAGCTTAACTATATCACAGAGACAGAGAAAAGCTACCAGTGTTTTGTAACTTTGCCGAAAAAGAAGATGTAGATTATGATGCATTTTGTTTTAAACTGTCCAGTGTCAAATGTCCTCCAAAGAAATTAGGAGGCACATCTTCGGAAGCAATGTTCTGATGTTGGATAAAGTATTTAAGAAGTTAACATTTTAAAGCTTACACAATACTGCAAAATAGCTTTAAATTATCGAAGCGAAAGAACAATTACCAGAAACTTCTAAACAATGCTCATTTTGAATTGAAGAGAACTGTTATTTAGATATGTTGTTATTTTTTTTTATCATTATTTAGTTGTTGTCATTTCTGACAGACGGAAAGCCATGCTCACCGTAAAAATTTGTAAAAATTGTAGAATAAAATTTATATATATATAAAAAATATATCTATCTATCACAGCTGTCAAAACTCTACTTAACCTAAACTGAAAGGACATTTTTTATTTTTTTTTATATTTTAAACCCCTTACGAGGGTTAACAATTTATTTGTTCCTTAAGAAAATGTTGGCCATTCACAGTGGAAAAACATACTTTAAGCTTCTTTAATAATGTGATTTGTCTTTACAATTGCGGCTTCATTTTATTGATGACTGCTCGAATGTTGGCTTTAAGTGATTTAATTCACTAAAGGATTATTGTGGAGAGGATTATGTCACTTTGTTGAACCCAATATACAATTAAAACCAAAAGACACGCCTTTATGATATTTTCAGAATTAATATTGTAAAGATTCAAGTAGTGGAGTTACTTTGGATAAACCGCTAATGATAAAAGTTAACCAACGACCAACACTTCGATGGCAGATAGAACTAGATTACTTTTATGTACGACCAACTACTCGATGGTTCAAGTTAATGCAAATATGTATGTAAATAAATAAAGCTAAAACAAACCATCAAAGGTCTTGTGACCTCTTGGGGACAAATTTATTTAAGGCTCTCATCATTAAAGTCCTGCATGCGCTTCATGAAGTTGTTGCTTTGAGTAGAAAGTGACGGACCAATTGAGTGTAAAGTGGCGGACATAATGAAAAACTGCAGATTCACCGCGACATAAAACCTGTTGTCTTGTTGAGCCCTTTCCGTAAGCCCTCGTTCACACGATCATTCTAATACGAGACAGCATTTCGCACGACATATCGAGTGAAAAAAAATTTATTCGTGTAAATGGCGCAGTAGAACGCAAACGCTACTACGACTCGTATTTGATAAAATGTCTCGTATCATAGTGACAAGTTCGGTTTGTATATGGGAAAAGAATTTTCACGTATGAGCTTTGTGTGAACAACTTGGTACAATGCTTACTGCCACTGCGGTATTCGATATAAGCACGTATACGGTATAGGAAAATATATTGCCATGTAAACGCGGCTAATACGATTGGCTTCCCTTCGTCGAGTTTTTTGCAACTATCCCTCATGTCCGAAAGTGCGATCCCAATCGTACTTTCGTCGAACGGTGGTCGCCTGAATGCAGGGCTACTTTTGCGTGATCAAATCAAATTTGGTTAATTCGTGAAAATGGCGTTTATACGGTCGCCAAATATGTGTAAAAGAACTAAATAGGTTCCAACTTTGTAATACTTATGACAGCGAGCACGGTGACTTCAATTACGTTGGGTCTGAGAATTGGCGTGAGTAAATTTTATAATTGTCGTGATTCGTTGTGTAGTGGGTATTTAGGGAACCCAACACTCTAGTTTGACATGTGCCACTTCGACAAAAATAAATTTTTCCATTCAACGCTGTTCCCAGCAAGTAGGCCCCCGCCTCACCTTGGTTTGGAAGATATTTAATTTAACGATCTTGGTCAAATCGCGTACAAAATTCAATAAGAGCAATTGCATTCAACTGCAACTACAACAATTTCGTTCAGGGATGAGCCTCACTTGTGTCTCAATAAATATGTCAATAAGAATACTTGACTCATTTGGAGTTTGACCCGAATAAGCCAGCAACTTTGGACGCTTTGTAAGCCAACATAACCATCGTTATTGACTGCATTCGGCCAGAATTGTTCGAAAATTTTATGGAAAATCGGCCATCATATGCGTGAAAAAACCTACCGATTCGCCGCCATAGTACTACCTAAAGTTTTTATTCACTGTCTCACCTCTTGCGAATGTCTGACAAACATTAAAGAAAAAGAACTCTCATGAGAAGCTTGAAATGTAGGCCCTTTATGGACCGTTTTCGCTTAATATTTTATTTTGTGCAATCGATTGAATGCATATTTAACAATTTATGTGTTTTTTAGTTAAAAAAGTAATCCAATCAATTGAAAAAAGGACCGACTTGCCGGCCCGCCCGACCCTCTTTTGAAGATATTGATGCGCTAGTAAAGAGTGATTTTTTAGCTGGTTTGGTTTTGGCAACACTGGTTTTGACAGCTGACGTGTGTTTAGTACCTTGTGTCACTGTCAAACAGCTTCAGTTTGGTTTGCAATTTAACCATGGATCGTCTTACAAATGAACAACGCTTGCAAATTATTGAATTTTACTATCAAAATTCGTGCTCGGTTCGAAATGTTCATCGCGCGCTGCTTCCATTTTATGATCGGCATTCTCGACCTTCTGAGCAGTCTATTCGGAAGATTGTGACCAAATTTCGCACCAAATTTACTTTGTTGGACATTAAACCACCAACACGTTTACGTACTGTGCGTATTGAAGAAAATATTGCGGCCGTATCAGCTAGTGTGACAGAAGACCGCGAAATGTCGATTCGGCGCCGTTCCCAGCAGTTAGGCCTTTGTTACAGCACTACGTGGAAAATTTTGCGGAAGGATTTGGGCGTAAAGCCTTTTAAGATACAGCTGGTGCAAGAACTAAAGCCAGCCGACCTACCACAACGCCGAATTTTTGGTGAATGGGCTCTTGGAAAGCTGGCCGAGGATCCGCTTTTTTATCGAAAAATTGTGTTCAGCGATGAGGCTCATTTTTGGTTGAATGGGTACGTAAATAAGCAAAATTGCCGCATTTGGAGTGAAGATCAGCCAGAAGCATTGCAACAGCTACCAATGCATCCCGAAAAAGCCACTGTTTGGTGCGGTTTACGGGCCGGCGGCATTATTGGGCCATATTTCTTCAAAGATGATGCGAATCGCAGCGTTACTGTCAATGGTGAACGCTACCGAGCGATGATAACAAACTTTTTTTTGCCCGAAATGGAAGTTCTTGACTTGCATGATATGTGGTTTCAACAAGACGGTGCCACATGCCACACAGCACGCGAAACAATGGCGCAATTGCGAGGCGAGTTTGGTGAACAGTTAATTTCACGTTTCGGGCCGGTCAATTGGCCGCCTAGATCGTGCGATTTGACACCATTAGATTATTTTTTGTGGGGGTATGCCAAGGCTAATGTGTATAGGGACAAGCCCGCTTCGATTGACGCACTGGAAGCCAACATCCATGCATTCATTCGTGAGATACCGGCCGATATGTGTGAAAGAGTATGCCAAAATTGGACTCAGCGGATGGGCTACCTGAGACGAAGCCGCGGTCAACATTTGCATGAAATTATCTTTAAACATTTAATTGCAAGGTTCAAACTATCGATTCAAATAAATATTTCATTCATTTTTTCGAATTTTTTGTGTTTTTTTTTTTAAAAAAGTTCTAAACCTCTTAAAAAATCACCCTTTAGTAGCTGTTCATTTCTTCGAGAAGTGCACAAAATTTAGTACTTTGTTAACAATGCCTAATCGTTCATTCACTCTCATACCTGCATAGACATACATACTCCGAGAACAAACCTATAAAGCTATCAATAACTTTTAATACAATTCCCAACTTAGCAACGAGTCTATCGATGACAAAGCCACTGCCATCTTCTTCCAACAGAAGCTCAATCAATACGTGGAAACAACTAGAAGAACTTCCACTATCTAAATGCAACAAAGCTTTGAACTAAACTAATCGGAAAATAAATAAACAAATAATAACTAAGCCCACACTTAAGAAGAAAAAAAAAAAAAAAATAAAAGTTAACTATAACTCCGTCCCACGCGACTACATTTCTACATTTTGGTCAATGCTTCTATCTCTAGATAAAATACACTGCAACAACAGAAACAAATATTACATATTTACATCTAATTAACTTGTTTTCATCATTATTTTCCACATTCGAATGGAAGTAGGTGGAAATGGGTATACAAGAAATAATAATTCAAAAACAAATACAATAATATCTTACAGCAATAAAAATTAAATATATATATAATTGTAATAAACTTGCAGCATAAAGTGCGAAACTTTGAACCAACCACCAACTCGAACCGAACCAAGATCACAAGGAATATACAATGTAAAAATTTGTTTAAGAAAAAACAATAAAAAAAAAAAAAAGAAACCAACAAAAATTATCCAAACGAAAAAACACTGAATCCAATTCAAATTCAAATTCAAATTCAATTGAACAAAGTTTCAATTTCTCAAAAACGTATTTTCAACATGTTTTTTTTTTTTTTTTTTTTTTTTCAAAAATAAGACAAAATAATCAAATTTGTATTTTTTTTTCTTTTTAAACTGAACAAACAAAAACAAAATCTTCCCTGAGAGTGTTGGAGATATTTTGAGAGGAGATAATATCTTTAGGCACACACTACACACATTTATGAATCAAGAAGAGGACTTTATATTTGTTTGGGCCCTAAATGGGATGAGAAATTGTACAACAAATTGTTATATATTAGCTTTAGGCCATGGCATGGAATTTTTTTTTTTTTTAACAAAAGAAATACATATTTTTTAAAAAATACATTTTATTTTTGTATTTTTTTTTTTTTTTATGAAATTGGAAAATAAATTGAACTTACTTCGGTTTGTAGCCGCTGAGCTTCTTGTTCCGTTTCGAATGTGACAAAGCCATAGCCCTTACTAACACCAGCTCGATCCACGATAATCTTAGTCGACTTGACATTGCCATAGGCGGAGAAGACTCGACATAGTTCCGATTCTGTTGTGTCACCACTGGAAGGAGGAGGAAACATTTGAAATTTGAACTTACAAAACAAAGTCATGCACAGTGTGGCTGCGATTGTCCTTACCTTATGCCACCGACAAATATGCGATTTGGAATCAGCGTCCCGTACTTTGGCGCCGACAGTGGTGCCTCCAGCTGACCTGCTCCAGTAGGTGCTGCCATCTTATGCATTATTAGATCGATTTTGGAAGATTTTTTTTTCTCTGTTTAGGATGAAATGGAAATTCCTCTTGCACGTTGCTGGGGTGCTGGGGTAATGAAGAGAGAGATAGCTTGGTTTTCTTTTAGCACAAAATATCGCTGTGGAAAAAATTAGAATTCGAGAAATTTTGTTAGCAAACGAAATGAAAACATGAACAAAACTATGACAAAACTACGACCTGCCTACTGCTGTTACATATGATATATTTCGTTTCAATGAAAATGAACAAAGTACGCTCAATGAGATCAAAGTGAATAATATGAATAGAGTGGTTTTCTTTTGGAGGTCATTCATTCAAATAAAATAAAAAGGATCACATGTACCTGCTGAAGCAACCTACTCCCAAAAAAGTAATTTTCTACCGTCAACAAAAAGCACAAATCAGAGCCACTGATGCGTATACGTAACTCCTCGTACAATATATACACACACGATTCAGATTCACAGTTTTTCCTCTTTTCCTTCTTCACAGATACACACAATTTTACAAGGAAGTCGATTTTGCCTTACACTGCGCTTCTATTGAATTACCGAAAGGACTCTTCTAGGTAGGGGAATGTACTAAATGTTTAACTTGCTGGCAAATTTAAATTGAATTCAATTGAAATTTTGCAAACACCAAACACACTACACTCTCAACTGTCGAGGAATTTGCGAGATTTTTCTTTCAGAGTTTAGCACGGATAGCAAAATAGCAAAGGATGGCGATGGCGATGGCGATGGCGTGTAATCGATTCGTTTTCATCAATATCCTTGCTGAGTGGGTAGAGAACTGTTTAATTTCCCGATACAATTACACCATTACACCAAATAAAGCACACACAACTCGCGTCGTCGTCGTCGTCACACAATTACAGAGAAGGTATAAACTACTAGTACCAGAACCAGCCATCAGCCAAATATAGGTTAAAAATGAAAATTCCCATTTTCTCTCATCAACGAACGACGACGACGACGAAAAATCCGATATTATGTACAAAATTAGCCTTATCTCTCGCTCCCTCGTGCGCGCTATGCTCTCTGGCTCTGGCTCTGGCTGCTGATGATGATGATGATGGTTGGTTTCGTTTGGTTTGGTTGGGTTGGTGTGGGCCAAAAACCCATGAAACCATAGAGCCAAAGTCAACCATCATCATCGTATCGGATCGGCATCATTGTCGTAGTTGTACATGTAACGCGGGGGCGAAGATGTCAAAGGCGGGGGCTATGAAAACAGCTCTCGCTCTCTGGATTGCTGCTTTAAAAATTTCATTGTACCTACTTCTCTTTTGTGAAAACATTGGGAGCAGCAGCAGCAGCCTCCCCTGTTCTGTTTCAGAGAAGTATAGCATTTTCAGGGGCGCTCGCGAGGCCACCCCACCTACCCTACCACCCACAACAATTACTCTCTCTCAAAACAGCCACACAACAGTAGAAGCAAGTTAAAACAAAAACACGAGTACACACCACAACGAAGCGTACGTTCCCACCCCGAGAGTACCATCATCATCAGCACATGCATTCCGTAGCAGAAATCTCATCAAATTCTGGGGAATCTCTACGAATCTCAGGAGACACCTGCAAGATTTTTTAGGTTTTCCACTAGCCACCACACTTAGTTAAAGGCTCTTGCTCGCACTAGGCGAACGACTATAAAGACGACGATGCCAATATGACATACTAACCTAATTTTCCTCTCTCTTTTCTCTCCCATTCAAGAGAATAAAAGAAGAAAAAAAAATTCAACATAGTAGAACAGAATAGAATGGATGAAAGGAAAAAAAAAACAGCTAGAGCTTCTCTAGCTAGTAACTAAAGAAAAACGCAATTTTTCTAGCCATTTTGTTGGGGGGTTTTTCTTTCTTTTTTCTCCTAAAAAAAAAATTTGAAATATCCTCACTTTTAGCCCTTGAATCTGGAAATCGGTGAATCCAGAACACACTATCAACTCCCCTTACAACACTTACCGTTTTATAGAAAAGATTTATATTTTTGCTTTACTACTTCTTTCGCTCACTTTCGGAATACAGTTTTTTCTTTGCTTTTTTTTCTGTACACGACACGAGAGGAAAAAATTTATTTTCTTTAGAATTGAAGCAAAAGTTTTAGTTTTTCTTTTGCAGGATGTATTGGAATTTTTTGCTAATCACACACAAATCTGAATTTTAATGAGAAAAAATTCCTTTGCACAGAGTTAAAAGTTGAAATTCTTTAGAGACCCCGTCTTTTTTATGTTCTTTTTTTCACACGAACTGAAGAATGAAACTCAATATTCCAAAATGGCAGAGGACTGAACGAACAGATGACTGAAATTATTTTTTTTTTCCGATGGATTTTCTTTCTGGCTGGCGCTGTCTGTCGACTTGTCTCGCACTCTCGCTCTCGCGTGTGGGATATTCGCTCTTTTGATAGGGAGAGAAATTGATTTTGTTTCGCGAATATGGGAAAATGTGCACAAGTGCAAGAGAGATGGGGGAAAAACAAATGAGAGAGAATTGACTTTTCCATTTGACAGTGGTCAAAGCGAATGGGATAAAAAGAATTCCCTTTATTGGGAAATTTAGTTGGGAGTGGGTTCCGCAATAGTATGCATTTTTGACAGGTAATCAAATTGGAATTAGTTGGTAATTATCCTTGTTAGATTAATTTGTTTTTAATGTTATTTGCTTCTAAATGAGTGAGAGTGCAGAAGTGATCGTGAACAAGACGGCAGAAAATATGCTTTCTAAACGCAATGAAGATAATTGTAAATTATACGCAGGGTTGGCGTTTTAAAATTATTTTTTTCAGTTTGTCATAATAAAGGCATTTTGTTAAAACTTTTACAAGTTGCTATTCTTAATAATTCATACAGAAACAATATTATTATTAAATAAAAAATGTTGATGGAGTAAAATACTTTGATCTGAGTATGCAAAATAAAAGGACGTTTTTAAGTTCTTAAGTTCTATCAGTTAGAGTGTTTATTATTTTCACTTTAAAAGGGCTATAACTTGAGTTGAAGATTATTTATGCATTAAAACCACAGGATCCTGTGATTAAATGTTACTGCTTAATAGAGACACCCTGATGAGTGTAGGTCCTATTGTATTAGGGATGCCTTAAGTATTGGGAAACGAGTTGTACTTATTTAAGTGACGTGCAGTAGGTATATCTGTAGTTCACATATCTGTTGTCATAAGACAGTGACATTTTGTCATTCAAACAGAATTCAAACTGACGCGTACAACATATTTAGTTGTCTCCAAATAAAAAGCGACCCAACATTGAAATAGGTTTTATGAAGATTTCGATTAGCTCCTAAAATTACAAAATCCACAGGAAATGGGTGAAATGTAACCTGTGGCAGGCAGTTTGACATTCTACTTTGCAATGAAGTACAGTTAACTTCTATTGAACAAAGATTTATTATCAAATCCAAAGTTTCATCGCAGGATGGAAGCTTAATGCCGTATAAGAGTGAATTCCAACCCAAAGTTGCACAATGGCAAATGATAGTAGTACCTGGAAATAACCGTATTTGTAAAAGGAAGATTGAATTTGAACTAATAAAAAGGAACACGCAAAATTCGCATTCATTCCTCAACAGTGGAGGAGGAGGTGCAGCGAAAAAAATTACTTCACTTATATTTGCTATGTTATAGCAAAACCTACAAAGAAACATATGCTCGGACCATTCCTAAAACGAACTTTTACATATTTCGCCGCAAAAAAGGAAAACCATTAGAACGAAAAAATAAATTGGGAAACAAGTGAAACAGAACTTAAGGCCTAATTCAACACCGCGTTGTAATACACAGAAATTCATACCTCATGTCATATAGATTGCGTAATAATAAATGATTGAAAAATATTTTTTGGACGCTGCGTTAAGTCATTCTTAAATGTTTGTGGAAATGGGAAAACTGATAGACTATGTTAGAAAGCACCATTTGCAGGATTTGGATGATCCGCCAAATAACTTTTTTTTTTGAAAATGCTTTAAAAAAAAAACTACTAAATATTTTCTCAAATTTCTTTTTTTATTTGAAAGTAGAATCCTTCCTGTTAATAATGGAAAATAATTTCATTCAAATGGCTGCCTCGGCTGGCCATGCAGTAGCCTACACGATCGGTCCAATTTTTAAGCACATTATCGATTGTGTGCAGCTGTGTTTCACCAATGGCTTCACGAATATTTTCCTTTAAAGCGTCAATTGTCTCTGGTATGTCGGCGTAACACTTATCTTTTACGGCACCCCACAATTAATAGTCCAACGGTGTCAAATCGCAGCTCCGCGGTGGCCAAACGACATCAGCTCTGCGGCTGATAATGCGATCTTCAAAACAGGGCGCAAAACATCGAGTGTAGCTTCGGCTGTGTGGCACGTAGCGCCGTCCTGTTGAAACCAAATGTTGCCAATATCCTCCTCTTCAATTTTTGTGAACAAAAATTCGTTCAACATGGCCCGATAACAATCGCCATTGACTGTAACGGCCACACCTTGCTCATTTTCGAAGAAAAATGGCCCAATTATACCTCTGGACCAAAATCCGCACCAAACATTGATTCGTTTTGGCTATATCGGCTTTGCAATGTATGCGTGCGGGTTTTCTGTGCCCCAAATGCGAAAATTTTGCTTGTTTACATACCCGCCAAGATCAAAATGAGCTTCATCTGAAAAGATGATTTTTTTGACAAAATCGGCATCTTCTCTATGTCGCTATTTCGCAAAATTTCCCAGCGTTGTTAAAGCGTATACACATCCATATTCGTTCAGCGGAAGGATAAAACTAATTATCTGTCAAATCAGACATGAGCTAAGTGTTACCATTCGCGAAATAAGCACTAGTTGAAAAAAAAAAACGTTAAATGGCGGACCCGACAGTTTGTGGGAAAATAAAAATCAACACTCAAATCTTTCACGCACTGGTGACGCTGAACGCCGCGTTTAATTCGCGTTCTGTTTGACGAAGCCTTTAGACTAAAACAGAAGCTACAAGTAAATTTTGAAACTGAAACAGAAAACTTTTTGTTCTGTGTCTATTTCATAATAAATAATTGATCGAGGTTATTATCGTAATTTATGGATCAGAATTGTTGCCACTTATACTGCATCCCTACTGGTCCACCTGTGGGGTTTGCCGACTCTAAACCAAACAAAAATATTTCGGCAGGCCTCCACGTTTCGGATAAATCACTGAAGCGTAGTTTAAGAACTGTCACATTCAATATGCACACTTTTGGAGCAGCATTAAGAAAGTCGATTTGTTGCTAGGCTCTCCTGTATGTTGAAATTGCCTAGAACAGACCTATTTACCGAGTGTGGCGCTGCAGGGTTATTTTTGTATCCCCCGCCTGTAAAGGATTCAACTCACCGCACAACAACTTATATGCGATCACAAAATTATCAACGCATTAAATGGCGATAAGAGTACTCCAGCATTCATTTATAATCCTCATTTTCTCATACACATCTTTAAAAATAGTGACGTACCGCAGTCAATAATGTCAATATTTTGACTTAATAACATTTTTTATGACCTGGTACAGTACGCAATACACTCTTCATATGTCACATTTTGTTTATAAATGAACAACTTTTAACACACGCAGTTAGACCATTTTTTGTCCACCCTCACTGTAGTGACAAATGAAAATCTACTCTATTAAATTGCATTTTCAATTCATTTCCTTTAGATCAAGATATCTTTTTTCAATTACGAGACTGCTTCTTCTTACAGAATATGAATTGATGATAAAAGAGCGCATAATTAAAAATGATGAATAATATTTTCATTTTATATTGCCTTTCTTCATTTGCCAGATTTAACTTCTATAAAAATTGAATTTATGTTCAATCTACTACAATGTACTACAGTACTCCCATTACTAATCTGACAAAAGGAGACAGCATATAGTACACCAAACTGTTATACACTTTGTCATACGCGAGAGGGGGGAAAACAAAAAGCAAAAAGCAAAAAGCAAATCCTCTTGTTCTTTTTCTCCTCTTCTACCACTTTAACATTTTTCCATTCCGGTATTAGATGCTTTGCTTTTCCTTGGGTGCCATCGAGCGAGCCGGATCGTGCAACGGACGTGTGTACAAAAAAAATAAAAAATAAAATTCGCTTTCTACTGCATTTTGCACAACAGAAGCAAGTGTCCAGCCGTAATTCGATTGAGTGCAATTAAAATGGAAAGTTTATTGTGAACGCGAAAACAAGCGAAAGTGCGTGAAAATCTAATTTTGGAAAACGGAATCATAAGTTTGTGTCCCCATGTACAGCATCCATCATCTCGTCGTCGTCATCAGGGAAATCTCTCCAAACGCCTCTGTATATTAATCGCTGTGTGTGTGTGGCTGTGTCGAGTCGAGTGTTCGACAAAGTCCTGTCCGACGCGCATCCTAGTTGAGTAAAGGAATGTTCCGTTACTGCGTTTGTTAGTATGCGTCTGTGTTCTTCTCTTTCTCTCGTCCGTTGATGCTTTGATTGGGTGACAGACGACAGTGTTGTGTTTTTTTTTTGTTTTTTTTTATTTAATTTTGAATAAAGTCAAACCGTTGTATCACTAAAAATCGAATTCAATTCACATTCAATTAATTTTATAGTGAATCAATTTGATGTCCTATTCAATCGTGCGGTGGGGTGAAAACGCTTGCGGCGCATTTTGATGCCACAGCATGAGGAACAGGCGTTAAGGAGGAATAGTAGAGTAAATTGAAGTCAAACCCACACGGTGTGGGTACTTGGTATCTGATTTTGACGTTGTGCAGTGTATCAAAACCAATTGCAGTGTGGTGTAGTCGGGCAATCGTAAAAAATCGCAATAGAAACAAAGTAAAACATTTCCGTCTGCGAAAATTTATAATTGTGTCCCAAACTGGAATGGAATACGTTAACCCAAGTAAGTTCGTTGACGTGCTTTTATATTTAATTTTTTGTTGTTTTGCTCTTTTCGGGCATCCGCTATCCGCATCGTTTGGCTACACGTACAGTGTGTGAAAGAAGTATGTGTACATGTATCTACGCTGGGAGGGGAAATTCAACTATATTTTAGGTAGTGCATTGCTTGCTCAAGGTTGTCTGAGAGTTCGGGGAATCCCTATACCCATTCGTGACAGTAATACAAAGCTGATGCGAGTTCATTTGTGGTTGCTTACTCTTATCAGCAGTTGTTTATTTTTTCTCATTGTTAGATTAAATCTACAATCTTTGCTCTTGGATACATACGACGAGTACCAAAAATAGCAAGTAGGTACGTAGGTATAAGACAGCAAATGTGATCTTAGTTTTAGGTGTACTAAGGTGTAACATACACACGTTTGCATTTTTCTAAAAAAAAATAGTAAGCCTAGTTGTTTTAATCTCTATCTGCAAACAATTATTTTCTTGGTGCGGTTTATGATAATGCTTCTTAAATGAGGAAGGGGCATCCATTGTTATTTTTCTGCAATTTAAATCGTTAACAAAAAATAAATAAAAATATTTGGTTTTAACCCCACTTTTTCAACCTCAAAAATTTTGTGAAAAACATAAATTTTCAATCAGATGGCTTAAATATTGATGAACACAATGCGGCAACAGTACCTGGATGGCAAAATAATAAAAAAAAGAGGACTTTAAAACTTCCTCAAGATTTAATAAAAAAACGAAAAATTCCTTACAAAAATCCCAACATAAACCTCGCTATGGGATCACTGAAACAATGAGAAGTGTAAAAAAGTAACTGCATTTCGATGAACGCAACCATAAATCCATTTCCGTGCAAAAAGTGTAAATTTTTCTATCTACTCACATTCAGATTTTGGATTTTGTAATTTTGAACAGTTTTTCTATCGAATAAATGCATTCGTATGTGGAAATTTCTGCTACCAAAAAAGAAAGTTGAGCCAAAATAAATGTTTCGACCTAAATTATGAGTTCAGATGGTTGATAATCTTGGTGCGAAAATCCCCTTTTTGGTGGTTGAAAATCTAAGAGTGAAATGAATTGATCTTCCCAATCGAAACTGCACTACCCAGTTCAAAATTTAACACACTTTTCGCCACGTAAAAGTTCACATAAATTAAAAAAGTAAAAAAAAAATATTTTTAATAAGTACTACTTACTCACTTACAGGCTCCCGACCCTTGAAAAGTCTGTTCCTAAGACAGAGCAGCCTTCCATCACGCTGCTTCCAGTTATCCAGACCAAGCACTGTGGCATCCGCGATAGCTTGGTCTTTCAAACGGAGGTTTGGTGTCTTCCTTATCGTCTCGATCCTGGGGGCTGGGATTCGAAGATCCTCATTGCTGGAGCATTATTGTCCATTCGCTCGATGTGCCGAGCCAATGTGTAGTTCTGGCTTTCTGGACTACACCCACATCTTGGTACAGCTCATAGAGTTCGCGGTTGTATCTTCTCCTCCATTCGCCCTCCTCGCGCACAGGACCAAATATTCGTCGAAGGATTTTTCTTTCAAAGGATCCCAGTATCAACTCTCCTTTCCTGCTTATCGTCGAGCACTCGGCGCCGTATAGCAGAACTGGCACGATCAGAGTTTTGTATAGTTTACACTTCGTCCTTCGAGTGAGGAGTTTTGAATCCATTTGTTTTGACAAACGGAAGTAGCAACGATTTCCTAGGGTAATTCTTCGGCGGATCTCCACTAAGGTGTCGTTCGGGAAGGTAATATTAACCCCGAGGTGGTAGGTATACTCCCTTACCACCTCGAAGTTTCTGCTTTCAACAGATACGTTTCGTCCTAGCCGGTGGTCAGATGTTTCCTTGTTTGTTGGAAGCATGTATAGGGTCCGCCAAATAACTTTTTTTTTTGTTTGAAACAGGAAGCAAAACATCGAGTGTAGCTTCGGCTGTGTGGCACGTAGCGCCGTCCTGTTGAAACCAAATGTTGCCAATATCCTCCTCTTCAATTTTTGTTAACAAAATTTCGTTCAACATGGCCCGATAACGATCGCCATTGACTGTAACGGCCACTTCTTCCGCACCAAACAGTGACTCGTTTTGGGTATATCGGCTTTGCAATGTATGCGTGCGGGTTTTCTGTGCCCCAAATGCGACAATTTTACATATCTGCCAAGATCGAAATGAGCTTCATCTGAAAAGATGATTTTTTTGGCAAAATCGGCATCTTCTCTAAGTCGAGAGCAGGCCCACTTAGCGAAGCGAAAACGCATTGGATGGTCAGTTGGCTTCAACTCCTGAACCAATTGGACTTTGTATGGCGTCACACCAAGGTCTTTATGTAAAATTCGTCTCAATGATGTCTCCGAAATGTTCAATTGTTGAGAACGACGGTGAATTGATGTAGATGGCGCTTCACGCACACTTTTGGTTTATCGATAAGGATGCCAGTTTCTTTCACTTTTTTCACAAGATAACGAACATACGGAGCTGGCGGTGCTTCTCTTCTACCAAAATTAGTACGCAATTTTCGCACACTTTCTGAAACATTACCATGATTTTCAAAGTAATGTCGCAATATTTCCCAGCGTACACAACCATATTCGTTCAGCGGAAGGATAAAACTAATTATCTGTCAAATCAGACATGAGCTAAGTGTTACCATTCGCGAAATAAGCACTAGTTGAAAAAAACCCTATGGCGGACCCTGTATTTGGTTTTGTCCTCGTTAACTTCAGGGCCAACTAAGCTCGACTGTTATTCCGTAAAAGCCTCTATCACGGCCGATGATGTCGATATCGTCCGCATGCCCTAGTACATTTTTAATAAGTACTCATTTCTTAAATAAGCCTGACAATTAAATTTGACTGACAAGAAAAAACTACCAAAGCTTAGGAGAAAGTAATTTTTCAATTTGGTTTTGCTTTTAGTTCATCAGAATTAAGCTGGAAAAGAAATTGGTAAACATCGAAAAGATTAAAGGTGAAAGTAAAGGGTGATTTTTTAGCTGGTTTGGTTTTGGCAACACTGGTTTTGACAGCTGACGTGTGTTTAGTACCTTGTGTCACTGTCAAACAGCTTCAGTTTGGTTTGCAATTTAACCATGGATCGTCTTACAAATGAACAACGCTTGCAAATTATTGAATTTTACTATCAAAATTCGTGCTCAGTTCGAAATGTTCATCGCGCGCTGCTTCCATTTTATGATTTGAAATTTACTTTGTTGGACATTAAACCACCAACACGTTTACGTACTGTGCGTATTGAAGAAAATATTGCATCAGCTAGTGTGACAGAAGACCGCGAAATGTCGATTCGGCGCCGTTCCCAGCAGTTAGGCCTTTGTTACAGCACTACGTGGAAAATTTTGCGGAAGGATTTGGGCGTAAAGCCTTTTAAGATACAGCTGGTGCAAGAACTAAAGCCAGGCGACCTACCACAACGCCGAATTTTTGGTGAATGGGCTCTTGGAAAGCTGGCCGAGGATCCGCTTTTTTATCGAAAAATTGTGTTCAGCGATGAGGCTCATTTTTGGTTGAATGGGTACGTAAATAAGCAAAATTGCCGCATTTGGAGTGAAGATCAGCCAGAAGCATTGCAACAGCTACCAATGCATCCCGAAAAAGCCACTGTTTGGTGCGGTTTATGGGCCGGCGGCATTATTGGGCCATATTTCTTCAAAGATGATGCGAATCGCAGCGTTACTGTCAATGGTGAACGCTACCGAGCGATGATAACAAACTTTTTTTTGCCCGAAATGGAAGTTCTTGACTTGCATGATATGTGGTTTCAACAAGACGGTGCCACATGCCACACAGCACGCGAAACAATGGCGCAATTGCGAGGCGAGTTTGGTGAACAGTTAATTTCACGTTTCGGGCCGGTCAATTGGCCGCCTAGATCGTGCGATTTGACACCATTAGATTATTTTTTGTGGGGGTATGCCAAGGCTAATGTGTATAGGGCCAAGCCCGCTTCGATTGACGCACTGGAAGCCAACATCCATGCATTCATTCGTGAGATACCGGCCGATATGTGTGAAAGAGTATGCCAAAATTGGACTCAGCGGATGGGCTACCTGAGACGCAGCCGCGGTCAACATTTGCATGAAATTATCTTTAAACATTAAATTGCAAGGTTCAAACTATCGATTCAAATAAATATTTCATTCATTTTTTCGAATTTTTTGTGTTTTTTTTTTAAAAAAAGTTCTAAACCTCTTAAAAAATCACCCTTTATTAATTAACTTTTCTTAAGAAATCTATCAACGAGTAGAATTATTCGTATTTGGCATGAGTTGATATTTTGTGTGCTTCCCAAATTGGGGTCCAAAATCGTCTCTTTACTAAAACTGCATTTTGTCAAAAATATAATTTTATTTGATATAATCCTCAGCATAGTACCTAAGTACTTGTCATGCCTCATGGCTGCATGCAGTTCAAAAACATATGTCTTTCAAGTTAAGAAGCTAACCTGTCACAGTCTCATAAACGAAAGTACACATCTTGGCTTGAGTTACAACTAAAAGAGGAGAATACGAAATGAATCAGCGGGACACAAATGAAAACAGCGCTCGTACATCCGCAAAGAATAAACATGTCACAATGATGTAGGGTAGAGGCTCCTACATGAAAAATCTGTGTTGAATTGTGGTGCTGGTGCGTAGGGGGGAGACCAAGCAAAACGCTTGACACTCAACAAATCAATTGCAGCAACACCCCTGCAACTGACAATTGCACGAAATGAATTATAAGAAATTCTCCTTGACAGCCAACCCAACGAGAGAGACTATTTTTTTTTTGTGTTGTAATTCTGCCTCAATGTCTGACCTCAAATGGGATGGGATCTGAATCATTCCCATGTACTTATGATAGAAAGGACAAACATTTGTGCGTAATTGTGACCGGAAACCTGTTGTTTATCATTACTATAGCTTAAGTAGACCATGCATTCGCTTCACGTCCGCACCGCACTACGCTCTGTTGCGTCCTACATACGCATGTACATACGTTCGGGTATATTGAAGTAATATCCCTAAAAAGTAATAGTCAGCGCCAGACAACCACACCCTGAAACCGAAATAAATATGAAAATATCCTTTTGTTTCCTCCCTCACTCGAGAGAGTTGCCACTTGCCACTTGCCACCCAAAATGTGCTGCTGTTTTTGACGAGTTTCTGTTTCTGTTGCTGTTTATGGCAGTTAAATGAAACCGCACCATACACCACATCCAACTGAATGAAAATGAATATAAAACAAATAATCAACCCTGTGAACTTACAAGAAGCGAGAGGGGTCAACAACAGAGTGGCAACCACAACCATACTTTGTCCAGATGTGTGCTGCATTGAAGTACTGTCGTTTGTTTTTTTTTTTCAATTTTTTTTGTGCCGTACAAGTACAACTACGTACCGTATAAAACTCGCATGGAAACGTGAGTGACGCTCTTCTTTAAAAATAACAACACACAAATTAGTATTCAAGCTGTCCGCGCTGTATACGCGCGCAATATGAATGTAATAATACGGCTCGTCTTGAATTTAAGTCCCCATCTATGAAGCAGTTTTGCTATCACTAGTGCTGTCACGTTCTCTCCTGTTAAATATATATTTTCTTTTTTTTTGGCAATTGTTAACCAAAAACGAAATAAATATTTGTTTTGAATTGGAAATGCAATTTCCTTTGTTTTGCATCTCAAGATGCATTAAATGACGAGGAAAAAGCAAGTGCTTATCCAACTCTGAGTGGAGTTTCTAGACGTTTAGTGGAAGGGGCAGGGCTAGTCCTATTCAAAGTGACTATACAGAACTTTTATGAAATACTTTTTAAGACTCCGAGAAGGTCGGGTCATTGCGAACCCAACTTTGGGTTGGGGAGCATCTCAGACCAAAATTTTCAAATATTTTATTTTTTGCCTTCACTTGCCATAACTCAGATAAATTTCCATCCGGAAGCTGAGCAAAAGGCCGATTTTATGTAATCAAAGCAGAAAATAGCAGCAGCGATTGTTCTTTATCTATGGTTTTTGTATTTCTGCTTAGTTGTGGTTGGCAGCACGTATCCACAAGCACTGTGTGTAACTCACTCCGTTGAACCGGAACGAAAGAGGTTTTAAATATAACGGTGTATGTCTGCGAATATTGGTTTGCTGCAACTGCATATACATATTTCTTGATGAAGAATTATTATTTTTCAGAGAGATGCAAATTTATTCGTTAAATTGTTATCTCTTCCGGAGTTTAGGAAACTTCTTCTATTGCAACTTAACTCTTGATCTTTCGACTTAACGAAATGTGAAACGTCAGCGATGGAACGAATTATTAAAGGAATGATGGACACACAGGTTTAATACCAGTGATCGATATATGGATTAAGGGGTTACATGGGTTTCACAGCTTCAAAATCTCGAGAATATTATCCTAAATAAAAGTTTCAGAGATACAGTCTTGGGAAAGTGCGCACTCATTTCAATCACGAGGTTTATTTGAGGTTATACAAACTTTAAATTTCTTTTTCTCAAAACTGTTTTCAAAGTCGGTTGTCAAAAGTTCTCGAAAACCACTTAACCGATCTTAATGAAATTTTACACAGGTCTTCCAGATACAATTCACCAGGACTTGGACGAAGAATTTTTTTTTTCAATCTTACTTACTTACTTAACGGGCTCCCGACCCGTGAAGAGTCCCTGCTTGAGATACGGCATGCCATAGTCTCTCCCATAACTAGATGTTTTTGACGTGGTCGGGAAGTTACCCCGACGGCACAACCCCCAACCTGGAGGGCCAGACCGTGTTCTTGACCCTAGGACAGTAGGCCGGTAATTCCGGTGCCAGTAACCCACTTCGGGAATGTGAGTGCTGCCGTTGACCCATCAAGGGCTCATCCGCCATCAGCTCTTTTCCAACACCCTGGCTTAGTGTTGGCTATCCCTATAGACCTGGGCTTCAAATAAGTCGAAGCAGCTCATATAGGGAGATCACTTGTTCCACCTAACTGGAACTGTGGACGCCGCCGTTGATCCATCCGTAGAATTCGTCTGCCGCCGGAAACAGGAGAAGTGCCTTAGTGAGCTGGCACTCCTCCCCCCTCTCTCTTCAGGAGGAAAATTTTACCAAAATTAGCATATTTTTGTAAAAAGGTCTGCCAAAAATCTAATTTTCACTTTTTTTTATTTCCCTTCGTCCAAATTCTAGTTTATGGCCCTAACTAAAACAGAATTTTTTTTTCACTTCTGATGATCCTGTCACAAGTTCTACTGTCAACGCGGACGCACCATTTTTCGGTGGAATCTTCGGAAATGACGTCACAATGACGGAGTTTTGAATATTTTCCTTTTCAAATTTCAGAAATTCTTTCTCAAATATGTATCTTAAAGACAGTAAAAAGTTTGAATAAAATATTTTATTTTTTATTAAAAAAGCGAAGCAAACTTCTATCTGAATTAGCTCTTGACGACTCATGGTTGTGACGAAGAATATCTCTTTAAACGCGAACCTTTTCTGGAAACGCGGAACACATTTTCTTTCATTGCCGAAGAAGGGTAATTTTTTGAGAGTTAAGTTTTTCAAAGAGTACTGGTAAGTAATGGCGTCCAAACGTCATCTGTCAAAGTGAAAAGTTTTCAGTATACTTTGCCTGCCATTTAATCATGGAAAGACTAACACACGAGCAACAATTGCAAATTATTGAAATTTATTATCAAAATTCGTGCTCCGTGAAAAATGTGAAAATCCGCTGTTTTATCGAAAAATTGTGTTCAGCGATGAGGCTCATTTCTGGCTCAACGGATACGTAAATAAGCAAAACTGTCGCATCTGGAGTGATGAACAGCCACATGCCATATAAGAATTACCGATGCATCCCGAAACAACGACAGTTTGGTGAGGTTTATGTGCTGGTGGCGTCATCGGTCTATTTTTCTTCGAAGATGACCGTGGAAGAAACGTAAGCGTTAACGGCGAACGATCGAACGATATTTTGCCCCAGTTGGCGTGGTAGTTGAACTTGGTTGACATGTGGTTTCAGTAAGGCGGTGCTACATGCCACACAGCTGGTGAAACAATGGAAATGTTGAAGCATGAATTTGGTGAACTGCTTATCTCTCGAAATGGGCCTGTGAGTTGGCCGCCAAGATCATGCGATTTAAAGCCTCTTGATTATTTCTTGTGGGGTTATGTAAAGTCGTTAGTCTATATGGACAAGCCGAACACGATTGAAGCCTTACAGGATAACATAACACGCGTAATTCGTGGAATACAGGACGAAATGCTCGAAAAAGTGACGAAAAGTTGGACCTTCCGAATGGACCATTTGAAACGAAGCCGCAAACAACATTTACATGAAGTTGTCTTTAAAAGGTAAATGGCAAAGTCCTATTTGATGCAAATTTGAGTGTTTTATTCGATTTTTAAAAAAATACGCCTAAAAAATCACCCTTTACATGCTTCATTGATGCGTATACTCAGCTATCTTAGCTAATTGTTGCAATAGCAGAGTAAGTCAAGTCTTCATACCGACCCCCGCGAACAAATGCTTTGCGGCGGTTTCGAACACAAATCGGCCTTTTCGGGAAGAGAGGTGGTCTTAGCCGGTAAGAATCCGCCACTGCCAATGGACGTCGGATCATTGGTGTGCCTCATGCGCAAGGTTTCCACCTTCCACAGCAAAAAAACACAAAAAAAAACTCCAAGCCGGGTGAACTCGATTTTTTATTATAAAATTTTGGTATTTCGGCATTTTCAAGGACACTGATATACGACGCATTGCGATGCTAGATTTTCCCAGCTCTGAACGCATTAACCCCCATTAAACCAGCATTTGAAACAACTATCTTGGGTATTTTGTCGTCTTGTTTTATCTTCATGCAAGGCATGGTCGAGATTAACTCTAATCTCCAGATGCAGCATGTAGTGCAGATTCGTTTGAAAAAGTAGCGAAGCTTAGATGTTAAAGTGTTCAAAAAAAACCTTTCTTCCCAATTATGACAGCAGGTACAAATGAGTTGGTCGGCAAATCTTAAGTTTCAGACGTTATGGTTAGGTTAGGTTAGGTTGAAGTGGCAGTCGGATAGAAGTCCGACTCACTTAGACCTATATAAGGTCCATTGTGATACCACGTGGATCTGAAGTTCCTGCCTACACGTTGAACCATTTTGAGGTGCTAATAAAGCGTGAGAGACATTTTGGGTCGGTTGAGTTTAGATCATTAAGATCGTTAAAGAAGAAGGCCCCCATATGGAGGTTTCGCTTTCGAGAGAGAGCAGGGCATGCGCAGAGAAGGTGTAGAGTAGTCTCCTCCTCCTTCTCATCCAAACAGCTCCTACAGAAGTCGTTGGAACAGGCACCAAGCCTTGTTGCATGCCTGCCTAACAAGCAGTGTCCAGTTATGACACCAATTGTAGCACCAATGTGCGACCGATTAAGGGTAATCAAGCTCCTTGAGCGTCTTAGATCCAGCCTAGGCCAAATCTGCTTCGTTGTCAGACAAGTAGTACCATTTGTCCATCTGTGGTTAGTTTTTTCTAATGCATCCAGTTTAAACAAGAGCTTGCACGTGGAAACTGGTATGCCTAAGGAGCCCTCTTCAGGCAAGATTGAGAGGGTAGTTCCAAGTTTGGCGAGTTCGTCGGCCTTGCAGTTACCTGGAATGTCCCTATGCCCCGGCACCCAGCAAAGGTGAATGTTGAACTGCTCAGCCATCTCCTTTAGAGATGATCGGCAATCTAGGGCTACTAAAGATTTAATAGAGACAGAGTCCAGACACTTGATGGCGGCCTGACTGTCTGAAAGATTCGAATATCCTTTACGGATACCACGTTCTTTTTTTAGCCAGGACAAGACTTCCTTTATCGCCATAATTTCCGCTTGGAAGACACTGCAATGATCAGGAAGACGGAAGGAGAGACTAAGATTTAGTCTGTTTGAGAAGACACCTCCACCCACTCCATCATTTGTTTTTGAACCGTCCGTGTAAAAATGGATTGATTCTTCCTCCAGCAAAGCGCCGTCCTCCCAAATGGATCTGAGGGGAATGGATAGCTGGAACTTTTTATCGAACTGTTGTTGGGGTATGGTGTAGTCTATATTCCTAGGAAGGATTCTGAGTGAGTTCAGAATTTGCAGAGTGGCCGATTTCACTATCGGTCCATTGAGAAGTTGCTTTGAGGCGAGTGGCCGTGGTAGCAGCCGTCTGTCTGCTAAAGATGTCAAGGGGTATTAAATGGAACAGAATGTCCAGTGCAGCTGAGGGAGTGGTGCGAAGCGCTCCACCCATGCATAAACATGCTGATCTCTGGACTCTGCCTAGTTTATCGCGATTTATCGCTTTCAGACGTTATACGTATCATATAAATTCATCAGAATTGATTTTTATTTTAAATTTATTTGCTCCCCGAAGGTCACTGCTGGTTAGAAGCTATCTTTATACAGAACCAATTATGGTAATATTGAGCCAATTACTAGTTGCATAAGTCCATTCAATAAATTTAGCAACGAAATGATTTTTGCTTGCCGCGAGCAGAACTTTAAAAGTCCATTTATTTTTTTTTAGCTTTAAATCAATTAAATTTATTTTCATTTGAAGAGGAGTCTATAGGAAAGTGATACTGAGAGCTTACACTTAGAAAATGCAGTGTTTTGTCTTTTGCTCTGTGATGGTATTAAAACCAGAAAAAATATTTTACGGACTCAAATCAAAGCAATATCCCCTTGTTTATAATTTTACAGTACCTCTAAATATTTTCAGCTTTGACTCGTGCCCTTTTCGCTTCGGCTAATTTTTTCTTTTAGTTATTTGTTGATGTTCATATTGGGTGTGATTGAAACATCGAGATGTTTAGATTCCCATTTCATCTCACAATCTCAATTTTTCAAATTTGCAACTTCCACCTATAGCTAACTCTCTCTCTCTGTAAAATGAATACCCGATTGGTGAATTGAACTGCCCTGAGACACATTCTATGTTATTTTCGTTGATGAACGTAGTTGAGGGAGAGAGGTAGTTCAGGAACAACTCTTTACGTGATATAGAGTCATAAACTTCACGGAAGTCAATTTTTACCCTCGGATTTTCTTCCTTGCACACCTGCAAACAACTTGGCTGATGCAATCCAGAATTGTATTCTTCGGTTATTAAAGCAAGAGTTATTGAAATTTGAAAGCATTCGGGAATGTCAGCAGCTTTGAATAGTCGTTTGAACTCCTGTGCTAGTAAAGGGTCATTCAAATGGCTTCCTCTGGAAAATTCGCAGCATGCCATTCTTTTGAGGTCATTTTTAACCACTTTTTGTAAACCACATATCGTCCAAGTTATATCTTTAATCGCCGGCCAAAAAATACTCCATAGGGAAGTGTACGACACGTTCAATTGCTGCGAACGTCGGGAAATCGATACATTCGGATCATCAGCAACACTTGCACTTGTAGTCTACGTTTGAATCAACACTTTTGCAGTAAGTTTTAATGATTTTAACGCAGTGTTCGATTGTTAAGCGATCCATTATCGTAAATGGCAAAGATTGAACTTCAAATGACAGCTTGACAGTTTGACAGATGTCACATTCCAGCGCTACCAACTTGAAACCAACCAAGAAATGAATGTCCCAGTACTAAAAGGAACTCTGTACTTTACATTTCTTTTCTCCTTAACAAGCTAGGCATCTTTCCAAAAATTTGAAGACCTACTTCTATTCAATTCGGTTTTATTTTAATTTATTTTATTCCTTTCTTATTTTAAGGGAAAGAACGTTTTTTTTTTAACTTTAGTTAGCGGCTATGTAAAAAAACTTCAAGTGAGCTAGTCCTATTCATCTGAATTAGCCCGAGAAACTCAGATGTGTTCTTCTGTATACGTAAGAAAAATAACTCAAATATATGTGCAAACTGCCGCAGACGGATTGACTTTCAGATCTTAAAAACTCTTTCCTGGAAAATAACGTTTCAACCACTTAACACATTTCTGTGCCCTTAGCCATTTATATGAATCTTTATTGTATGTAGGAACTTAGGTTTAGGTTAGGCGGACTATTCGCAGTCATCGTGACGCAGTCAATAAATCTTTTAGCTGCTGAAGGCAGGCAATATCTAGACGTCAGCAGCTAGCTGTACCTAAATCAAAATCGAAGCCACAAATTTTCCGGGAACCTAGCAGACTAGAATTCCTCTAAGTTGGTGAGTCAAATTTCATTGTTGGTGATTCCATCTCTTGAGACGGGAGGGCAAGACCAAGTATATTTAGTCAACAAGAAAGGACACATAAAACTGACGACGTCTTGGACAGAACGTCACCACAGCCATATATATCTTCGATGTAGTTAAGGACCTCGTCTACCTCGTCATCGCTATTAACTCAGACAACGACCCCAGCGCTGTGATCAAACGAAGAGTTACGCTCGATAACCGGACTAAGAAAACAATTGACTAGCAACGTTCTCTCTCGACCAACTAAATTGACCCTTTATAAAACGTAAATCGTCCGAGTTCGGGGTTTTTTCGGTCCCATTTCAATAGAAAGCGAGTAGATGAGGAGCTACAACGACGAACTGTAAGAGTTAAGGTCTAACAAATGAGATGGCTGCGCCCTGTGGAGTGAATGGGCACCAATGCTCCAGCATGGAACATCTTCGAGTCCACAACCGATGGACGGCAGCTGGCTAAAAATCGAGTTGGCTGCAGATGCTTGTTATTTGAGGCCCAGGTCCACCCCCAGGACTGTAGCGCCACATAAAGTAAGTAAATTAAGTTCCATCTCTAGGAGTGTCTGAGCAGACCTCTTAGCTGCGTAGATGTTAGGTTGGAAGACACAAATCAATCGGTAAGACTGGTCACTACCACTCTGCTTCTTCGAACCATCTATAAAGATAGGTATCCAGATATCCAGAAGAGCCATGAACTACCTCCGGTTAGATGTTTCATGTTAAACTGAATTCAGAAAATGAAAAAATAAATATTAGGCGTAACCGGCACATACAGGACCTAAAGCCTAGCTTCTCCAACCATTGTGTGTGCGAAGTTATATTTTTGACACAAATGGCGGGACCTACAGTTTAATACTGATTCCGAACGGCAATTTTATTTTTGAGAAGCTTCTCATGACACTTCTTACTCGTTGATGTTTGTCAGACGTTCGCAAGAGGTGGGACAGCGAATAAAAACTTTCAGGTGGTACAGGTCGGGATTTGAACCGGCGACCTCTCGCTTAGAGGTCAAACGCACTTAACCACTAAGCCACTGCACCAATTCAGAAAATAGTTTTTCTAAAAACGCATCCATGCATCAAATGCTTGGATTGTGGATCTGGTGTCGTCCAGTTTAGTTTTAGAAAATGTAGGATCTCATACCTGTGGAAGGCCATCTAACATTTGCTTCTCTCTGTAAAGTTGAGCGTTTTACTGAGAGCAGCAGCGTTCAACTACTACATACATATATTATAAAGGGTGATCCATTTCGAGGTTCCCTACTTTTTTAAAGAAAAAAACACAGAAAATTCAAATTTAATTGAGAATGTTTATTATCATTTGAAAGAACATTCTTTGGCATTTATTTTTTGAAAATTATGTCTATCAAATGTTGGCCGTTGCTACGTCGCAGATGGTCCATCCGTTGAGTCCAATTTTCGATCACTCGTTCGAGCATTTCGACTGGTAACTGGCGACTGACCCGCGTGATGTTTTCCTCCAAGGCCTGAATCGAAGCGGGTTTGTCGGCATAAGCTTTTGACTTTACATATCTCCACAGGAAAAAGTCTAACGGTGTGATATCACACGATCTTGGTGGCCAATCGACCGGCCCAAAACGTGAAATTATGTGCTCACCGAAATGTTCTCTCAATAAGTCCATTGATTGATGCGATGTGTGGGAAGTGACGCCGTCTTGCTGAAACCAAATGTCGCCGAGATCACGAGCTTCAATTTCAGGCATCAAATAGTCGGTTATCATGGCACGATAACGGTGGCCATTGACGGTTACGTTCGCACCGGCATAATTTTTAAAGAAATATGGACCGATGATTCCACCAGGCCCAGGCCCACAAACCACACCGAACCGTTGTTTTTTCTGGATGAAGTGGCAGTTCTTCAATCTCTTCAGGTTGCTCTTCGTCCCAAATGCGGCAATTTTGTTTGTTTACATACCCATTGAGCCAGAAATGGGCCTCATCGCTAAACAAAATTTGCCTCGAAAAGGTCGGGAAGGTCGAGCGGCTTTAGTTGTTGCACAAGCTGTATTTTGTACGCTTTCAATTTAAGATCTTGACGTAAAATGCGCCAAGTCGTTCCATACGTCAGTCCGAGTTGCTGCGAACGGCGCCGAATCGTCTCAAAATCGGTGATGGTGTTGCGAATAGTACGCTCAGTAGGCCGATTATGTTGACCATAAGTTGAGCGAAGTGCACGAAACACATTCCTCACAGAACGTGAATTTTCATAATAAAGTTGAACAATTTGAAACGTTGTTCACGCGAAAGTCTTTCCATTATGAAATGCCAAACAATACTAAACAAAAATAACATGACAGCATGACACGACTCACACGTGATCTGTCAAAAAAGCCTATTGAAAAAAGTATCTCTTTTTGGATCACCCGTTATTTCAGGTAATCTCCAAATATCAATTCGAATTTTAAAGGGGGTCGTGGGAACTATTAACTTTTTCCAGTCTCTTAAAGTGCTTTTACATTCCGGGCATAATCCCATCTTAGCCCGGTTAACAAAGCCAAAAGTCATAAGTGACTCATCAAATTTTATACTTCAGCCAAGTTTTCCTCTCACTTTTTTTTTTGATTTAATAACTTTGTGTTACAACAATAAATAACTGCAAATCAACAATGCGTAACAAATTGTCTGAACAAAAAAGTTAAATTACCTATCTATAGCAATCCCAAGTTGTTTCTTCACTTCGGTAGCAACCACAAGTAATACATACTATACCGATACCACACTCGTTAAACCGTATCAATACTCAATAGTGATGCAGTTAAGCTCCTCCATTGTGCTTCAATTTAGTTATTTGTATATGACGAGCCAGAAAATTCAATTCAAAATTCTTCCATCGATTCTTCGATCAATTTAACAGAGTCGCTCTCTACTCTACCTCGTTCCAATTCCAAGAGCTCTTAAATGTTATAGAAGAACGTGCAAGTCCCCGACGGCGGAGACTTTTGAAGGCGCACAAAATAAAATTTGTCTGGCCTTCGTTGTCGTGTGCAGAGCTCCCTGCAAAGTTCAAGAGCTATATACACACTCTTACCGGTGTACAAGATGATGGAAATAATTTATTACTTTTTTTTTTGTCGTTTGTTTTAAATTTGAAATCAACTGCGTGCTACCTACCCACTTTGGGACAGAATTTAACTTGCGTGTTACTTAGAAAAGGACATCGTCGTCGTCGTCGTCTGTGCCTCTATGTCGAAGGGTTGTCATTTTTGTCTGTTTTGTTACACTTTGACTGTGGTTTTGTTTTTTTCACGGGAAATTTTCCAATGGCTTTGCTTTAATGGTGGCTAAGCCCCAGCACGAAAGCGCGTGGTAAATAGAAATGTTCATCATAAAATATACGATTATTGAGGAGATAATTACACGACAAGACTGGCGGGAGTGATGGGAGGGAGGCTACACTGCTACGACTACACGTCAATGAAATCTGCAAATGTCATGTGCGGAGCGACGGCATGATGGCAAAACATTAGCGAAAAACCTGTTTCGAGTTCCTACCGCATTCCGTTTATATTTGGATTCGTCCAACAAGTTTACTTCATTTGGAACCCAATTAGCAAGCAACTAATTCGCGTAAAAATATCATCAAATAACAAAAACAAAGTTTTATAGACCAAAAAAAAAAAAAAAAAAAACATTTATAACCATGCTGTTGCTGCTTATAAAGCTTAAAAAAATAAATTTCCCTTCCTAATCGGGGTCTTGTGATAGTCTTTGTACTGGAAAGTTGTTAAAAACCAGGAAATGTACCATTTTAAAACTTAACTTTTTTTTTTATTGTTAAAAACGCAGTCAAACAACTGGAAGTGGAACATCCCTGTGGACCAAGAGAAAGTACTTGAACAATGTGCGAAATATAAAACAACAAGTTAATTTGCACTTCTACAATTGATGGTTAAGAAGCCGAGCGACAACTGTGAAGTTTATTAATTTTGCCAATTTCTAATGAAAAAACAAAACAGAATACAGTGAGGATTAAAAGTAAATGTACACTTCTTTAAAATGGCCGGAGCAGGGTTGTCACTTCTACCACAATATGGTAGATCTGCTACTAAATCGAAATATTTATCTACCACAGTGCTGTGAAAATTATTCTACCACTATTAATCAAGCTGCTTTAAACAGCTTTGTCCATGCTTCTCAATCTACATACGATAAAGCACAAGGCCTTTCTGATGTCTTAATGCATTTTTATTAACCATTTGTATCGTTCATCAGCCTAAGATACAATTTTGTAAAGAAAAAACTGTCCCTTTGTGTGTATTGGAATTTTTAATCATTCATTACAGTGTTAGAAATTTGTCTGAACATGGCGTGTTGTTAAGAGTTTCTCGGCGCCTTTTTGTTCAAAAATTGTTAAAATTGAATCAAAGTATTGAATTTTCAGAACCAGTTAATAATGTGAAGAACTTCAATTCCCGCAAATATAGGGTCCGCCATCTTTTGTTTTTTTTTCAACTAGTGCTTATTTCGCGAAAATGGTAACACTTAGCTCATGTCTGATTTGACAGATAATTAGTTCTTATCCTTCCGCTGAACGAATATGGTTGTGCATACGCTTGAACAACGCTGGCTTGCGATCGACTTAGCGAAGATGCCGATTTTGCCAAAAAAATCATATTTTCAGATGAAGCTCTTTTTGATCTTGGCGGGTATGTAAACAAGCAAAATTGTCGCATTTGGGGCACAGAAAACCCGCACGCATACATTGAAAAGCCGATATACCTAAAACGAGTCACTGTTTAGTGCGGATTTTGGTCCAGATGCATAATTGGGCCATTTTTCTTCGAAAATGATCAAGGAGTGGCCGTTACAGCCAATGGCGATCGTTATCGGGCAATGTTGAACGAATTTTTGTTCACAAAAATTGAAGCGGAGGATATTTGCAACATTTGGTTTTAACAGGACGGCGCTACGTGCCACACAGCCGAAGCTACACTCGATGTTTTGCGCCCTGTTTTTGAAGATCGCATTATCAGCCGCAGAGCTGATGTCGTTTGGCCACCGCGGAGCTGCGATTTGACACCGTTGGACTATTATTTGTGGGGTGCCGTAAAGATAAGTGTTACGCCGGCATGCCAGAGACAATTGACGCTTTAAAGGACAATATTGGTGAAATACAGCTGCACACAATCCATAATGTGCTTAAAAATTGGACCGATCGTGTAGGCTACAGCATGGCCAGCCGAGGCAGCCATTTGAATAAAATTATTTTCCATTATTAACCGGAAGGATTGTACTTTCAAATAAAAAAAGAAATTTGAGAAAATATTCAGTAGTTTTTTTTTTATAGCATTTTAAAAAAAAAAAGTTATCGCTTGATTTTAATGTTTATACAGTTTAAATAGGTCATGCAATAAAATTTTAAATCTACCACCCTTTTTCCTGCTAATCTACCACATCTTTATGTTCTGAAGTGACAACACTGGTGCGGAGTGTCTGGAGCATTTTAAAATAAACTCCTTAAGTTCCGACATATTTTATATGGTGTGATAGTTGGCTCTGTTTGTATCGCAATCCAATTTAAAGGCCGTCAAAGTGGGAACTTACAACTACTTAAAATCCTTTAACTTTTCAACAATTACAGCTAGATGTATGATTTTGTATATTCTGGAGACATAATTTAATAGAGCAAGAATTTGTTGAAAACATTTTGGGTCTTACTTATAATCATACATAAATTTCGACTTGCAAGGTTAAAGTATGTGATTCATCGCTAGGTCTGATTTTCAATAGGTTTTTTTTTGACAGATCACGCGTGACTCCTATCAAACTGCTTTGCCATTTTTGTTCAGTATTGTTTGCCAAGTCATCATGGAAAGCCAGGCGACTTAAATTTGCGTCGTTTTTTCAGTGAATGGGCTCTGGAAAAGCTCAATGAAAATCCGGTGTTTTATCGTGAAATTTTTTTCAGTGATGAAGCCCATTTCTGGCTCAATAGATACGTTAATAAATAAAATTACCGTACTTGGGCTGATGAGCCCGAACCCGAAGAGTACCAAGAGCCATCATTAAAAAAATTAAATATTAGGCGTAAACGGCCCATACAGGACCTAAAGCCTAGCTTCTCCAACCAATGTGTGTGCGAAGATATATTTTTTGACACGAATGGCTGGGACCTACAGCTTCTCATGACATTTCTTACTCTTGGTTGTTTGTCAGACGTTCGCAAGAGGTGGGGCAGCGAATAAAAGCTTTCAGGTGGTACAGGTCGGAATTTGAACCGGCGACCTCACGCTTAGTGGTCCAACGCACTTAACCACTAAGCCACTGCACCCACAGAGCCAGCATTACATTCATTAAAAACAACGGTTTGGTGTGATTTATGGGCTGGTGGAATCATTGGTCTATATTTTTAAAAAAATGAGGCAAATCAGAATTTTATCGCCATATTAACGGACTTTAGGCTTCCTGAAATTCAAGCCCATGGTCTCGGTGAGCTCTGTTTTGAACAAGACGGCGCTACGAGCCATACAGCGCGTGAAACATGGACTTGTTGAGAAATCATTTTGATGAACACTTTTTGCTATGGTAAATTGGCCGCGCCTAGATCGTGCGATGTCACATCTTTGGACTATTTTGTCTGGGGATATGTAAAGTCTCAAGTCTTCAGGAATAACCCAGTTACGATTGACGCTTTGGAAGCCAATATTACTCGTGTTATTCGCGAGATACCAGTCGTTATGCTCGAACGAGTGGCCCAAAATTTGACCTTCCGAATGGACCATCTCAGACGTAGTCTAGGGCAACATGATATCATTTTCAAAAAGTAAATGTCATGAATTTTTCTTTTAACCGATAAAAAAATTGTTGAGTTCACTTTTAAATTTATGTGTTTTATTTTACATTTTAAATCAAACCTCACAATAAATCACCCTTTACAATCCTACTAATAAACGATTTCACCTATTCATTAAGCAACCTTCTTACTTTCTTTTAATCTACTACAATTTCCGTCAAAGTTGTTAAGAACACCAAATGTCAAAATCAAATTATTCAATATGCACCATCATTTTGAAATTCCATTATTGTTTAGTTATTTTCAAACGAAATAATGAATCTAGTCGGGATTGGTAGTACTTATATATACTTACTTACTTACTTAACGCGCTCCCGACCCGTGAAGAGTCCGAGATACGGCAGCCTTCCACCCTCTGCGATCCCGAGCACGCTGCTTCCAGTTGTCCAGCTCTGGCATCCGCGATGGCTTGGCCCTTAAAACGGAGGTTCGGTCTTCCTTGTCGTCTCGAACCTGGGGGCTGCGATTCGAAGATCCTCTTGGCTGGAGCGTTGTTGTCCATTCGCTCGATGTGGCCGAGCCAATGTAGTCGACGAGTTTTAGCTTTTCGGACTACATCCACATCATGGTACAGCTCATAGAGTTCGCGGTTGTATCTTCTTTTTCATTCGCCCTCCTCGCACACAGGACCAAATATCCGTCGAAGGATTTTTCTTTCAAAGGATCCCAGTATTAACTCTCCTTTCCTGCTTATCGTCCAGCACTCGGCGCCGTATAGCAGAACTGGCAGGATAAGGGTTCTGTAGAGCATGCACTTTGTCCTTCGAGTTAGGAGTTTTGAACCCATTTGTTTTGCCAAACCGAAGTAGCAGCGGTTTCCTAGGATAATTCTTCGACGGATCTCCACTAAGATGTCATTCGTGGAGTTGATGTTTACCCCGAGGTAGATGAACTCCTTAACTACCTCGAAGTTGCTGCTATCAACAGTGACATTTTGTCTTAGTCGGTGGACAGATGATTGTTTGATTGTTGATAGCATATATTTAGTCTTGTCCTCATTCACTTCAAGGCCATCTAGTTTCGCCTGTTCTTCAATAGCCGTGAAAGCCTCTATCACGGCACGCTGGGATCGACAGATGATATCTATATCGTCCGCATACCCCAGCATTTGGAGTTTATTTTGACTTTGAGGTTCATTTATATCCGAGGCTGCCATAGTCTCTCCCATAACTAGATGTTTTTGACGTGGTCGGGAAGTTACCCCGACGGCACAACCCCCAACCTGGAGGGCCAGGCCCTGTTCTTGACCCTAGGACAGTCAACCAACTCTTTTCGCCACCAACTCTTTTCCAACACCCTGGCTTAGTGTTGGATATCCCTATAGACCTGGGCTTCAAATAAGTCGAAGCAGCTCATATAGGGAGATCACTTGTTCAATACTTAATATACACCTGTCAAAATTATATCGTTTCCTTCGGATATCAATAGGTACTACCGTGTGGTAGTAGTAGTATGTATTTTAGCACTAACAATAAGTATTATTGCCTTTTAATACCCGGGTGTCATTTAAATGTGTTTTTAAAGTACTTTTAGTTTCATTAAAGGTACTATCATATTGCACAATAGGTAACACCTGCTTCTAAATGTCATTTTGTTACGACTTAGGCATGGCTTTCCATACATTAAATTTTATCCCCTCGGCTGTGGGCACTAAATTCTTTATTGGTAAATGATTTGTATAAAGTGTGAAGATTTTTATCTAAGCATACACTATGTGATTATTAATAAGGCCCATTGTGATTTTATGCACGAAGCATTATTTAAAAATTCTTTTTTTTTTTTAGCTTTTTGTTTGAAATGTATTCTTATTAATGTTGAACAAATTCAACGTGATTTTATCGAATTTGAATCTGCCATATCAATACAAATTTCCAGTTACATATTTTCATCTGTCGCAAAGTCTATTGTGCTGGTTCACAATAACATACAAAGTGAAATTGAGTCACAATGATTACATTCAATTTGACTTTTGTTAGGTTTGGTTTATTACTATGAAATCTTAAAAGTGACTTAGATACTTAGTTGACTTTAAGGATTTCTATAACAAAGGACCAATGTCATTGTTGATACCACACTTTTACTTTTTTATTTAAATTCGATTCGTATATTTGCTGGAAGACCATTAAATGCCTTGCAAGAAGCAATGCAATACGAGTTTCTGAAGCTAGCAAAAAGATGAAATAGAGACGAGAGTTCCTTTATTGCTTTGAAGGTTATAGGAGGCAGGGTTAGGGCTCTGCAAGTACCGATCTTTTATAAAGAAAATTTTAAGAACTTTAAAATTAAAAAAGATGCCTTAAATGCAAAATTTGTATATTCCTCAATAGCCCTATATAGAGTGGGCTATACATACATTCCTAATGACACTGTTTTGTAGGACTAACAGTTATTGCAATTTATTGTGGTAAGCACTTCGCCAGCAGCTTACTTCGTACTGCAGTCGATAGTGAAAAATGCCAAAGTAGATTAATTTTAAAGTCTTAGTAGAGCCAGTATCTTCTAAGTCGGTAAAGACGATAGTAGATATTGCTTCAAAATTGAAATATATTCGCTCCAACTCAAGGTATTGTCAATAGCGATGCATAAGTAGTAATAGTACTAAACTCTTGCAATTTTCAAGCAATTGATATAACAGTCAGTAGTTCCATTGTATAGAACATTGAAGCTTTGTACATCGTAAGCTCAGTTTAGAAGTCTTTATCTACAACAGCTGGAAGAATGGAAAACAATGTCAACGTACAGGGATTCTTGTCCGGTTAGACTAAAATATATAAGTTTAGTCTTATTATTAGCTTGTGTTCGGCGAACCAAAGCCTTAGCAAATGGACATCGTGATTAATATCAGCTACTAAATTTAGGGGGATAGTTGAGCCCTATGTAAAAGCCTATTCGTCGGCAAATGCCTTTACTTCACATGCGAGAATTTACATAAATCAAAAACAAAATCGGACTGTTCTTGGTCCTGTTCTGATCGTTGGGGATCAAACACCCACTTCGCCATAATGCAGTCCTATGTGTAAAAATTAAATGCTTTTAAAGTGCATTACCAAAGAACGGCTTAAAATGTTGGAATAGTCCTAACAAGGTTCTTACGGAAAGACAAATTTGGAAAATTCGTGAAAAACTGAAATTGCTTTTTGTCATGTAATCTTTGTAATTATACATTTTTAACTAGACCGGAGCCGGGCGTGCCAACTAGTGTAGTATAAAAAAATTCCATACAAATTGCAAAAGAAATTCTAGTTTTTAATTTTTGGATAATTGACCTATGATATGCTAAACCAGCCAAACCATTCCAGCTGTTTTAAAGTCAGATAATCAGAAGGGACATAACAAAATGATTTTTTTTTAGATATTTCTTTAAATCCTTTTTATCTGTTTCAAACTAGAGAATGTTTCTTTGATAGTATAGTGTAGCTAATTTCCTTTAAAATTATATTCTGAAAAAGCATCTAGAGCTTCCAATGTATTTCTAGGTTTGACACCTCTGTCATGCTTTTGATTCGACGAAAACAGCAGATGTCCTTTCAGCAAGAGCTTAAGGTTCTTGGTGTTCAAATTTTCAAAATCTGCTTGGTTCCTGGACATGAAATGCCCTGAACAGGTCGACCAATTTACGCGCTTAAAGCATGGGTGCGGCAGAAAACACTGAAAATCATCAAAAACAGTTTGGACCTGGTTGAGATGGCGATATCCTTGACCTGCGCCGTTGCTCCCCGCTTTCCCAGTTTCGTGTACATATACTTTATTTCAGCTGGCGATAAGGATCACTCGCGCTGACTAGGAGCACATTTTTTCGGTGTCGAAGCTGTCTCTGAGGGCGTGGCGTTGGTCCAAATCTCAAACAGAAGATCGAGACTAACATAAGCCGTCGTCTCTGGCTATCTGTTGGTCCTGCGATGTTAGCCATAAGCTTCTTTAATATGTTGGTTGCCTTATCAGCTCTTCCGAAGGATGCTTTGATTTGCTGCCAATATGTGAATTTTGTGTTCAGTCCGAAACCCGAATATTTGACTGTTTGTTTCGCACCGGACATGGATTCATTCTTTCTGAAAAATTTTTTTTATCATCCGGAAAAGATTTTATGGCAGACCCACGTCGCTTCTTAAGGCTGACAATGGCTGCTTTAAAAAATAAAAAAAATTCTTCTCGCGGTGGCATATTTCTGGTCCTTTTTTGCAAAAGATGTTATGAACATCCTTCTATTGACCTCAAACATTTTCGGAAGGGTATCCACCGAAGCTATCAAACGCTCACGTTTGGGTGCTCCAGGGGCATTAGCCCTGCTACTAAAAAATAGACAAATTCAATTAGTATTCTTGAAGCGATTTTCAAATACAGGGTTTTTCAACAGGGACGCTACAAAAGTAGAGCTACAGGGACAGCAAAAGACGCCATATTTCATGCCGCTCTTTTGACATTTCTCTTCAGTAAGGTTTGCCATTTCATGATGGAAAGATATACGAGCCAACAACGAGTCGAAATTATTAAAATTTACTACCGAAATTCGGAGTCAGTGGCCTCAACGTTAAGAGCGCTACGTCCAATTTATGGTCGTAATAATCGCCCTAGCAGATCAACAATTGAGCGTCTAGTGGGCAAATTTGAATCCACAGGCACAGTACAAAATGTTCCCGTGCCAGTGAGACAAAGAAGTGCCCGTAGTGTCGAGAATATTGCTGCCGCTGAGGCTTCGGTTGAAGAAAGCCCAAATGTGTCTCTTACACGTCGTTCTCAAGCGTTGGGCATCTCTGTCGAATTTTGCGAAAAGATCTTGGCCTACATCCTTACAAGATGTAATTGACACAAGAACTGAAGCCGCTTGACCACCAGCGGCTGAGCGTCGTATGCTCGTGAATTGGGCTAAGCAACAACTTGAAAATGATTCGGATTTTCATCGAAAAATCATCTTCAGCGATGAGGCTCATTTCTGGCTGAATGGCTTCGTCAATAAACAAAATATGCGGTCAGGCAGCAATCCACACGTACTCCATGAGTCATCATGCATCCCGAAAAAATTACGGTTTGGTGTGGTTTATTGGCCGGCGGCGTCATTGGGCCGTACTTCTTCCGTGATGATCAAGACCGGCACGTTACTGTGAATGGGAATCGCTACCGTTCAATGATAACGGAATATTTTTGGCCCCAATTGGATGATATAGACTTGGAGGACATGTGGTTCCACAGCGAATGTCACAATCAATTTATTGGAAACCAAGTTTGGAGAACGTGTTATCTCACGAAATGGTCCAGTCGCTTGGCCGCCTCGATCGTGCGATTTGACGCCGTTAGACTATTTCCTGTGGAGCTACGTCAAGTCTATGGTCTATGCCAACAAGCCAGCGACGATTGATGAACTTCGTACGAATATCGAACGTGAAATTGCAGCAGTATCGGCCGATTTATGCTTGAAAACCGTCGAAAATTGGGTTCAGCGTCTGTACTTCTGCAAGCGTGCCCGTGGTGGCCATGCAAAATAAATCGAGTTCCACACACAATTGCATCGAACGTACTTTTGTAGCGCTCTTATTGAAAAACCCGATATAAGTCTTTGAGTTGTAGCTTATTATGATTGATAAACAATAGTACGGGTATTTTAAATACCAAGTACAACGAACTGGGTACTAAAACAGTACTGCAAATGTACCACATTTAAGCTGTGTAAAATGAAATAAAAGTTTCACAAAGAACATATGGAGTTGAGGTTGTTTTTTTTTTTTTTGCAACAGTACAGCGGTTTTCCATATTTATTCGCCGCCTAGTTCATTTATGCAAATGTAAAGCCAACATCAAGTGGGCAATCATCCCCCATGATCTGCACTTTTGTTCGTAAGTAACTATTTATCGCTAACAAAGTACCTAGACTGGTGCAGATTCCTATGTCAGCTTTTCAGTGGTCGCCCTTGAATTATGCATACATTTCTTCCGTTGTACCTCCTTCACCCAAGTCAGTGCAGCTCACTTGAAAAATATTTGTATATATTTAAATGTGGCTGATTAATTGCCCGACCAAGATCAACACACTCACAATATGCAATAAAATAAAAAGGGTTCACCTACTGATATCAGTTAGCACAGCTATGTAAATACCTACTGGGGTCGTTCATTTTCATCTTGAACATTTAATTTGTATCTAAGGCGAAAAGCCAACAACCCCGCCTTTTTAATGTGAACTCATACAAAATATGTACACGTATCTATCTATCTGTATCTTTACACCCGCTGGCGTGATTCTTCATCATAATCTTGGTTTTTATTTTTTTTTCTTCTTCTGTTGTTGTTAATCACACGTTGTCAGGAAATTGGGAAATCATGTGGCTTAGTTTTTTTTATTTATTTTTGCACGAAGTAGTGTATCGAAATGTTGACAGATTTAATTTATTTAAGTAGTTTTCGTCCCACAAAGTAATCTATTGATTTTTTTCTAAAATGCGGTGACTCACCTAAGCTATAATTTCGATGTTATTTTGGGTGTTTTGCAAAAAGTAAAGTGAAATTAATTAAATTCTTTATAACTTCGTGTTCTATTATTAAAAGATTTGTTTGACTTGGAAGAATTTTACGTATGCGAATTTTGTTGACTGACTATTCTTTATTAATTAATGAAATTCTTTTATTTGTCATGATAAACTTGTGTGTGCGCTATGAATTTACACCAGTCAATCCCCGAATAAATGCACGCTACTCGAAGAGTCATTTTTAGAATTCTTTCTTATTAGTTTGGGAATTTATATTTAAAAAAATAATGTATCCAAAATCTGTAACAGAAAATAAATTCAGTCGGTGGTGCCTAGGTGAGAAAAAGTGTCATTTTTTGTATTGTCACGCGTCAGAGAACACTTCACACTTCACACTTGAAACAATAGACTAAACAATTGTCGTCACTTAGAAAATGTGGTAGGTAGGTGGAATAAAAAAATGTGACTGAAGCAATTAAGCGATGAATTTACAACAATCAACAAAATAATTATAAAAACAAAACTAATTTATTTCTAATAAAGGGTGATCCATTTCGAGGTTCCCTATTTTTTTTAAGAAAAAAACACAGAAAATTCAAATTTAATGGAGAATGTTTATTATCATTTGAAAGAACATTCTTTGGCATTTATTTTTTGAAGATTATGTCTATCAAATGTTGGCCGTTGCTACGTCACAGATGGTCCATCCGTTGAGTCCAATTTTCGATCACTCGTTCGAGCATTTCGACTGGTAACTGGCGAATGACACGCGTGATATTTTCCTCCAAGGCCTGAATCGAAGCGGGTTTGTCGGCATAAGCTTTTGACTTTACATATCCCCACAGGAAAAAGTCTAACGGTGTGATATCACACGATCGTGGTGGCCAATCGACCGGCCCAAAACGTGAAATTATGTACTCACCGAAATGTTCTCTCAATAAGTCCATTGATTGATGCGATGTTTGGGAAGTGGCTGAAACCAAATGTCGCCGAGATCACGAGCTTCAATTTCAGGCATCAAATAGTCGGTTATCATCGCACCGGCATAACTTTTAAAGAAATATGGACCGATGATTCCACCGGCGCACAAACCACACCAAACCGTTGTTTTTTCTGGATGAAGTGGCAGTTCTTCAATCTCTTCAGGTTGCTCTTCGTCCCAAATGCGGCAATTTTGTTTGTTTACATACCCATTGATCCAGAAATGGGCCTCATCGCTAAACAAAATTTGCCTCGAAAACGTCGGATCTTCTTGGAACTTTTCAAGAGCCCATAGAGCGAAGCGATGTCGCTTGGGAAGGTCGAGCGGCTTTAGATGTTGCACAAGCTGTATTTTGTACGCTTTCAATTTAAGATCTTGACGTAAAATGCGCCAAGTAGTTCCATACGTCAGTCCGAGTTGCTGCGAACGGCGCCGAATCGTCTCAAAATGGGTGATGGTGTTGCGAATAGTACGCTCAGTAGGCCGATTATGTCGGCCATAAGTTGAGCGAAGTGCACGAAACACATTCCTCACAGAACGTGAATTTTCATAATAAAGTTGAACAATTTGTAAACGTTCATGTTCACGCGTAAGTCTTTCCGTTATGAATTGCCAAACAATACTAAACAAAAATAACATGACAGCATGACACGACTCACACGTGATCTGTCAAAAAAGGCTATTGAAAAAAGTATCTCTACTTGGATCACCCGTTACTTGACAAATCAGTCAAATCAGGTGAGCTTAATTGGGTCGGCGAGGAAGATCAATCTCCTCCTTGTCCCACATTGGTCCAGTGGGAGTTAGACCGGTAACAAACTTGAGTATTTTACTTACTAAAGAAATTTTAACAGAAGGTCACGGCACGGTTTTTTGTCCGTAAGATCTCTTGGTACAAACTTGGCGATTTTTTTTGATAATATTAGTGCCCAGCCAAGTTCTTTAGCAACTTTGGCACTACACCCCTATTTGCACGAACCAACTCAGGCCATTTTGACCTCCCCTCTAAGATAGAGGATTAACTGGGACGCATAGAAGCAGGGGCATACCAAATTTCAACTGCTTAACATGAGCGGTTCCTGAGTTACTGAGGCCCCACTGACAGATCATCAATACTATAGAGCAGTGTTTCCACTGGAAAATTTCATAAAGGGGCTTAAAAAGGGGCCCGCGCTTCGAAAAAGGGGCTTTCAGATAAAACATTTACAAATCAAAACAAAAACAGGAGCAAAAACTTATCACTAATCATTTAATAATATAAAACCAAAGTTGTAATTCTTTTGACTGGACCCATGGAGCGAATGGATGAATGGATTTTAGTATTTTTATGATTTAATACTCAAAAGAAGCACTTTCGTGCATTTAAAAATATCTAATTTTGAATTTAAAAGGCCAATAATTAGACTTTGAACAAAAAAGAAGTAAACTTCTCCTTCGCCTTATTCCATAAAATAAATTTCAGTACTTCGGGCTATATATGCTTCTACATGCTCTTAAAGCAATTTTAGTAACATCTTTGCAGAACTCTTTTTTTTTTTTGTAATGTAACGCGGGTGCGTTTATCAACTCTAAAAGAAAACGGGCAGCGCTCAGTACATTTTATTTTTTGTAAATATTTATTAGTGTTTCGTACTTTTTCGTTAAATAAAGAATAAAATCTCACTTAAACTGAAAAAGGACCCATTTTGATAATATTTGAAATAGTGGGGGCCAGTGGTCCTGAGCCTTAAAAAGGGGCGATTTGGCACCTAAAGGGGCCAAACGGCAACGACGCTATGGAGCACTTCCAATCATCGTAGAATCCTGAGAAATCCCAGGGAAAAATCCCACATATTTGAATTCCAATACAGGGGGCGTGGCAGCCGCTCACTTCTCCCAAAAGACCTACAATTATTATTTTTTACAGGAGGGTCGGCTCTTAAAAACAAACACGGAACAAAATAAAATATTGTTTATTTGCCATTTAGGGGGCGAGCTAGCCGACCCTTTTCTTTCACTAAGCCCCCAACAGACTTAGAGTTATGAAATTAGAGGTAGGATTTGAAGAACAGACCCCGAAACAAGTAAAACACTGTGTATGTTCCCAAAAAATTAGGCGTGGAAACCGCCCATACATTTTGAACTCATTCTACTTTCTTGAAATTTTACATGTGGGTAGTTCTTTTAAAGGCAAATTGTATTTTCCTCGAAAATAGGAGTTTACCTTCGGTCAAAATTCCTACAATTTTAAAATTTTCCAAAATTTGCATGTATAAAAAATTTTTGAATAGCCAAATTCTGTTATGCAAAAATCGCTTTTGCCTTACAAGTCAGCCACAAAAAGGACTGAGATCTAAAAGTGAACGCCAAGTTTGTGTTGTATAATGTACACCATGTTCTTAACGCCTTTTTATTGGAGGCATGTAGGGATGTAGATAGGGTATTGTACTGTTTGCCCCAAGTGGACTTTCCTTATGTTCTAAAAAAAGATTGTTGAGTTTTGAGAAAAATTAAATGCCTCGAGGAAGTGTAGGATGTGTGATATTTCTTTAGCTTTTGGGGTTGGTTGATGTTGGTCTCCCAGGGAACGCGATAAATTCATTTTCATTAAATCGATTGTGACGTGAGCTGTGTGGCATGTAGCGCAGTCTTGTTGGAACCACATCTCATCCACATTCATGCCATCCAATTCGGGAACAAAATAGTCGGTTATCATGGCTCTATACCGGTCTAAATTAACGGTAACTGACTCTCCAGCATCATTTCGGAAGAAGTATGGCCAATGACTCCACCAGCCCATAGAGCACTCCAAAATAAATTGCCGTTCGGAACCGGCATTAAACTGTAGGTCCCTACATTCGTGTCAAAAATATAACTTCGCACACACATTGGTTGGAGAAGCTAGGCTTTAGGTCCTGTATGGGCCGTTTACGCCTTATATATTTTTTTTTTTTTTATGGAGTTTCAAGGGTCTCATGTGGATTATCTTCACTCCAAATGCAGCAATTTTGCTTGTTGACGTAGCCATTCAACGCAAAATGAGCTTGCGATTTCGAAATAAATTTTGCAAGCGTTGCTCATTTGTCAACCTGTTCATGATGAAATGGCAAACCAAACTGAACATAAATGACATTAGAGTTGCCAGATGTCAGTTTTATCTCTATTCGAAAAACCAACCTCTAAAAAAACACCCTTTATAAAACCTAGCTAGCGGTTTACTTTTTCAATACGTGGTTCCCGAAAATTGGACACAATGGACACTGTTGATGGTTTAAGTGAATACATTGCATAGGCACAAGGGCACCACATTACCTTACTTGTTATTGATTCCCTGGAAGCAATGGATTTTTGTTCTTCTCAAAAGTGACATTTTGTTCTCAAACTCACTAGCAGTAAGAACAACCCTTCAAAAGTTATAAAATAAAATATCGACTCGAATACGTTTTCTCTGGGAAATACACCGCTTCATGTGTGCAAAATTACCCATCAATATGTCATGGGTTTTTTCAAAAAATCGGTATCTCCTAATTGATCCCTCCACAAAATTCTTGAATTCTCAGATGAAGTTTGACGTTCGGCGAAATATTACATTCTATCATTGCTTCTATCTTCGAATCGATTTTTGAAGTGCTGCCAGCTCGTATAATATTTAAGTTTGCAAATTAGAGAATAATATATTAAAATAGGCAAACACGTGACATTTGCAGTAATTAAAAATATCGTGTCATTTGTTTACTAAAAAATATTTTTGCGTTTTTTGCATATTTGTAATTGAACTTGCTGTTATGTTACTGTTACTGAACTGTTGCATGCCTATGGTAATTAAAACAAATAATATCTTGCTTGCGTGTATGTGTAATAATATGATGGCCCTTGTTTACCCTCGGCATACATACATATAAATATATTCAATATATATGTTTTTGTATTGTTTCCGCAACACTTCAATAAATTATATGGACATAGGCAGACACGCTTACGCATAGGGTGTGTGCTTAACTCGAACAAATAGGGCGTAGATACTGTCATTTGTAGTTTAAACAGTGAAATTGTACTACTTTTAGTAGTGAGATTGTATACAAATTTATTTATAAATAAGTATTTATTCAAAAGATTTGTTTAACGTTTTGATTAGCGCGAAAAACCATAATGATATTTATCTTGGTGTCAAGAACTGAGTACCTATCCACGAACAAACTAGCTGCTGAACAAAGCGGCGCAGCCATCTGTAAAAAAACATTTTATATACCTGAAACGTTCATTTGATTTGTTCGTACATTAACAATGCACCAGACTAACTTATTGTCGAAGACGAAAAAATTCTGCAGAGGTAACCAAAAAATATTGTGGAGGAAATGCCAAATAACTTTTTTTTTTAGAAAATGCTATAAAAAAAACTACTAGATATTTTCTCAAATTTCTTTTTTTATTTGAAAGTAGAATCCTTCCGGTTAATAATGGAAAATAATTTCATTCAAATGGCTGCCTCGGCTGGCCATGCAGTAGCCTACACGATCGGTCCAATTTTTAAGCACATTATCGATTTTGTTTTGTGCAGCTGTATTTCACCAATGGCTTCACGAATATTTTCCTTCAAAGCGTCAATTGTCTCTGGCATGTCGGCGTAACACTTATCTTTTACGGCACCCCACAAATAATAGTCCAACGGTGTCAAATCGCAGCTCCGCGGTGGCCAAACGACATCAGCTCTGCGGCTGATAATGCGATCTTCAAAAACAGGGCATCAAAACATCGAGTGTAGCTTCGGCTGTGTGGCACGTAGCGTCGTCCTTCTGAAACCAAATGTTGCCAATATCCTCCTCTTCTAGTTTTGTGAACAAAATTTCGTTCAACATGGCCCGATAACGATCGCCATTGACTGTAACGGCCACTCCTTGCTCATTTTCGAAGAAAAATGGCCCAATTATGCCTCTGGACCAAAATCCGCACCAAACAGTGACTCGTTTTGGGTATATCGGCTTTGCAATGTATGCGTGCGGGTTTTCTGTGCCCCAAATGCGACAATTTTGCTTGTTTACATACCCGCCAAGATCAAAATGAGCTTCATCTGAAAAGATGATTTTTTTGGCACAATCGGCATCTTCTCTAAGTCGATCGCAGGCCCACTTAGCGAAGCGAAAACGCATTGGATGGTCAGTTGGCTTCAACTCCTGAACCAATTGGACTTTGTATGGCGTCATACCAAGGTCTTTATGCAAAATTCGTCTCAATGATGTCTCCGAAATGTTCAATTGTTGAGAACGACGGTGAATTGATGTTGATGGCGCTTCACGCACACTTTTTGCCACAGCAGCAATTTTCTCGGGTGTACGCACCCGGGTGCTTCTCTTGCACACATTCTGCAACATTACCATGATTTTCAAAGTAATGTCGCAAAATTTCCCAGCGTTGTTCAAGCGTATACACAACCATATTCGTTCAGCGGAAGGATAAAACTAATTATCTGTCAAATCAGCACTAGGTGAAAAAAAAAACGTAGATGGCGGACCCTTTATTTTAAGCCTTGATGGTTATGCCTCACATGACGCCTCGTCGGATCGACGAACGAAATTTCAGTTATAATTTCAATCATTGTCTTTGCACTGGTTTGTATTGTGTTGTACTATGACAAGCGTTATCCTCTAAAACCTAGTTGTCCATTGAACATAAGGCGACACCTTTTTACTCTTTTTCTTTATGGAATAACTGCATGCAGCAGATGCCATCGCGAAGATCTCAGCTTGAAAGAGAGTGATTTGTAAATCTAAGGATTCAGATAATTTGATCCGTAAAGTAAACTCCCACTCCAGAGAGACCGTTCAGTGGCTTAGTGTTTAAGTGCGTTTACCATTCGCTGCTCCACCTCCTGCGAATTTCAGACAAACTTTCAGGAGAAGCTCCTCAAAAACTTGGAAAATGGAAATTAGTATTAAACTATAGGTGCCTTCCATTCCTATCAAAAAGTATGTCTTCGTTCTCACAATTAATTTAAAACCAACTCATAGCTTACCGACATAAAAATTCTAAAGAAGTTGGAAGGGCGGTCAAATGCTAGAAAAAACGAAATGCCTTAAGGCGAGATACCCTGCGGATTATATGATTATAATCTCCAAATTTATGGGAGCCGATACAATGCAAGTGTTCTTAACATTCCATCGAATTGATGTGGCACATGTCTTGAGCATTATTGAGAAGGCCTAGCGGACGGTCTATCGGATAATATAAGACCGACCATCTAATGTGTACTACCCTTTGCTATTTCAGAAAAAAAGTTGTGTAAAAAGTTCAAATATCTTAGATCTTCTATCAACAGCGTAGCAACCGCGGATGACTTCTTCAATCAATGTTCAAAAACTATGAAGCCAGATTGATAGCAGCTGAGATGAAGATGCTTTTCATCACAGATGAAGTAACGAAGCTTGAGAACCCATCTCGAAAAAATGTAAGCACGACCGGTTATACCAATATTGCCACGTTTCAATATTGCCATGAACCTCGGCAAAAGGGCAATGTCAGATTACGCAAATGCAACGACAAAAACATTTGATTGGCCTCAGTGACGAAATGACACGAAACCGGCAGAGCTGCATAACCCTGGAGGGTTTTGATAAAAAAAAGGGTGGGCCATCTAGTGGTTTCGAAATCTTGACAGAAAGTCAGTATCATACCTCCGCGGAACGAGACGAGTCGCTTCACGCTTGAACAACGTTTGGAAATATGTATTGAAAACTTTTTTTCAAAGTGAGTGCTCTGTAGCCCAAACAGTGGGTTTTTTGAAAGTTTTGGCCGAAATGAAGCACCCACCGCGCTTGCTAAACGCAAGATTGTGCAAAAAGTTCGTGAGACTAGTATGCTAGTGGACAACACTCATAGTTCCCGTCGTTGTACGGTGCGCAAAGATAAGAATATGAATGCTGTAGCCGAGAGTCTGAGACTCAATTCACGAACATCAACACGCCATCGATCTCAACAGATCAACATTTCACGCACTAGCTTGAGGAGAATTATCAAAGATCTCGGATTATTGGGTTATAAGTTCGCTTCGTTATCGCTTCGCAGTTTGGGCCTTAGAGCAGCTTGAATTGGACAACGATTTTGGGCGAAAAATCATCTTTTCTGACGAGGCGCACTTTAACAACCAAAATTGCCGCATCCGGGGCTCGAAAAACTCGTACGTTATTGCCGAGAAGCCAATTTATCCACAGAGAGTGACAGTTTGGTACCGATTGTGGAGTGGTGGCATCATTCGACCATTTTTCTTCGAAAACGATGGGCGCTACAGAGCCATAATAACCGACTTTAATTAAAGGCATGGATTTGTATGACCTCTGGTTCATGCAGGATGGCGCGCCATGCCACAATCGATCTTTACCGCACCAAATTCCCAAATCGTGTTATCAGCCGTTTTGGCAATGTCATTTGCCCGCCTCGGAGCTGCGATTTGGACTTTTTTTTGGTGGGGAACTGTGAAGGACCGACGTTATGCCAACAATCCGGAAACGATTCAAGCACCCCGTGAAGCCATCAAAAAGGTCTTGGAAAATTAGATTGACAGAATGTGGTATTGCGAAGCTAGCCTGTCGTGGCTGTGAGTGGCTGCCTTCACTTGAACGACGTTGTGTTCCATAATTAATGGGCTTTAAGGCTAAATATGAATAATAAAATAGCTTGATATGCGCTCAAAGAGTTTTACTTCGAGCGTCTCGACAAAACATTATGAGCAATGCTCCAACGATTCAAAGGTAAACATAGCTGACAGACATTTCAATAGACGACTACAAAACAAAAACACGTGATCGTAGAAATGGAGAGATGTTACTCCAGAAACACTGTTCGACAGTTTTACCAAAAGATTACGCCATCTTGCCATTTGTGCTCTTTGGCTTTTTTTTAGGTTCAGCATCATTTTATAAATCTAAAACTTCTCAAACAATGCTAAACAAGAAGAGCATAAGTACACTGAAATCAAATCTATTTCTTCCAGTACCGCCTACACTAGTTCCTACTTCGTCCTCAATAAGACAATAGTTGGCAAATATCGAGAGCTCTGCGCCAAAAACATCGCAAAAAATAAATCGCTTAGCTCAATAAAATCCACCCCAATTTACAAGTTGCCTCGTTATCTGACAAATGTAACCCTTTTCTGGTTCGCCGGTCAATAAAACCACAACACCTTCCCCGCGCCACAACCTAGCAACAAGCAAAACCGAGTTCAAGGAACTTTTCTACCTATTTTCTGCTTTGCAAATATTCTCCCTCCTACACTTAAACATTTGAAATTTCACTCCAATTAAGCTCTGAACTTGTATCGTTTCGCTACAAAAAATCCATGGAAGAGGGTAACAAAAAAAAAATCGAATGGCGCCAAGTTTATGGTATATCCACCCTCAACGGCACAACTGCATTTACCCAATAACTCATACCGATTGCCTGTTACGATCCGTATTCCCTTCCCTATTCACCAATGCCAAGGAGTATCACGTTACCTGAGTCGTCGACATGCAAACAGCCCATGAACGGGCGCTGCTGGGTGGTTATCCACGTCAAGGATATATGAGGCAATTTATTCGCACTCGTGACCTTTCACTCGACGAAACGAAGCAAAGTCCTTAATCGGAAAACCTATAGCATAGGTGTAGTGCTCCTTAAGCAAGTTTAATTAAAAACTTCTTCAAGCACACTAATATAACATACACGCACCAACACACACGCACAGTGTGATTCGACGAATTAAACAATTTCCACACCGAAAACGAAAAAGAAAAATTAACAAAAAAATACTGTAAAAATAAAAATACATACTGCATGTAATCGCAGACCGGAAGCCCATAAATCGCAGGAGACTATTCAAGTCGAAGGTTAAGGTATAATCGAAATAGACGACGACCAAACGAAACTCTCACTCAACCAAACACCCTGCAAAAGACAAAGAACAAAGGAGGAGCGGCGAATGCTCCTCGCTGTGTGTGTGTGTGTGCTATGAAAATATTTTGTTTATTATTGGTTTCGTGCCAACAAAATCGTGCTACAAATTTGGCAAAGTCTCAAAAATAGACTAGCCAGCCAGGACCGAGCCATAGTCATATGCGCTGGCGATAGACTACCAACCAAGCAACCACCAATTCGAAAGGGACTACGAGGCGACAAAATGCACAAGAGCGTACACCAGATGAAAACAACGGCGTTTGGGGCAATAAAAATAGTCCTTTTGTTTCGATTATGTAGTTCGTTGGTTGGGTTCGTTCCTATGACTAACTACACCATCACGAATAGATACCGTATAAAAGGGTGTGATTGTTTGGATTGTTTTCTGCCAGACTGACACGGCTAATGGCGAGACAAACACTTGTCTAATAAATCTCAAAACGAACCATTAGAGAAATTAGAAAACAAATTCAATTAATGCATTGGGGTAGACATTTTTCAAAAGTTATTTGTTTAAAGGGAATTTTCGTTTTGCAACATTTAGTAGATCCGTCAAAATGCTGCGGGTCCATTCACAACCAACTACCACCATTTTTATGGGCTTTGTTGCTGTGCTCGTCAATTAAATCTGTAATGAAAGCAAAAACGCTTTGAAGGCAATTAGCTTTGAATGACTAATTGAGACAGTTTGTGACAGAGAAATATGTACATATGTGGTTTCATCGTCAAGCCAAAAAGTGAAATCAAAATGATGTCCCTTGATTTTCATTAGATCGGGCACCCCAAGTAGTGGGTTCATTGTGTTTTGAAATCGTCAATGTAGGAACAAATTTTTGGATTTTTTTTTTCGCAACATGGACTAGCACAAAGAGAGAGACAAAGAGTCGAACAGCAATTTTTGGGAGAGAAGCGCAACAAAAAATTATTGCTATTATTGAAAATTTTTCAAGTCCTTAAAAAATACAATTTAAATTTTTAAAATAAAAACTGTATCGCTGGCTGAACTGCGTTATGAAATACAAAAGTTTAAATTAAACAAGGCTACGATTCGATTAGGGGGCAGGTCCTTAAAGAGCTGCTTGAGGAAGCACTAATTATGCTCGTTTGTCTAATAAATGCTTCATTTAGACTATTATGCGTTCCACGACAATGGAAGGTGGCTGAAATCATTATGGTTCCAAAGCCTCCATATGGCAAGAAATCGTATTCACCAATTTCGCTTTTACCAATAATATCAAAGGTATTGAGGCGATTACATCCGATTATCGAAGAGCGCCGATTAATGCCTGCCCACCAATTCGGGTTCAGAATCAAGCACTCCACAATCGACCAGGTTTATAGAATAACTAATAAAACAGAAATATCCGTAGAGGCGAAAAAAACGGTTGTTCTAACGTTTTTCTTGACGTCTTCCAGGCTTTTGATAAAGTACGTCGTACGGGATTGAGCCATAAACTTAAATTGGCCTTTCCAGGGTAGTTATATGAGTTTTACTTAGTTCTTGTCTAGCGGACATACTCTTTCGTGTTAATCACAGAAACGAATACTCCGAATTCAAATAAATCGCGACAGGAGTTCCACAAGGAAGCGGTCTGGGTCCGATTCTATTTTTAATCTATACTCGAGATATTCTGCAAGAAGAAGACACAGCTGTAGCTAAGTTTAGAGTTGTTACCGCTATATTAGTCGTGAGTAATACAGTTGAATCAGCAACGAACAAGCTCCAACGGGCTATTGACATCGTTTTTAAGTGGAGGACAAAAACATGTCGCATTATGCTTAATGGAAAAAAATCTACGCACGTTCATTTTATACTTACAGAAATGTAAATACGCTTACCATGTTTATAGACACGGTACAAATTTCGTACACAAATGAGGCTCAAAGAACAACATACCTATAAACGAAACAAAAAATCACGAAATTCGGTTGAATTTCGAAAAGACAGACAGAGACGTTCCTCATTTAGATTTTAAAGTGTAGAAAAGTGTGTTTAAGGTGAGAGATACTGTGCTATCTCCAAAACTACTCGGCCAATCTTAAAAATTCTTTCAAAGTTCCTTAAGAATATTAATACTATCCAGCAGAGCCGGGATCATATCATAGCCCTAACACCATTTAGATAATGAGGAATATAAAAATTTAAAGAGGGTCGACCTGGTTTCAAAACGGTTTGGGACAAAGTGCTTGGCAAGAAACGTCGCTAAGCGGCGTAGCTCTGCGTTCAATATTGTTTTAATTTTTAGAAACCTTAGATCAGAAGAAATATAGAATGCCTTGCACCGGTAGAGAAAACCTATACATTTCGCAGCATTCTTGGGGACATCGAATATGTGACTATTCCAACGAAGGTTGTCATTAACGCACATAACGAAAATCGAAAGTCTTTCACGTTTCGCCCGCGATGTAAGTCTCATTCATAGGTAATGACGTGCTATTAATGTTTCCATTGACTCCGATCGCAGCAAGAAATCTACAATAAACTTTCAAAAGTCTAAATGCGACGTTAAAGCTTCTTTAGCTAAAAAATTTGTGGGCAAATACTTCAAAGTTTCCTACACCAAGAGGGTACTATCTAATTATTTCTCAGAATTAAGTCATGGATGGTTAGGGGTTTCCCAATGCATTTATGAATTGGTTTATTTTTTCCTTGGAATTAAAATTATTAACTTCTCCTGACCACACGCATAAAAAATGGTCTGGGCTTTGTGATTTCCTACCCGGCGAAGCTACTTCTTACTTTGATATGATTTTGAAAATTTATAATTTTTAGCAACTTTCTCAATAGGCCAAAAATGATACCTTAAATTTTTCAAAACGTCGGATTTTGGAAAAAAAAACATGAAAATACAATTTCAGGAAAAAATTTAAAAACAGATAAGATTAGATAATTGCAATAATCCTCTAAATCACTATTTAGTTAATTAAAATGTATCATCAGTTCCCGGCACCTACACTAATGACATTGCGTTTTTGCAACGTTAGTCGGCCCAAATGACGCAATTTTATTTCAACAAAAAAACAAAATTCATTCTGGCCTCCATTTTGATTAACCAAAATTTAGTTACATTTTTTCTGAAAACATTTTAACCATCAGAGTACCCTCGAAAACATAGGAAAAACTGGGTATTGAATTTTTTTTATACCCTATCCTATTCGTCGTAGATCCATAAAATACATATATTTATGATCAGGACCAAATCCTAAGTCCGTCCGTACGCATGCAATTTTAAGCCTTTAAAATTAAGCTAGGAAGCTGAAATTTAGACCACATATTCCCTAGGGCTCCGAAATGGTTAAATGTTAACATTTTTTTAATACTACCACGCCCACAATTTATAAAAAAACCGTTTTTAAGCTAAAGTTAGAGCTATGGAATCTTACAACCTTGTAGGCACTGCCGTCCTTTATAAGATTGTCATATAAAGTTTTTTGCTACGCCTACTTTTTGTGGGCGTTTTTTCAAAAAAAACATTTTTTCTTTCGATAAATTTCATAGAATGAAATAAAATGATATCCATCATATAGGGATATGGATAGGGTATCATACTGTTCGCCCCAAGCGGACTGTAGCCTTTCCTTATGTTTTTTCTTCCGTTTCATCATATGGCAACAATTCAAACATAGATTTTGAAACTGCGTCATTTGGCCTTTAAAGCGTTAATAAGTTTAACATACGTTGCTTTTCCATTAACTACTACCGTCAAAAAGAAGGATTGAATTGATGTTGCAGACAGGAGGTCGTTTATAAAAATAAAAAAGAGGGTCGGAGACCTAACAGAGTTTTGGAGAACAAATGAGATTTTAAAGCCATCCAATGAGACAGAATGCTTCGGCAATAACAATTTCTGTAAGCGGAAACAATCAAATGATTCTTAAAATAAAGTCAGATTTACTGTCTAAATTAGGATTTCTATAAATAAAACAGTAAAGAATAAGATGCTTACGGACATTGAATTGAAGCCAATTAAAACTTAATTCTGGGTTCATTGCCGATACCGCGGTAAGAGAAAAATATTGTCATAAGGCTATAATCAGGTTGGTTCAATTCAGAAGGGCAACACAGTAGGTGCTATTTGTTTTCTGTTAATAAAATTTAAAAAAAAAAGAAGAAACATCACTTTTTTCGTTCACCCATTAGCCCCATTAGGCCGAACCCATTTATAGTTCCACTAATTAGCCTCACCTATGCCGACAACCTGATGACACCAAATGTCAAGTGTGACGCTTCATTAAATGTAAAGGTTCACTTGTAAGCATGAACACGTTGGAGCATCAATGTAAAACTTGTGATAAGAGTGTTATTAGATGTTTCCATTGACGGTTTACTCAAGTGTGTATCCATTGTTTTCTGCAATTTCAAGGGTACCCTATTGTCCAATAGCTACCATTTTATTTGGTTGTTATTTCTTTGAGTCAATAAAAATAAATATAAGTTTTAGGTGTTTGCTGCATGCAATAAATGCGACAACGTCACTAATTATATGCATAGCTTGGTGTATCATTACGTACAATGTTAGCTCGACAAGCTCCTGTATCCAAAGCTCAGCGATAGTTATTAAATATGGAAATACTGCACTCACCTATTATTTCCTGAATGTATCGTCTCCTTAGACGATAACGGTATGCAATGCGCGCACCCTCTGGGATTTAACTGTAGCTCGGTTATAGTTGGTTGGTTCTCCCCCCACCATGTGGGACATTTCGTTAATAGGAGAATTGTTTGTGAAGGAAATATAATAATGGCCATCTCTTTTAAGGTAAGATGACAGCTGCTCATTCTCACATATTAAATCCGATTCTTTGATTCGCCCGTTATTGAAAATTAAAGTATTTTTTTTCGCTGGTGTAAGTGCCGATCGGGATTAATCCCGAGATGATAGCTTATACGATTTCTAGAATCACATTTTCTAGTTATTTTAAATTCGGCGACTTTTTTCAACTGTCCAAAATGTCGCGGTAAAGTTACTATGCTGCTTTGGGTCATCATCAAGAACATTTTCGCATAGCATCCATAGATATCCATCTGCTAAGAGTGTGGTCCCTCATTACGTAAGACGTTGAGTTGAGTATCTTTTCCAACCACAAAGAGTGACAGCCGGGCTGCGTCATTGGGCCATTTTTTTTAAATAATGCTCGCGTAACTGTTTTTGTGAATGACACTGGGGATTTGTGGATGTATACGGCCAATAGTACGGACAAAGCGACCAATCTCAAGACAATGAGAACGATTCCAACAGCTGACTGGTTGATCTTTCCTCAGATCTATACATTCAGGAATCGTCTGGCAAAGGCGCCAAGTCAAACAAACAATGTCTGACTACTTGTCTGCCTACTTAGACTTTAAAAGACTATACTCCCGCTCGTTTCTGAGAAGAGAAGAGCAGAATGTGATACGAATGAACACACGAATATTACATAATTCGATAATCATCTGCACAGATGGATCTAAGTGGAATGTGGAACAGGTGCTGGACCCTTTTCCGAATAACTAAACATTCACAGCTGTATTAAGCCATTTGGTCACTGTAGGTTATCCCAAGCGGAAGTAAAATCAACTGCGGAAGCGGCAAGCGCAGTGTTATTAATAAAAATTCCAAGATATAATAAAGGGTCCGCCATCTAACGTTTTTTTTTTCAACTAGTGCTTATTTCGCGAATGGTAACACTTAGCTCATGTCTGATTTGACAGATAATTAGTTTAATCCTTCCGCCGAACGAATATGGTTGTGTATACGCTTGAACAAAGCTGGGAAACGCTGGCTTGCGATCGACTTAGAGAAGATGCCGATTTTGCCAAAAAAAAAATCATCTTTTCAGATGAAGCTCATTTTGATCTTGGCGGGTATGTAAACAAGCAAAATTGTCGCATTTGGGGCACAGAAAACCCGCACGCATACATTGCAAAGCCGATATACCCAAAACGAGTCACTGTTTGGTGCGGATTTTGGTCCAGAGGCATAATTGGGCCATTTTTCTTCGAAAATGAGCAAGGCGTGGCAGTTACAGTCAATGGCGATCGCTATCGGGCCATGTTGAACGAATTTTTGTTCACAAAAATTGAAGAGGAGGATATTGGCAACATTTGGTTTCAACAGGACGGCGCTACGTGCCACACAGCCGAAGCTACACTCGATGTTTTGCGCCCTGTTTTTGAAGATCGCATTATCAGCCGCAGAGCTGATGTCGTTTGGCCACCGCGGAGCTGCGATTTGACACCGTTGGACTATTATTTGTGGGGTGCCGTAAAAGATAAGTGTTACGCCGACATGCCAGAGACAATTGACGCTTTAAAGGACAATATTCGTGAAGCCATTGGTGAAATACAGCTGCACACAATCGATAATGTGCTTAAAAATTGGACCGATCGTGTAGGCTACTGCATGGCCAGCCGAGGCAGCCATTTGAATGAAATTATTTTCCATTATTAACCGGAAGGATTGTACTTTCAAATAAAAAAAGAAATTTGAGAAAATATTCAGTATTTTTTTTTTATAGCATTTTCAAAAAAAAAAACTTATTTGGCGGACCCTTTATTATCATATTCATTGACAACCAGGCTATTCCTGCAATAAGGCAGTATCTGCCATTGAATTCGACAAGTATGCAGAGTAAGTGTTCTCCCTCATTTTTCGGTGCGGTGCGATACCGATGCAGCCCTGTGCTGTCGTTTTTCAATTTCAAAGAGGAGTCCATTTGAAGATTTATTTTGGGGAGCCATTTCAGTGAAAGAGGAGCCATCGAAAAAGATAAAATCATAAACAAATTGCAACATAACTCTACGAATAATTGAAAATCGTTTACAACCTACTTAGTTATCCATTTTTAATTTTATTCCCTCGAAGCCAGACACAAACATATTGTTCTTAGGAAAACTGCAATACATACCTAAGTTTATTCGAAATTTAAATGACTCGAGCAATATCGGACATACTCGAAATAGAGATGTTTGTGTATGCAACGTATATTCGACATCAAGTTGTAGTAAAATACTAGCTTTATGCATTAAAATGTTCTTAACTTATTACGATTGTTTTTTTTAAATCTAACATTTTAAAATTTTGGGGAGTCGTTTTAATATTTGGGGCACCCCAGTGCTCAGCATAGGAGCCAAAAGCTCCTAAGGTAGCCTTCATCTCTTCACTTGTCGGCATATTTTTTCTCTTGCTTCAAGAATAAGTTGGAAGGAGATAGGCATGAAGTATAGTCCTCTCAGACGTCGTTTTCTTTCTACCGCACGACTTATCTACTTCGGAAATTCAACGAAATAAAACGCTAATCTCTTCACGGACTTAAATAATTTATTATTATTATTATTCGGAGTGATGATTTGAGCTTAACTTAACAACAAAAATATTCTCCACAACTAAGAAGTTGTTGAGTCATCATAAATTTCCACCTTAACCTCTTGCGGTAAAACCGAACCCACAGATGAGTATATTTTTCGTTATTCAGCTCGAAGTCTATGCAATTGGATTCTGCCAAAACATTCGAGCTGATGTCTGGAGCATTTCCGCTGCAGACGAGCATGTCAGCATTTTGATGTGGAATACTATGGGAATTAATAGATAACGTAACTCGACCGATTTACTACTAATTGCTAGTACCGAGATTATTCGGTTTGTTGTGTCTTTACCGTAATATCCCTACTTATTTAAATACCGATCAAATCAGAAGCGACTCACTGAATTACAAGTGTTCCAAACGTACCGATAGAAACGATACCGCACGGACAAATGAGGGTGCGGCCTTCCCCTGTCTTAGTTTGTAGACGCCATCAACTGACCATAACCTTCTGAAAAGCAATGCAATGGAACTAAATTTTAGGCATCACAAGATCTGTAGAGTCTGCGATGGCGAAGAGAATTACAAGGATAAAATTCATTTTCTCTGCTACTGTCCGAATCTCTGTCAGTTACTACTACCCAAAACATTAAAAAACTTCTTTTTGAATCTGTTCAACTTTCAGCGAACTTCGGACTTACTGAACAACAATGAGGAGGAAAAATGTGTGTGCCACGACAATCTCCAACCTAAGGGTATGTTTGTCCCGCTTTGCAAGCCCGCTAACCTAACCTTACCAATGTTCAGACTTTTTATACCCTATCCTAAGGGTATATTAATTTTGACACATAGTTTGTAACACCCCCTAATATTCGTCGTAGACCCATAAAAGTGTATATATTTATGACCAGGACCAAATCCTAAGACTATCTAGCAATGTCCGTCCGTCCGTCCGTACGCAATTTTTAGGCCTTTAAAATTTGAATGAAAATTGGACCACATATTCCCTAGGGGTCCGAAATGGTTAAGTGTAAATTTTTTTTTTAATATGCCCACGGCCACGCCCACAATTTAGAAAAACCGATTTAAAGCTAAAGTTTGAGAGATACGGTGTTACAACCTTCACAAGATATATAGGCACTCCCCTCCTTTATAAGTTTGTCATATAAAGTTTTTTGCCACGCCTAGTTTTTGTGAGCGTTTTTTAATAAAATACTGTTTTCTTCGAAAATTTTCATAGAAAGCAAAAAAAAATGTTTAACAAGATATTTAGCCAATATTTTTTCCAACATATCGCCCATACAAAGTTTTTGACCACGACCACTTTTTGGGGGCGTTTTTTTTTTTTCAAAAAAACATTTTTTTTAATAATAGAATAAAATTAAATGCTATCTATCATCTTCTTAATGCTTTTTTCTTTGGGGCATATAGGGATATGGATAGGGTATCATACTGTTCGCCCCAAGCGGACTGTAGCCTTTCATTATGTTTGCTTTTGATTTTAATAAAAATATATTATCCCCAAAAATTTTGCGGTCTCTTTTGATTTAACCCATTAACGGCCATAGTAAGAATAATGGTTATATTTTTAAAATATCTTTAATTATCTAGTATTAAGGAACAGTTTTAATAAATTTGAGGAAAAAAAACCTACAAAAATTATTTCAAAGTAGATTTTGGACGTGTACTTTTTTTTAGTACAGTGGGCACTTACGAGTGAAATTTTGAAAAAAAAAATTTTTGTCAATGCATAACGTTGTGTCACATTTGTTGCACTTCTATTTGATGCGTGTACGACTCATTACACATCGTAGTTGCTTTGGGATTTTTTGAGGGTTGTGGCCATTATTTGTTGGTTTAAGTCCAACTATCAGTGAGTTTGATGAACGGCTTTTATTTCTGTTTCGAGGATGTGGATAGGTCTGCCAATATTTCCTCTAAAAGCTAGTTGCTCAAGAGGCTTATCGGGTAAATAAATGAAAATCACCCACCATTTCTTTCCCCAGATGCTTGTTGATACAATGAAGTATCGACTGGATGAACTATCTAATCGACTCCGCCCAAAAAATGCACGCAAATCATCCTTATTGTGCTCAAGCCCATGTCGATTATGTTGTCCTGCATACAGCACGCTTTGCATATAATCAGATCATAAACCTCTTCATCAAATATCTTTTCGTAAACATCCAGTAAGTAATTCAGTAAGATGGTTCTTTCTAGTCTCTATTTCGTCAGCAAGCGGAACTATTGCAGAATACAGTCCATCACACTTTTTCCAAGTTGGTAAGGAATAAAGTACTGAAGCACTTCGTCATCACTGTCCATATACCCCAGTCACTGTCATGATCTTCTGTCATATGTATATCGGCGCAGTACTTGCAAAGTACCTGGCAAGTCTCTTGGTAAAGCATACATCTCCATGTCTTCTTCATCGCCTTCCTCTTCGTCGCTGAGAGCACTAGGCTTGGTGAAACAATCACCATACCAAAATCATTATCATCTTTTTCATCAAAAATTAAATTGCTTGCTTGCTTCTTGAAGCCCTAGGTAATTATTTTTGGCCGTGAATGTCGACATTTTTGATTACCAAACCTTCTTCTTCTCTCCATTTAACGACAAGATGATTAGGATTATAGGGATCATAACCCTCCCACTTTACTGCATTCCTACTAGTCCGCCTGTGAGGTTCGCCGGTTCGACCTCAAAAAATATCTGCCGGCCTCCCGATTTTGGATCACTTCTTTCGATTACTAAACCTAATAATAAAATATAGAAATCAAAACGACACCTACACAAAGAGCGTTCCAAATCTTAAATACGAGTTATGGACTGCAGAAAATCAGCTTTCGCAAAAAGTTTATACTCTAATCTTTCGATTTTGTTGTAAATAATTGTGATATGTTGGAATATGAATTATTTATAATTTTTTTTTTTAATTCCACCTTCTCCAATGTGAAAATTTCAAGCACAGAACTGTCAAAATTTGGCACCAAAATTTATATGCAGCATTTGTTTTTGGCGATAAATTAAATCAAATACCATCTGTTAGCAATACTAAGAACTAAATCGGAAAATAAAGTTTACATTTGGCATGTAACGGTTATTAAAGTAGTGTGGTTTTTAAATTACGGCGGGCGTAAATCTTAACCCATTTACGCCCGCCGTACATTAAAAACTACACTACTTTGATAACTCCCGTTGAATTGATTTTGATAATATTAGTAAAGGGTGATTTTTTAAGATTTTAAAACACTCAAATTTGCATCAAATATTCCAAAATTTTATTGTAATCGATAAATAGGACTTTGCCATTTACGTTTGAAAGACAACTTCATGTAAATGTTGTTCGCGGCTTCGTTTTAAATGGTCCATTCGGAAGGTCCAATTTTTTGTCACTTTTTCGAGCATTTCGACCTGTATTCCACGAATTACGCGTGTTATGTTATCCTGTAAGGCTTCAATCGTGTTCCATATAGACTAACGACTTTAGATAACCCCACAAGAAATAATCAAGAGGCGTTAAATCGCATGATCTTGGCGGCCAACTCACAGGGCCATTTCGAGAGATAAGCTGCTCACCAATTTCATCCTTCAACATTTCCATTGTTTCACGAGCTGTGTGGCATGTGGCACCGCCTTGCTGAAACCACATGTCAAACAAGTTCAACTCAGCCAACTGGGGCAAAAATAGTCGCGTATCATGGCTCAATAACGTTCGATGTTGATGGTAACGTTCCTTCCGGTCGTCGTCTTTGAAGAAAAATGGACTGATGATGCCACCAGCCCATAAACCTCACCAAACTGTCGTTTTTTCGGGATACATCTGTAATTCTTGTATGGCATGTGGCTGTTCATCACTCCAGATGCGACAGTTTTGGTTATTTACATATCCGTTGAGCCAGAAATGAGCCTCATCGCTGAACACAATTTTTCGATAAAACGGCGAATTTTCACATTTTTCACGGAGCACGAATTTTGATAATAAATTTCAATAATTTGCAATCTTTGCTCGTTTGTAAGTCTTTCCATGATTAAATGGCAGAGTATACTTTTCACTTTGACAGATGACGTTTGGACGCCATTAATAACCAGTGCTGCAGAACCTGAAAAAGAAATCTTAAAAAATCACCCTTTATAAGCATTTTAACGCTTTTGGGATTAATTAAGTTTTTTTTTTTTAACAAAACTCTCTCAGGTTCTTAGAAAGTGCCAAACACGACTCAGACCACGAGTTTTAACTTTCTTTGATATTAATAAATTAATTGCTTTGAGAGATGTTTCAACACACTAACTATTTAAGGGGATTAAATTACTTCTTAAGAGTTTCATCCCTCTGGAGAGTATCGCTGTCTATTAGCCGATTGGTCATTGCGTTGATGGGAATAGATTTGTGCTCAGCACAATTGACCTCAAAAACAAATTACCATTCATAATTGCAATCAAAAACATAACATTTGCACTGTATCATAAAGTAGGTTAATGCATAAACCCATTGCTGCTGCATGTTCCCATGTTCATAGATTTAATCCTTATACACGTTTATGTCCCTGCTTCTCACGTACTAGCTGTGACAGGGAATTAAAATGTGCACCGTGCAACACGTGTACGTTGTTTTTTTTTTCTTTATTTTATTTTCCAATAGACCGGTTACGGTTGATCTATCAGGAATATACATATAGCAGATTTAAATTGCAATTTTTATTTAAGCGCGATGGGTTGTTGTTGTTCTTGTTGTTGTTGAATGACTTGTCTAGTCAAGGCGGCACTGCCAGCTGGTAAATCTTTTTCTATACTCCCCTGAGGAATCAATTTAATTGGTTGATTGTATCATACTAATGGTTAACCAGATCCCAAAGGAACCTTATTTATAACTAAACTGACCCGCCCGGCTTCGCTCGTGTGCCATCTAGGGATACATATCTTATTGTAGCTCGACTGGTTAAGGTTTTATCATAAGCGTATACCAACTTATTTCTAATGAAATTAAAATAATTATTATTCGCTTCATCATCCAATCATCGAATAAGTTTGTATGTTTGAGTGGGAAAAACAACGTTTTTAGCCTGTGGAATTCCAAGAGTTGCATAAAACATTTTAGAAAAAGTTTTTTTTTTTATTATTTTAATAAAAGGAAAAGTATAACTTTGATGCCCATATCTATGGAGCATTTAATCTGATAGTTGAGAAAGCATTGTCCAGTTCAGATCACTTTTGCGCAGCCTTTAATCTTCTGGAATTTAACATGGCTGTCGTTTTGAAGTTCCCAATAAGAGTCTGGCTCTACTTGATATTGATAGGTGACTGGAAGGTGAAGGGAAGCCCTTAAACCATTGAATGTTTGTGATTTTAAAACCACAAACGAGTGTCATCGATGTGAGCAGCTGAAGAGTGTTCACTTTTTAAGACAATTTTAAGAGCTTTGAGGGCGAATGCTAATATTCAAGATTCGAAAATTTTGTCTTAAACCCTAAACAGAATTTGAAGCGAGGACTGCAATTACTTACTTCACGCCATTCCTGTACTACACCTCGCATGAGCTGGTCCGCTCGCTTTCCCCTTAAGTGAGTTGAAAAATTCAGGTTATTGGGGAGGTTTGTAGCTCTATTTTAGGCTGGACAGGAACACATATCACCTGTAATTCAAATACATGAAATTTTGTTTGTAATTTTTAAAATGATCAAAATATTAACGATGTTTTGTTTAGGTTAATGAGCTGGCGGGACATTAATGTCTTGCACCGGCCACACTTAGGACAATGTATATCCCTTATGATGTTATAGGGGTTAGTTCTTTTAAATCCGAAAAGAAGTGCATTCCAGGTGATCACACACACAAGAGAAGACCCCGACTCTTTGTTTTTAAGTCTCCTCGTGCTTTGTTCTTTATAAAGAGGACACATATTTCTCTGTTTAAAACGAAGGATTCGAGCGCTTCTGTCATTTGCTTCTTAAGGTATTTTAAGGTAATTTCCTGTTCAATAGGACAAGATTACTGTAAGGGCTAAATACTTCCTTGGCAGTTCATCAGCCTTTTCATAACCGGGCTAACCTTTGTCTTCGTAAACCCACCAGAGTCTCACTCTGTGCTGCGTGCTAACAAGTTTTGATTTTATTTCTAAGCCAGAAACTGTTTTTAGTGCCGCTTGTCTGGTTATGCCATTGCCTTGCAACCTGATTAGGCTGCTTTCCCTGTCAGGAACTCAGCATGGAAAAACTTCCTGAAGTCAGGAAACCTGGTTGAACTAGACAGTTGGAGTACTTCAGAATAAAGAGAGGAATGAAAGGAATGGTCGTGGGAAATTCCAGCTCCCAGTCAAACTGCTCTGTTCGCAGCCGATTCTTTGATAAAATGTGCAAAGTTTTTGAATTGAGTAATTTTCCCAATTCCGCTGTAGCGGTGGTTATCATTGCTCCCGTTGTGGCAATATAGGTCATCCTTTGAATCTTGGTATAGGTCTGAATGGTAGTAGCCTTGTCCATCGCTTGCCACCAAGATAAACTACCGTATGTCGGTATCGCTCTCACTACTGCCGTATAAAGTCAGATAATAATTTTAGGGCGCGGATCCCAGGTCTTTCCGATTATCCTGTTGCAGACATAAGGCTATCATCACCTTCTTTGTTCTTTCCGTCATGTTGAGACTATAGTTACACTTTCTGTCTAGAAAAATTTATGAAGTTTTTAACGCGGTAACGATGGTGTTTCTCCTTGGAAGCGGCAACGTTTCTAACAAAAGACCTTCGTCATATTGGCCCATTTGATTGCGCGACACAGTTAGACACTGAAATCCTTGAAATATCGCGGAGTTCTGCAAATGTCACATAAACTAAGGGGAAAAACAATTTTTATTTTTTTAGACAGCACTCTTTGCCATTAAGAGTGAGGCAACCATATTCCCAACTCTAGTAATAGATGTGAAAACATCAATATAGTCACGGACAGTCAAGCAGCGCATACCATTGACTCCCAATAAATCATGCACTGCTTAAACATCCTCCAAAAACGCAGCTCTATTAGAAAGACAATAACTAAGGTGGCTTCGGTAGTGAAGAGCCCGGAAAGATTGGCCAGAAAGGCTTCAGAAATTTCATTTATTGAACCTGAACACTTCTGATGGAAACCCCAAATCAACAATCAATTTAAGTAATTAAAAATTGGGAGCATTCGAAATACATCTCATAATGTCGAAAGCAACCCAGGCCTAACTAAGCCATCTTGATCTAAGTCGGCATGATAGCAAAAATTTACGACTTAGGCTTGAAGATGACGAAGCAGTGGTACACATTTTACTTGAATCTAACAGCTTTGTACTGCATTAGAGGGATGATATTCTTCAGGGAACGATTGGGTGCCGATGAACTAATAATTTTCTCTGCTGGTAATGTTATCAACTACAACACGGGACAAACGACTTTTTTAGATCGACGTTAAGTTGAAAAAAGTCACTCAACTTTTCGTAAAGTCAAGTTGTAGTTGTAATAATATTTGACTGATGGAAGTAACAGATTAACCGATGCGCCTCGCACTACTTTGGAAAAACAGATTGAAATTGGATACTATTGTCCCCGCGTCCAGTCAATGAAGAACCAGTCCTTCTGCCCAGTATAGAAGAGGTTGGCTTAGCTATAAAAAAGCTAAAGAACAACAAGGCCGCCGGCTCGGATGGTCTACCTGCAGAGCTTTTCAAATACAGAGGTGATGTTATGGTAGGGCGCATGCACCAAATCATCAACCAAGTTTGGGTGGAGGATAGCATGCCCGATGACTGGACCATTAGCTCCATATGTCCCATCTACAAGAAAGGCGATCCTATGTCTTGCAAGAACTATCGAGGCATATCCCTGCTTAATGTCGCATATAAGATCCTATCCAACGTACTGTGTGAACGTCTCAAACCTTTCTGCAGCACACTAATCGGCACGTACCAGAGTGGCTTCCGGCCCGGCAGATCAACTGTAGACCAAATATTCACACTAAGGCAAATACTGGGAAAGATCGACTTTAAAGCCGCATATGACAGCAGTCATCGTCAGGAGCTTTTTGTGGCTATGGCCGAATTCGGGATCCCGTCAAAACTGATCCAGATGTGTCGCATGACACTAGACAACACGCGATGCAATGTGCAGTTTGGCAGTAGCTCATCTGAACTCTTTCAAACATGCACCGGATTTCGGCAAGGAGATGCGCTGTCGTGTGATTTCTTCAATCTTGTTCTTGAGCAGATAGTGCGCAGGGCAGGTGTCAACACGGAAGGCACTATCTTCAACAGATCAGTCCAACTGCTGGGGTATGCGGATGATATAGATATCATCGGTCGATCCCAGCGTGCCGTGATAGAGACTTTCACGGCTATTGAAGTGAATGAGGACAAGACTAAATTTATGCTATCAACAAACAAACAATCATCTGTCCACCGACTAGGACAAAATGTCACTGTTGATAGCAGCAACTTCGAGGTAGTTAAGGAGTTCATCTACCTCGGGGTAAACATCAACTCCATAAATGACATCTTAGTGGAGATCCGTCTAAGAATTACCCTAGGAAACCGCTGCTACTTCGGTTTGGCAAAACAAATGGGTTTAAAGCTCCTAACTCGAAGGACAAAGTGCATGCTCTACAGAACGCTTATCCTGCCAGTTCTGCTATACGGCGCCGAGTGCTGGACGATAAGCAGGAAACGAGAGTTAAAACTGGGATCCTTTGAAAGAAAAATCCTTCGACGGATATTTGGTCCTGTGTGCGAGGAGGGCGAATGGAGAAGAAGATACAACCGCGAACTCTATGAGCCGTACCAAGATGTGGATGTAGTCCGAAAAGCTAAAACTCGTCGACTACATTGGCTCGGCCACATCGAGCGAATGGACAACAACGCTCCAGCCAAGAGGATCTTCGAATCCCAGCCCCCAGGTTCAAGACGACAAGGAAGACCGAACCTCCGTTTTAAAGACCAAGCCATCGCGGATGCCAGAGCGCTTGGTCTGGACAACTGGAAGCAGCGTGCTCTGGATCGCAGAGGGTGGAAGGCTGCCGTATCTCAGGCAGGGACTCTTCACGGGTCGGGAGCCCGTTAAGTAAGTAAGTACTATTGTCCCCCAATCTATAGTCTCTCTATAGTTTTTCGCTAGCTCGTCGCCATTATAATCTCCTGAATTTTAACATTCCATCAAGTCAAGACTGTCTTCTTTTTTTAATTTCTACTCATGTACACGATCCACGTACACGTACTCGTACGAACAACAAGGTTAAATCTATAAGCATTATGTCTGTCTACCTCGCATTCGCTTATTTTAAAGTGATTTTAATTTGTTTTTTATTGTTTCTATCGTTTCAGCTGTCCAAAGGTGTTTGCAATTCCCGAGTGCACTGATTGCAACAAGTTGATTTTGAACAAAGTCGCTTGTCAAGACGGCGTAAGTAAAGTCTATTATATTTTTTTTTTAAAGTGAAACTTTTCATTACATTTCCAATTGCAATTGAAAGTGCGGGATTTGTTGTTTTCCCCTTGATATTGTTTTTTTTTTTTTTTTTTGATTAAAAATTGTTTTAATCTATTCCATGGAATTTCACCGTAGATCAGCTTTAGTATGAAAATAAATTTCCATTGCTGTAAATGAGAGATTTCAATCAAATTCACAATAGCTAAAACAACGTCAATTCAAAATTGCTATTCTTGGGTAAATTCCAAATAACTTCATCTAACAAGCGCAACTCAACTCCAGGAAATAAGCGTAAATTTTGTTGTTAGATCCCGCCATATCGGATATTTCAACTATATCAACTGCCGACATTTATGCAAATATTGCAGTAGGTACGTGCAAACCAACCTTGCACTTTAGACAACATTGTTGCTTTGAGTTTATTTATTTTAGATTAACTAATTAAAGCTCGACGCGGCCGCTGCATTTGTCTCTACACTTGCATACATATTTGCAGATCGTTTAATAAAATATTTTTTCTCTCCAGCTACATATTCACAATACAAAACTCAGAAACAAAAATTCTTTGTTAGAGTAATGCCACATTTCAGATTGAAAATTAAAACAGCAACATCAACAAAATTACCTCAGTCTCTGATTTTACTGTTGGGAGCTTGGGAGACCTTATCGCATATGTATTTAGTATTTCGATCGGCATCGCATCAAAAAAAAACAAAAAAAGTACCACACTACTGATTAGAATTAGAAACGTTCAGTTTGAAAAAGTGCGCGAACTTGTCAGTGTCGTTAAATTGTGGAAGTAATCAAAAAAAAAATAAATGCAAACCATTTTAATTGAAGCACATATACGATTCGAATAGAATTGTTGCATTCTCATATGATGTTGCTCTCTCTCCCTTGCATCTGAGATTCTTTTCCGGTGTGGATAAACAATGTAAGTAAGCGTTTTGGAAGTTACATACAGTATCGTGCAAAACCTAAGCAACTTTTCCTACTCTCATGTAAAAAGTTGTCTCCCACTTTTAAAAATACTTCCCTGTAAACTGTAAATATATTTATTTACATATTTGCATGTGTCCTCAAAATCACCCAAATAAAGTTTTTAATTTTCATTTATTAACAGTAAATAAAAAACATAAATCAAAATCAGTTCAAAAAACAGCTGTGCAAAACCTAAGCTACTCTTTTAATATTTTGTATAATATCCGTTATTTTTTATGACTTCAGCACATCTACGAGGCATCGACTCTATTATTTTCAATAAAGTTATCAACTCCATTTGGTTTTGCACCGTATTGTTCCAACGCGACGTTTAAGAATCCCAAATAAATTTTCAATCGGATTCAAATCCGGCGACTGTGCAGGCCAATCAAGAACTTCAACCCGATGGTCTGTTAGCCACTCCTTGACCATTTTTGAAGTATGCTTCGGGTCGTTGTCATGTTGGAATACCCAAGAAAGTGTAATATTCCATTTGGCATACGGCAGCATCACATTTTCCAAAATATCCTTGTAAACAAAACGATCCATTATGCCCCCTATTTCATGAAAAGGACCAACACCATAACCAGAAAAGCATGTCCATATCATAAACACTTCTACGCCTAACTTATTGTATGCCATCAGTGTTCCACAGGTTAAATTTACATTCATCACTGAATAACACACTTTTCCACTTGCCGACTGACCAATTAATATACTTTTTAGCAAAATTTTTTTTTTTTATAATGTACGCGCACTAAAGGGACTTTGGATACCCTTATAATGAAGTGACACAGTGCGGGCATTAGGGAAATTAAGGATTAGAGAAAGGGAGAAACCGATGCACGTTGGTTTTAAATGTTTGTAAATTATAATGCAAAGGAAAAAAAGAGCGTGGTAGAGCATTCCACATTCGTATTGTACGGTTGAGAAAGGAATCTTTATATTTCACAGTACGCCCGAAAACAGGCTTAAGGGTAAACTGATGTGCATTCCTAGCATGTCGAGTATTGCGGTTGAATTGCTGTAGGGGTGGAATGCAACTGGCTATTTCATTTGAGCACTTGTGGTGGAAATATCGATAAAACAATGACAGGCAGGAGACATTACGACGATGACTAAGAGAGTCAAGTGATTTCGCAATGTCTCGATCGCCAATAAGTTTTACCGCACGTTTTTGGATCCTGTCAAGTAGCTCCAAATATGTTATTGGTGCACCAGACCAGATATGAGCGTTGTACTCAAGTTTTGGGCGAATAAACGACTTGTAGATTCTAGCCAGATCAGAAGGGGTGAAATATTTCTTGCATCGCTTTAGGAAGCCTAGACATTTCGCAGCGTTCTTGGCGACATCGAATATGTGGTCATTCCAACGAAGTTTGTCGTTAACGCACATACCGAGGATGGAAAGTCTTTCGGTTTCGGCGATGCAAGTGCCATCCATGGATAATGGCAGAGAATTAGGGGTTCGCTTCAATGATAGCAGACAGCATTGCGTTTTGGAAGCATTAAACTCTGTTGGTTTTACCCCATTTAAGAATGCTGTCAAGATCGGAATTCAATGAGCTAAACATACGTTGCCGTTCCAGTTCAACGCCCGAAGATGAGGGGCGTTGCCCAGGAAACGAATATGTAAAGCTGAGGGTACTGTCATCAGCAAAGGAATGGATTGGATTAGAAGTGACAGACAGGAGGTCATTGATAAAAATGAGAAAGAGAGTCGGAGACAAAACGGAGCTATGGGGAACACCAGCATTTATTTTGTAAGTTGCAGAATTGAAACCATCCAAAACAACTTGTATTGAACGGTCCGAAAGGTAATTTCTAATCCATTGAGGAAGGGTAACGCATTTTCGACAAGAGAGCTTGATGCCAAACTCTGTCAAATGCCTTTGAAATATCAAGCGCAACGACCTTGCTTTCACCACCATGGTGAATAGATTGGTTTCACTTTTCGGTTAGATATGTCATCAAATCACCAGTGGACCTGTTGCTGCGAAAACCGTACTGCCGGTCATTAAGAAGTTTTCGGGATTCGAGATATTTCATAAGCTGACGGTTTATCAGCGTTTCCATGACCTTGGAAAGAAGGGACGTAAGTGCAATTGGTCGGTAGGAGGAGGGAGAGGAAGATTCGCCTTTTTTGGGGACGGGCTGAACAAATGCTGTTTTCCATCTTCTCGGAAAGAGCCCTGAAGAATAGGACAGATAGAAAAGCTTACGCAGTGGTTTTGCCAGCGTGGAAGAACACCTCTTCAGAACTATAGGGGAAATACCATCTGGGCCAGCGGATTTGTGAATGTTGAGATCTTGAAGTACTCTTGCCACAGTACGGGTGCGAAAGTGGATTTGTCCCATGGAGTGTTCTATGCGCTCGAGTACTGGGGGAGATAAAGCACAATCTGGGAGCGTTGAGCTAGCTGCAAAATGAGCAGCGAGCAGATTGGCTTTATCCGAAGAGCTGACAGCTGGAGTGCCATTGTAAATGAGTGTCGGGATAGATGACGAGGCCGAATTTTTAATCTTCTTAACAAACGACCAAAAGTTTTTACTCCCGAAGGGACTTTGTAGTATTTTTTGCCTCAACTTTTGGTCGTAGGAGAATTTGACACGATTAATATGGGCATTGCAGTCATTTCTGGCTCGTTTGAACTTTTTTCGGTTTTCCTCAGTTGGGTTGGCCTTAAATGACCGAAAAGTTGCCTCTTTAGCCCTATATAAGGTGTTTTAAAGAAAAGATTATTTCAATTCAAAAAACAATTTCATCAATAAACCTTTTCTGTACATGCTTCTTCGTAAGCATAGGTTTCTTCAACACTGAATAACTTTTAAGATCAGCTTCAAGAGCCCGTCTACGAACCGTACTGGAGTCAACGTTCAAATTCAAAGTCGACAATATTTCCCGAGAGGAAATAAAGGGATTTGATTTGATTAATCTCGTTATTTTTCTATCCTCCCGATCAGTTGTTTTACGCGGCCTTCCTCGTACATTATTATTTTCTAAGCTACCGGTAGCTTTATATTTTTTAATCAAACGTGAAACTATAGATTTATTAATTCCGAATATTTTTGCAATTTTTGACTGTTTATATAGGTGAATTATTTTTAATTTGAAGGTTTTATCATATTGAAAATGACTGTGAATGACACATTGCGTCATGTCAATTTACACATTGCGTCATGGAAAAACCCACTTTAAAAATGCCGTTAAATTTGTGGAAATAACAAGAACTGTTTTAGCAAACTCGAAGTTGCTTAGGTTTTGCACAGCTGTTTTTTGAACTGATTTTGATTTATTTTTTTTATTTACTGTTAATAAATGAAAATTAAAAACTTTGTTTGGGTGATTTTGAGGACACATGCAAATATGTAAATAAATATATTTGCAGTTTACAGGGAAGTATTTTTAAAAGTTGGAGACAACTTTTTACATGGGAGTAGGAAAAGTTGCTTAGGTTTTGCACAATACTGTATGTGCGTGCAAAGTGTGTGTGTGTTTTTTTACCGAAGTTTTGGCTACTACTAATTTCTTCCCTTACACAACAGGGAGCATTTCCCGGCCAGTGGTAAAATATAGGTCATTCTACACGTGATCTTTACCACACAAATTATTTTGATGAGAAGCTGTGCACAGTATTGCAAGGCATTTATAAATTATAGATTGCTAGGAACATATCATGTATATTTTCAACTTCTCATTCTCATTTCGGCTTTACGTTCCTGATTTTCGAACACACTTCCAAAAACGCGAAAAGATGGCGATTTGTTTATTGGAGGCCGTCCGACACTACGTTTGGAATAATTGTATTTGGAGTAATTTTCTTTTTGCGTTTTGTTTATGTTCTCTTCTAAGGAAAAGCGAATTTATAACGCTAAAATAGCATCCCGTCTAGAGGTGAATGTGCGTTCATAAAGCAAAATTCAAATGAAATTAACGAACTCTGACAGAAATAACGAACGTGCAGTTCGTAAACAAGTCGGCGTCGGGCAAATTGTGCAGATAAAATGAAATATTTGCAGGAAAGCATGTCAATTGTTTGTACGAATTTTTTTGTTTTCTTTCTCGTGTACATAAATGTACTAAAGAGAAATTTATTGCGATCGTGCGGAAATTTCGAACTAAAACTGAGTATGAGGGATGATATTACGACTATAAAGAAGTCCAAAAAGGTGGGCCCGCCAATGCTTTAGTACCGGTCTTAGTGCTTTATTCCATCAAATTTACGCATAAAAGAGTGTTTTCTTAATTGTGGGCGTGGCAGAGGGCATTAAAGCATAAAAACTAGTGACAAATGGACGGGCAAATCGTGCTAAATAGTCATAACTTTTGATGCTGATCATGAATGTATATGTAGGGTCTGCCAAATAACTTCTTTTTTTTCTTGAAACAGGGCGCAAAACATCGAGTGTAGCTTCGGCTGTGTGGCACGTAGCGCCGTCCTGTTAAAACCAAATGTTGCCAATATCCCCCTCTTCAATTTTTGTAAACAAAAATTCGTTCAACATGGCCCGATAACGATCGCCATTGACTGTAACGGCCACTCCTTGCTCATTTTCGAAGAAAAATGGCCCAATTATGCCTCTGGACCAAAATCCGCACCAAACAGTGACTCGTTTTGGGTATATCGGCTTTGCAATGTATGCGTGCGGGTTTTCTGTGCCCCAAATGCGACAATTTTGCTTGTTTACATACCCGCCAAGATCAAAATGAGCTTCATCTGAAAAGATGATTTTTTTGGCAAAATCGGCATCTTCTCTAAGTCGAGAGCAGGCCCACTTAGCGAAGCGAAAACGCATTGGATGGTCAGTTGGCTTCAACTCCTGAACCAATTGGACTTTGTATGGCGTCATACCAAGATCTTTATGCAAAATTCGTCTCAATGATGTCTCCGAAATGTTCAATTGTTGAGAACGACGGTGAATTGATGTTGATGGCGCTTCACGCACACTTTTGGTTTATCGATGAGGATGCCAGTTTCTTTCACTTTTTTCACAAGATAACGAACGGAGCTGGCGGTGCTTCTCTTCTTCCAAAATCCGTACGCAATTTTCGCACACATTCTGCAACATTACGGTGATTTTCAAAGTAATGCCGCAATATTTCCAAGCGTTGTACAAGCATATTCGTTCAGCGGAAGGATAAAACTAATTATCTGTCAAATCAGACATGAGCTAGGTGTTACCATTCGCGAAATAAGCACTAGTTGAAAAAAAATACTTTTAGAGGCCTAAGACGATTATTTTGTGATACAGGCGCCTCTCGTTAATTCAAACCTGCGTTGATTCGAACCTCTCCATAATTGGAAGTTATCACGAGTTCCCTAGAAAATCTCTTTATATTTCGAATTCGAACAAAATCTATACACTTGGTAATTCGAACAAAAAAATCACCGCTAAGTAACAAAACGACGCGTTAATTCGAAGCCATAGGCGTCCAACACTCGATAGTTCAAAATTATTTGATTGCATAGAGGTACATTTTAAGACAAGTTTAAACTTGTAACTTGCATATAGTTTCACACACACTTCCGTTTGGTTAGTTTAGTTTCAGTTTTCTTTGTGGTTACAGATTAAAAAATTGTGCTAATTATGAGTCCTAAAAAGTATAACGACGACTGCTTAAAATTAGCAGTTAATAAATAATAATTGATTATTACTCAATAATTCGAACGTTCATATTTTTTCTCTCGAAAACTGCGAACCATTTGATTGATTTTAAACTCTCGATAATTCGTAAAATTATAAAAGTCCTTCGAGTTTCGAATTAACGAGAGTCGACTGTATTACAAACTACAAATTAATATACCCTTGGCATAGCTGCCATAAGTTTTATGAACACAAACGTCTTAGAAAGTTCCTTACTATTGAATGTTTGTCATTCTGCTACTAGGGCTGGGGTAGTGAAAACAACTACTACAAAACTAAAACAGCCACTACACTCATCATATGTGCATCAAAATACGCAGTTCCATCATTAAAAATTCCTTTTCTATAAAATTCTTTTGCGAAGGTACTTAAGATAGTACCTATGTCTTTATTGACAACCAATTTCATAAAGATGTTTGATGAAATCTTGTCATTTGAAAGAGAACAACGAGATAAAAGATACACAGAATAATTAACCTCTTATATGATGAAAATACTTTTACCTAAAATTAAAAGTATTTGAAAATAATGTCTCACGTATCCGAAATAACATCAGCAATTCTAATTGAATGATAAGAACGAAGTTAACTAGTTATACCTTCGAAATGTTCGCATAAATAAAAACCTTACTTGTGTTTTCTATTTTATAAAACTTATATACTGAACAATTATCGCCAAATCTTCTCGATGAATTTGAGAGTAATTTTGTTCCGATAGGAGAGAGTGCTTGATGCAAACAATACAGGCTTGTGCGAGCACACCTTCAAGTCCGTAGGGACTCAATGGGTTTGTCTGGGTCAAATAACTCTAATAAATTATTTTGTAGCAGCAGTCTGAGCAGCAGATGTCCAGTTAAACGTAACACCCATTTGCAAAAGAAAATTAAGCTCTCTTAGCTCGGCAGACAAATTTGGTACAAAATTACCATAATAATTTATTAATCCCCGATAGGATTGGAATTCATTTGGAATAAATTTCTAGGCGATGGAGCTCTTTGTATAGCCTTAACTTTTTCTATATTATGACGCAATCCATTTTTTTGGAAATGGTATGACTCAGATAGTTTATTTTAGTAACACTTTTCAAAATTCATTTTCACATTAAACTAATTGAGTTTCCTTTTTTGAAAGGAAGTGCCTTTCAAAATATCATGAAATATAAGAAATTCCTCTAAGGATTTGATCCATTACGGATTGAAAAATGGAGGGTGCACCAGCAACTTTAAAAGGTAGACGCGTGTACTGATATACGTCTTTATGGGTGTCAATATTTTTCAATTTAAAATTTATTTTTATTATTCTTTTCAATATAAAAACTTACAAACTAGACAAAAATGATTAAATCTAACTTAAAGTTAACAGGATACTTATTCTAGGTTACTGGTCCTTATGCGGACGCTCTAAACTTAACTATATCACTTATTACTATTACCTTTCGGCCTTAATTAATAATACTTTTTGAAAACTTGCACTCTTTATGCCTTTATGGGTGTTTATAGTGACGTATTCTCTTGATAATTCTGAGAGTTTGAGCTACTGGTTAGCACTTGGAAGATCGATTATGATAGTGCTGAGCTTCAATGAAACGATTAATAGTGACCTTGTAGTAAATGCAAATACGTATTTTTTGGTTTGGACACTATCCCTACTGGAGATGCATTGCTCTTCTGAACATAACCTATTTAACTCATCTTCAACTTTTTCACGCAGCTTATACGGTACATTTGTCTATTACTATTTGTCTATTTGGTCTATTACTTGATTTGGCGAATTATGAGAAACTATACGTGGGAATTTGTTTCAAATTTAATTTATAGCACTGCTTTGTTTAAGATTTACTTTATAGTTCTTTGCTTTATAAAATTGCATCTTTGAATTGCATTGAGTAGCAATGTGAACCTTTTTTTTAACTTAAAGCATGCCCATTGCTTTTTTTTGTCGGTGGTTGCCATTGTACTACTATTCAGACACCTTACATTAATGTACTTAGTTTTCCCGTCTTTCGAAGAAAAACGAGAAGAAGCTTCAGTGATAAAGAGCTTAGATGTTCGGCACTCACCACGTCAGCCCCGATGATCCGCCATCTGATGCGAGCATAGGCCAGACAACTGCAGAGAAAGTGTTCTGCTGTGTCATGTTCCTCACCGCAAGCAGGACAGGTAGTGGTGTCGCTTAAGCCCAACACATTTAAGAGTTTAGCAAAAGCTTGGTGGCCCGAAAAAACGCCTACAAGCAGCCTACAGTCGATTCTCCTCAGAGATAGAAGAAAAGATGCTGACCTTTTGCAAATGTCCGGGCGCAGTAGTTTGGTCTGTCTACATCCACCGCAATCGCGCCACCGAATCTTGTATTCACGAGAAACCCAAGAATCGATAGACGACATGACTAAAGATGCAGGCAGAACCAAAACAGGTTCGGGTCCTGAGAAAACTTCTTCTGAACCTTGCCTAGCAAGCTCATCCGAGATCTCATTTCCCTGGATGCCAGTGTGACCTGGTACCCAGACAAGATTCACTGTGTTCAGTCTTCCGACCAAATTCAGAGAAAGCTTGAGTTCGAGCACTAGCTTGGACGAGGTAAGAGGTAAGAGGGTTTGGAAACCTGATGCATGTATACGCAAGGGGTAGTAAAGTCGTATATCATCGCATTCCACAAAGACACCAGCACAAGACCCCTGCCCGGTTTTGGAGCCATCCGTGAAAATACGATGGCATTCAATCCATGGTTCAGAGTCTGACCGAAGCCATTCCGTTACCTGTGGAAAGTTGACATGGTAGTTTTTTCGCAGAAGGATTTCTGGTGTCATTGCATCAGACGGCATATCCATAAGACAGGGGTCAAAGGATAATTCTCGAGCAAGTTCTTCAAAATTCCAGTGCGCATGGTACCAAAAACCACCAGCTAGGGAAGGCTCCTGTACAGCCGAGACAAGCCGTTCTTTGGAATTTGGCAAAAGAAGCAGTAACACGTTTCCGCGAAAGCCTGTTCCACCAAACAACTGATGCGTATGAGAGTAGCGGTCTAATCATGGCCCTATAGATCCAAAGGACCCGTTTCGGAGACAAGCCCCATGTCTTACCAAAAGCGCCTTTACACTGCCAGAAAGTCGACAGCGCTTTATCGGTTTTCGATTCGACATGTTTGGGCCATAGAAGTTTTTTATCAAGGATTACACCCAGAAATTTGACTTCATCGGATATAGGGATGGTGACACCTTTAAGCACGAGATGGGACAGACCAGTGATGATTCTCCTTCTCGTAAAGAGAACAACCGTGGTTTTAAGAGGCCCATTGCTTACTCGGACATCCATCTGAATCATGATCACTCTTAACACAGCGATGACTCTTCTGCCTCCGTGTCATCACGGGCTTACAGAACTCAGCTGACGATGACTGTACTTTAAATTTGTCATTGTGACCTTGACGTATAACACACGTGTTCTGTATTTCACTTTTGGGTGCGATCCTCTTGCTCTGACCTTCAGACATTTCTTTTAAGGAATTTGCACCTCGACCTGCACAGATAAACCTGTCCCGCAAAGCTCTATTCAAAAAAATTGTCAAAATTACTTTTCTCGGCTAAATATTTTAGCTTTCGAGTGTATAGTACTCCATCACAGTCAGCCTTCCAGAACTTAAAAAACTTTGCGATTTCATTTCTCACATTCTCAAAATATGTTGCTAATTCACTCGTACTCGGATCGTCTGGTGAAAATAGCTTTCGCAAATAGGAATAATATAAGTAATGAAAAGAGGCACTTTCTTTGCTTCTACGACATCGTTCACTATAAAGAACTGCTGTAGCCGCATCTCAAACTCCACGAAGTCATTTCCGATGACGAAAGGATCCATGTGCCCGATCATGATTAAAACACTATTTTTTGATTCAATTTTGATTTCGGCTTGTTCGCGTTTAAGGTTTGCCATCAGTCATATGTAAAAATTCCGTTAATTTCTAATACATTTTATTTTCCTCGTCACCAAATTATGATATCCGCATCAGATATTCTTTAAAAAAGCAAACTTCTCTTATCTGTAGAAGTATAATCGCGTTATTCAATGTCAACTTACATACTGAACTATAATCGAAAGATCTGACTCTAGATATGTAAATGTGGACAGCATATACTTTGTTTTGTCCTTGTTTAACTTTAGACTCATTTTTGCGGCTTGTGTCTTCACCAGGGTACGGAAACGCACGCTCGCGTGCACACGCGAACAGCTCACGTCTCAGTTTTTACTCGCGTGCGCGTGCGTGAGTCGATTTATATTTTTCGCACCGCACGCGCACGTGAGTGAGTTTTGGCAAAAACAGAAAATGTCCGCTCGCGTGCGCACATGAGACGTGAGTAATGTTCGTGAGTAGTTTTTTTAAATTCGAATTTCAGGATTAAGGAACTGGATTGGTGTATGAAAAACATGTTTTCTGTGTAATTGGAGTGTTGAGGTGCGGCAGGGCAATAGATATGTTACGCGTGGTTTTTGTTTGCAAAATTTTTGAATTTAGCTGGAGAGATTTATGGCTATGCAAAACGAGTACAAAACAATTAGAAGTTGAAATCTTGTGTTAAATAAATAGTTTTATAGACGGGATTTGGGTTAATGTCTCCTTAAAACTAGTAGTGGGTGCATTGTTTTTTTGATAATAGAGTAAGGTTTTAAGAATTTCGAATTTTAACCTTCAGATGGCTTATATTGAAAATTCGAAGGAGAACTTGAAGATGTACCAACCATCTCCAGTTCTAGAAGTATTTAAATTAAGGAATTCGTTTTCGAAAGAAGAAAATAAAATTAATTAAGTCTTAATACGACTAACAATAATTAAGTTGCAACGGAAACTATGATAAAGAGTTAACCGGAAGAAGTCCAGCGAATATAAAACGTTCCTATCAATTTCTACATAACAACACAGCAATGAATCTGTGGCATTGAAATCCAGCAAAACAAACCAGCTGAATGCAATGCCATAAGAACCAATATAAATATAAATGATAATGCAGCTAAAAACAGGATATTAATCCATGAAGCATACCCCAACCTCCATAAAACGCCAACCAAAGATTTCGAACATCTCACGGACGAACTGCTCATGAGCGTGCTGAATAGCTCTTCTCTAAAGATGCTGTCATAAGCGACTTTTAAATCGGTAAAAAGGTGGTGAGTATCGATCTAGTGGTCCACTGTGAACTTGCCAGGCTTAAAATCGCACCGTTAGGGTCCAATCAGATCGTTGGTAAATGTTTTCTCGCGCTTACACCGAAATGATCTTACCGGCGAGGTTTAGGAGACTGATACCTCTATAGTTGTCGCAGCTTACGAAATCTTGAAAATGTAGTTGGTGTTTACGGCCAAGTCTTATCCTCTTGCCTTTAATAGTTTAATGTTGAACCTTAATGCCGATATTTTTATCCTCACTCTATTTTGGTCGGGTAGAGGTTTTTTTTTTATATTCTCAGCACTGAGAGCGACTCTACTCCAAGGTCTCCTTGTTTATCTCCATGGGTCTCTGTTCGGATATTGTTCCTTGGCAGGTCGTTTTTACCTTTTGGTAAACTAGCACCTCTATATTTAAATTTTAAGCACTGCTATTGATTGTCCTCACCATTTATAAAAAGCACATACAACTCGCATGATTCAGTTTTACGGCGCCACATATACAAGCCTTGTCCCAATGACAGCATCTGTCTCTTCAGAATACATTTGACTATTGTTGGTCCTTGATCATAATAGTTTAACTTCTACAAGGCTGTGTCACAGCAAGGACCAAGGTATAATTTCAAATATATTGATGAGTCAGTTTCCATTATTTTTTCATCTCCCCCTCCCATAAGTTCGATATTAAATAGATTAAAAAAAAAATTCCCTTAACACGAGGTAAATAATGTTTAAAACAAAATTTAATCTAACGTCAGCCATGTCCAGGGACTAATCTACTTGTAATGTAAGAGTTATTAAATGTTAAAGGTTTCTCCCCCGCGTAATGTTGAAACTCATTACTAAGTAATGTAATTAGGGCATAAAGTAAAGTGGGGTATATTTTAAGTATAGTCAGACAAATGCATACTTATTTTTTAGCTTGACTTGGCAGTGAAGCGGCGGTGATGACAGCATGCAAATTGAAATGCCCAGGATATCCTGTTGCAATATGATGTCACAATGATGTCAGATTTCGATTTTATACATACTTTGTTGTACGGTCTTCTAGGCGGCGCGGCGTTTGTTCAGGCTTGTTACAGATGGATTGGGGGAACTTAAGATGCTTAAAATTATTATTTAAGGACTGATTGAGTGCGGGTTTTATTAAAACTTAAACGGTCTATTGGCATTAGCAAGTTGATGGAATGAGTCCGAATGAAGGAAATTTTGATTGTTCGGCAACATTTTTCAATTGCATGACATCTCCCAAGAGTGTCTTTCTTTAGATTGGTGTCTCGATTGTAATCAGAAAGTTGTTTTTGACTGAGTGAAGTCTGTAAATGTATTCAATTGTTTGAGGTCTTCAGGAGTTAAAGTCGTTTGATGTATTTGAAATCATTTATGTCAGCCAGGAATAATGCATTAAAACGCCAACCATTTTGAAGTCATCATTGGAGCAATAATATAGGAGCAATCAGAAATGCGAAATCAAAAAGAATGCATTATTTTGTATCCTTCAAGGACATACAACATACATTAGTTTAGCTTAAAGGGAATTTCTAAAACTAATATCGCGAAATCCAGATATAAGAAAAGCCGGAAACGAAAGGAAGGTTTATCATTAACTTAAGCTTCTCTACCACGTACTGACAATCTGACTAGGCGATTGCGAAGAGTAAAACCCCTTGAATAAGCTGTTTAGGTTAAACAATAAAAAAAAACCTTTTGAGAACTTCCTTAAGACTACCCGAAATAAAATTTGCAAAAAAAAATGCAAAGATTTTGTTAAAGTCCCTCATTACTTTCTTTTGCGGAATACATAGAGGCTAGAACCTAAAGCCACAAACATTCCCTGGCAATGCCGCAGTATGTTCAGTAGAACCTGGGGTCTTAACCTCAGGCTTGTTCACTGGATATTCACTCGCATTGTCAGACCTTGTTTAGTGGCCAAGAGCTAACACTCTCAGAAGCCATTCAACAACACCTTGCGTGTGTATGCATTACGGGTACAACGAAAGTAACTCCAACTGCTGCTATGGAAGTTTTGCTCTGCTTACCTCCCTTGCAGTCCTTTGCTTTCAGTGAAGTCAGAAAAGCTATTTACTTCATGTATTATGCATGTGCTTATTGGACGGTAGGTCAGTATCTGCGAAGGAAAAGAGAGGTGTGAGGTTCAGAGCGGTTCTGGATGATTTAACTGGCCACAGAGCAGGAGCACTCGACTCTTCTTCTTCTCTCCATTTAATGACGAGATTATGATCAGGATAACAGGGACCATAACCCTCCCACTTCACTGCATTCCTACTGGTCCGCCTGTAAGGTTCTCCCGTTCGACCTCAAAAAATATCTGCAAGCATTCCGATTTTGGATCACTTCATCATTGAGGCCAATCAAATCCTGCTTTATCTGCATTTGTGTGATCCAGGAGTTTTTAGGCCTGCCTCTCTTAAGCGATTGTAAGGGAATATTGATTGCCATTGCCTTTTTGACGGGGTTCGTAGGATCCCACCTTTGAACATGACAATTTTTTCGAGATGGGTTCTTTGACGCGAAGGGTTCCTCGGATTCTGGAACTTCTAATTCGACCAAGCTTTGTTACTCCTGCTGTCATGCGAAGCATCTTCAACTCAGGTGCTGTCAACTTGCCCTAATACTTTTTGTACATTGTTCAGCATTGTGAACCGTATGTGAGCGTCGGACGCACAACTGCGGTGTAGAGAACTTTCATGCACTCGAATTCGAATCCATGTGCTCAAAACGCCATTTTGAAATGAAAGAGCTGATGCTCTGGCTAGGCAAGGCTCCAACCATAGGGTACTGCTCGTCTGTTCACAAAAGTGAAATTACTGAGCGCTTATGTCTACAGCACACCAAGGCATAATTTGCCATCATGCAGGTATTTCAAACTGTTAGTTGACGGTCCCATAGTGAGCAAATAAAAATATCTGCTTGGACTAAAAGATGTGATTTGAAAGCCCTAATTGGACTTGTAACTGGTTTCAGTCCTCTCAACGAGCATCTAAACAGGATAAGAACTAGAAGCTCGGGCCTATGCGAGTGCTGTCTGGAAGATGATAAACGATGTCTCACTTTATCTGTGACCGCCCCTCTTTTGCCAGAACCAGACAGGCAACTCTCGGCAAGCACTTGATATACGAAGACAATTTAAATTAAATCGAACCAGCTGACCTCATGTGACCCCTGTCTAATGGATATGCATCGGATTCTAATGCCATAATAACGGAACTTTGGCTGCGTAAAAATTTGAAAGCTGAATTTCCCCAAGTTCACAAATGGCTGCCGCCAGCAATTGAATTAGAAAAAGGATGCAATCGCATTTTTACGAATGGTTTCGAAACCTGTCACGGTTCAGGCGCTGTTGCTTTCGTAAAGTGTGACAACGTAAGTCTTTTGTTTTCGTATGGCATAAATGCATAGGCCTTCCAAACACTGGTGGGCTTGCTTTGTTTTCACCACTAAAAGGCGTTCTACATTTCCTTTGCTTTGGGCTCTTGGGTACGCTTCCATCAAAGACCGCCGCCTTAGGCATTCGTTCAGCCACACTTCAAGCACCAGAACACTGTATAACGGCCGTTCCATGCGGTAAAAGATGAGTCGATTAGGATGGAACTCTTTCTTCGCTATCTCTATCCTTCCACGAATCCACAAAATGTTCGTCGGGACCTTCAGAATCCGTGCGGCTGTCGTAGTTGAGAAACTACGGATGGATTGTCGTTGTCGGGAGTTCCAGATGGAGTACAAACCGTCAAGTTGTCTTCCATACCATAAGTAAAAATTAGTGCACGGCAGGAAACTTATTTATAGAAAAATATATAACCCCAGTTACCAGCAGAAGATGGCCGCGGCAATCCCTTTCATCACATGAGGACGTAAGTTACCTTACTAAGTCCTTTATCTACTTCTAAATTAGTGCTTCAACTGAGGAACTCTTTGAACTCTATCGGAAGCCTGAACACCCGAAGTCTTGTTTGGGATCCGGCTCCTTCTTACTTACTTAGGCGGGACTACAGTCCGGATGGCCTCAACCAATAATCCTCTCCAACTAGCGCTATCTATCATAATCTATCATTCAGTGAATACCTGTGACTTCAATGAATACTAAAGAATGCATATTTATTTTTGACTTGGGCATGCTTCACCCGCTTTCGTTTCGACGTCATTAAGTAATTCGTTCAGTCGGGATCTGAAATTTTAAACCTTCGGATTTTAACATCATATGTGAAATTCGAACCACCAGGCTCCTCCATATGGAATGCCGAATATCTTGGGAGTCCTTAATTACATGTATGTCATTACTAAGTCGCATCTATCTTAGAAAAACTACGCAATAAAAAGGAACCACAAAAAACCACACACACAAGCTTAACTTAAGCAATAAATCGTCCGTCCAACTCTGCGTTCGTTGCGGGTAATATGGCAATTAATTACCACTTTTCTGGCGCTCTTCCTAATTAAATAATTACCTCTCGGTGGGTTCCTGTCTAGATATTATTTATAAACAAAAATAGCCGTATACCTTCATTTAGATATGAAGTTAGAAGAACGGAAAACTTCCAGTTCATTAATTTCTCCTTAATTGAATTTGTCCATTTCTGGAAATTTATTTACTTTGTATAAATCTATTTATAGCTTATCCAGAAGGTGTTACTCTACTCGTAAGTGAAATATTAAAGCAAAAATAAACAATATCTTGTTTACCCTTGCTGCGGCCTTGTCTCTAAAAACAGAATCAACGTCGTCGTTGCATTAGTGTAGAGTACCCTGATGAAGGATGTCCTTTTTCTTGTTATATTCTTTATTTTTGTTTGCATTCTTGGGACACTTTCGCTCGGGAAACAATACACTCAAATGGTGTAGGAGAGAAGTATACACATGTACATGTATAGTCAAATGCTGAGTATAGTTGCAAGCGAACAATGGAACAAAAGAAATCGTCCTGCTGAAAGGCGAAATGGAGGCGACACAGGTTAAAACGGCAATAAGGACGACGCCTTAAGTTGTAGCTGTGAGCCTTGCACCATTGAAATCATCAGGTGTCCTTTTAATATTAAAATAATTCTATCGATTATCGCAATACGATAATCTATTTATTGAAGTAAAGCTTCCTCATGGTTCTGATGGTTATGTGACTATCGGTGGACTTTTTTTTTATAAACTGCTACGTTATGTCCTGCACGCGATTTCTTTTTTTGTGTTTCCGATTAACAAAATTAAAATTTAAAATTTTAATAATCAAATGGCATTTGTTGGCTGCCCAACAATAGGTCGTCTTCTTTTGTGCGTTAAAGCGAAAACAATGACGTGGTTGATACTGAAAAGTTTTAAAGAAAAATTACGCAATTATCTGTTCGACAAGGTGGAGCCTCACTGTTTAAAGAGACCGTTCACCTTTATGGTCATTGAATTATTGAATTGCTCTAGGCACGCGAAGGAGCAGAAGTTAAGTTATAGATAAGTAAGAGGAGCTGAAATGCAGAAAGGGGGAACATTTCTGTCTGACCCTTCAAACTCAGCAAATAAGAAATAAAATCTGCTTCTCTCCTTTTTAAATCGACGAGTTTAAGATCAGAATTTTAGGGAGTTATGGTTGTCATTTTTCCATTTTACTGCATCCGTTCTTACTCACCTGTTTCCTATTACTTCGTCAATGAGGCCAATCAAATGTTGACCAATTTTTTTCCTCTTTTTCGCGCTTGTATAGGGTTGATGGATATTGTGCTTTTGACGGCGTTTTTAGGGTTCTTCCTAGGAACAACAGAGCCGGCCGTGATCCACTTTTTTCGAGATGGGATCTTGAAAGCTTTCTCGGATCTTTGGACTTCTTTTTCTATTAATCCTCATCCGCTGTCAAGCGATGCCGTCAATTTGTCTTAATTTTTTTGGTGACTGTCAGAGATTACAGATACTCATGCGCAATTTTTGGGTTAATACGATACCCATTAATCGTCGGCAATGAATACTGTTGCACTTTAGCGTCTGCGACTTTTCCTTCAAGCAACAGAGGGTAGATAATCGACGACAGCAATACCTACTTTGATGACTCCAGCATGGCGTCTTACTCTTGTCTTTGCTTCTTTGTACACGTCCAAGATCTAAGAATTTCAAAATAAATAAATATATGGATGGAATTATGTTCCACCTGACATTTTTCGGTGTAGGTGCTTATCGTTCCTCGTTGTCTTAGCGCCACCCATATCCCATTTTCAAAATCAACCAGCCTTTCGCCTATTGTAGTATTTGAGCGATTTCTCAACCTTTTTAACTGTAATATTATCGGTTATTTGTTCATAGTAAATAAGGCTCCTGAAAAGTATAGCCCTCACAATAATGCCGCCACCTTTATAATTTTGTTGTCATCTACAAGGAGTTCGCCTTGAGCATTGTTAATGATCTTCGGCAAGTTGTTTGAGTTGTTCTGTCGCAGCTTGGTAGGTCGGTTCATAATCAGCACGAGAAGTAGATATTTGTTTCAGCTCATACAGGTTTTCAATACTATTTGCTTGAATTTGAGTGCACTTCTTTTTTTAAGAGACTTGCAACTGTATTCCAAATCAAGCCAAATCTACTATTTTGGACACTTTGGATCACCATGTTTCCTTGTTGTGTTGCTAGCGCCCTTTTGAATTTCTAAGCACTAATTAAGCTCTGTAGAGAATCTCACATACTTATTTGTTCACTCCACTTGTCATCCTTAACTCCATCGATATTGTTAGCCAGGTACTTTCGTATGTTGATGGTAACGTACGAACTTTGACTTTTTCTTAATGCAGGTTGTACCAGGTTGTTTGTTTCTCCATGAATATATCTGTTGGGAGTTCTGCCAGGTGATCGCTTCTCCCAAGATAACTTTGTAGTATTTAAACTTTATAAAGTCAATCTGTTTGGCGAACATGCTATTTAGCACGATTAGACCGTATGACCGTTTGACTTGAGGTATCTTTACGAGAAGAACCGGAAACCGTAACTTTTATGTTTTATCATTATAATTTGTTGAGCATTTGTTTTTAGATAATTTAAGAGGAAAGAAACTGTTCTTCGGCCTGAATCACACAAATCATGATATCTCGTCATTTTCCTTGAAGAGGTTGAGATTTCTTGTTTTTATGCCGACCACTGTTCTGTTTCTTTTCCTTTTCTGATTTTAGAGTGCTCCTATTTCCCAGTAATCGGACGACACTGAAGTTATGGTCCTTGGTTTCAGACAGTGCCATAGCCAACTTTTGGAAAGGTAACAATGAACTGTCCAAGGTCCAAAAAAAAACGCAAAAATTAGGAACCTAGAAGTTCATGGACCTTCTTAATTTACTTTGATTTAAATCGTGTAAAAACACATACATGCTCTAAGAAGTGAGCCGTGCCATGAGATATAATTTGGAATTCTATGGTTTAGAAAATCTACTCCCCTTGTGTCGGCCTAAACAAATCATGGCGACCTACTGGTTATTTATCTTTAGCTTTATATCCAGACATAATCGGTCTTATGAGAAGTTGATCAGAGTTTCCAATATACTCTATCCAAAGGCCTATAACATAAAAGTTGGGAAGAAAATATGTCTGCCTAAAATAAAGGGTGATTTTTTAGCTGGTTTGGTTTTGGCAACACTGGTTTTGACAGCTGACGTGTGTTTAGTACCTTGTGTCACTGTCAAACAGCTTCAGTTTGGTTTGCAATTTAACCATGGATCGTCTTACAAATGAACAACGCTTGCAAATTATTGAATTTTACTATCAAAATTCGTGCTCGGTTCGAAATGTTCATCGCGCGCTGCTTCCATTTTATGATCGGCATTCTCGACCTTCTGAGCAGTCTATTCGGAAGATTGTGACCAAATTTCGCACCAAATTTACTTTGTTGGACATTAAACCACCAACACGTTTACGTACTGTGCGTATTGAAGAAAATATTGCGGCCGTATCAGCTAGTGTGACAGAAGACCGCGAAATGTCGATTCGGCGCCGTTCCCAGCAGTTAGGCCTTTGTTACAGCACTACGTGGAAAATTTTGCGGAAGGATTTGGGCGTAAAGCCTTTTAAGATACAGCTGGTGCAAGAACTAAAGCCAGCCGACCTACCACAACGCCGAATTTTTGGTGAATGGGCTCTTGGAAAGCTGGCCGAGGATCCGCTTTTTTATCGAAAAATTGTGTTCAGCGATGAGGCTCATTTTTGGTTGAATGGGTACGTAAATAAGCAAAATTGCCGCATTTAGAGTGAAGATCAGCCAGAAGCATTGCAACAGCTACCAATGCATCCCGAAAAAGCCACTGTTTGGTGCGGTTTATGGGCCGGCGGCATTATTGGGCCATATTTCTTCAAAGATGATGCGAATCGCAGCGTTACTGTCAATGGTGAACGCTACCGAGCGATGATAACAAACTTTTTTTTGCCCGAAATGGAAGTTCTTGACTTGCATGATATGTGGTTTCAACAAGACGGTGCCACATGCCACACAGCACGCAAACAATGGCGCAATTGCGAGGCGAGTTTGGTGAACAGTTAATTTCACGTTTCGGGCCGGTCAATTGGCCGCCTAGATCGTGCGATTTGACACCATTAGATTATTTTTTTGTGGGGGTATGCCAAGGCTAATGTGTATAGGGACAAGCCCGCTTCGATTGACGCACTGGAAGCCAACATCCATGCATTCATTCGTGAGATACCGGCCGATATGTGTGAAAGAGTATGCCAAAATTGGACTCAGCGGATGGGCTACCTGAGACGCAGCCGCGGTCAACATTTGCATGAAATTATCTTTAAACATTAAATTGCAAGGTTCAAACTATCGATTCAAATAAATATTTCATTCATTTTTTCGAATTTTTTGTGTTTTTTTTTAAAAAAAAAGTTCTAAACCTCTTAAAAAATCACCCGGTACCATCATGTTTTCATACAAACTTATCGACCTATTAAAGTTTATTACTTTGGTGAAACACTCTTATGTGCAGTTGCTAAAATAATTAGAGACTTTAAATACTAACTTGGCCGACACGGTACATCTTCTCTTCTTCGGTTCTAATCTATTTCAAATCTGTTGTAAGTTGTCCATTTGGTATACGTCTTGCTTAGGAAGTCAGGCCCCGCAGACCAAGTTGAGTGATTAAAATTAATCGGATCTTAGGTGCATCCAACCGACGTTTGTCATACCGTGAAAAACATTGATAGCAATAAAAAAGTATTTTTACTGACGGCTCAGGTCTTCTCGTTGCAACAACACTAGTCCTAGTTAGCACAGAAATAACCTCCTTTCCGCACACATTTTAGTTAAATTGTTTTTAAATAATTTACATATTTTACGATATCCATCGTTTTTAGTGACAAACCTTTCATTATAAAACACACATACTTGTTTTCATCATTTTAAGTATAACAACTAAAACTTCCTATATAATTTATATATAATTTTCCATTTATATCCTTGTTCAAAGTAGACAATTCCGTGACAAAACTCTATTGACATTTATATCTCAACGAACTGATCTGCATTTTTTTATTGCCGTGCAGGTTAGTTACAAATTCTGCATCCAAAGTTTTTTTTAATCAGAATGCAATCACTTTGCTTTTAAAAGCGAGTTTAACCTCAAATTAATGAGAACCGTGCAGCTCTTATTTTCGGGGAAAAATAATTTTGTTTTGAAATTCTTTCATTTTATCCCGAATGAGATTAGTTGAGATTACCTTTTTCATACAAAATTGTGGGTGCAGTGGTTAGTGCGTTGGACTACTAAACAACGGGACCCAGGTTCAAATCTGTCTAAAGGTTTTTTATGCGCTGCTCCCCCCACCTTTGGATAAAGGCTGACTAACATCCAAAATTAAGACTTGTGACGCGAAGATTCTCAAATATGTCGTACGGAATCGGCTTAAAACGGTATGTCCCTTCCATTCGGTGTCAAATATACAACTACGTCCACACAATGTTTGGGAAAACAATCCTCTCGGTGATGTATAGGTTAAAAATGAGAACGTTCAACACTTGTCAAATTGTTTTTGATTCAAATAAAGCACTTACCTAAACCAATAACAAGAGAAACATTTATAATTAGTTACTCTGCAGATTAAACTAATCAAACAAACAATAATCATCTTGAAGACATTTTTTTTTTAATAAAAAATATTTTCTCATTACAGAATTTCATCGCAAAACCATTTGAAATGCTGCTCATTGTGCGATTAAAAAGAAGAAAAAAAACGCACTTAGCTTCAGCAGCCAAAACCAAAAATAGACGACAGCACAAAGAAACGCAACTTTATCGCAACAACAACCAAAAACTACACATTCCGATCCCAGCAGTAGCAGCACTTTTCCACAGGACGCCAAAGCGCACAGTTAACTTTCGACATTCATAACCATACATCCATACATCCATACATATACGAATAACCACTTGAACGCCACAATTGTTTGTGGGTGCGTTCGGAGGGCGGTCATGTTTGAGCGTCGCCCCATCCTAGGACTTCTGATTGGTTTGACCCTATGTATCTCAATATGGCGAATATCAGTGCAGGAGCCACCGCTCTACACCACCGAATATGGCTATGGCAATCAATTGTCATTCGACGATCATCGTCCATTGCCAACGGCCTCAGATTTGAGGCACACTCTGCCGCAACCAGCCGAATCTCAGCAACAATATCGTCGAACGAATTATGCGCGTTCCGCCGTCCCAGATGGACGCACAACTCCGCACAACTTTGACAGCGATAACTCAATCTCAAATAATAATTTAAGTTTCGTTAGCTTTACCACACAGTCGGTGTCAGCGTATGACTATGAGTCATTGCCAGCAAACGACTATACAACACTCGTAGATCTTAAGGACTTTCGGCTTTTGATCAACCAGCCACCGTGTCCACGTGGTAATACCGCGTTCTTTCTGGTTCTTGTCCATTCAGCGCCAGAGAATCAAGAAAAGCGGCAGATAATCCGCGAAACATGGGGATCCGTACAGAGTCGTCACCTGCGATTGCTGTTCCTTTTGGGATCCGTGGCCAGTGGAAAACTTCAGCACAAGTTGGACATGGAAAACGCAAAATTCTCAGACTTGGTGCAAGGTAACTTTGTCGACGACTACCGGAACATGACGTACAAGCACGTGATGGCTTTGAAGTGGTTCGTCTACTATTGCCCAGAAGCCAAATTCCTGATAAAGACCGATGACGATGTCTTTGTGAATACTCTACAACTGCTGGAGTATGTGGAGCTGCACCAGCAGGTACAGCCACCACCTCTATTGTCACCGTTCACACCGCGTAGCTACCATGTACCTAGCAGCAGCAGCAGTAGTAGTAGTAGTAGTAGTATTAGTAGTAGTAATAGCTTAAGTCATAATACTAGTCATATTCTGAATGCGCTTCAGTCGAAAAACTTCCTATTTTGCCAGAGACAAGCGGGTGCGCGGGTCAAACGCAGCTACCGCTCCAAGTGGCGCGTCAGTGGCCGAGAGTTCGCTGGCCGATACTATCCGACTTACTGCCCTGGCTATTCAATAATGTACTCACCTGATGTAGTGTTTCGACTCTACAAAGAGGCACAGCGCTCCAAGTACTTCTGGATCGATGATGTTCACATAACTGGCACCCTGGCGCAGAATTCAAACGTTACGATAACAAGTTTCTGGCCATGGAGATTGGATCCCGGCGCGTACGAGGATATTGTGAGTGGCAAGACTGATATTGGCCATTATATGTTTCTCTTTGCGTGGGCAAATATAAGTGATCAGCAGATTCGTGACCTATGGGTATTGACTCTTAGTCATTTCAATTCCACGCGGTTAAATGGTGGCGCATACAAATATGACACCTTCAGGTAGTTATGTTGGTTTTTCTCCTGTTAATCTCTATCGTTAATCGCTATCGGCATCCCGTACCTGAAGGATCTAATGGAATGTTCGGTTATACATTTTTTTTTTGTTTTCTTCTTGTACTATACACTTTCTCTTTTAATTTGTTTATTGCTGTGGATGAGTGTGGGCAAGTAGAGCTAGTAAATAAAAGACAATTGAACTCGACTTGACTGCTTATAAAATATTCTACATACTCGTTCGTTCTCATTGAAGAAACTTTGCAAGGACGATAAAAGTTGTCAGGGCCACTTGTACTTAGACATGGTATCAGACAAACATTTTGAATTCAAGTTGATCCTGTCATGTAATATTTAGTCATATAAGTGGTATTCCAACTAATTCTCATTGGAAGCACTAAGAACTTGAAAGAAAGACCGGCCTGATTTTTTTTTTTATTAAAAATATACATATTTCGGGGTATAGAGTGCCCCAGTACCACCCCAAGTTTTTATTACCTGCTTAAGTCTGACAACATCAAGTATAAGAACTGTCATGAGAAGCTTGGAATCGGCATAAAATCGTACGTCCCTTCCATTCGTGTCAAAAATATATTATTTACGCGTGATTTGTAAAGCGTAGTTTTTTTAAAAATCAAATAAAACACTCAAATTCGCATCAAATATTCAAAATTTGTATTGTAATCGATAAATAGGCCTTTGCCATTTACGTTATAAAGACAACTTCATGTAAATTGTGTTTCGTGGCTTCGTTTCAAATGGTCCAACTTTTCGTCACTTTTTCGAGCATTTCGGCCTGTATTCCACGAATTATGCGTGTGATGTTATCCTGTAAGGCTTCAATCGTGTTCGGCTTGTCCATATAGACTAACGACTTACACAACCACACCAGAAATAATCAAGAGGCGTTAAATCGCATGATCTTGGCGGCCAACTCACAGGGCCATTTCTAGAGATAAGCTGCTCGCTAAAATAATCCTTTAACATTTCCATTGTTTCACGAGCTATGTGGCATGTGGCACCGTCTTGATGAAATCACATGTCAAACAAGTTCAACTCAGCCAACTGGGGCAAAAATAGTTGCGTATCATGTTACGATATCGTTCGCCGTTGACGGTAATTTCTTCCACGGTCGTCCTTTGAGAAAAATGGACCGATGATGCCACCAGCCTATTTTTGTATGGCATGTGGCTGTTCATCACTCCACATGGGACAGTTTTGCTTATTTACGTATCTGTTGATCCAGAAATGAGCCTCATCGCTGAAAACAATTTTTCGATAAAACAGCGGATTTTCACATTTTTCACGGAGCACGAATTTTGATAAAAAATTTCAATAATTTGCAATCGTTGCTCGTTTGTAAGTCTTTCCATGATTAAATGGCAGAGTATACTAAAAACGTTTCACTTTGACAGAAGACGTTTGAACGCCATTACTAGCCAGAGTTGTCAATCTGAAAAACTCAGCTCTTAAAAAATCACCCTTTACAATAATTTGAAGGTTGGCCGCCATCTTTAATTGAGAATTAGACTATTTTAAATTCAAATTCTTATATAATATACTTCAGACTTGAACTTTCAATTAATATAAAAAATATTTCCCGCTACCATTTTACAAAGTTTAACTTCTTGAGAACAAACAAAATAGACACACTTTCCAAATTATAAAAAAAAAATCAAAGTTTGCTTAAAAAATAAAGCGTAAAACCAAAACTTATGGAATGAATTTATGGGAAACAATTTAAAATTAATGTCGTATGTTCTTAAATGTCGATATAATCAATCAATGAAAATAAGAAAAAAAAACCCGATTTACAATAAATAAACATATTATCACTACTTTCGTTTATTATTGAAATAGTGATCGCTAAATTAAGGAGATGTAAAAAAAGGCTTTTGCTGCAATATACTCTTTTAATTTTAATTTATTTTACCAACAAATTCTGCAAAGAAGAAGAAGAAACGAAAATAACAAACAATGCCAAAGTATTAAAGTAAATAATTAATGTAAAAATTTGGGCAATTTTCTTTACATCTAGTTTTTACTAATTTAATATTATTTTTTACGTCAGCAATAGTTATTTACTTTTATACTAATTTTTTTGTTTCCTCTCAACACATTATATCATTCATTAAAGTACATATATATAAATTTAGTTTTAAAACATCAAAAAAATCTCCCCCCCTTGTACCTACATGAAACAAACATAAATCAGAATCATCGTAAAATTGGATCAAATTTAAAAACAAAAATTATCATATATTGATGTAATAAAAGTATATATTTAAATTGTTTATATAAAAAAAAAATGCTATATATAAATAACAAAATATAATGTTATAGAAATAAATAAAAAACAAAAAATATTTCAATAAATAAACTAATTTTATAAAATAAATAATTTTAGTAAATTTTCATGTACATTTCAGTAAAACTTTAAACAAAAATTAAAGAAATATTTAACAAAACAACAAAAAAAAAATATAAATAACTTGTAGTTAAATTTTATATTTCTTAGAAATGTTACCAAATATTACAAATTAAATCCAATTTATAAATACAAAAACTGGAATGTGTCGGATGGAACCATTTGGACTGTAATTAAACAAAAAAAAAACAAATCTTTAAAAAAATAAAGAAATAAATAAATACATAAATAAAATAGTCGTTCGGTTGTTTTTTTTTTACAGAAAAAGTATATTTGGATCGATGAGTATCAAACCAATTTTTGAGGTACAACCTTGGACAAACAATTTCACTGCTATGTCGGCGAAGAGAAAATATGTACAAAGGTTGTCATTCCCACTTGTTTATAGAGTGGATTTTTAGATAATCGTACGTCTTATCGTCGCAAGTCTTTGAAGCTTAAGGTCGGTCAGTAAGTTCAATGAAAAATCAATCATTAGAGCTGTTTCGGCCGTTATGCAATAATGCGTAATTTAAAGTGACTACGTTCATTTCTTCTTGATAGATTCGAAAACACTAAATAAAAGTGCGATTTCTGTCGATTATATGAACAAATTTTTCTTCAAGATTTGATCAATTCCACTGAAATAAGCTCCTTGCGTTTGACTAGTGCCGGTAAGAACTTGGTTAGTCTTGCAGAACAATACTGTCGCAAATACTATCAACAAGAATAAAGCTGATTGATCATTCGTTGCTCAATCCTTGCAAAGTTTGTATGAATTCTTAACCACACTTTATTACTTACCAGGATCCTTCTTAGCTTTCCATCCACTACGGTCCAATGCTTCGAGGAATCGAAATTGTATATTGACTGGAGCATTATTGTCCATTTATAAATGTAACCTAGTTTTCGTTCACTTCTAGAACATATACATTTTCCTGTTCTTCAATCGCTGCAAAAGTTTTTACTGAGCGGGCAAAAATGTCGATATATCCACCCCAGTAGCTGGACGGTTCTTTTGACTACAATGACTTCTGGTTTGGCGCCTGCCTTGCCGTAAAAGTTTATCTGATCAAGTGAAAGTTTAAACAAACTTATATAGCAGTCTACTAAATAATTTTATACGCTGCGTTTCCAAGCTGAAAAAGTGTAGTGATTGTAAAAGTGCACCTCTGCTAAGTCAAACTGGGAGTTGAAAACCCAGTCCGACAAGATCGCACGGATCCTTTGGAAATATACGACGAAAATGTATACACAAGGAGCCTATTGTAAAAAGCTTTGCGGGTGTTTTTCCTTGCAGGGACTTTCATTTCGACTACAGCAGCATTTTCCAAAACAATTGAATGAATGATAGTGACAGAAGCTGCTCAATAGTTTGCAATGTTGCTGCGAGCTGGGAAATGAGAGAGCTGACGAACTGAGTGAGAAGGAAGCGATCACTGCATGCAGATGAAATATTTAAAAACAAAAACCCCACTCTGTAATATAATACAAATTGTGAGTAAAATTGTTACCGCATCAAACTATAGTTTGCGTCCACCTTGTGTTAGCACCAGAAAAATGTAATAGCAAGGTAAAAACAGAGTAAATTCTACAAATGAGTAAAACTTCTTGTGTAAGTATTACCACCGGTTCTTGTTTTCTGCAACACCATACTCAAAATAACTTTCAGTTCTGACATGCCTTCAAATGAACTGCGGGAGCAATATTCCTCAAGGCACCACAAAGGTTGGAATCTCTTAATTCCACAAAGCTTTCCATCCCGATCTGTTGGCCGAACAGACGCTTTTTTAGTAGAAAGAAGTCTTTGAAACCTTATTATAAAAAATTGTTGCCATGAAGGCGCCTGCTTACCTCAAGCGGAGCAACGAAGTTTCGTAAGCGCCACTTACAGTCTGCGCATAAGAAGTTGAAATCCATCAATCGCCCTCAATCCCTCAATATTCGATTCCTGCTTCCTATTACCCCTTAATTGTCTGTTTTAGTTTTGATTTCAGGAAATAAGAAATGGAAAAAATTTAATATTTATATTTTGAGTAAAAATTTCCAGCACCAAGTATTTTTTCCTTAAAAATGTCACTTTGGTGTTACATCACCAATCTACAGAAGGATGTCTCCTCATCGATAAATTTCCCAAAATTTTTAATAACAACCCATTCAGTACCACCGAACATTTCCCACAATCCACTGTAGAGAAGGAACCAATCCAATACAATAAGACATTATCCTTTGGTATTTAAAAATCCAATTCAAGGACATTTCACATTTACACAAAAAGAAAATAAAAAAGTATTAATATTGTTTCTATTGAATAAATTATTATTAATTTTTACAAGGATTAATTATTACATCCATGCATATCCTTTTCCGTACTCCCATCATCATAAAAAAAAAAAAGATCCTTTGCGCAAAATCCAATTCATGTCAAAACCCTTAAGCGTAGGCATGTATCTCTTCGAAGTGAAATATATCCTTGCAGTAGAAACAAAACAAAATAAGACGCCAATCCATAAAAATAACACTTTTACAATGGACAGGATCTATTGAGTTTTTTTTGTTTTTTTTAAATAAATAAATAAATAAAATGTTGTCTGCACTTAATGCAGTACGACGGAAATTTCGTTTATTTTACCAAAGACTGATTCTGCTTGCTTTGCTGATAGGAACAGGTCTTGTCCTTACATCGTATTTTAATTTAGAGTTTTGCTACAGACTTCTCTGGCATGGTGGGCTTAACTACATGGTAACGTATATATCGACTGTTTGTGAATTTGCGCACCGGTAAAATTTACACAAAATTATTTATTTAATCCTTTAGTGTAATAAATTCCGAAATAAGGACTACAGTGGAAGCCTGTGCGAGGAATTATGCACTGCGGGCAATTTTAATAACTTCCGATGTCCTCCCAATGACATGAAGACGACAATGTTTGTAGCAGTTAAGAATGCAGACGTATATGCCATTAAGGTGAGGTATATTCACGGTGTTAGTTCAATAAATGTGAAGTTTGATTTTTTTTTATTGTTTACAGCTGGCGAAGCACATCAAAAATGATTTAAGTTGGAAGGATTCCAAAGGGAGGCAGATGTATCCACGTTTAGATGTATTTCAACGGATGGTCAAAATGCACATTACATTGTCGTACAATGTCTCGTTGGACGAGAGTATGGTGAGTGGAATGGAATCGGTGTGCTAGAGTGCGTCTTTATTTTGCAGTTTTAACTTTCGAACAAAAACTGTATTTGTTCGTAATAAAAGGACTCTCTAAATTTAAGCCTGTGTGGATCCCTTACACATCATATTATGCCATATATTTGACAAAAAGAACAGCACGTGACTTGCTTAACTTATAAGCGTGAGTGTTGAACAAAAAGAAAAAAGCAACTCTAAAGTACTCAGGTTGAGCCTCAGAGAAAAAGGATTTACGGCGGATGAAATCACTAGATAGGATCATGGGTGTCGCCAATCGTCATGACGACTTCCACAAATTTGTAACTTGGATCAGTAAGACGTGTTCAGAGTGGCATCGGAATTTCCTTGTTTCAAAAAAAGGGGACTGGCTCTTCTTTGTGCCGTCGGGATACTTCCCGACCACGTCAAAAGAATATTGTTCTGACAGAGACACGATTTGCCTCGGATACTTACTGTCCTTAAATGGTTAACGGACCCGGAACTTGATAGTAAGAACCAGGAATATGCGGACACTTCACCCCAAGTGCTACTCAAAAGCTTAAGCCTGTTCTAATGCGGTATAACACAGATATTATAGCGATCCAGAAGATACATCAAGCATGATGAATGGACATTAAGTGTCGGAAATCGGCTTAGGTAGAGAACCCTAGTCAATGAAAAGGCGGTCTGGCGACTCAGTTTGTTCAGCTTTAAAAAAGCTTAAAGACAACAAGATAACGGCTCTGATGATATACCAACAAAGCTCTTGAATACGGAGAAAATGTTATGGTAGGTTGCATGCATATAATCATCACCCAGGAATGAATATAAGAAAGCACTCCCAATAAAATGGATCACCAGCTACAAAAAAGCCGATTTTATGTCTTGCAAGAACTACAGAGGCATGTCCCTGCTTAATGTCGCATAAGATCCTATCCAAAGTACTATGTGAACGTCTCAGAGCTTTCTGCAATACGCTAAGGCAAATCCTGGAAAAGAGACCAACGAATTGCAGCACCATTTTTCCATAGACTTGAAAGCCGCATATGAGAGCAAGAGAGAGAGGATCCCGCCCGCGCGAGGAACTCATCCGGTTTTCTACGAAATCGCTGTGTTGTAGCAGCTCATCAGAAAATAGTATGCGCAAGGCAGGTGTCAACACGGAGGACCCTTTCTTCAACAGACCATTCCAGCTAAACAGGGGAATATAGTATATATTGACATCGTCTGTCGGTCCCAGCGTGCCATGGTAGGGCCTTCTTGACCGTTGACAACACAAAATGTATGCTATCAGACCGTCGCTGTCCATCGCCTAGGTCAAAGCGTAACTGTTGAAATAGCAACTTCGAGGTAGTTAAGACGGGGTTTAGCCAGTTGTGTGGCCTTCTGGTTGACTTTTCTTCCTGCTCGGAGTCAGTCAATATTGTGGAGTCATCCCCATGCCCTCAGAAACGTTTATAGGTTTCGAAAGTGAGACATCGTACAGTTCTCCAATGTCTGGAAGAAGAATCTTTCAAGTGTTCCGATCATCAGTATGACAGGGTCTTGCACAGTAATAGTGATAGTATGGTGTGTCCTTGTGGAACTACGCGATGAACTTTTACAGCACCCAACAGCTTAGACAGCGATGTTTGTTTTTTTATTAGCTTTTATTCTGATCTTGCATTCCTCCCGTTCTCTGAGATTATAGAGCCCTGCGCTTTAGCGGTTTGGTTGACTGAAGTGGACAATTATGATCCATTTCAGGGTAAACGCTAGCTCTACCAATTACATCTTAGTGAAGATCCGACGAATAATTCCCCTAGGAAGCAAGTTAATAATATCGTTTGGCAAATAAATGCGTTCAAAACTGTTGACTCGAAAGAACCATTTTTGGTTTATCACAACACCTAACTTGCTGATTTATATCCGAAGAAGAATTTCCTTAGAAAACCGTTACTATTTCGGTTTGACGACGAAGGAGAGAAAATATTTACTCTGCAGAACCCTTACCGTCCCCATTATGCGTTAACCACTTAACTATATTTGGTTACAAAATTCGGGTTAATCTATATTTTCAAATATGGTGTAAAAATAATACGGTTTTTTTTTTTTGAAAAAAAAAAACAGATTTTTGTAAAATTCATAGTTAAACCTGCCAGTTTTACTATACGGGGCGGGGCCGTGGGCTGGACAATAAGCAGAAAGGAGACTACATGTTGAGCTCACATTAAGTTTTCGGCTTCACCACTTCTAGAAAAGGTCTAACAATCATTGAAAATATTGAATACGCCGTCCAAATGATCGCTGTTAACAATAAAGAAAGAAACTCGGGCTATCTTGCAAACATTTTGAAAAGCTGTTTAATGACATACGACCTCCTTAACATCCTCAATACGTTATGTTGATCCCGACAGAAGCATCGAAGGAAGATCCCAATTCTTCGCTCGTTTAAATGTTAAAAGCAAGAGCTGAATGTCGCTATTCCACTATTCTCTCTGTAAAAACACGTTGAGGACTCAAAAACCATTCCAGTTACAATTAGCATTCTCAAATGTGAACATAAGACGCGTCTTTTCCCTCCATATAAAAATATTTACAAGGGTAAAAAGTTGCAAGAGTGTCTACTGCAGCTGTTTCAATATCTTTCCCAGAAACAGGCTTATTATTTGAATATTATGACAAAAAGAGTGAAAGAGTGGGTGTTTTATTATAAGCTTTTTTGTTTTTTTTCCTTCTTAATTTTTTGGGTAGCAGCCTAAATAACACATTAGCTCATTTTTTTACCTTTGAAGATTTCAGCACTTCTTAGCCAAGAAATAGACGCACAAAATCCAGAACAAATGGAGAGTTTCTGGCGATTGTTCAAAGACAATAACTACATGATGGGCAAACTCTACGAAGAAGACTCTGTATTTCCAACTGTGTTGGGTTCTTGCGGACCCTATTATGCAACGGAGCAACTGTCATCAATTCAACCGGAAACTGACCTTAAATATTACATGTAAGTGATTTTTCACACGAAAAAAAAAATTGCTCATCCCAAACTGTGATTTAATTCCAGAACAATGGACTGGACGGGACGTCTCAAATTTGCTATGCAAATAATGGATTTCTTATATCGCCTCGAATCAGTCAAACCAGAGTCCTTGAGAATCTGTAAGGTGGAACCAAAATTCTTCGGAATTACCGCTGATAAAAGGTTTGACATTCAATTTAGCAGAAAGTTGTGTGTTCTTTTCTAAAGATTAACCGCGTTTTAGAGTGAAATACCAGACTGCACGATATGTTTATTCAGAAACCCAGCTGGATAAGATGCTCGCGGATGGTACACGGTGCACATCGGACGATGATTGTGTTTTAGAGGATTGCTTCGGCAAGTGTGACCTGGAGATGAAACTCTGCAATGGCATTCAACAGAACAATAATCTTCAAATAGTGTGTTCAAAGGTGAGCGAATGTTTTGAATAGAAAGAACATTTTTTCTAAAATCCTATTTTATGCTTTTAGATTTTTAAAGGTACTCGATTTTTTCCTGGTCTTTTGGCCACGTCAAGAACACCAGTAACGCTCAAAGCCCTGATAAATCTTTGCTCAAATCCAAGTATAATATCAAACAATCACTGGCCGCATAGACATATGGCGCCGACGCATGACATCAGTATTCGCGTTTACAATGAGATAAGGCGAATCTATACCGAACTAACGTTTGGTCATTAGTTTTTAGTGTAACAAAAGCAATATCACTCTTTATAGGGAGTATTAAAATGTTGTTCTCTTTTTTAAACCAGTAACAAAGTACGAGTATTTGCATATCAAGCAATAAATATTTCAAATAATATCTGATTTAGGTACTCTCGTTGTCTTTCTTTTCTAAATATAAAAATTTATTTGGTGTCAGTTGTTGGATTCGTATTCAATTGGAAATTTCGACTGGAAAAGTCGGAAAGTCTTGAAATTATGAAATCCCAAAATTGCATACTTTCAGGGGTACTATAAAGCAAGAGCAGCACTGACAGCAGGTGGAGTAAGCTCTGTCAGTTGTTGATGGGTCAATGGAAATCGACATTAAGCATTATTTCATTTTGAAATGCATACAAATACACATCAGCTACATACAAACATGCAACAATTTGCCAGGTTCGGATACACTATCGTTAATTAAAAACATAAATTAATTGAAAATGTCTTCCCGGAACCATAATTAGCTCAGTAAACGTACAATTTTGGCAGAGAGAAATGTTGGTATTGATAAGACTAACTTTCAGTTTATGACTGTCGTTGCCAGGCGAACTGATATCTTTGTAATCAATCGACACTGTCGATGATGAAAACAAAGCAGGGAACAATCCAACTGATATTTTAAATTCTCTAGATATACCAGGAAAAGGAATGCCACCACACACTCTTCGATTAAAGATTTGTTCTGCTTCGTATTTAAAACACCAAAAATGTGCAACGGAACATGTTTGGTTATCAAGCGGATCACAGGAAATTTTATTGAAGCAACCACATCCATTTTGAACGAAAAATTAAGGGGAGACATCTTGCTATTGCCAATGATAACGTCCAAACCGTTTCCGATTCGTTTGATGACGTTCGCAATGAAAAATCAACAATTCACAAGGGCAGACAATCTTAATTTCTCCTGTGAAAAGGCAATGCCATTTAATTGCAAAAAGCTAGTTTGAAGATGGTTTACATTTTGAATTTGGGAACAGTTGGTGAATGCAATCAGACTGTTCGGAAAATATCTTTGCAACGAAAACAAATAGCGAAAAGTAAAGACACCATCGTAAAGACAAAGAGTGTCGATTCCGCAAACCTTAAAAACTCAAACCCGTCTAATGGACTTTAGACGATTTAACTTTTCACTAGAGATTTGTGGCCGGGACATAGAAAATCCATAGGTCCGAATTTATACTTATTTTTACTCAATGTCATTCTCTAACTCGAAAAGTGCGTAAAAGAGAGTGGCATCGGCAGAACCAATTTTAAGGGCCAACCGCAATGTGCATAAGCTTGCATATGCATAAATGCCAAAAATCAACGAAAGAATGTTTATGTACGGTTATGCACTGTCAATGCATAGTCAAACCACAATAAACTTATATTCAAAATGTCAATAAAAATGTGTTGTTGTTCCTTAAATCGCTAGGTATAAGGAAAAGAATTTAAAGAAACCTTTGAAAAATTTGTCAGAAAGCATGTCTCCCTCCTGCCGATCATCTCTAAAGGAGATGGCTGAGCAGTTCAACATTCACCTTTGCTGGGTGCCGGGGCATAGGGACATTCCAGGTAACTGCAAGGCCGACGAACTCGCCAAACTTGGAACTACCCTCTCAATCTTGCCTGAAAAGGGCTCCTTAGGCATACCAGTTTCCACGTGCAAGCTCTTGTTTAAACTGGATGCATTAGAAAAAACTAACCACAGATGGACAAATGGTACTACTTGTCTGACAACTAAGCAGATTTGGCCTAGGCTGGATCTAAGACGCTCAAGGAGCTTGATTACCCTTAATCGGTCGCACATTGGTGCTACAATTGGTGTCATAACTGGACACTGCTTGTTAGGCAGGCATGCAACAAGGCTTGGTGCCTGTTCCAACGACTTCTGTAGGAGCTGTTTGGATGAGAAGGAGGAGGAGACTACTCTACACCTTCTCTGCGCATGCCCTGCTCTCTCTCGAAAGCGAAACCTCCATATGGGGGCCTTCTTCTTTAACGATCTTAATGATCTAAACTCAACCGACCCAAAATGTCTCTCACGCTTTATTAGCACCTCAAAATGGTTCAACGTGTAGGCAGGAACTTCAGATCCACGTGGTATCACAATGGACCTTATATTGGTCTAAGTGAGTCGGACTTCTATCCGACTGCCACTTCAACCTAACCTCTCCCTCCTACTTAATTTAGAAATTTCTCATTGGTCAATTTTTTTAAAATGTCAAAAGTCTTTATTCCCCTATGCAAAGTACGGTTGCTGGCGTTTTTTGCATAGGCTTAAAGAAACGGAACCAATTTAACGAATGCACGAGTATTCGCATTGCGGTTTGTTTAAGAGAGTCTAGTACACTCGTACTTTGCAGAGCGTTTGCATATGCAAACGTATGCCCGTTGCGGTTGGCCCTTAAAGGCCCTAAAAGACTTCTTGTATAGGAAGAATAGGAAAACTGTCAAATGTGTTCTCGTTGGCAGTTGATTTGAAAGTAAAATTTACTTACGCGGATGATTAATATTTATTTAATAAAAATGAAAATTTGTATTGGATCTGTAAGAAGAATTCGACTGATGGTAATTGATTAACAAATTCTTCTTATCTTTAAACAAACCTAATGTTCCCCCCGTGCCCAATTACTTGCATCAAATTAAATTACTTCAAATGTATAAAAGATCGCTAAACAGATAAAGAGTGCTCTACATACATAGATGGCGTTCTGTATCTGTAGCAGGACAACGTCATCCGGAGTTGCATTCTCACAAATTCCCTTTATTGATCCACTTTTGTTCTGCGATTTGATAATATAAATTATTCATTAATTTTCTGGAGAACGAATCTCAAAAAGGTATAATTCGTGTTTAATGCAATGTGTTAGCATAATAATGCCGCCGAAAAGACGATTAGACTTGGCTAATCTGCGTGCGAATGAAACGGATGAACTGCGTTTACAGGAGAAATTTAACATAACATCTGCCCTTGTGATTTCTGGATTGTCATTGCGAACGTCATCAAACGAATCGGAAACGGTTCGGAAGTTATCATTGGGATTTGTGGCAATAGAAAGATTTCCCCCTTTAATTTTCCGTTCAAAATGGATGTGGTTGCTTCAATAAAATTTCTTCTGATCCGCTTGATGACCAAACATGTTCCGTTGCATAATCTTGGCGTTTTTAAATACGAAGCAGAATTATCGGCCAACAAATCTTGAATCGAAGTGCATGTGGTGGTATTCGTTCCTGGAATGTATAGTGAATTTAAAATATCAGTAGGATAGTTTCCTGTCGACAGTGTCGATTGATTACAAAGATATCAGTTCGTCTGGCAACGACAGTCATAACCTGACTTTTTTTTCCACAACACCAATATTTTTCGCTGCCGAAATGCACATCGCAATGAACAAGTCTGTTAACGAAAAACAGTTATGTTGAACGAAACGGACACTCAAGCTTTGTTCAATGAGAAAAAAGGCAAGGCAGAGCAGAACAAATTTGTGACAAATGTCAGTTCAAAGGTAGAACAGAAAAATACAGCCATATGTTGGTTGTCAAAAAATGACAATTTCATTTTCGATTGTTGAATAATTATTTGAGTTTACAAGTTTAGTATAAATTGTGAATTAATGAACATTAATCATGTGCTTATTGTTACTTACTGTTACAGCAACCGAATGGCCTTTATCAGAAGATATTTCGATTTGTTCCATTTAATTAATCAACAAAAAAACTTTTCACTTCGACGACAAAACAATTTATTTGCAATCACAACTGATTTTGACATTTCTCACAAATCTGTTCTACCTCAAAAGCAAGTGCAAACAGAGTCCAGGCAGAGTCATTGAACAAAAAGCAAACATGAGCTGGACAGAAATTTTTCTCATTGAACACGAAAACCTGTAATTTACATGCTTTGCACTGAATGATGGGGCATTTTAAGTAGTCGTAATAAAAAACTTTACTTTGTTTTTTTTTTTTAATTGGAAATACGTAGTTGTTTCCGTTACAAAACATTGCATTGACCTGGAAATGTGTGAAATGCATTTTCCGTTTAAATAAAGGGGCTACACTTTCGAAAGGGGCATTAATACTAGGTCCCGTAGTTTTTATTTATATTTTGTTCAAAACAAAAAGTTTGTTGAATTCACTTTCTGAAAGACAATCAAGTCCTATATTAAAATGTTTCTGAATATTTACAGATCAATTGTATTTCTTCTTAAGAACTAAATAAATCTTTAAACTGTCTCGATAGTTTTTGTTGCTGCTGGCCTCTCAACTCCTTCCAATCGCTGGACATCTTCATCACTTCTCAAATTTGCGACTTTGATCTTTTTGATGTATTTGCGCATTTTGGTCTTCCGCGCGAGCTTCTCGTTCTTAAGATCTTCCAAGCCACCGACAGTAGCTTCAGAAAACTGTTGGTATGGGCGCTGTTTTACTTTCCTGATAGCGTCATCCAACTTTAAGCCAGCAATGCCTAGTTCTTCCTGCCATGTTCGGTATTTCGAGCAGAACTTCCCGTGCTCCTTTTTAAATGTTTTTGATTTTGTCGAATAGTGCTAAAATTGAAGTGCCCGTTAGTATTCGAGTAATTTCAATTTCAATGACTCGGATGAAGTACTTACTCGCATGTCAATCAGCTTGGCAGACTGCTTGTAAAATGTGTCCAAATGCCGAAGGAACACCTCGTTTGGACGAATATTTTCGTCTAAACTAATTTGAAGGATTTCGGTGACATAAGGGAATGTTTTCTGGGCACATCCCTGGCGTAACATCGCTCCTAGTATGTGTGCGTTCATCCTTGGAGGATATATGTTAAGGATAAATTGGTCAAATGAGAGACGAGTAACTTACCTAATGTTCTTGCTTCGCATTTCAGCGATTAATTCCCTGGCAGACTCCTGCGTTTGGCAGCCCAGCGCCAGTACACCGTATGTCACAATGTCAGGATACAATCCGGCAGTTTGAATCATTGATATCACCTCCTTGGCGCCTTCATAGTCGAACCGCATGCTTCGTTTCTTGATGAGGATGTTGAAAAAGTCAATATCTGATTTGAGTCCAATCTTCCGCACCATAGTGATGAGTTGCTTCTCAGCAGCATATGTCGGTGGGATAACTTCTAAGAGGGAAGTGAACGTCTCAATGCCCGGCGTTATGCCATATTTCTTCATCTCTTGTAAAAATCCAGAGAAGCCACCGAGTAAAAGAAGTCTATCATGCGGTTTTGTGACCTCTTCGATGGACAACAGACTGCCGATATGTGGACGGTCTGTCAACAAGTTTGGAGTCTCAAATTCTGGACGAGTTATCTCCACTATTTGGGTTTCGAATGCATTTGGAGACCCAGTTACGTTGACTGTTTGCTCTTTTATCGTTTCTTGCGAATCTTCCTGCGATTTTGCAGCAATTTGAAGCCGCTCATTCGTCGCAGAGCCATCTATTACCTTGGTACTTTCCGTACCTTCCAGTATGTACTTCAGAACATTTTCCATGGTCTCCACATCGCCAATTGAAGTATCCCTCACGCATCGCAACATTAAATTAAAAGAATAATAGTCCGGGGAAAGCCGATTCTTATGCATTCTATGCCAAGTCAGTAAAGCGTGCCTAAAACCGTAACGCTTGTCGGAAGCGCACGCTTGCAGCAGAAAGTTAAACGTATCCGTGTTCACTTCGAGCCCTTTGTCTAGCATTTCATCGGCCAACATATAGGAAGTCTTCGTATCACCACACCGCCCATATGCCTTGATCATCGCATTGTAATTCGCAACATTCGGCTCGTAACCCTTCTCTAGCATTACTTCTCGAAGGTAATTGGCCCTCGACAGGCCATCCGCGATAGATGGAGCATTGGCACATGCATTAAAAAGGGATGTATACGTACCGCCCTTGACTTTCAAATCGCGTTGCTTCATTTTTTGAAACAATTGAAATGCCTTTTTGGTATAACCTGCCTTGGCACAGCCGCTTATGAGCAGACTATAAATGTAAACCTCCGGCTTAACGCGGTCTTCCTTAAGCATTCGAATCTCAAGAACATCGATGGCTTCCCTAACACGATTGTTGATCAAGTGCTCCTTAATCATGTTGGCATATTCTTTTGTTCGAAGTTTCTTTGAACGCCTCGTGGGATTCTGGATGTATTCATCTTCTAGGACATCGCCTGGATCGGGTGGGGTATCATCAATAGCAGCATTGCCAAAGATATCCGGATTTGTGCTTAGAATTTCTTCTTTTAATTTTGGTGCTTTTGCGGATGGTGTCAGCACTTGCGAATGGTCAATTGGTAGTTCTTCATTGTGTCGTACTTCTGTGTCGTAGGTTTTGATGTGCAGAAAACTGGCTTGGCTCTTGAAATTATACGGATGATTAGGACTGACTAGCACTGTGGCGTTGCGTGAAACATAAACACAGGACAGTTTTCTTAAGAATGTGGCAAAGATTATACGCGAAGCCATTATTTGAAATGGAATTTATGAAAAGAAAATGATAAGATTTCAGGATTCGTTCAAAATAAACACTCGTTTTATACAGCGGATCTGGGTGACAGTGACAGCTGCTGTCACAGATTGAAGTGAAACAGCTGAGTTTGTCAGCATGTGCACGTATGGTATTGCCAGAGAAAATATTTATTTAAATTTTGCTGAATACAACAAGAACGTAAACATTTATAATTAAACCTAAATATATGATCTAAACTATGAGCTATGAAATGTTTAATTTTCACTAAGTTTGCATGTGCAAAAATTATGTACTTTTGTAATATTTTGCATTTTGCATGCAAATCAAATTTAGACAGCTGACGCACACAAATTACCAGGATTTTGCGGCAATTTTTAAATGTTTTTTTGGGTTCAAGGGCTGAGTTGACTATATGCTTATTTTCTCATCTGTGGGTGCGCCACAGAGCGGAGTGGATCTGGGCCTCAACCAATAAGCCTCTCCAATTAGCGTGGTCTTTGGCTAACTACTTCCAAGGTCGCACTCCAAGTTGGTTGAGGTCCCCTTCCATTTGTGCGCGCCAACTAAGGCGAGGCCTTTCTCAACTGCGTTGTCCCTCCGGATTGGAGTTCAAGATTCTGCGGGCTGGTGCGTTGGTGATCATTTGCTCTACATCTCGCGGCCATCTCAAACGCCCAATGCGCAGCTTTTTGACCAGGTAGATGTCACTGAACAGCTCGTAGAGTTCATCGTTGAATCGTCTCTCCATAACCCGCTAACGCATACGGGACCAAATATTTTACGAAGACTTTTTCTCTCGAAATGCCCAAGGATATCTTCTCCTTAGTTGTTCGGGAGAAGGCTTTACTACATAGTTGCCTTCACAGCCCAAAGAAACAGCGATTGACAAGCATTATTCTTCTTTTGACTTCTGAAGAGATATCGTCTTCAGAAGTGAAAGCAGAGCCTGGGTAGTCTCTTACTACCTCAAAGTTATAGCTGTCGATTGTGACATTCTGGCCGATTTTGGTGTACCTTATTGTTAACAGCATGTACTTCGTTTAGCCCTCGTTTGCCGAATGGAAGTCGATTATCTGTATAATTATGTACTTATCCATATATCAGATAGTCAACTGCGATAATTACGATAGATATGGCGTGTCGTGTTTCTACGCGCTTTATTAAGTTACACGGAATGACTTTCATTAGGATTTATTTCACTATTAGATACTCTCCCCTAAACCAAAAATCATATTGCTGCTCCAAATTTTAAGGTGATGGGAAGTGCTCCACAGTTTTGAAGATTTCTCAGCCTGTTGTAGTTCCTGATAACTATATATAATGACCTACCAATGGGCGCGACCATGGCCCTTGATAAAGTTAGCTAAAAAACAGAAAGGTTTTTAAGATAAAACCCTTTTCATTTCATCGTCAGGGAAGAATGAGAACGAATGCAAATCCGTTCGGTCAGTACCACTTATTGTTCAAATTGTGGCACACGAACTCCCAAATGGTTGCGTGTAACCAATCAAAATAGAATAATCGGCAAATATACCGTGCAACTGAGCGAGTTCAGCAAAGTTAACGAATCACCCAGACAATTGGGCGCGCTAGCATTTTGAAACTCCTGTGACATTTAACAAAGTGCGCCGACAATTGCTGGGGCATTTACCCAGGGGAGTATAGGAGATGGCCTAATTTGTTCCCCTTCATAGATGCTTGTGTTTTAAACAGTAGTTTGTGGGTGACGTGGCCCATTATTACGTTAGACCACTAAGCAAGGGGTTGCAGGTCCGCTGCTAAATTCTGACAGACATCTAATGTTACGTCTCCACCGAACACTAAACCGAGGTTAAGCACAAACGATTAAAAATTAATCTTTTAGCGTCTACACCGAAAAACAAGGAGATTAACATAGGGGTTTTCTCCCAACACCGCTATCTGGCTCTCAAATTTGCGCACAAAATGTCCAACATCTGGTTTTCAAATTCCTTCCTCGCTCTCAACTCTCAGCAACCAACGTCACTTTTAACATATTCAGTTATGGTAAATTGCTATTTAGTGTGTTCACAAACCGATTCTTTCAAGATTATTTTTTAATCTCGTGTTTAGCAGATTAAAATTTGTATAGTTAATCTTAAGATTTAAGGTAGATTAATATAAATCTCGCTTTAGTGTTCGGTGGAGACGTAACATAAGAGTACAAACGAACAGCTTCTCAAACTCGCCGTTTGAAATCGGCATTAAACTGTAGGTCCTTTCCATTCATATCAAAAATATATCTCAGCAAACACAATGGTTTGAGAAGCCAGGCTTAAGGTCGTGTATGGGCCGTACATATATATGTATATATTTTTTAAATATCCAACAAACTTTTATACAGAAATTACTATGAAATGCATTTTTTTGAACACAAGTTAAATATCAAAAAACCTTTTATTAAGAATAATTAAAAAGAAAACATTTGTAAACTTCAGTAGGTCCTAAGCTCACTTCAAACTTCACATTGACCTGTTAAGTATGAAATTTATTCTACACTATACTTACCACATATATGAACTCAATACTCCCACAATCCGTTGCGATTGTTTTTTCAAAAACTGTGAAAACATTTATACGTTAATTACCTGCCACCTTTTCTGAAGAATTTATTGAATAAAAGCCTTTTGTCAAACAATTCAAAGCGTAGTGGAACTTTTTTGTTTTTTATAACGGATAAGAGAAATTCTGAAAAAACTGATTCTGCGAAAACACTGGGACTGCACAAATTATTTCTTGTTCAATGACGAGTATGTAAGTAGAAAGACAGTTTTGAACAGTTGACAAAAGGTTTTTCATTGTAGCAAAAGACATTCATTATTCTCGATAAAGTTTCCAGTGGGGTTATGAAATAAATTAATAAAATGGACCAGCACCACAATAGGGAATCTGATGATCAGGTGTGGGGAGCCATGAAACAGCGCTCTAATTTTAGCCCCAACTTCACGTACCAATCACAATTTGCAATTCTAGTTGTACGTAGGATTTTTTTTTAAATATCTAGCATTCAACATTAAAAATCAAGTTAAAATCAACAACAATAATGAATACTCCATTCCAGCATATAAAGTATTAGCGACCTAATCTATTCCTAAAAGAAAAATATGATTAGTTGATTTGTGTACAGAATCTAGCCAAATTCCACTTGTTTCCACGATGGGCAAGTGAAATTTGTCGTATGTAAGATCAATTCGGAAACGCATGATTTTTTTTTTAAAACTTAAAATAGAGCACATTGTCCTTCAGTCGAATTTTATCAATATAACTTTGGTATAGTTTTCCACACATGGAAAAATGGAGTTTGTTTTAACAAAAGTGCAAGAAAAATAAATTTCCCGTCTACTCTAAATTTAGTCCCACAGTAAATAAATTAATGCAATGATTTATGCTTCAGTTTACCATAAAATTATAAATTTGTGTTTTAGTTTGATTTATGTACCTATCTGATTTTATGGGGATAAATATTTTAAATATTGCTATAAACTTTCAAACACATATGCATGTACATAAACATTCTTGGGCTGTGTTGTGTTATAAAATTAAAGTATATGGCATGGGAATTGGAATGAGTTATGTTTTTTAAGATTAAATAATACGATGTTGAACTAAAAGATGGTCTTGTGGAAAAATATGTAGGTACATACCACCCAAATATATTAGAACAATTTCAAAAAAAAAAAAATGCATAGGCACATTGAGTACTCGTTTTTTTGATAACCGGGAAATATATAGAAAATATGAGACCATTAGCGGGTAAGCAATCCTTTTAACGCCCAAAAATTTTCCATTTTGAACAGACGTAATGTATTGAAACATTTTCATGTCTATGCACTACGTTTGAGGAAGCAAATCAATCAATCAATCAAAAGAGAACCCTCTTAATTTTTTTTATGAAATATCTGATGCAACTTGCCACACATTTTCATTCATGTTTTTTTTTTAGCTAAAGAGTGCGTTATCTAGTGGTTTATTTTTAAATCATATGTTATTTTTACACTGACATGTGTTCCCGTTCGAAATCTTGACAGAAAATCATGATACCTCCGCGGAACGAAACATATGAGTCGCGTAATGATTGAACAACGTTGGGAAATATTAAAAACTTACTTCCAAAGTGAGTGCTATGTAGCTCAAATAGTGCGTTTTTTGAAAATACATTTTTTAGACGACCTCTGGTTTATCCAGAATGGCGCGCCATACCGCAATCGATCTTTTGCTTGATCGTCTTGGCGATGTCAATTGGCCGCCTCGAAGCTGCGATTTGAAACCATCAACAAGGTCTTGGAAAATTGGAGTGACTACTGCTACTGCGAATGTAGCCGAGGCAGCCACTTGAACGTTTTTGTGTTCCATAATTAATGGGAATGTTTGCTCCTACTAATAAAACAATAATTTTTGTTCATTTTATTGTATTTTTAAAAAGAAACTTGTATATGGTCCACCCGGTATATACAAAATCGAAAAAAAACCGTCTTTTGCCATTTATAAACTCGATTATGGAACTCGATTCTCACCGCATGGAAGTAGACGTTACCGAGCATTATAGATAGATAGATTTGTATTTTCTACGTCTATAGTTTTCGAGACAAAAATTCTTCGTTTCAGAAATAAAAAAAAAACATTCTTGCCCCCATTTGGTGTACCAAAATTTGTTAACATAAAAATACCCATAGACAAATTTGTGACATACTCCTTTTTCTTCAATATTTGAGATAAAAATATAAAAAAGAAGCTTAAATCATACGAATTACTATATTTGTATATATGCCCGTCTAGGACAGTAGAAACATATATTTGTTTAGTAATCCGGAAGAGCTCTGCGATCCGGGTTGTTTTTGTTGTTAAAATATGTTTAAACAGTTTTTTTTTTGTTTTGCATAGTCAATAAAGGGAATAAAGTGGAATTAAACCTGAAAAGGTTCCCATTCTATATGAAGTAACTAAAAATCGCTTAGTTGTCACAAGGTATCACAGTACAATGTATTAAAAGTGCGACGGATATAAATATTTATTCTTAGCGGTAATTTTGTTTTATACAAAGAGTTACAATCATGGTGAAAGCGAAAAGAAATCATATACATAAACCAACCAGCTGCGCGAGAAAAGTATTGCCTCTGGGAATGATTGATGGTGGTTTTGTATGTGATTGCAAAAACCAATACATTATTGTGATCGAGTCAAAAAGATCGAAACAATCACGATTCACACATCTCTAAAATGATGATGATTTGTACATAGATACTATTCAGACCTGTATTAGGCAATGAGAAGATGTTAGGAGAAAGAGCTGATGCTTAAGAGCTGATTTGCTTAACCAGGGTTACAAAAATAGTTTATAAAAAACTTACTTAATAGTTTGGTAATAATGAAATGCAAAACGAATTTTACATATAAGGGTGAAAGTATGCATTTGGAGCTTATGTCTTATTTCTTAGAAAAGAAATCAAGTAGTTGCACCAATTACAGGAAAAATGTGCAAAATTACGCATTTTTAGCAATCAGTTGCTGCTTCGTCGTGCAACAGAACAGGGCAACGATTCTGAAGTTTGCGTCTTAAAGGAAGCACGTGCGAGTTGGAACTGTCATAGGCGGCTGCCTGGCAAAAAGCACTTAACATCAAACCAAACCAAATAAATATAAATGTCGTACCGACATTCTGTGTTAAGGATGCTAACTAAAATATTTGGGAGGGGACTTGCTGTAGTAGCTTTTCCATATTCGCGGTGGAGTCGGTGGAAGCATGTACTTTATAGCCCAACAAATTTGGCTTTGGAAAACACTTGTCGGATTGTGGAGGGTCTTCTACTAAGACACTCTACTTCACTACTTCTATTTTTATATTTATTTTACTTTTCAAGTAACCGTTTTACTAAAACGCAAACAATTTTATGATAAATCAAAATGCTCCGTTATCTTCTCTAAGAGAAAAAAAATTAAGAAAATATTTTTTTTTGCTTTTTTCACAACTAAGTAAGTCACTACGACCTGCAACGTGTGTGTAGTCGATATATGTATACTGTATTGGACAAATAAAATTTACCATCAGAAAAGTTCAACTAAACTTAGCTGGGACTCACTGGATTCGAACAGTTATTAAATTAAAAAAAATGGTACTGGCAGTAAAAATTTTCAGACATTGTCAAAAAATGTTCAAGTTACGGAAGTCTTTTCGTGTATTTTTTGTTCTTAAAACAGTTATTTGATGAAAACTTAGCTTAACAGATTTTCATTTTAAGCAGATGAAATAGTGTGGTGGTAACTTTTATTTGTCCACTACGGTAGGTTGAGTTGGAGTTTTTTGTTTAAAGTATGTAATAAATGTTTAATTTAGGTAAAATAATTGCTTTTCATGATCAAGTACTGTTTTTATGTAAAATTGATAAAAAAAACTTAGTTTTAAAATTTTTGGAAAAATATCGACTCTTGTGAATTTAAGAAAACTTGTGGTCAACAAGCGCGTTAAAGTGTCAGTTCAACCATTTACCGAGTTATCAAAAATTGTAGTAGATACCAACCAAACAATGAAACCTTTTGACAATGGGCCATAAGGCTGATCGCTAAGAATTCGCTCGAAAAACCATGAACTTTTACTGGAGCAAGGTAGCCAACGGAATACGAAATGGGGTTTCCAGCAGGACGACTCCTTTATTCATACCAACAGAGCAACTAAATCGTGGTTTCATTGACATGAAATCAATGTCCTTGAATGGTCTGCTTGTTCTCCAGACTATTATGCTTATTTTGACTATGTCTCTATTCATTCGAATGAGCTTTTTGTATCCTAATATAAGTAATATATCTATCAATGTTAATTAATAAAGTATTCAATAAATTGTTCAACCGTAAAAACTAAAGTTCTATACGAGTAAAATTTGACATTTGTTTCGAACGAATCGAATCTCAAAATGCACTAAATGATGAATGACAAATGAATTTTCGATGGATAGAGTGAATGTTCGTTTTCGTTCGAATGTCACAATACAAACTCTACCAGTTCGACGATTTCGAATGTCAAAATTTGAGTCATACTAGTGCAAAATGACAAGGCCAACAACAACAACGGCGCGACTGATCTAAAAGAAGCAATCATTTCTTCTTCGGAAACAATCCCGCACGATGTTGTCAACAGTAGATATGTCAAACAGAATTTTTGCTTTACTGGAAAATAAAGGACCGCCCACCAAGTGCTGATCATTTAAGAATTATATATGCCTAAGTTTTTCATGTGTAATAAATTTGTTAATAATTAAAACTGTTTTTCTTTCTCTTCGAAAGTATAACGGAACTTTTCGAATTTTCATCAAAAAAAAAAAAAAAAACAAACAGAATGCAATTCCCTGTTATACCTCGAGTAGATTTCATCAAATTAAACAAATTCCAACTGCCTAGTGAGGTATTCCCGCAATGAATGAATAAAAAAAAATAAATAAGTCAATTACTAATATGCTCCCCCCAAATCGAAAGCAGTTCGAATGCGTTTCGAACAACTTTCGATGTGCGTGTGTTCTTTTTACCCGCCCCATTTGCCCTTCCGAATTGACCTCAACACATTCCAAACGTACAAATTGCAATTCATATTACGTATGTATATATAACGGCGTATGTTTAAATAAACAACAACAACAAAAAAAAAAAAACTATTTACAACTATGTACTAGAGAAAGTTCAACAACACCATAACATCGGACACATTGCATTTACAATGGTAACAGCAACTATCTGTCTATTTTTCGAGACCCAGAAACTTTTCTTTTCGTTTTGTTTTTTGTTTTTTGTTTTTTGCTTTTCATTTCATCAATTTCAATCAAAAAAAAAAAAAAATATACATAACCAAAAAAAAACAAGTAAATAAAATATTCAAAAAAATAAATACAAATATCAATCAATGTAACAAGTAGATAGTTGTACAACAACAGAAAGAAAATAAAAATGAAATACCGTGTGCGTCGTCAATAATCATCGTCATCATCATCTCCATCATCAGTTTATAATCGAAGAAGTTATTAGAAAAATTAAAAAGGAGAAAAAATAGGAAAAACAAAAATCTTTTTCGCAGAACTTCTCATGTAATTTTGAAGTTTACTTTTTTTGTTTGTTTTATTTTGCTGATAATAATTAAGTCAATGAATACAGAAATAATTAATTATTAATTGTTTTGTTAATAATATGGATTAAATTGTTTTGTTTTTGTTTCTTTTTTTTGTCAAAGATACTGTTTTTTTTTTTGTTCTAAATAGTTTTTAGGGACAGGACCAGATAAGTCTGTCAGCTCATTTCAATGTCTCTCTGGGTGACAAGAAGAAGAAGAAGAAGAAGAACTTAATCAGTAATTTCATTTTCATTTCCTTCAAGTATTTTGTTTTTGTTTTTTTTTCTTTTAAATAGATATTTTTGTTTGTCTACTACTATAGAACGGTTTCTTGTCTCTCTACGTGCGTACAGACTCTAAGTTAATAATTATTAGTTTCTTAAACATTTATAAGTTTGTTTTTGTATTTTTGTTTTGTTCATTTTTAAGGGCTACAAATTGCAAATAGAGAATAGTTGCTATTATCTATGTATGTTTTCGGTATACGCGCGGTTTGGGATTCGCGGAGGTGGCATACAACAGCCATCGGCGGCAGAGCAGACCGAGTGTGGATGTGGACCTGTTTTGAAATTTCTCTTTCTTTTCTCAATAATTATGGATTCAATGGTATTTTACTGCCTTGCAAGTTGTATTTTGAGTTTGTTTCTGTTTCGCTAGAGGCTAAACTGAAATATATATGTAAATATTACTAAAGAGACTTAAATGTAAAGAATACCCAGACTATGTTTGTGTGGAGGGGGCTGGCTGGCTTAGTCGGCACCGCCGTTCTCCTTCTTGATTAGCTTCTCGTCTGGCTTGTCGTCGGCATCGTTGGGATTGCCGTCGCCGCCGATGGAGCGGCGTCGCTTGCGGTTGAGGCGCCACGGGCGCAGTGGGAACTTTATCACGGGCAGTTGGTCCATGCCAAGCACTTTGTAGATCTGTCTAAATGCGATGAGTCTGAGGAATTGCTGGGCAGATACAGTGAGATCTTCGCGCTGCTGCTTTGTGAGGCCATCGAGGGCGTCGTGGTGCTCCTTCTCACAGGGGTCGAGAATGCCAGGTCCATTGATGAGCAAGCCCGTGGAAATGGCTTCCATGATGCGGCGCAAACAGTCGCCAGGACTGAGGGGAAAACCAGCGGACGAGATGACTTTCTCGATGAGCAATTCCAGGGCCCACTGGTTGATGGCCTGCCACGAGGGAACCCGTTGACATAGGTCGCGCAGAATTCGAATAACCATTACGCACGACTGCAGGCCAGTGGCTCTAGCCTGGAACCATTTGGCGTGGCGCAACTCGGCGAGCGCCTGCAAGCAGGGCTCTCTTGGTAGAAAATCTGTGGCTTTTTGGGGAATATCTTGAGCAGTGGCACCTGCGACTGCAGTTTCGCGGAGTAGTGGCGAAGTCAAGCAAATCTTCACAGTGACAGAGTCGTCGGACACCAGAACGGCGGAGTCCTCTATCGCCACTTCGACGCGGTAGTCTACCTCTCCGGGATTATTGCTTATCGACACTTCCTTCAGCTTGGCTGGCAGTTCATCGGCCACACGGTTTAGAAGGCCCAGAGTGGGCTTTTCCGAGCACAGCACGACCAGCTCGACTAGGTTGTCGCCCTGCAGGAGGAGGCCCTTGGCCAAATAACCAACACGCATAACGCCCTTCAGGGTACGCTGAATGTTGCCACCGTTCTCGCTCTCCCGCTGGAATGAAAACATCTGATTGTCGCGGCCGTCCTTGATGTTGGCACACTTCTCATCGGACTTCTTATCTTTGGCGCCGTTCTCTTGAGAGTTCTCAGCAAACGCGTCCGACACAAACTTCAAAGCGCGCTCTGTGTGTGACACAATCCTCTGAATAGTCTGCAATTCCTCTTCTTTGGGGTAGATCTCGGCGTGCCGGGCAATTGCGTGCCTATCGTCGGTGCTCTCGGGTCTGCGGCCAGGCATCATGCCGAAGAATGGATGGCCAGGTGGACCGCCACCACCCCGTCCCATGAATGGTGCGCCGCGAGGTCCCCCGCCTTGGAAGCCTCGTTGCATCCAGTTACCGTAGTCGAATTCGTCGTCGAAGCGACGACGCTCGTCCCAGTACATCATGCCGTCACCACCGTCGTCATTTCCGCCAAAATTGCTTCCCCGCCTACCGCCGTTGCCGTACTCGGCCTGCATCATTGCTCGCTGGGCACGTGCTTCGGCCAACCGCCGGTGTCGCAGTGTGGGTTTAAAGTCCACCACCAGGTCTGGCTGCACCTTGCGCTTGTACTGCAGCCGATGACGACGGCCCTTCATGTGCATCTCCTTGGCATTGGGGTCATTGAACTTGCAATCGCAGAGCTTGCAGTTGAAACTGAGAATCTTTCCCTCGTCGTCCTTCATCTCCTCAATGTATTCTACACCCACCGGCTTGATGTCGTCCGACGGTACGTGGTCGTCCATGTGAACGTCGGCAGAGGCGCCCTGCACCGCCGCGTTTTCAACGCCTTCAGCTGAAGCTGCGGCCTCCTTTGAACAGACGTCACTGCCACCTTCGCCACTAGCAGGAACAAAGTTGATTTTACTCATCTTCTTGGGGTCCTCCGATGGTATGGGCTTGCCCAGTTTCTGGTGCAGCTTCACTACTTTTTGATGCTTGGAGCCGCGAACATGGGCGGCGTAAGCGTCGTTGCCGGTGCAGGTGACATCGCACAGTTCACAGTGGTAGCTATTGCCGCGGTTTTGCGTAGTTGTGGTGGCGCTGGCCTGCATCTTGAGACTGGCTTCGCGCTTCTTATGTTTCTGGCCTTCCAAGTGCTCGCGATAAGTCTGCGGACCAGCGCAGCTGATCTTACACACCTCACAGTAGTGCAGCTGTTGAGGACGAGGTGGTGCTTTGGCGCGCATCTTGTGGTTGCTGGCGTTGCCGGCGCCTTGCTTTTTGAATGGCTGCCAATTACTGTTGTTGCCAGATGGTGCTTTGTTGTGTTGCTGGGCAACGTACATGGTGGCGGCACTGTAGAGCGCCGCATCATAGTTGGAATATGTGGGTGCCACTGTAGCTGCAGCGGCTGCTGGCTTTACCGCTGCATTGTTGAGTTTATCTTTGGCACCGTTTGCCGCTGTTGAGGTAGAAGCTACCTTGGCGGCTGCTGCTGGTGTGGGATTACGTACCGGAGGAGCAGAGTAGTGAGTCTTTGACACTGTCGGTTGTGGAGTACTAGTATAACTTGCAGCTTGTTGGTAATACGTCTTCGACGAGTCATAGTTTTGCAAGGTTCTATTGTAGTCGTATCCATAGTTAGATGCAGCTCCGGGTGGTCCTGGATTGAACGAACTGGCATTGGCCCCCGTCGACGAGTACGATTGATCGTAGCCCGTGCGCTGAGCGTTATATGTTGTAGGTGCGGCTGAAGTCACTGCATAACCAGCTTGCGTCGCCGGATAACCAGCTGTGGGACTAGCCGCCGCAGCTCCATATTGAGTTCCGGTGTAAGGGAAGCCGCAATAGTTATTCGCTGCCATTTCGAAGAAGCACTTCGATTGTCTGTGTTGTCTGGTCGCCTATCAGCGAATTATCGTCGGTTTTTGAGATCTGCAAAGAGCACACTGAATGTAGGTTTTCTGCAAGAAAAAATCGTAAGCGGCGGCGTCAAAGGAACACCACCATTTTAGTTGAGTATAATTACAAAATTTTCTGTGTCGGACGAAAATGCGTTCGCGTTTCGCACCCCGATATATGAGTTTCTGCAAATGATGGGATGAAACGTGTTTGATTTGTTCACTTAATCGAAATTATTAGGTTATTTATTTAATTATTACCGTGTGTTTGCAAAAAATCGGATGAAAATTACGAGGTTCACAGAGCGTACTTTTTTTTTTCTTTTTCTACAATTTTAGCAATTCACAATGGTGGCAATGAATTTTTATTAACTTTTAGTACAAACTTGCCGAGATTAGAGATAAATGAGTGATAGGGTGTGTTCAATTGAAGTTTGTTTATTAGTTTTGGCAAGGAATGGAAATGCAAAACTTTTGTTTGAAATTTTGTTTATGAAAATGGCAAAGACACTTAAGTTTAATATTTGAAATATATATTGTTTAATTTAATTTATTAATATAATAAAGAAATTGGCTTATACATATGAAATTTCATAAAATAGGTAATGTTGCAGATCTTCGTGCTACATCTGGTTTTTGTTAAAAATTTAAAATTTTACATGCTTAGTTTTTCTCTAATTCTTACAGCGCTATCAAATAACTAAGGCTTAATACACTTTTAATCCATAGTTTAACAAAATGTAGGTTTATTTTAGAATATATTTTAAAGGCTTGCGAAATAACTATACTAAAGGCCATTATTATTGAAATCATGAATTTTAATTATATTTTTTTCGCTGCAAAAATGAAAAACCATAAAAATATTGACACTTTTCTAAGCCTCCGTTTTATGTGAGTAGAGTTAAATCAAAGTTGATGAACGTCATTTTAAACACAATTTCTTTTATTTACCTAAGAATCCTTACTTTCGTCGAATACTATGACTACACCTGTGTCACTTTTTCTTGTTTTCTTTTCGCTTACTGTTAAAAGCTTGCAAAGGAAAATTAGCCTATAACTATTTTTCAAGTTAGGTAAACCTTTTTTAAAAAAGTGGAGTTATGATGTTTTCTATAGTTAGCAATCTAATGCTACGTTTCCACCGACCACTAAACCGAGATTAAGATTAATCTGCCCTTAATCTACTTTAAATCTTAATATTTACCATACAAATAATAATCTGCTAAACAAAAGAATTATCTTGAAAGAAACTAGGTTTGCATGTAAGAATCTGCTTGTGAACACACTCAATACCAATTTACCATACCTGGATATGTCAAAAGTGACGTTGGTTGCTGAGAATTGAGTCGAAAGCAATTTGACAACCAGATATTGGACATTTTGTGCGCAAATTTGAGAGCCAGAGAGCGGGTTGAGAGAAAACCCCTATGTTAATCCTCATCCATTTTTTGGTGGAAACGTGTAACGATTTATTGTAAATCTGTTGGCTTTAATCTCGGTTTACCTTTTGTTGGAAATGTAGCATAAATGTGTTCCCAAGGCGATTCTTACAAGTAAATTTAGTTTCTGCTTTAACCTCGTGATACACAATATGTCTTTCATGAGCTGACAGAAAATAAAGTGGAGGAATAATTCGTTATTCAAAATATGTAGAAAAATTCATTTTAAATCATTTAAGTGTCATTGTAAATGTCCAGTGGGAACAGATAAATATTAATTTAGAATTTTGTTCGTGAAATATTGAATTTTGTGCAGAGAGTATATGAATCATAAAGTTGTCATCCAAAAACTTTTAACCTCATCGAACTCCGATTATTTATTAACAAACAAATCTGCCTTAGTACTAAATTAAAATCAATTGCCCTTTGTTTACGCAAATTTTCTATACAAACAGACATCAGCGGCCTTACGTTACGATGACAGCTCGAGTTTTCTCTCTTCGATGAGCGCCAATGTTCAATTTCACATATTTTCACTTTCAGTCAGTAGAGTTGAATTTTATTTATTGTTTTCTTATTTACTAAAGTTTATAGTGCAACATTATCCAATTCAATGGAGTCAAACGAGGAAAAAAGTATTCACAACAGTTCCAGCTATTCAAATCAATCAAATTTATAACATTCATATCTTATTCCCAGAATACTTAAAGCGTAAAGAGAAGGCATTGTCAGAAGGCAACCAGGATTCCCTGGCAGTTTCCTGCAACAGTTTGGGTAATTTCTACAACCAGCACGGCAAATACAATGAAGCAGTCCGAGAATACAAACAAGAAGCCTCAATCTACCTCAAACTTGGAAAGAGTCTTGAAATGGCAAAGGCATATCGCATGGCCGGCGAGATGTTCATGCTTCTCTGCGAATTTCAGAGCGCGTTGGACCACATAAATATATACCTGAGTAAGATTCCAATTTGAAAAAAAATTTACATTCATTGTAAAACTATCATCCTCTCCCAAAAGAGGCAGTAAAAAAGCTAAAAAACAAAGTCGAAGAGCAGCGAGCCTATGCCACACTCGGTCGAGCTTACCTGCTACAGGGGCAGAGTGCAACTGACTCAGCCACTGCACTCGGTCCGCTGAAAAGTGCTGAGAAAGCATTCATTCGTAGTCTATTGATTTCGAAAGAGTAAGCAGCGACGACGCGAAAAATGTTAACATCTGCTAATTTACGTATAAATAGAATTTCAGGTCAAATCACTAAACTGGAGCAGTTGGATATGCAAGCACGCTTGTACCTTAATATTGGCGTGGTCAAGGAGCATATGGAGGAGTTCGATGAATCCATAACATACATAGAGAAGGCGATCAAAATCAGTAAAACCCATGAGATCTTCGAGTTACTTCATCTGTGCTATGTGTCCATGAGTCTGATGTACCAGTACAAGATGAACGATGCCACTCTCGCGCTGAGGTATTGCAATATGGCGCTGGAAGTGGCCAAACGACTGCCGAATAAGGTGAAGAAAATCTGTGAGACATTAATTGCCAAGTCAGAGATTTTGGTCAAAGAGGGAGACTTCTCTAGCGCCAAGCAGATCCTCACGAAGGCATACAAGAAGAATACCCCGGACGAGAACGATCTTCGTACCATCGAGAAGACCCTGCGAGTCGGTAAGATCAGTCAACTAGTTCGCGAGGGAATCTATATTTGTTTTTCAATTCAGTGGTGAAGATCTGTAGAACATTGGATGAGCTGGTTACATTGAATTCGGACAATTACGCCGAGCGGAAGAAGCTCTTCGAAATGCTGGGCGATGGCTGTTGTCAATTACTCAATTACCCCAAGGCCATTGAGTATTACTTGCAGAGTTTGGAGTGTGCTCGGCTAAACGCGGAGACCGACAAGGAACTTATTCCAATATATGTGAGCCTTTACCAAACATACAAGGACGACAAGCAGTACGAAAAGGCTCTGGAGTTTCTGTGGAAGGAGTTCGAGCTGAACAAAGATGTTCCGGCAGAAGCGTTCTCAACGCTCTGCAGTATTGGTGAGGTTTGTGAGTTGCAGATGCAGTCGTTCTGGACTATTCAGGATGTTTACCAAAAAGCCCTGGACATGGCCAAGAAGGCGAGCAGCGCTAAAATGGAGAAAATTGCTTTTTCCAGGCTGAAAAAGATTCAAACCAAGTTTAAGATGAACACACTTGTGGAACAACTGGAGGAGGACGCCAGATTGAGAGGTATGTTGCTCCTGCGGGACCTTGTATGAGTCTGTATTACACTCCATTTCGCAGGTATCGACTTGGAGACGATAGACGAGGACAGTGACAGCGAAGGAGCATCCTCCGAGCAAAACACTCCCGAGCTGGGTGACGACGTGTGCTTGGATGAACTCACCGACTCGGACAGCAGTGATCTGGATGAATCAGAAAAGCCACGGAACCGCAAGCGAGGCACCACGCTCACCATCAAGCGGAATAACAAGGGTGAAACGCAACTGCATCAAGCCTGTATCGCTGGTAATCTGGAACTGGTGCGTCGTCTCATTGACCAAGGACACGTGGTGAATGTCAGAGACCACGCCGGTTGGTTACCTCTGCACGAGGCTTGCAATCACGGATTTCTCGAAGTAGTAGAGTTGCTGTTGGACAAAGGGGCAACGCCTGCCATAAACGACAAGGGCGGCACGAGCTGTGACGGCATCACGCCGTTGTACGACGCTTGCGCGAATGGGTTCCTCGACGTGGTTGAGTTACTTCTCGAGCGTGGAGCCAATGCGACTGTCAAGACGGACTATGGTGACACGTGTCTCCGTGCGCTGAACACTTGGAGAGACAAAACCGATCTGAATGCAGGGGAGAAAGCCCAATACGAATCGATTCGAAAGATTCTGTCGGAACGGCTTAGCAAGTCGGGCATATCCGATGAGAGCCCGGCTTCAAACACAAACAATTCCAGTCGAAGCGGCAGAAAGAGAAGTAGTTTGTCGCTGAATAGGTCGAGGGAGAACCATGATATATCAGCTCCTGCTTTGGAGGAAGTCGATGACCATAACACGTCGAGCAGCGACTCCAACATACTAAAAGAGTTCAATTCGCATTCCCCTCTGAAGACTTCCAGCGCCAAGCAGGAGTATCGCAGCGTAATGGAGCACTTAAAGCGGCCTAATCGTCTGCCGTACTCGAGTCAAGAGGATGAGCCATGCACACAGCAGCAGTCAAAACGACCTGCATTCCTTGAGTCGGAGGATGTGGGTGATGATTGGTTGGACAACGACGTCGGTCCGGAGAGGAAAAGGCGACGGTTTATCAATGACAATGTCCCACATACATCGAAGGAGAATTTGAGTGATTCGGCTTTGTCCCTTGATGAAGCCGATGCATTTCAGGTGCTCCTTGAATCTGGTGGTCGCGCCCCGAAGCAGGTGCAAAAGCAAAAGTTTTCGCGTTCCACGAGTATGTGCAGTTCCGCCAGCAGTTCATCGAGAAAGCCGAAGCAACAGGCGTCCCTGTTCGATAGTGGTTTCTGTCGGTTTCGCAGTGAGAGTCCCATATCCAGCGAGGAGTCTTCCGATGCGATGAGGGCCATAGAACCAGACTCCACAACTCAGCCCGCCATTTCGCTGGTGTCGCCGATTAAGATTGTGCCAGCAGCGCCGATCGTGCTCACCACAGTGTCTTTTAAGATCAAGGTCGAGGAGGAGCTGCTGCTGGTACCAGTGGAGCGAAAGAAGTTGAACGAAGTCAACATTCGATGGTTGGCCGAGGAGGCTTCGCGCCGATACTACAAGTAAGTGACTGAGTATCCTTCACTTTGACTCCTTATAACTTTCTTCTTTTTTCGTAGTTCAGTGGGCCTGAAGCCTATTCTTCGTTTGAAGACCGCCGATGGATTCGCCTTTGAGGAGAATGATCCAATACAGGTAGCTGCCGAAGAGACTATGATCACAGCAACTGTCCTCGATTGGAAAATCTCCCCATTATCGCAGAGATACGAGGAAATGTGCCACCAACTTCAGAAAAGTGAGTATTTATCTCTCTTTCTATTTGAATTTCCTAAAAATTTCGATTTAATCCGCAGAAGTACAAAGTGACATCCAGTTGGCGTTAGAGAAAGGTCAAGTATCCAACAGCATAATGTTCTTGGACTTCTCTCTTACCCCTGAACTGACAGAGCCCATCTTCAAGGCGATACTCCATCAATCCAACCTGCGAATCCTTGACTTGTCAAACAACTTCATACAGAACGAGGGATGCAGGCAGCTGGCAAAGTCGCTGCCAACACTCAGGCAACTGAAGGTGCTCAACCTGCGTGGGAATTGTATCACAAGTGATGGCTTGGACAGCCTCCTATCGACCAACGCCACGCTGGAGGATCTGGAAGAGTTGAACCTTAGTCATAATCCTTTGGGAAACAGGAGCATACGCTCGTTGGACAAACTCTCCACTGCAAGCAAATCCCTACAGAAGCTGTTCCTCTCCCATTGTGGCATCTCGAACTTCTATGACTTTGACTTGAACTTTTATCAGCTGAACGAGATCGACGTAAGCTTCAATTCACTGACGGCTGAGTGTTTCCGAAAGCTGCTGGCCAAATTGAACAGCAGTCGGCTGCAGAGTTTGAATTTGAGTTTCTGTATAGGTCCAGGTGGAAACTATGCTGCACGCATAGCGGAGTTCTTCGAAAGTGGAACGTGTGAGAAATTTAGGCGAATCGAATTGGCTGGCTGCAACCTGGCCGATGGAGATATTTACAAGTTTAGCCAAAGTCTAGGGAAAGCGACCGAGTTGGAGGTGCTCAATTTGTCAGAGAATCCTCAACTGACCTCGTTTGCCCTGCAGTATATCTTGGACGAGTTGAATTTCCTGCGCAAATTGATTCTGACCAATTGCCAGAAGATGGTGGATCTACGACGGTTGGAAATGCAACCAGCTGCGAAGAATCTGCCGAATTTTATGTCGCTCACTCTCAGCGAGGGGTCTGAGGAGAGTCAGCGGTTGAGAGATTTATGGGATGGCCGTTGGAATGGACGGGGTAAAGTCAAGGCGTTTGGTGGGCAGTCGATTTGCTTTGTCAACGAATTGGATTTGATAAATTAGTTTTTAAGTATTTTATTTTATTATGGAATAAATGACGCGCCTTCAAAGAGAGTAGAATGTGTGTGTGTTTCTTTTTCTTTTATTTGAGTTTATAAAGTTTTCTTTGGATTTATCCGCCAAACTTTACGCTTCTCTGGGGTTCAATTCGTGTTTAATTATTGCTGATGCATTCCCTCATGTCGCTGGCATGTCCAGATGTTGTACGTTCTTCGGCAGTTGGTTTGCAATTAAACGAGTTGCGACTGTCTGTGGGGAGAAATGGATTTTTAATTAAATTGCAGTCGAAAATCAGTTGGGAGATGGGAGGATTTAACATTTAAAATTCCGATGCTGTTCCGAACTAAGACCGCTGATGAACGCAATTATCAATATGGGAAATGGTGAAACAGACTTAATTATACAAAAGCGTGAAGAGGATGATTTTTATTTGATTGCAATCTTTTATGTGTTTTTAATGTCAAGAAAAAACATTCGTGTGGGTTGGGATTTGGGATTTGGGATGAGAGCAATCTGTAACAATTGTGAAAACTTTGAAGGAGAGAGGAGTGATGTGACTGATGCAATCGACGAACCACTCACGAAACTTTAGAGGGGAGACGAGTGGAGCGACTGATATAATCCAAATCCAATATTCGCGACTTGGAGCGGAGTCAGCTGAGATGACTGATAACGGGTGATCCAAGTAGAGATACTTTTTTCAATAGCCTTTTTTGACAGATCACGTGTGAGTCGTGTCATGCTGTCATGGTATTTTTTTTGTTTAGTATTGTTTGGCATTTCATAATGGAAAGACTTACGCGTGAACAACGTTTACAAATTGTTCAACTTTATTATGAAAATTCACGTTCTGTGAGGAATGTGTTTCGTGCACTTCGCTCAACTTATGGTAAACATAATCGACCTACTGAGCGTACTATTCGCAACACCATCACCCATTTTGAGACCCAGCACTCATTATTGGATAATATTCGACCGAATAGACCACGTCCAGCACGCTGTGAAGAAAATATAGCGGCCGTAGCTGAGAGTGTACACGAAGACCGTAGAGAGTCGGTTCGGCGCCGTTCGCAGCAACTGGGACTGACGTATGGAACGACTTGGGGCATTTTACGTCAAGATCTTAAATTGAAAGCGTACAAAATACAGCTTGTGCAACAACTGGAGCCGCTTGACCTTCCCAAGCGACATTGCTTCGCTCTATGGGCTCTTGAAAAGTTCCAAGAAGATCGGACGTTTTCGAGGCAAATTTTGGTTAGCGATGACTTATTGAGAGAACATTTCGGTGAGCACATAATTTCACGTTTTGGGCCGGTCGATTGGCCACCAAGATCGTGTGATATCACACCGTTAGACTTTTTCCTGTGGGGATATGTAAAGTCAAAAGCTTATGCCGACAAACCCGGTTCGATTCAGGCCTTGGAGGAAAACATCACGCGTGTCATTCGCCAGTTACCAGTCGAAATGCTCGAACGAGTGATCGAAAATTGGACTCAACGGATGGACCATCTGCGACGTAGCAACGGCCAACATTTGATAGACATAATCTTCAAAAAATAAATGCCAAAGAATGTTCTTTCAAATGATAATAAAAATTCTCCATTAAATTTGAATTTTCTGTGTTTTTTTCTTTAAAAAAGTAGGGAACCTCGAAATGGATCACCCTTTATAATCAATCTCCGCCGTGTACCAATTTATGGAAACGACAAAAAGAGCATTCAAACCATTGAGTTCTCTCGAGTTCCTAGTGTGTGGGGTGACTGATGCAATTGATGATGCAAATACAGATATGTACATACGTTGCTTGGGTCACTCAGATCATCACGAAAATTATTAACCTAAAAATGGTTTCCTTTAGTTGCTCGTTTAATCCTTAATAAGGTGATTGCAGATAAAGGCTTTCACGGCAAACAAAAAACTACTAGTACTACAACTACCACTATTACTACTTCTACTGCTACTTATACTACTACTACTACTAGTACTAACCCCGTAAGACCACAACGGAGAAAACGACCTGACTGGCGTATTAAAGGAGTGGGCGAACACGAGTTATGTAGAGGGATTTGTTTACATAATATGCGAACGGAAATTGAGCTCCCTATCATAACAGAATGCCAAGGTAAGATCATGATGGGATATAACTAAAGGTAGAACTCGAAGAAGATAAGGACATGAATCTACCAACGAGCAGATAAATTTATAAAAAGTATTATCACCTTCGCGGAAAGGGACAGGGAGGAGTACTTAATGGCTTCGAGTAGTTCGTGGTCTCTAATAAAAAGATCTCTAATGAAGAGAAGAAGACCTAAATGGCTGCCTTGCGGAAAACCACAGGTGGCCAAGAAATAAACTGAGGGGATGGACCTCAATCGGACAATATAAACACGATTATCCAAGTAAGAACACAACTATTTTAATAATATGGGTTCCAAGGCGAGGGCGGATAATTCGAAGACAATCTCTGGTTTTAACGATTTCCACTGGCCGGCAAGATTTTTTTTTTTTTTTTTATAATGTACGCGCACTAAAGGGACTTTGGATACCCTTATAGTGAAGTGACACAGTGCGGGCATTAGGGAAATGTAGGATTAGAGAAAGGGAGAAACCGATGCACGTTGGTTTTAAATGTTTGTAAATTATAATGCAAAGGAAAAAAAGAGCGTGGTAGAGCATTCCACATTCGTATTGTACGGTTGAGAAAGGAATCTTTATATTTCACAGTACGCCCGAAAACAGGCTTAAGGGTAAACTGATGTGCATTCCTAGCATGTCGAGTATTGCGGTTGAATTGCTGTAGGGGTGGAATGCAACTGGCTATTTCATTTGAGCACTTGTGGTGGAAATACCGATAAAACAATGACAGGCAGGAGACATTACGACGATGTCTAAGAGAGTCAAGTGATTTCGCGATGTCTCGATCGCCAAAAAGTTTTACCGCACGTTTTTGGATCCTGTCAAGTAGCTCCAAATATGTTATTGGTGCACCAGACCAGATATGAGCGTTGTACTCAAGTTTTGGGCGAATAAACGCCTTGTAGATTCTAGCCAGATCAGAAGGGGTGAAATATTTCTTGCATCGCTTAAGGAAGCCTAGACATTTCGCAGCGTTCTTGGCGACATCGAATATGTGGTCATTCCAACGAAGTTTGTCGTTAACGCACATACCGAGGATGGAAAGTCTTTCGGTTTCGGCGATGCAAGTGCCATCCATGGATAATGGCAGAGAATTAGGGGTTCGCTTCAATGATAGCAGACAGCATTGCGTTTTGGAAGCATTAAATTCCACTCTGTTGGTTTTACCCCATTTAAGAATGCTGTCAAGATCGGAATTCAATGAGCTTAACATACATTGCCGTTCCAGTTCAACGCCCGAAGATGAGGGGCGTTGCCCAGGAAACGAATATGTAAAGCTGAGGGTACTGTCATCAGCAAAGGAATGGATTGGATTAGAAGTGACTGACAGGAGGTCATTGATGAAAATGAGAAAGAGAGTCGGAGACAAAACAGAGCCTTGAGGGACACCAGCATTTATTTGGTGAGTTGCAGACTTGAAACCGTCCAAAACAACTTGTATTGAACGGTCCGAAAGGTAATTTCTAATCCATTGAAGAAGGGTAACATCGATCCCAAATGCACGCATTTTCGACAAGAGAGCTTGATGCCAAACTTTGTCAAATGCCTTTGAAATATCAAGCGCAACGACCTTACTTTCACCACCACGGTGAATAGATTGGTTCCACTTTTCGGTTAGATATGTCATCAGATCACCAGTGGATCTGTTGCTGCGAAAACCGTACTGCCGGTCATTAAGAAGTTTTCAGGATTCGAGATATTTTATAAGCTGACGATTTATCAGCGTTTCCATGACCTTGGAAAGAAGGGACGTAAGTGCAATTGGTCGGTAAGAGGACGGAGAGGAAGATTCGCTTTTTTTTGGGACGGGCTGGACAAATGCTGTTTTCCATCTTCTCGGAAAGAGCCCTGAAGAATAGGACAGATAGAAAAGCTTACGCAGTGGTTTTGCCAGCGTGGAAGAACACCTCTTCAGAACTATAGGGGAAATACCATCTGGACCAGCGGATTTATGTATGCTGAGATCTTGAAGAACTCTTGCCACTGTACGAGTGCGAAAATGGATCGGTCCCATAGAAGATTCTACGCGCTCGAGTACATTGGGAGACAAAGTACAATCTGGCAGCGTTGAGCTAGCTGCAAAATGAGCAGCGAGCAGATTGGCTTTATCCGAAGAGCTGACAGTTGGGGTGTCATTGCAAATGGAGCTTGTTCTTTAACTGTGTGGCTGGAGTACGAGAAATTCGCCGATATGATACAATGGTCTGACGAACCTAGAAGCGATAATACATTTAAAGTGTATTTATCAGGGTGAGAGGTAAGAAACAAGTCCAAAGTGTTGGCGTTTTGACCGCTAATGTCCGGTATCCGTGTCGGCTCATTTACAATCTGGGTTAAATTATTAACCTCAGCAAAGATCTCAACATACCTTCCTTCGGGTGTAGGACTTCTGTAAATAAAACAGTAGTGAATTAATTGCCTACGGACATGGAATTTTAGCCAAATAAAATTAAATTCCGGATTGGAACATTGGCCAAATTGAGGTAGAAGTTGGTAGCCTACATCACTACGAATATAAACGGCGATACCACGATGGGAAAAGAATAATGGCACCAAGTTATATCCAGGCAGACTAAACTCCGTTAAATCGGAATCAATACTGACCTGTGTTTCACTTAGTGCCAAAACAGCTGGTTTATTGTGAATCGCATGGGCGTACAATGAAAAAAAATTGGATCTCAACCCACGAATGTTACTCACGTCCACTCTAAAATTCCCACGCATAACAAAAAAACAAACACAAAAAACTCAACTCCGACGCAGACTAAGCTAGGCCGCACCGTGTAGATCCAGACGTCAGCTTTCCAAAACAAATCACTGCAGGTGTTATGCCCATACAATGAATTGCTTTAGTCTGCCAACAAAATCTACACAACGCGACCCGCTATTCGCCAAATGATACCCTACCCAGCCATAGCAAGTGGACGCAAAAACATACGGCACTATAGCCAAGCAAGGCAGCAGCAAACGAATGGGAGTGGGGCGAGAGGGATTGCCCTAACACAATGCACTTTTTTTTCTACCTACCCAGCACAGCGATTAGCGTTGTTTTTGTTTCCTATGTACACTGGCCGCGGAACAATCACAGAGAGAACAAAAATGCGTGTGCACGCGTCGGGAGGTAATTCGGCATACTGATCACCTGATTTAATCGTTCCAGACGTATTTTTTTGGATATTTTTAAGTCATGTTTCTATGTCAATAAGCTGCAGGCCCCTATTGTTAATGTCAATAATTAATCGATGATCGTATTTTATCGTTCGTCGATTGTAGATTTTTTTATTGTGAATGTCGATTGTGATTTATATTTGTTGATTTGTCGAAATTTACAAATTTCTGCCCGATGCTTTGCCTTGGAACTGAAAACATTTTGTACGTACGAAATGTAAGTGCTTTTAATAAAAATAGTGTATTTATGTTAAAAAAAACACAATTAGGAATTCAAATGCAGGGCTAAGCGAGTTACAAACAGAAAGAAACTGGAGCTTTTAGTTTCATTTATGGAAGCAAATCCCGATTTAGCGGGGGGAGTTTGCGTAAGAACTCAAGCAAAAAAGCGATGGGAGAAATATGCGCACATCTCCCGTGCGTTGATGGGAGAAATGGGTGAAGGCAAGAAAAATTAATAAATGAAAAAACTACACAAGCATGAGTTAATTTGTAATTGCACTTTAAGGTTTGGACTGACTTCAAATTTAAAATCAAAAAGAAGAAGTCTGAACCACAACGCAATCGAACTCATTTTTTAAAATTACTTTCAAAACAAATAAATAATTTACAATACTCACATTTTTATTCACAATAAAATAAATCCCTATCGATTGAGTTACACAACGCCAAAAGCTAAAATCAATCGACGCATTTGACAATTGTGACGATCGCTGATCGACAATCACAATAAGTGCCTCAGACTCTGAAAGCCCTATGTGAAGCGCATTTTTGGCTAAACGGCAAAAGTGGAAACCATTGTGTGTTTCACCAGTGAAGATGATTTTGTGATGAAGTTGGCTCTTAAAGTTGCCGTCACGTACTCAGAATTTTGGTTTTAAATTTTAATTACAGTGAAACTTTGATTATCCGTCAGGCAGCGAACCAACCCCTTGACGGATAAATAAATAGACGGTTAATCAAATGTATGGAATTTTTTTTGTTTTTATTCTGTATTGCGAAGCAGGTATTGAATGTAATACATATACATATACATACTGTACACAAAAAACCCAAGAAATATTAAGAAAGAACAAAAATTGCTGATTTGTCATTTTCGTATTTTATTATGGAATAAATAAACACTGGATGTAATTGTTCACAACCGAATTAAGATAATTTGGTGAAAAATTGCGTCACCTTTGTTTGCTTAGCAATTGCTTGAGACCTTCCACTAGCCCAATTTCCCATTCTTCGTAAAATCATCACATCAATATGATTGGCGTCGTTTTGTTGTGAATACCAATCGATGAATTGTTGAATGTTATCAGCAGCTTTTTTGGCTTCTTTGCGCAAGTTTTTTGCGGTAGTTATTTCATCAACCTCTTCACCACCATCAAATTCGTTATTGATATCAGTTTCTGAATCAATAGCGTCTGGTTTAACGGCCATTTCAATGATTTCTTCGTCCGACCGCAATTGATAACATTCATTACCATCATCACAAAGTAACCAATCGTTAACTCCCTATTGATTTTCCAAGCCGAATACAGCACCACATTCAGCCAAAATTTCACTTGTTACGGCATCACGCTCAACTGTTTCAGAGAGAATTTCTCCGCTTAAATGAGGCCACAATTTATTCCATGATCTTGACAGGGTTTCTTTAGAAACTTCGGACCAAGCATCAGATGCATTTTCGACAGCACTTTTCAAATTGTAGGCTTTCCAGTATTCTTGCAAAGAAATATCTTCTTCCATAACAAGACCTTGAATGAATTTCTTTCTGTATCGTCGCTTAAAAGTCTCTATAACGGCTTGATCCATTGGTTGCATCAGTGAAGTAGTGTTTGCGGGCAAAAAGTAGCACGTAATGTTTCCATCGTCACTTCTCAACAAACTGGCTTCAGGATGGGCCGGTGCATTATCGAGTACAAGGATCGCCTTTGGTGGTAAATTTTTCGACTTCAAATCTTGTTGAACGGATGGAACGAACACCTTTTGAAACAATGTAAAAAAAAATGGTTCCAATGCAAAAAATACAAATGCTTTTTATGTTGAATAATGATGAATATAAACCCTCACCTTTTTAAACCATTCAATGAAAATGCGTTGATCCATCCATGCACTTTTTTGTGCGTAGTATCGAACGGGCAGAGCATTCAAATTCATTGATTTAAAACAGCGAGGTTTGTTCGCCGTGCCAATTAAAAGCTATGGAAGTCGGTGGTTGCCACTTGCATTGGCGCAAACCATTACGGTAATTCGTTGCTTCTGCATCTTAAATCCAGGCGCATATTTTTCGGAAAGTGCTGCGAGCGTTTTGGTCGGCAACGCTTTATAATTCAAGCCAGTCTTGTCAGCGTTGTATACTTGATCTTGCGACAAACCCATTTCATCGATCATCATTTGAAATTTATTCTTGAAAGCGGCAACAGTCTCAACACTTGCAGCGCTCATCTTTTCACCTTCGATGTTCAATTCGCGTATACCGTGACGACCTTTGAAATTGTCGAACCAGCCAATGCTTGCTTTGAAATTGGCATCGCCACTCAGTTTTTGGTTGAACTGTAATGCTTTCTCAGCAACAATTGGGCCCGACAATGGAATTCCTTCACTTCGTTTCTGGACAAACCATAAATACAATGCTGTGTCGAGCGCTTCATTAGCTGGTTTTTTCATTGTCTTACGTTGTTTCGGGCACCCATCCAATGATTCCATTGTAAACGCAAAATTTTCGATTTTATTAGCATTTTTTTTTCAAATCGTTAATTGTGGTTCGCGGAATACCAAGTTCAGTGCTTAAAGCAACGGCAGATACATCTTTTTTTAGTTCAGCAATAATTTCTAATTTTTTTTCAATCGTAAGAACGTTTCTCTGGCGTTTTTGGGTACCAGATCCGGATGGTTGAGGCTCCATTATGTGACCAAATAAATTTGTGTAAATGGTATGAGCAGTGAATTGACTCGGCGAATAAGATCGATTTGAGAGCGCAAGTAAACGAAATCAATTTGAATGCACTAGTAAACAAAATCAATCATGTTATGAAATTGCAAAGTGAATTGCAAACATAATTCATTCGAATGTGCCAAAGTTCTATTTTTAGAAGAACGAACCAAAAAGTGTATCGCAGATTGCATTATATATATGTATATGTACCTTCAAATGGTTTATGTATGTGTTTCTAACTGTAAATTTCTGCGAAATTTGTCTCTCCAAATTTCGTAAACAAAGTAGACAAATTTCAAAGACAAGACGAAAAAAAAACTGACCGAGTGTGACGGTTAACCGGAGTGACGGTTAGTCGGGAGACGGATAATCGAAGTTCCACTGTATTTTATTTTAATTTCGTTCGTGAATTTTGAATGTGTTGTTTTACTGACTGTTTTGACATTGACAGTTTGGTCATATGTTTAAGGGTACCCGTTCACAGTGAAAGTTCGAAGTTATCAAGTCCCAGTTGGAAAACCCTTTATAAAGCCGATTAAATGGGCTTTAATACCTATCACAGAAGAAAAATTCTTCCTCCAAAATCGATATTCTTTTATAGTCTAATCTATGATCTTACCTGCAAAATAAAGTTCTGATAAAATCGTTTCTACATTTAAAGAAAACTTGATTTTTAGCCAAGAATCTTTGTTGAATCTTTCTTGATCTTTGATTCAGTTTTGTTTATAGTCAGTGAAGCTTGATTTTGAAGTTCATACAAATTACATTACTTTAGTTAATTTTTAATGTTTTTTTGATTTAATTTTTTCATTTTTACGTATAGAACTTGAATATCCCAACTCGGTCAGTTGCAAATGTCCCGACTCTTAAGGTGCGATCAGACGGTCATCCAAAGTTGTCATCCGAATGACATGCTGACGTCGCTATGCCATAGAATTTATCCTAAAGTGGTCATCCTGTGTGAAATAAACAAGTTTTCTGACGTCAGCATGTCATCCGGATGACAAGTTTGGATAACCGTCTGAGCGCATCTATATTTTCAACACAGAATAACAAAACACAAGTATCAAAAATAAGGACTTTGCACGGCTATAATTGTCAAAAAAATTAATCAACTCAGACAATACATTAACCCCCCCCCCCCCTATACCATCTAATAGTAACTCTGGTGACATTTGTCTTTCGTAATTCAAAACAGCATGATTGTAGGGTCCCTTCACCCTAACAACTTGTCATCACCATCCCTAAAGATTTCTACCTCATTTTCACCCAACGACAATATGTCTGCTTGCTTAATAAATAGCCCCCCCCCCCAATCGATTAAAATGCTTTATAACTTAGCCAAAGCTAAAACCATCTTCCACTCCTTGCCGACCAATACAGGGAAAACGAAAAACTTTTCCGAAGATGTAAACATTTCTTGGCCAAGACTTCACGACAAACTTTCTTAACTTGGAACGAAAATATTTGTCACCAACCATGTACACATATACCGACATAAATTGGAACTGCAATCACTCAAGATGCTTGTTCAATAACACATATTTATTTTGGTGTCAGTGCACTGTGCACCCCAGTCAACAAGCATCGCATCGCATCCTTCAAGCATTCCCAGACATTCAAAGCGATTAATTCTGTTCAAAAATTCCGTCTCGCACAACGTGATAAACATAAAATGAAAATTAAATCCTTAAGTGAAGTACATCAAGTCCAATAAAACATTAGTGAGATTTTATCCTTTGACGTAAATAACCGCATTTTGTTGGGAGTGTTTTTTTTTTTTTTTTTGTTATTACTTTGAAGGATAAATCCTTTTTTGTTCGCTAATAGCTAAGGTATGGTCCAGTAATTTTTGCATGGTGCAAAACAAAGAAAACCAAAAGCGTTTACGCTACGCTTCATTTAGCGGGCAGGTCCTTTTGACCTTTGTCAACAGCAGAATTTTCTGTTGCAATTATGGTGATAAATTAATTTTCGAAAGTTCGCCATTGGAATGGAGAGAAGTGAATTGCCAAGAATTGCCGACACTTAAATTATGTTTTTAATTTAAGACATTTTGCCTTTTAACTTTTAATTATCGTCCGCGGGGACAAGATTGTCAAATGTTGCAACACGGTTGGACATTTCTGGAAATGTTTTTGCATCTTACAATTCGAAGGCGGTATTACCTCAGTCAAGGACAAAAGCAATTGATTTATAGCAATTACATTTGTAAATTTCGGTGAACCCCATAGGCGGACAGGCACTCATAACTCGGAAACGATTCGTTCAATTTTCACGATTTTGGGCTTGATGGATTCGTATTGGCCCAGCAAGAACACTTTGGAAGAAAATCCCGGAAAATTCGATAGAGATCTGAGATTGCTTCGGCACTCGCCCCTCTTCTGGGATAACGGCTACGTTGTTGGAAGGCGGTCGCATCGCTCATTCCACATAGAAATTGTCATTGAATCTGCAAGTGGATGAAGAACCTACATGCAACATTTCAAATAACTCTGCGACGGCAAAAGTGCAGCAATGTAAGATTATCCTCTAGGGCGGGTGCACAATGGCTCACAAAAAGCGCATTTTTTTTTTTTTTTTTTTTATTTATAATAATTAATTATATATAATTAACAAACTGTTTTATAATTAACAAAATTTTTTTCTGCAAAGCCTAGGTGGCTTGTCTGCAGAAGATTGGATATTTTGTTGTTATTTTTGAGTTCTATTAACATTTTTTATTAATTTTACTTTATTGAATTTAAGAAAAAATAATAAATTGACACAAATTAAGACTAAAAGTATTGAAAGATTTATATAAATTACAAGGCATTGATATTAAGATACATTTTTTTAATTTTTTTCAAAAATACTGTTTTAGGTAGATCAAGAAAATATGTTGGCAATTCATTGAACGTAGCTGGGACAGTTATTGCGTAGCGTCTACGTCCATACTCGTTCGAATACATCGGGACCATATATTTGTTTTGTTGTCGTCGTCTTGTATTTACTGTTTGTTGGGTCGGTGTTTTATAAGTGCTGTCATCTTTGAATGTTGAGAATATCTCCATTTTATGCAGTTGATTGATCGATAGGTATGATTTCACGCTGTCACCTTGTTGTCGTTGTGTTCTCATCATCATCATCTGAATGCTCCTGTGCAGCATATTGAGTTTTTGGAGCTGCGGCGCATTTCCCCAAGCCATAATGCCATATCTCAAATGCGACTCTACCAGGCCGAAGTAGCACTGCCGAAGAAGAACTTCTGACGGGCATCTACTACTTAGATGAAAGAGAGCGTAGGCGGATTGCCTAAGTTTTTTTGTCAACGTGGTTATGTGATAGCTCCATTTAAAGTTATAGTCAACCATAACTCCCAAGTATCTGTACGTTGATACGTTATCAAGTACGGTCGAGCATTCGTCATCGTCTTGAAGTAGTCCGAAGTTTTGAACCTTGTGCAGACATTCCACGTTGTGAATTTTTATTTCTATTTTCTGCTTAAGAATATGTGGTGGACGGATGTGCATGACTTTGGTTTTTTTGGCGTTAATGATGAGTCCATTGTCATGACACTATGACGAGATTGCGTTGAATTCTTTTTGCATAATTTTCTCCGCAGTTTCAAAGGATTTGTGATTAACCACAATTGCCGTATCATCTGCATAAGCATACACAGTGCTTTGCCTGAGGGCTAGTAGCAAGTCGTTCATATAAATGATGAAAAGCAGAGGACCCAGCTTTGACCCTTGCGGCACTCCATAGTATGAGAACTTTTCCACGCTTACGCTATTTTTGATTTTTACTCGGAATCTTCTATCTTTTAAGTAACTTTTAAACCATGAAAGTAACGAACCTCTTACGCCTACTTTTTCCAGCTGATTTAAAATGTTTTCATGGGATAAGGCATCGAAAGCTTTTTTAAAATCAATAAAAAGTACAATTGTGTGATGGTTTTTCTTTTGATGTATATTTATTTTATTTGCGAAGTCTCCCAATAGTCGATTTATACTTTTATTTGGCCTGAAACCAAATTGATTGCTTGCCAGAATATTATATTTCTCAAGATATTGGTATAGTCTTTTGGCAACAATATCTTCTATTATCTTGTCCATTACCGAAAGTATTGATATCGGCCGATAGTTTTCGATATCGTTTTTTGTTCCATCTTTATATATAGGACGAACAATTGATGTTTTAAGACCTTCAGGGACGGTTGATTGCTCAAAGCTCATATTAACAAGTTTTGCTACTACTGGAGCCAAAACGTTCGCATTATATTTTAGGTCTTTCGGGCGTATGGCATCTTCACCAGGTGACTTATTATCTTTCAGTGAGAGGATAATCTTAAAGATTTCGTCCGTACTGACTTCACAGAAAAACATTGATCGCTGGACATTGCCTGATGGACCGGAATATGACTTGTTGTTACATGCATGTACTATGTTTGTGATTTCAGTAACTAATTTTTCAGCAAACTGATAGGCTAAACCATAAAAATTGTCTGTTTTAAAGTTTTTTGCTAGGACATTATCCAAATTTACCACCTTTTTGCCAAGTATATTGTTTACAATTTTCCAACTTTCCCTGGGATTGTTCCTTACTTTTAAAAATTGTTCCATGAAATATCTTCTAAAATTATTCCAATTTGTTCTTAAAGAACGAATGTTTAAAAACAGAAACGAAAATCCATTCAGTTTTTCTATATAATTTTCAGTTTTTAAATTTTCAAAGTTTATTTGCAATATTTCATTTTCTTCTTCCTCTGTTTTTTCCATCATCTGCGTACGTTATTTTTTGTTCTCTAGTGTATACGTAGAGAAATTGGGATTAAGCTATTTTTTCTATGTCGAGAACCGAATCGATCTCCACTACTGCATCTCCATCGTTCTTTCTTGCGAGAATTTTGTTGTTCCTCATCCAAACGTATTTCCAATTGACAGTTTTCGCCTTTGTTTTGGTTAACCAGAGCAGCTTCTTGAAATGAGCAGTTAAGTGGTTGTTTATGTATACATGTTGTTTTGCATAACAGCCGCTCATTCCCTTGTTTTCATTTTTGGCGATCTCGTCATACGTGAGTGTTCTTTTTATTTTTGCTTTTTCCATTACTGAGATTTTCATTTGTTTGCGTGTGAAGCAGACGGAGAGATTTTTAAGCTCTCGGTTTTTTCTGTCAGCATATGTGATGATTTCATCAATGTCGCATTCGTTTATTTGAAGCCCAAGTGTTTCGCCGATTGCACTGACGATATCAAATGGATTGTCACTTGCTTTCATCGGGATGGCTTTAATCTCTATATTTTTATCCAATTGTTTTTGTTCAAGCGAGTTGATTTTTGTTTGTAAATTATTTATGATCGTGTCTTTAAGTTCATTTTGTTTTTTGTATTCAGTGATTTCGTTAGTTAGTGTTTGTATCAGCTGTGTATTTTTAACGAGAGTGTTGTTTAGCTCATAATATTTTGAGCTTGTAAATTCCACCGTCTTCGCATATTCCTTCAACATTTCTTTTATTTCTTTTATTTCCCTGTGGGTTTGTAGTGGAAGATAATTGTCAGGAAATTCGGACGATTCAGGAGTATTTCTGGGAGATTCCGCCGATCTAGATCGCTTTGCTTGTTGAGTCTCTGTTTGTGGTGCAGGGAGCGTTTTCTCCTTTCCCCTGCATCTATTGCACTCCCATGATTTTTTTGTTGCTGCAGACCATTTTCTCCATGTATTGTATGCGACGGTAGTGCATTCGTGGTGGTAACACCCCTTGCACTTCGTACAGGTAATGAATTCGCCGTCTCCGGGCAACGGGTCGTGACACCGAGAGCAATTTGTCATTGTAAAAAATATATGTTCTTACCAGAAAAATGCAAAGAAGCAGCTTGGAGTATGTATTCAAGGAACTATTACTTTAATTTTGTAAAGAGTATAAAAACTTTTGATTTAATTCGAAATATTAAGCCTTAATAAAGCATATAATGTCTTTTATTTTTGATTTATTTTGTAATACTTTGAAAGCACGTCTAATCACTTCGGAACTCAATCGAAAAACCCAATATCTATTTGAAGCCCTTAATCGTACAGTGAAAGATTTACGAAATGATGAACGACGATTTGGTTGCGCAATGATTTTGCTGCCAGGCGATTTTCGTCAAACGCAGCCAGTCATTCCAAGATCAACTTTGAATTGAATGTCTACCTGAAGGCGTCGCGTCGGCGATGTGAAAGGGAAGGCGTCGAAGCGTGAAGAAATTGCAATTGAAAACGAACATGCGAGTTGCTTGACAAAATAAACAGTTCACCGTAGAGGTCGCCACTCTGGTGTGTTTTCATTTCCATCGACTTAGTCACCAGCCTCATTGAATTTCCACTGAATTTTTGCCACTTTATAACGATGCCGGAGAGCTCATCACAAATGTTTTTGCCAATATCGCTCAGAATTATATTGAACATGATTGGCTGAGTGCATTCGCGATTTTGGCTGCGAAAAACAGGGATGTTAATCATTTGAAATTCGTCATAAAAAGCCAAATAGCCGGTGAGTTACATTCATACAAATCCGTCGACTCCGTGATGGATAAAAACAAAGCCGGAAACTACCACGGAATTTTTGAATTTTTCCCATGTTCCGGACTTGCTGCCACACAATTGGAAACTGAAAGTCGGCTCAGCTATAATTTTGTTGCGAAACGTCAATGCACCAAAATTCCGCGGATTTCACTTAATTCAGACGATTTGCAATTCGTTTTTAAGCGTCTTTAATTTTCCGTACATCTAGCTTTCGCTATGACAAATAATAAGTCGCAAGGACAATCATCGGATGTTTGTGGCATTAATCTTGAATTTCCATGTTTCTCATATGTCAACTTTCATTAAATTAACGAATTTGGGTGGAACAATGTCCGCCAGGTCAGCTAGTAATCTTTATAAATAATGTCATATCAAACAATTGTTGATAAATGGGTGTGTTCAATAAACTTGAGATGGATTTTGTGTTCCATGACAAACATCTCTGGCCAAGTAAGTGTTCGACCTTACATAAAGCGTTGGCGCTGACTTTTTGAAAAATGTATCTTTTTCTTTTGAAAAATGTATCAACTGTATGAATATAGATATATAATTTTTTTTAATTTTTAGTTGACTTTTTTAAGTTTGTAGTTTTTTTTTATGAAGGCTGATGTCTCACGGCGCTCACCATTTCAATCCAATTATTTGTTTTGAAATATAATAACGCCCTCACGCTGTACAGGGGTGTGCCGTAAGAGTCATCACACACAACATTAGGCACCGAAGCGGACCTATTGCTATCCCTGGGGAACCGGTTAAACGGTAGACAAAAAACCTTAACACTTTCCCTTTTAAGGCATTTGAAGTTTTTACCGCCTGTTTCCTCCAAAGATTCGAAGAAGTGTCTCCCTAAGAATTTCCTACGACTACGTAAAATTGCCTCGCACTCACACAATATGTGCCGTATATCCCTAACAGCCTGCAGATCACCACAAAATCTGCAGATGTCGGTATCTGACAGTCCGAGTCAAGTCTTGGCCCCTTAGATTGGCAGTCCCTAGGGTTATTTCGTCAATAAAATCCCTGATTATGCAGAGGGAAGGTTTTATGTCAACAACCTCACTACTAATGAGTAGGGTTTCTATTGTTGGAAGCTTATCTGCCTGCTCATTGCCTTCAATACCGCAGTATCCTGGCACCCAGCACAGTCTATTCGGCTCTGATTGCATTTCCTGACTATATCAGAACTGATGTTTGTTGATTTCATTGCCTTAAGTGCGGCCTGGCTGTCGATGTAGATAGCAATCTCTTCCGGATATCGATCTCATCTGCATTTCCTCACCCGCCTCGAGGGACCCTTTCACCACTTTCGAAAGTATAGTTCCCTTGGTGGTTGGAAGATCCGGATATTATCCGTGTTAAGTTATGGATATGGCAAATGGCTTTTATTTTGTAGTCCATATTATAATTTTAAAAATAAGTTGGTATTTATTTTTAAAATTGTAAAAGAATTTTAAAAAAGCAAAACACAAACTACCACCAATCTATGACAACTTTTGACACTGGCAGATTTAAAAATTTATTTAAAAAAATTAAAAATATATGACAAAACATAGAATTTACGCAGATTTTTGATGAAAATTTAAAAACGTATCAAATCGAAGAAAAATTGAAAAAAAGTATCTATGTATGTATCAATGTTTGCACGAAAGCAAAAATGTATCCAAATTGATACTCTTGTATCTTTGTGGCAACGCTGCTTACATATGTCACTCTTTTGTTCCATGAAGCTGCCCAGCTGACTTTGGTACAATATTTTCTGCACCTTCTTTTGAGATAAAGTAAATGCGTGAGAAATGTCAAATGTCAACTGGATTTTCTGTGTGACTTTTATTTTTTTCATTTTTTTGGTAAATATAGGGTCCGCCAAATAACTTTTTTTTTTTTTTAAACAGGGCGCAAAATATCGAGTATAGCTTCGGCTGTGTAGCACGTAGCGCGGTACTGTTGAAACCAAATGTTGCCAATATCCTCCTCTTCAATTTTTGTGAACAAAAATTCGTTCAACATGGCCCGATAACGATCGCCATTGACTGTAACGGCCACTCCTTGCTCATTTAAAAAAAAAAATGAAAAATGGCCCAATTATGCTGCAATATTTCCCAGCGTTGTTCAAGCGTATACACAACCATATTTGTTCACCGGTATTCGTTCATGAGCTAAGTGTTACCATTCGCGAAATAAGCACTAGTTGAAAAAAAAAAAAACTTTAAATGGCGTACCCTATATTAGTATATTACATAATGAATGACATAAAATATTTTTAGAATTAAGTATAAATGGCTGATGGCATTGTACCAAATTTTAAATTTTCAAAATTCTAAGCTGATAGAAGTTGTGAATGCATAAAAAACTATTTTTTGTCATTAAATTTATGCCATTTCATGCAGCGTTAACAAATGTACTGAATGAATATTTGTTGCATGGCTTGAGCAGCATTATTTAAACTTATGAATTCGCATCAATTAGAAGAGAGTGAATGACACAGGACCAGCCATCGTAAGATCAAAGCTCAGACTATAGAAGTATAATATCGGTTTCGGGAAACGTTTCTTATAGCGGCTTACATGAGTTAAGTTTATAGCTTTAAAAGTATTCCAATAATTCAGTCATTTTTAGTCACTCTCAGTAAGTACCATTACAATGACAGCTGGTGAATAGCATATCGTAGATATCAGATGTAGATAACAGTTGACACCTGACAGATGATAGAAGATGGATGACAGTAAGAATGTAGTAAGAGTTGGGCAGTTATGATGTGTCATTCCTGATCATAATGCCGTTGGAATTAGGATAGAGAATTCTATTAAATCCTGGGGCAGTGTAAAAAAATATTTCCACAAAAATACAATATGTTTCCAAAAGTGGAATCATAAAGTGGAAAAGCTCAAAAAAAAAAATGCATAAACTAAAGCGGATTACTAGAATAATTTCCATGAATAAATCAAAACGGCTTACAACTCTGTTGCTTTGATAGCTTTATCAAAATTCCAGTTAATACTCGATTCCTCTCATTAATTTATAGATAAATACATCCCTAAATCCATTTTTATAGAGTAAATTATTATTACGAAATGGATTGGCTGTGGTCAAACAAAATGAAATATAATTTATTTATGGTTGAGTTAATAACGGGAATTTAACCGCATACAAAAATAATATCCAAATAAAAACAAAAATAGATCTAGGTACATAGTCATTAGTTGGTAGCCAATCAATTATTTTAAAGTAATTTAGCTTATCATGTATAAACTATATGTGTATGTAAATAATGTTATAGGCTTTCACACCGAAATGTAAGCTATTTAAAGTGTTTTAGTGTAAAGTAATTAATGAGTACTTACAGTTTGCAGAGCAAGTACAAACAGATGACAGCGATGCTAGATATTTAATTAGATATTTCATTCAAATGGCTTAAAATGCTGACTTTAAACTGAAGTTAAAATATGCCGATTTCATAAATATGAAATAAAATAATAAATTCCATTTAGAGAAAATTCGAATACCCTTGGATACCCAAAACACTACATACTATGTGTATATATTGTCCACATGCTTACCTCATTTTAATCTACGTACATTTCACTGCCTTTGCTTCCTACACAAAACACTAAACACGAACGTATATTTTTATTACCAAATATATCATAAAAATTGCTCATTTCTCACCCACCTTACTAATCAAATAATAAAAAAAAAATGTCCTGATTCACAATTTCTATAAGCTTTTGTAGTGCCTGTGAGTCATTTTGGATTTTGTGAATTTCTGTTTACAGCCCATCTATACTTTATGCTCGATTGAATGAAGAAATACTAAAATTCTTTTCAACAGAAACACGTCACAATCGTAATCATCAAAATAATAAGGACCAAAGAATTCACTCCTTTGTGATGTTCGTACATAATCTTCTGAAGTGTTTTGGCATAAAAGTCCGCTGGTATCGTGGCATATTTTTTTTTTTAGAGATCCTTACCAATTGAAAAAAATATTTTTGACGATACATCATGAAATACAATATACACAAGGCAGGATGTTATGGATGCATGTGACAATTGGCAGCAAGAAATATGATGTTCTTTGATTTGGGAATATAAATCTGAGTGTTTGGCATACATGTACAAGAACAAATTCCAATATCAATTGATTTTTATCAAAGATCGCGTCTATTTGTGCGCTCTCTGAGATATGAAGAATTTGGTTTTAAGTTTTGGTTTTTGATGATAATAAGGTGCTATTGTGGTTTCGTGTAGTTAAGTATGGTTTCATGAATAATATAAAAGGGGAAGTGGTTAGTCGACGTGCAATTTTATTTTATTTAATAGTTTCAACAGATTTTCATTAAATTGCCTTCGACTATACTCTGTCCAACATAAATTGGCAATACAGGGAAGAAGAGGGATGTTTGCCTCTCATTCGCACTCTTTGTTTTCCGGAAGGGGCTATTCTAACAAAAGCTCTTACAGGGTTTCCGTACTAAGGATCTTAAATCAGCAAAAACCTAAGAAAAACATAAGGAAAGGCTACAGTCCGCTTGGGGCGAACAGTATGATACCCTATCCTTATCCCTATGTACCCCAAAGAAAAAATTCATAAGGAAGATGATAGATAGCATTTTATTTCATTCTATGAAATTTATAGAAAAAAAAAATATTTTTTTGAAAAAACGCCCCCAAAAAGTGGGCGTGGCCAAAAACTTTATATGACAAATTTATAAAGGTAGGCAGTACCTACATATCTTGTGAGGGTTTTACAACTTTATCTCTCTAACTTAAGCCTTAAAACTGTTTTTTCTAAATTGTGGGCGTGGCAGTAGGCGGATTTAAAAACTTTTAACACTTTACCATTTCGGGACCCTAGGGAGTATATGCTCCAAATTTCAGCCTCCTAGCATTACTTTAAAGGCCTCAAAAGTTGATACGGACGGACGGACGGACATTGCTAAATAGTCTTAGGATTTGGTCCTGATCATAAATATATATACTTTTAGGGGTCTGCGGCGAATATTAAGGGGTGTTACAAAGTATGTGTCAAAATTAATATACCCTTAGGATAGGGTATAAAAAGCTGAACGAGTTAGAAAACGGATATTGGTAACTCTGAATGCAAATCAATTAAATCACACTAACATGTGCGCTGAAAAAACGTGGTGGAACCAATTGGAAATTCAAGTCTGCCTGCTTTCAAGTACCATTCCAGGCCATTCTCCTTCGTGTGTCCAAACTTGTCGTTCCACTAAAAGATGATGGTTTCGTTTTTAAATCCTATTAAGGACTCCGTTATAACTACATCCTATTAGACGCTGGGTGGCGAAGTACTTTACTTCATCATATTTTCGTTTATTTTAGCCTCACCATCCATCGACCTCTGTTTTCTGCCGCTTACACTCCTATTGCGGCACTTTTGTTTTAGAAGTACTTTCTCCCTGCTGCTGGGAGATCAATAGAGACCACTCCTGCGACAACGAGCAGGTCTGGTTCCGACATATGAGTTTGCCTCTGTACTCTGTACCGCTTTCCTGCAACACTTTCAGCACCGGATATTAAGCTGCTCAGTGAACTTGCGACATTTGCAGACTTTATTTGTTACCAAAACGTGAGGGCCGTGTTGAGGGTCATTATTAAGTACTTCACCTAATTTTTCTGGTTTTTGTTGGCAACGCGATTATATAGCTCCATCTAGCTGACAGTTAAAGCATCTCACAACTAAGTAGTACAAGCAGCTGCCTTTTCCAGTTCCTCGTATTCCGTCAGGTCGAGAGGATTTACGATTTTGCAAGTTAAGTTAAAAATAGTTTTTATTTTAGCCGTAAAAATTCTCCTATACTGAAGGTGGCAGTTTCCTGTCTGGGCTCCCAGCTTTCGCATAACGACTTCTTAACTAAGTTGACGTCGCCGCGGAGATGCTATCACTTCTGCTTTTTGCTCATATTGATGGCCCTCTTGAACTTCTGACTTCATGGTGATGATTTCCGCTAGGGTATTGTCAGCGGGTTCCATTTTGTCTACCCGTTCTCGTATTAGTTGTATTTTCGCTTCAATATTTATTTCAATAGACTACGCTTTAATTAGAGTACGGATTTTTCCTTCGTCGATCACAGTCTTGGGAATATCTTCGATGATTCTGTTAACGTTCCACCTCGGATTTTGGCTGTGGTTTCTAATGAGAACGTGTTGCTCACTTAGTAAGTTGAAAATTATGTTTTTGTCGACAACTCTCAAGTTTCTTCATTCTGGTGGAGCTCGCATCCGGAATTGTCCCATTATTTCAGATCTCTTTATAATAGGTGTATTACTCAATTTTGGTACATTGAGCGCTCGTCTTGAAGTCATTTGAAGCCTTCCTCGAGAGTCAATTGTGCGCATTTCCCACTTGAAATCCCCAGTCGTTTACTGCTTCCGTTTGAGGTGATGTAGCATCAGATTAGTACCACACATTTCATTCTGGAAAACCCTCCCCAGGATATCTACTCAGTCTTGGAACGTGGTCTAGCGCTTATGACAGAATCTTTAGGTTTGTCTATCAATAAAAGTGTGTCATGTTTGGATTATCACTTTTCTTATGGCTTGTAACAGAGTCCTATACTGTTGCCATATGAATTGTAAGCGTACTCCTGTTGATTTTAGTCTTTAATTGGTCGCTGGTTTTCATTATCTCCAACTTTTCATCCCACAGAGTGTTCTTTTACTTTAAAATTTGATATCTTTTTCAATTTTGTTGTTTAGAACGTTCTGCATTATAACTAAACGAGCTTCCTTTCCACATCAAGCGCGGTTATGTGATCTCGTTTCAACAAATCCTAGCTTCGACTTTGTCACATAAGAAAAATAAAACGAACAAACGGATACTGTATCTTAAACTTGATGCCCAGCGCGTCCTGGCATCCTCATTAATGCTTCTCAATTGACCACACTCTAAGCACGTGCTTCTACTTTTTTCTGAAGAGATTGATCGCGGTAGCTTTTACTGCAATTGTTCTCTTGTTTTTTTGCTCAGTTTTTAGTAAGGGTCTTTTACCTCTACAGAAATCGTGCGAAAAGGAAAAGAACACTGTCAAAAGAATCTTATCATTTACTTAGAAGGAGATTGTACGTAGTATCGGCATGGTCTTCGATCTAGAGTTTCAAGTTCGCCTGGTGAGTTGTATAAAACAAAAATTAAGTGAAACTAAGTCACAAATACTTTTAATTTGCTTTGCTGTTGCTGGCTCAACTAGAGCGTGGTGCTCATAAGGCCTTGCTCCTTGCTGGCGTCTCCAATTTCGCACGCCAAGTTGTCGGGGGTCTCCCTCTACCTGGTCGCTCTATCGAAGATGTGGATTACCTTGGCTTCTGACTCCCTCTGGTTTGGCGTTGATGGCCATTCGCTCTACATGGCCCAGCCATCTTAGTCGTTGTATTCGAATTTTTCTGGCTAAGCTTATGTCGCTGTACAGCACGTATAGTTCTTCATTCTATCTTCTTCTTTGCCAAATGTTCTCTTCTTTGGTAGACAGGATCATAAATCGTACACAGAACTTTTCTCTCGAAGACTCCAAGTGATTTTTATATACAGTAGGAGCGGGATGATGAGTGCTCTATACAACGTATCCCTGGTTCTTCTCGATAGGGTTCTATTCCTCAATTGTTTATTCAACTTAAAGGAACAGCGATTAGCAAGAGTTAGTCTGCGTTTGATTTCCGCGCTGATGTTATTGCTAGAGTTTACAGCAGTGCCTAGATAGACAAACTCACTGACTACCTCGAAGTTATACCTATCAACGTTTCGACCAAGTCGGTGTTGGGATTGGACTCCATTGCTTTGCTTGCTGCTGACTCCATAATAGTGAATGCACCGGACCACTACCTAGTCGGTGCATACTTTAAGAGTCATAAAGCTTGGGGGAAGTTTAGTCTTGTCTGCCATACTATACATACCCTACATACTGCGGCATTCACTTATTGCTTCTCAAGCTACCCCTCGGCCTTAGAAATATCATTAATATTTGGCCAAATCTCCTTTAGCGTAAAACATTAAAAAATAACTGAAGCTAAAGAAATGGAGTGTCATAAGCATAAGTCATTCCTCATAGCAATGGGAATAATTGCTTCATTTCGTCAATCATTTCTTAAGCCTGTAGCGCAACATGCTCTTTATTATTTTATTATTGCACTTTGCACTAATTGAGGAAAAGAAATCATACAACAGTCTTATTTTAATGGTGACGTGTATGCTTTCGTTGGGTTTCGTTTTTAGCGCAAACTTGCATACGGCAGGGTGGACTTTCTATTACTACGTTTTTTTTTTATTTCTTATTTCTTACATGTTTTTTGTTTTTGTATAATATTGATTGTTTGGTTGCACGGATGCAAGAACCTCATCCTCAAATCAACGCCAAAGAAAGCATGGCTTTTCGCTTTGCCTTCCTCTGTTCAATCCTTTTGTTCCATATCCCTTGTTCATCTACTAACCTCCCTTTTTTTTTATCGACATTTTTTAATCATGCTTAAGCATCGCCTCCACTTTAGTTCCAAAGTCCATATTGTTCAGCAGAGTATATAGCGAAAATGCAAATTTCATAATCTAAAGACAGGGAAAAAAAAAAAATTAAATATATTCGTATTCATTGTTCATCCAACTTACGGCCACAAATGAATTTAAGGAAATCGGAAAAAGTTTTCCCGCAACAAAGTTGATTTTCTGCTGCGACCGATGCATGAAGAAGAGACACAGTTTCTGGAATTCCTTACTCTGATCCATCCAAGTGGTGTGAAAAATTGTCTCCGCTAGCTGAGAGGCCTCATCCGCAAGACTATCGAGAATGAAGCTAATCGGCAGGAGTTGCATCACCAACGCCCCAATGAAAGCCACCGAACCCATGATTATAGAAATATCATTACCCGAGATGGTGATGTTCATGAGCGTGATTCCCAGTGCCATAACTGTCGCAATAAATTGAATAAAATATGTATCAGAAATGACGGGCGTTATTGCCTCGATGAGTCTGCAAAAGAAAATCACTTTTTAGCTTTTAGTTTGCTATCCAAAATAGCCGACTTACTCGTAGATGTTCTTGTGATCATGAATGCACGCTATCAACTCGTTTTTATTATCCTCTTGGGTGCAGTTGGGATCAGTACCGATTCTTCGCACTCGCATGTGCAGAATATTCAAATGGGTACGTAAAATTCCAACAAAAATGACGGCATACACATCGTTGGCCATGTCCTGGAAGATTTCAATATCGATCATGACCAATTCAAGCACACTGGCAATGATGAACATTTTCTTCGACTCACGCCAGTTGACGCCTGGAATGTACAACGAATAAGGCGGATGTCCTTCAGACAGGGCTCCGACGAAGGTGAACGTCGAGTATAGATAGTAAAAGCTTATGAATATGATCACGATGCGGTTCCCGGTACGAATGGCCTGTCGGGCTGCCTTAATCTGCTCGGGATACTTGATCGAAGTGTCCAGCTTTTCTAGAATTACAGCGAATTTGAACAAGTAGCGTCGCTTGATGGCGAGAAAGACAAACTTTAATACGCAGGCGTAGGTGTTGATAGCGATTTGCACTGATGTGAGTAGATGATTGATTTCCAAAGTCGATATGCCATGGAAGTAGCTAACGCTGAAGGACAGCGGAACAATTATTATTGTGAAGGTGTTGATAAGGACGGAGTAGACCTTGTACAAGTTCTTGTATTTGCTTGGCATAACGATTCCGAGAAGAAAGAGCGAATTCATTATGTTTCTAGTGCCATCGTTGGTGCGGGGTTTCGAGAAAACCTTTTCTTTTTCCTTTGCTTTTGAAGTCATTTTTTTTTAATGCAGAACTTTAGCCGTATTCATGCGAGGTAAACCACGGTGAAACAAACCTGCTTTGAATGCCCATCATTTCCTTATATAGTGAGCATTTGGAATTTTATAATTCGAACGATTGAATTAAAGGTTATTGACAACTGTTATTAAATGTGGGAATTCAATTGTGATTATATCATCGGGCTATGTCATTAGAAGCGCGCTTCCTGATTATGTCTCAATTGATTTTATTGTTTGGGCATGAACTGAATAATTGAGCAAGGCAAAAGGCGTAGTAGAACTAGTAGTTATAGGGTAGTCCTATGTAAAGATTTAAACAAAAAAAAAATTGCTTTCTATTGGCAAGAGATGATTCCGGTGGTGCCTCAATGCGATTTTAAATGAAATACTTCAAAAATACTTAAGTAAAGAAATTTAAATAAAAAATTACGACATCTTGCTTGCTTTTCGAGATATAGATTGCGGACGAACTCTTCTTTCAATACGTAATATTTATTCCTACATAAAGGATGTTTTTTTTTAGAGGTGTAGAACTTCGAATTGAAATAAAACACAAGAAAATCATTTTAATGTCCATCAATTTGGCTTTATTGGAGCATTTGGAGCTGTATGTCGGCAATAACGCCCCGAATATTGGTTTCCAAGTCCCCAAAAGTTTCTGGTTTGTTGGCGTAGGCGAGCGACTTCACACATCCCTAAAGAAAATAATCCAATGGTGTCAAATCACACGATCTTGGTGGCCAATTGACAGGTCCATTCCGCGAAATTATGCGCTCATCGAATGTTTCCTTCAATAAATCAATTGTGACGTGCGCTGTGTGGCATGTAGCGCCGTCTTGTTGGAACCACATCACATCTCATCCACATTCATGCCATCCAATTCGGGAACAAAATAGTCGGTGATCATGGCTCTATACCGGTCTCCATTAACGGTAACTGACTCTCCAGCATCATTTCGGAAGAAGTATGGCCCAATGACTCCACCAGCCCATAGAGCACCCCAAACAGTCAGTTTTTGTGGATGTAATGGCATTTCAAGGGTCTCATGTGGATTCTCTTCACTCCAAATGCGGCAATTTTGCTTGCTGACGTAGCCATTCAACCCAAAATGAGCCTCATCACTGAACAAAATTTTGCGATGAAAGTCAGCATCGATTTCGATCTCATTTTTGGCCCATACACCAAACTCACGACGCATTGCATGATAGTTGATGGACAAAGCTCCAATTGCTGTGCACGGTGGCGAATCGATTCATTCGGGTCCTCTTCAACACTTTGCTTTACAGCGGCAATTGTTTCTTCGGTGCGCACTGTTCGACGTCTCTGCGGATGCGTATTATCATATTAACCGAATTAATTGATCTGATGGACGATTATGTCGACCATAAAATGAACGGAGCTTGCGGTAAACTTCGCGAACTGAACCAATTATTTTCGAAATAAATTTGCACGATTTGCAAGCGTTGTTCATTTGTCAACCTGTTCATGATGAAATGGCAAACCAAACTGAACATACATAAATGACATTAGAGTTGCCAGATTTGATCACAAAATGTCTATTCGAAAAACCAACCTCTAAAAACAAACACCCTTTATAAGACCAACTGTACGTTGGGGCTTTCTTTTTACAAAAAAACTGGACGAAACTTGGTAAACTTATAAGCACGAGTAACTTCGTGAGGTACTTCGACGCATTCGTAGTTGAGGTTAGTTCTGTTGAGGTTCGGGACAAGTCATGAGCCATTGGCAGCGCACACATCCCCGAAGTGAATTTCTAGCACCGGAATGACCTTAGTATGCCTTTCCAAATTGTGACCAAATCTTACAGTTTGGAGAGGGAAGACTGGCCTAGGATTCCCTCAGGTCAAAACTTGAGTCTGTCTTCACGCGGTGTAATTTAATTTAATTGATTGTGGTGGGGGCGAACCCCCATTAATTCGGCCTAATACAATAATAAATAAAAGCTAAGACAAATAACTTAAAACCTAATATTGGTCGAGTTTCAGGCGGAAAGTACTGCAGTTAAAATCGGACAAGGACAACAATAGTATAGGTACATTTCTACGTTCTTCCAGGGTATTCAAGTTGATATGAGTTTAATGCGCTTAACATAAGAACGCAAGATAAATGGGTCGCTCCAAGGTAGACCTTGAAGTGCGAATCGAAGAAATCCACGTTAAACATGCTGGAAGGGATAACGAAGGTAATGTAATGCGATCTGGTGACGTAAGGTTTGGAAAATTCTTTAGACAACCTTTTAATAAAACCCAGTGATGAGATGGCATTAAGGATTACTTACTTACTTACTTAGGTGGCGCTACAGTCCGGGGTGGACCTGGGCCTCAACCAATACGCCTCTCTGGTTAGCACGATCTTTGGCTAACTGCCTCCAGTTGCGCACTCCAAGTTGGTTGAGGTCCCCTTCCACTTGCGCGCGCCACCTTAGGCGAGGTCTTCCTCTACTGATGTATAATGGAGACGGGTGGAGGTTTACCGGATTTAGGTAACTTGGATTTATATTTTACAGCATTTTTGGTGGGTTTGTCCGACCATCTTGTAAGGTGCATGTTGCCAAGATTTAAATTTTAACTATATGAACTGCGAGATCCAAGAGACATCGGCGAGCGGGGAGCGCTTTTAAGGAAAACGGAAGTAGCTAAGTGGTTGGCTGTACTCACAGTTTGACATTCAGAAGGTTTCCATGTAATTCCGAAATGCTTATGACCTGAAGTGGAACAGCTGGTGTTGTGGCAGGTGTAGGACCTATTTCTGATTTTAGGGAATGACTTACATTGATGATGAAGGCTGAGGGCTAGATGTAATTGGCTGTTCAGCTGAATCAAGCATTTTGGTTACGATCGATGAACTACAAATAGTGCTGGGATGTGGTTGAATAAGTACGGGTATTCATATTTGAGGTCAGTCTAACGTCGTCTGCTCAGAATGACACGAAAAGCGACATCGTTGTTAGGAGTCTAGGAGATGTGGATCAATGATTTGATGCGAGCGAATGGAGCACTCGATTTTGATGGGCTTTGAAAATATATGTATATATGCAGGTCTGAGCAAAGGAGGCGAGATGATCATCGATTGTTGATAAGCGCGAGTTAAGAGTGGTGTTCATTTCCGATTTAAAATCGTAACCACGTAAATGGCTGACATTACATGACGTACACACAATTGCTATATGTTGCAATGCGATAAGCTGGCATAAAAGATAGCATTTTATTAGGATGCGGATTTGTCGTGGAAAATAAGCTTAGGCTAAAAGTTATTGACTTCAAGCCCATAAGTGATCGTTTGGCTGTGATCCACAGCAGAGTTACATTCCAAAACATTAGCCTAATACGTGCACTCGCCCCTACCGACGAAGATAAAGACCCTTTAAAGAAGGAGTTCAATATCCTCCTGGACGGAGCATAAGAAGCCTTCTACGCTAAAGTAAGAAAGAAAACCATCCTTGGCGGGTTAGTTCGTAAACGATAACAGATAACGGCTTTCGACTAAAAAAGGGTAGCAAGGGAAGAGAACTAAGCTAGGAGAAGGGAGGAAAAAAACCTGTAGGAAAGAAAAGAGAGTTGCGCAAACAAAACAACATTAGGAAGTTTTATAAGAAATTCAAGCCACTGGCTGCTGGCCTTAAGACCGGTATACGGGCTTTTTGCAATAGCGAAACAAAGCTATTCACTGAAGCGCAGAAAATATGAGTATTTAAGCATCAGTTATAGGATAGGACAAGATAAGAACCCACATCAACTCAATGAAGAAGAACCCGAGACTGTATTGAAGAAAATGAGAAAGAAACCATGCCTGAAGCCATTTAGAAGAAAGACGATCTTATGTCTTGCAACGACTATAGCAATTTGGCAGCAGCTTATATGAACTCTTTCAAACATGCAACGGATTTCGGAAAAAGACGCGTCGCCGACAAGTGTATTCTTCAATTTTGTTCTTGAGCAGACAGTGTGCAGCGCAGGTGTCAACACGGAATGCACTTTTTGAACAGATCAGTTCAGCTTTGGGGTCTGCGAACGATATTAACATCTTTTGTCGCCCCAAGCGTGCCGTGATAGAGGCAAAATGAGAACAAGACATAGAATGTGCTATCAACAAACAAATATTTTTCCAGCGACTAGAAAACAATGTAACTTTTGATAGCAGCAACTTCGAGGTAGTAAAAGAGTTTATCTAAATCGGTTTAAACTTGCTGTAAGAATTGCTTTTGGAAACCGCTGTACTTCGCTTTATTGAAGGTAATGGGCTTAAAACTCCTGCTTCAAAGAACAGAGTACATGCTCTACAAAAGCCTTATCCTGTTAGTTCTTTTATATGGCGCCGAGTGCTGGTCAATAAGTAATAAGCAGGAAAGAAGAGATATAATTGCGAACTCTATAACATGTACCACGATGTTGATGTAGTCCAAAGAGCCAAAATACGTCGAGTACATCGAGCGAATGGATAATAGTGCTGCAGCCTAGATAAACTTCGATTCCCAAACCCCCTTTTTAAAGACCAACCAGTCGCGAATGGTAGACCGCTTGGTCTAAAAAATTAGCAGGAGCGTCATCAGAGTCGCATATGATGGAAGTCTGCCTTGCTTTAGGCAGAGACTCTTCAAGCTGTCCCAAGTCTAATCGGAGGAAATTCCTGAGGTGGATTCTAATTTGACCCCAACTCAAGTTAAAATAAAAATGTTCAATGTATACCCATTTGGCTCAAAATATGCTCGTCGATGCTTGAATACATACAGCGTTCGAGAACAAAGACCTTCACATAAGTTGCGTATACGCCCGAGTAAGTGGAAGGTCTATTACTAATTTGATTTGGCGTTTTCTGATCAACAATTAGGAATGCCTTTGATTTGTCACTCATTAGGGTACTTGGTGTTCAAGGGCATTGGTGACGTACTACTTCCCAATAATCATGTGACCGCAGGAATATTTATTGCGCCACTTCTTTTTAAGGTTTGACAAACATCAAATACTATGATCTGGTTTCCTTGAGAGTTATCTATTAAAGTAATGAATATCTGCTCCTGTTCCTCTTTCTATGTGTAGTTGATCAACAAAAACTCTCATTTCTCTTTTGCAAACATTTTTCATACATCGCAAAGTGTTACATTGCTTCCCATAAAAAAAAAAACATAAAAAATAGCTGAATACGACTTTGTGATATAAATCATGACGAACGACAACATGTGTGCCAGACCACCATGCATGCTGCGGATATAAAGATCCCTTTGTCTAAAAACAACTTAATTATACTCGCAAAGGGTATAGAATATGCTTTTGTGCCTCAAGTCGTTTGGTTCTTGATTCCATTCTGCTAAATTATATGAGAAGTACACTCACACAGTAACTATCCTCGGTCTGGACGACAACTTAAGTAACCACTGGGAATTGTTCACTTGGAAAATGTCAGCATATCAAATTTCACGCACAATATAACCTTGAATGGCGGTATCCTTTTGTATTATCTGTTTTATTTGTTATTGCGCCATGAATTCCCTTTGATTGGGTTTTGTTTTTGTTTTGCAGAATGGTATTTCAGGAAAGACTTGCCAAATCAATTGGCATATTTTCGTAAATTCATCGGAAGTGGAATGATGAATAGGTTATTCTAAATTAACTCAATCAGCCTTTGTTCAGCTTAGTAGTCCTTTAATTAAAATACCATCTTAGTAGCAAGAAAGAACCCATTCCTTAAATGAAAAATGAATAAGATTGCTTTTCCCTCAGAAACAACGTCATCCTAAGAGGCAAGCAAAGCAAATTGTCTGGAGAAAACTACCTACGTCGTCCTGTTTTGTTGTTTTGAAATGATCCCAAATGAATGATTCAATCTCTGCATCTATATAAGCAAAAGACACACAATTAAATTCGTTCTTCATTGTCTTAGCGGACATATCTCAAATTTACAGTTAACTAAAATCCAATCCGGACTCATATCAGACAGAAATTTCATTATAAATTTAGCAGTCTTCCAACGTTTTTTACTATCACATCCGATTAACTTTATGGCATCCCTGCGGATTGTCCTCGTATACTTGTTTATGAAACTTTGATGGTCAAATAAACTTGCAAGGCATCTTTGAAACAGCTTTTGTGTTTATCATTCTATGGATGCAATTTTGCATCACCACTTTTGAATGTTTTGCAATATGTTTTCGAACTTGTTATGGTCATCAGTCTATTGTCTGTGGTGGGAAATATTGCAGCTATAAAGTCATGTTTGCCATTCCTTGCAGATGCAAGAATGCGGCGACTACAAATGGGATTCAATGAGATAGCCCGAAGAATGCAGCAGCTTTATGAGATATTTGAGTCGTAAATACCGTCTGTAGTTTGAGAAACACAAACAAGTTATTTAGCAAAACACAAAGACAAATTTGTAGTATCTGTTAATGGGAGAAGGGGTAAAGGATGTTCGTGTTGGATAATCAATGGAAATTTATTCACGACTGAAGAGTTGGCAATTGAATACTTAATTTACAGCTGAGTGCTGGACGACAAGCAGGATCTTATTGGCTACTTTATTTTCGAAAGAAGAAGAGTTTTTCGAAGGATATTTGGTCATGTGTGCAGTGTTAGACTTAATGTATGGGGACAGAAAGGCTTAAAAAATAAAACCTGGAAACGCTTTGGTAAATCACCATTTTTATAAAGGCGACCACAAAACCCTATCGGCCTTGCCTATCTTTTAACTAGTACTAAAAGGCGTCATGTTGCAGATATTACCTGCTAAATTTCATGGACTAATCTGCGGTAGCAAGCTCATTAAGATCAAACATTCCGAGAAAGAGGACACCTAAGGCATTGTCGACTTGGCACTGGCAGTGTAAGGGTGTTACTAGTCTTTTGAATGTTCACGACCATCATTGAATCGGTTGTGGGTTGTGTGGGTTGAATGAGCTTTCACGCAAATGCGTCATTGTCATTGCGTTATCTAGTGCTGCTCTAATAAATGAACCCCTTGCTATTTTTATCACAGGAACAACCATGAAGCCCATTTTTTAATTAAAAGGAAAACCATTTGAGACAGTTCGCACTGATGTTTCGATGACGCTATGCGAGAAATATCCTACAAACCTTGCCTAATGGATATCCCATCTAATATAATTTTGGCTGCGTAAAAACTGCGAATTTGACTTTTCACAAGTTCAAGAATGATTTTGGGTAGTATTGGAGTCAGAGGCAACTTTCCGACTATAAAACCATACATTCAATCAGTGGCGATGCGTGCCTAAAAAATTTTGTCGTTCAGTAAATTTTCAGTTGCGATTTAGGTGCTTAAGTACCTACTATATAACGGGTGTTTTTTTTCGAGGTCAGTTTTTCATGTTGGCAGCACTGGTTAGTAATGGCGTCCAAACGTCATCTGTCAAAGTCAAAAGTTTTCAGTATACTTTGCCATTTAATCGTGAAAAGACTTACAAACGAGCAACGATTGCAAATTATTGAAATTTATTATCAAAATTCGTGCTCTGTGGAAATTGTGAAAATCCGCAGTTTTATCGAAAAATTAAAAATTAGCGATGAGGCTCATTTCTGGCTCAACGAATACGTAAGTAAGCAAAACTGTCGCATCTGAAGTGATGAATAACCACATGCCATACAAGAAATACCGATGCGTCCCGAAAAAACGATATTTTGGGGAGGTTTATGGGCTGGTGGCATCATCGGTCCATTTTTCTTCAAAGACGACGACCGTGGAAGAAACGTTACCGTTAACGGCGAACGATATCGAGCCATGATACGCGACTTTTTTTTGCCCCAGTTGGCTGAGTTGAACTTGGTTGACATGTGGTTTCAGTAAGACAGTGCCACATGCCACACAGCTGGTGAAACAATGCAAATGTTGAAGGATCATGCGAAGATCATGCGATTTAACGCCTCTTGATTATTTCTGGTGGGGTTATGTAAAGTCGTTAGTCTACGTGGATAAGCCGAACACGATTGAAGCCTTACAGGATAATATAAAACGAATAATAGACCTTCCGAATGGACTATTTGAAACGAAGCCATGAAGTTGTCTCTAAAACTTGAATAGCAAAGGCCTATTTATCGATTACAATAAAATTTTGGAATATTTGATGCAAATTTGAGTGTTTCATTCGAATTCCTTATGGAAACCAAATCAGAAAATCAAAATGTAATGTGCATCTGCCTTTAAAGTGCTCTTTCCTTTGCACTTTCCTCCTTTCCTTGCACCGTGTTATACGTTTTATAAAAACAACCATAAATTAATTGCCAAAATAAGACCTTATAGATTTGAGGACCATTTCCGGATAGCCCAGAACCAAGGACCAAAACACAAAACGGGTACTTTTTGGCAAATCCTGATACACATTTCCCTTTTCGTGTTGTTAATTTCCATAATAAAAGCGGTCCTCGTTCATAAAAAATTTGAATGACTTGGTCCCTTTGACGTGCGACTTTTTTTTGTTGTTTTTTGTATGCGTTCAATAGATAGATTTCTTTGCAGAAATTGGGTTGCACGAGTTGGGTTGAAAGGTATATACACATTGGTTGAGTAATAAAAGGGCTGGCAGGTAAATTGTTTTTGTATTGGTGAAGTGGTACATAAAAGGGATGCACTGAAATTTGAATGCAAAAAATTCAAATACATAATATCATCTGAAAGTTAGATGTTCATGCACGAGTTGAACAATAGGACGCGTCGCCACTGCATTTAAGCTCAGCCTGTAACCACTAGGTGCCTGTAATTTTAAACCTTAAACTATACAAAATTTGAAAAATAATTTTTTTATTGGATTACTTTTATTAAAGTAGGCGTGCATAGGACACCCAATTCCATAAAGAAATTATTTATTTAAGTTATTCCCACCACAACGTAATTTCATTCAGAAAACAATTTTAAGTTAAAGTTAAAGTTAGATTAAATCCAATTAAATCCAACAATTAAATCCAAAAATTAGCAACATATTTATTGCACGGCCGCAACGCAACACTCCAATTACACAGAAAACGTATTTTTCTAACGCCAATCCAGGTCCTTATTCTTGAAATTTGAATTTAAAAACGACTCACGAGTAGAACGTCTCACGTGCGCACGCGGTGAGCGTGCAGTATTAAAAATGTAAATCGACTCACTCACGCGCACACGAATTATTAAAACTGAGAGCACACGCGAGTAAAATATGAGACATGAGCTATTGCCTGAGTAAGCGAGCGGGGGTTGCCATACCTTGCTTAAGAGTGATTGCTTTTTCGGAGGAAAAAAAATAAAAATAAAATAATGGTGATGAATAATTTGAAACAATTGCTTAGATGAAAGAAATTAGTCGTCGTGTTTTTCAGTTCAGCCATAATGATCTTCTTCCGTTGTACGTGTAAGCGATAAATTAAGGGGCGCGGTAGTGCCCAGCCAAGTTGTCGTGCACTACACCCTTATTTACAGGAACCAACTCAGGCCATTTTTACCCTCCCCGTCTCTCTAACTTTGCTTACAATAAAGCTAGAGACATAAAAGTTGCAAAGTATAAAAATATAATTACTAAATATTTGTGAGATTTTAAATAATTTTAATAGCAACTTGGCGTTCGTTTTTAAAACTCTTTGTCAGTACTTTTTGGGGCAACAACTATTTTTGCTTACTTTTAGTCTTTAACTTTTTTATTTTTGACAACTGTTTTTTTTAGAGATATAGAACTTTGAAATGGAATAAAACAAAGATAATTTGTTTAAATTGACATGAAATTTACTTTATTCGAAAGATAATCTCCTGGCTTATAATTTAAATATGATTTCTGGCATATGACCGTCACGGCTGGCTCGAACGTAGTCTAATCTAGATGTCCAATTTTCGATGACTTTTTTTCAACATTTGTGGCCGTATATACTCCAAGTGGTCAATCGTCGACTTCACATATCCCCAGAGAAAATAGTCAAGCGGCTTTAAATCGCACGATCTTGGATGCCAATTCACGGGTTCATAACGTGAAACTGTGTGGTTACCAAACGTTTCCTTCAATAAATCAATTGTGACCCGAGCTGTGTGGCGCTGTCTTGTTGAAACCTCAGCTCCTGCACATCATGGTTGTTCAATTGATGAATGAAAAAGTCAGTAATCATGGCTCTATAGCGGTCACCATTGACTGTAACGTTCTAGCCAGCATAGTCTTTAAAGAAGTACGGATCAATCATTCCACCAACCCATAAGGCACACCAAACAGTCAGTTCTTGTGGGTGTAACGATGTCTCAATATACACTTGAGGATTGTCATCACTTCAAATACGACAGTTGTGTTTATTGACGTATCCATTCAACCAAAAGTGAGCTTCATCACTAAACAAAATTCGCTATCGATACGTATATCGAACAGAAGCGTGATTTTCAAAATAAATTTGCACAATTTGGGAATATTCATATTGAAAACCCAAACTAAAAATAAATCACTTGACAGCTGACAAAATGGCCGCCAGTTAAATTAGCATTAGAAACTTCAAGTTATATAACTCTAAAAAAAACCCATTATATCTGCAGGCCTCCCGGTTTCGTATATCTTCGTCAATAAGACCCATCAAATGCTAATGTTAGTACTTCTATGTGATGAAGGTGTTTTTAGGACTGCCTCACTTTGACGCTATTCAAGGAGGGTTGGCTACGAAAACTCCAAAACTAAAATCCCCAACCTGAAATCCCCAAGTCAATATCCCCAAACCCAAAATCCCCAAATCCAAAATCCCCAAATCCAAAATCCCCAATCATAAAATCCAAACATGAATTCTTAGATACATTCGAAATATTGGAAATCTATGTTTAAGGATTTTATAAATTAAAATTGTAACTCATTTTTCAATTGCATATATTCAAGATAATAACATATAAAGGGTGATTTTTTAGCTGGTTTGGTTTTGGCAACACTGGTTTTGACAGCTGACGTGTGTTTAGTACCTTGTGTCACTGTCAAACAGCTTCAGTTTGGTTTGCAATTTAACCATGGATCGTCTTACAAATGAACAACGCTTGCAAATTATTGAATTTTACTATCAAAATTCGTGCTCGGTTCGAAATGTTCATCGCGCGCTGCTTCCATTTTATGATCGGCATTCTCGACCTTCTGAGCAGTCTATTCGGAAGATTGTGACCAAATTTCGCACCAAATTTACTTTGTTGGACATTAAACCACCAACACGTTTACGTACTGTGCGTATTGAAGAAAATATTGCGGCCGTATCAGCTAGTGTGACAGAAGACCGCGAAATGTCGATTCGGCGCCGTTCCCAGCAGTTAGGCCTTTGTTACAGCACTACGTGGAAAATTTTGCGGAAGGATTTGGGCGTAAAGCCTTTTAAGATACAGCTGGTGCAAGAACTAAAGCCAGCCGACCTACCACAACGCCGAATTTTTGGTGAATGGGCTCTTGGAAAGCTGGCCGAGGATCCGCTTTTTTATCGAAAAATTGTGTTCAGCGATGAGGCTCATTTTTGGTTGAATGGGTACGTAAATAAGCAAAATTGCCGCATTTGGAGTGAAGATCAGCCAGAAGCATTGCAACAGCTACCAATGCATCCCGAAAAAGCCACTGTTTGGTGCGGTTTATGGGCCGGCGGCATTATTGGGCCATATTTCTTCAAAGATGATGCGAATCGCAGCGTTACTGTCAATGGTGAACGCTACCGAGCGATGATAACAAACTTTTTTTTGCCCGAAATGGAAGTTCTTGACTTGCATGATATGTGGTTTCAACAAGACGGTGCCACATGCCACACAGCACGCGAAACAATGGCGCAATTGCGAGGCGAGTTTGGTAAACAGTTAATTTCACGTTTCGGGCCGGTCAATTGGCCGCCTAGATCGTGCGATTTGACACCATTAGATTATTTTTTGTGGGGGTATGCCAAGGCTAATGTGTATAGGGACAAGCCCGCTTCGATTGACGCACTGGAAGCCAACATCCATGCATTCATTCGTGAGATACCGGCCGATATGTGTGAAAGAGTATGCCAAAATTGGACTCAGCGGATGGGCTACCTGAGACGCAGCCGCGGTCAACATTTGCATGAAATTATCTTTAAACATTAAATTGCAAGGTTCAAACTATCGATTCAAATAAATATTTCATTCATTTTTTCGAATTTTTTGTGTTTTTTTTTTAAAAAAAGTTCTAAACCTCTTAAAAAATCACCCTTTATAATATTACAACTTAAATTGAAAAAATATAACAAAAAGGACTTCAAGAAAGAAAAACTAACGAAAAATAAGAACTTCTTAACATAATGATATGTTATGTGATATAAATTGTAAATATTCCATTTTGCCGATATTCGGTCGTTTTGAAATTATTTTTTTTTTTTAATTTTTTGTAATGTTTAATGCGAGATTTTTTTAGCACTGGTTCTTCGCCACTATTTAATTTTTGTAATGTTGTTTTCACGACAATCATTTCTTTCGAATGATTTTCAATTAAATCGTACAAGCCAGATCTTTTTCTGCCAACTATGCTTTTGAGGCGGCGGTGCCAGTCTTCCACACAGTTTAAGTCGCATGTGCAGGTAACGGGAAATCATAACAATATGATTCCTGAAGTTCTGGACATCGGTGTGTTGCAATTCTCGGATGACGATTTAATAAACGCGTTAGAAAAGCTAAATTTAAATAGCAACCCTGGCCCAGATGGGATTCCTGTGGTAATATTAAAAAAAGGTTTATCATCCGTTTTTCATCCACTTAAAATTATTTTTAACCAGTCTCTTGTAACTGGGAACTTCTTAAATGAATGGAAATATTCGTTCATAAGACCTATTTATAAAAGCGGTTTAAGGCAAAAAGTAGTAAACTATCGGCCTAAATCAAAGCTTTCTGCAATACCAAAATTGTTTGAAAGTATTGTTAAGGACAAACTCTTTTTCGCGGTAAAAGAAATTATTTCAAATAGTCAGCCTGGCTTTGTTCACGGTAGATCATTTGCTACTAATTTGGCTTTGTTGACTAATTATATATTTAATAGTTTTGATGAACGATTACAAGTTGATGTACTTTATACTGACTTTACGAAAGCGTTTGACAGGGTGCATCACACACTTCTTTTGGCTAAGCTCAAGTATTTGGGTTTTCATTCATCAATGCTAAAATGGTTTCGTAATTACCTGACTAATAGAAGGAAAATGGTTAAAGTCGATGGTTTGACTTCTCGCGTTATAGAAGTTACTTCCGGTGTTCCACAGGGCAGTCATTTGGGCCCGTTGCTATTTATATTATTTATAAATGATGTTCATGAAATATTTCAATTTTGTAATGTTTTGACTTTCGCCGATGATTTGAAATTATTTTCGCGGATAAAAAATCTATCTGATTGCATTCGTTTTCAGTCAGATATTAATAGATTGTCGGAGTGGTGCAATCGTAATGCTTTGGAACTTAACATTTCTAAATGTAAAGTTTTTTCGGCATATCGTATTAGTACTACAATTTTGCATAATTATTTTATAAATGATCCTAGACTTCAGCGTTTTGATGAAGTGAAAGATCTTGGTGTCATATTTGACAATAAGTTAAGTTTCTTTTTTCATTATGATTATGTCATTGCCAAGTCTAACTCATTGTTAGGCTTCCTTAAACGTAATAGTAAAGACTTTAGAGATATAAATAGCCTTAAAATTGTTTATTGCTCGTTAGTCAGACCTTATTTAGAATATTGTTCCGTAATTTGGGATTTGCCATATGCAGTTCACGAACTTAGATTCGAAAGAGTCCAAAAAAAACTTCACGAGGTACGCGGTTCGTAAATTAAATATGTTTGATGAGCTTCCTAATTATGGCAGAAGGTGCAATTTAATTGGCCTGCAAACCTTAAGTTTCAGACGCGATGCAACTTCCGTCATGTTTATTCGCGATATTCTTAATTATCATATTAATTCACCAGAATTGATCTTTCTTTTAAATATATATGCTCCCCAAAGGTCACTGCGGGTTAGAAGCTTATTTCATACAGATAGGCATAGAACCAATTATGGTAATAATGAGCCTATTACACGGTGCATAAGCACATTTAATGAATTCTGCAACGAAATTGATTTTTGCTTGTCGCGAGCAGATTTTAAAAAGTCCATTATACATTAACTTTAAATTAATTATATTTGTATAAGATGAAGATCGGTAGATGAAGCTTAGTCGCGCAACAAACAACCGTTGCGTAAAGCGATACTGAGAGCTTACACTTAGAGAACGTAGTGTTTTGTGTTTTGCTCTGTGATAGTATTAAAAAAAACAAAAAAAAAAAAAAAGTTCTGTGTTCGAGGAAAATTTGTCTTAACACAATCGGCAACCGACCAAAACTCAGGTTCATATTTTCTTTTATTACCGACGACATAGTTCTTTTTAAACCAAGAACAACGTTTTCTGAAATTATTGTCATCAAAACTTCTGCTTAGCTCAGAAAAGTAAGTTGGTATTTCTTCTGGCGGTACAAATGCCAAGCTTTTCAGCATCCTGACGTATAAACTGAATGTCTCATTATTGCCATATATCCTTTGAAGCCTCTCTTTTTGTACCCTCCTCCAAATTATTTGCCCAAAATGAAACAAACATCCTTGGAAATGGGCAGAGGGAAATAAGGTTTTTTTGTCAAATAGATGGTACTTTCAAAATCAGATTTAAGTTTATATTTCGTTCAAGCGCCAATCGAAATAATTCATAAAAGAACTCATTATAAGCCTGCGAAGTTTTTTTGCTCATAAGGCAAAAAACCAGAGGCACAACCTGTCCATCTATAAGTCCATGTATACTAAATAATTAGGAATTATATTTTATTTATATTTTTTTCGCCATTTAATAATTTCTCGCTTAGAACAAAGAGTTCGCCTTAGTAGCTCTTCAGGAATATTAATAGATGTTAAATCAGCCGGTTCAGCACGAGTTTTATTTATGTCACGAATTCGACCTACCTTCCTTTTTTGAGCGCCTTTACTTGGTTAGTACCCACGACATTCCGGTTCGCATCCGACAATACTTACCCGAGGTATTTGCGACGGTTGCAAAGATGTTGAACTTGCCATGCGCTTTAAGTTGTTATCAGCAACGGAAATATTCAATTTATGTAACGGGTGATCCAAGTAGAGATACTTTTTTCAATAGCCTTTTTTGACAGATCACGTGTGTTTATAGTATTGTTTGGCATTTCATAATGGAAAGACTTACGCGTGAACAGCGTTTACAAATTGTTCAACTTTATTATGAAAATTCACGTTCTGTGAGGAATGTGTTTCGTGCACTTCGCTCAACTTATGGTGAACATAATCGGCCTACTGAGCGTACTATTCGCAACACCATCACCCATTTTGAGACCCAGCATTCATTATTGGATAATATTCGACCGAATAGACCACGTCCAGCACGCTATGAAGAAAATATAGCGGCCGTAGCTGAGAGTGTACACGAAGACCGTAGAGAGTCGATTCGGCGCCGTTCGCGCATTTTACGTCAAGATCTTAAATTGAAAGAGTACAAAATACAGCTTGTGCAACAACTGAAGCCGCTCGACCTTCCCAAGCGACATCGCTTCGCTCTATGGGCTCTTGAAAAGTTCCAACAAGATCCGACGTTTTCGAGGCAAATTTTGTTTAGCGATGAGGCCCATTTCTGGCTCAATGGGTATGTAAACAAACAAAATTGCCGCATTTGGGACGAAGAGCAACCTGAAGAGATTGAAGAACTGCCACTTCATCCAGAAAAAAACAACGGTTTGGTGTGGTTTGTGGGCCGGTGGAATCATCGGTCCATATTTCTTTAAAAATTATGCCGGTGCGAACGTAACCGTCAATGGCGACCGTTATCGTGCCATGATAACCGACTATTTGATGCCTGCAATTGAAGCTCGTGATCTCGGCGACATTTGGTTTCAGCAAGACGGCGCCACTTCCCACACATCGCATCAATCAATGGACTTATTGAGAGAACATTTCGGTGAGCACATAATTTCACGATTTGGGCCGGTCGATTGGCCACCAAGATCGTGTGATATCACACCGTTAGACTTTTTCCTGTGGGGATATGTAAAGTCAAAAGCTTATGCCGACAAACCCGCTTCGATTCAGGCCTTGGAGGAAAACATCACGCGTGTCATTCGCCAGTTACCAGTCGAAATGCTCGAACGAGTGATCGAAAATTGGACTCAACGGATGAACCATCTGCGACGTAGCAACGGCCAACATTTGATAGACATAATCTTCAAAAAATAAATGCCAAAGAATGTTCTTTCAAATGATAATAAACATTCTCCATTAAATTTGAATTTTCTGTGTTTTTTTCTTTAAAAAAGTAGGGAACCTCGAAATGGATCACCCTTTACAATCGGTATGTACAATCATCGTCATCTACTTGGTACATTGTACTTGGGGATAGTCAATTCGGGTATTTTTTCAAAGGTGGGGATTTTGGGGTTTGGGCATTTTGCATTTGTGTATTATGTAGGTATCCCATTCAAGGAACGTTGATTAACATTGTCGTTTTAATGGGGTTCGTAGGTTACCATCTGAACTGGTCGAGTTCCAATTTGTTTGGAGATGTGTTCTCTGACGTGCAGGCTTTCTCGGATCTTTCAACTCCCGTAACTTGGGTATCAATATTCACTCACATTAAATACGTGACGTGACGTAAATAAACCTTTAAAGAATCCCATTATGTTGACGCGAAAGGAACATTTTGGAACATATGTACACTCTGGCGTATACGTAACATTTTTTTCAATCCAAAAATCAACTTACCGCTAGGTACTAGGTAACATTCTATCTGCATGCGCCATTTAAATAAACATAAAAGTAAACAAAAATAAATCTGCATGAGTTGAAAAGTTCACCTCGACTTATATACGAACGCCCACATGCGCTTGACTTTTTAATAAACTTAACCTTTACTCAAAGGCACTCTAATTCCCATCATTTGCCGAAAGAGGATACAAAACATAAGAAAACTTACTTAAACTAAAAACGAACAACAACTTTTCTAGTTTAATTTCCAACGAATCATTCGTGTAGCCTAAGAAAAAAAATCGATGACGACGACATCCCAAAGCCGCTGTGGTCCTTAAAAACTCTATTCAAAATCTCTTAAATAAAAAACAGACACAAATACCTAATAATCCAAAAGATACACATAACCCTAAATTGTCCACAAAAAAGATAAAATCCAAGACATCAATTTATTGAAGAATATACAATCCAATAGAACCGGTCAATGGCTCTCCCGATATCAATATTAAAGGAAGGAAAAAGTAAGCATCTCTCGACCTTTTATGGACCTCTTAACAGCAAAAAAAAGAAAAAAAATGTATGCCCATCGTTCATTCTGCCAAGGCGGCGGCGTATAATGAGTGACTCTATATTTCCCTTTTGAGTAATATTCTGTCACACAGGATACAACGTGATATTATAGTTTATGTATTGAATCCTCTTCGGTGTGGATATTTACGAGCCTCTTGTCGGCGAAACCCTGACAAATGAGCAAAGTTGAGGAAATTACTTTTACTGCGAATTGAAAGGAGGCCTATGTACCCATACAGGTGTATGGTTAGGTGGTATATCATGAAAAGATGCCAATTTCCTCATACGAAGCCGTAAAATTTTGTGACAATGAGTCCACGAGGACTATAAATATTTGTTTTTGTTTTTTTTTTTTACAATGTATTATCATTTACCATTTGCTTTGTCTTTAAATTGATCAAACATTCTTACTGAGATAATATTATTCACGACGATGGAAATGGAAAAAAAAACCTCATCACCGAGATTAGGAATAGACAGCATAGCTACCGTTCAAGTGCCGTAGTTAATGGCTTTGTTTATCACGGTTTAATGTGCACATACCCAATATTTATCCAGCTTTAGGGGGCGGATATCATTCGGGTTAATGACTTTTTTATTGTCTATCAACTCGGTAGCTAAACACAATACAACGGCACGATAACGATGAAAGCTTTCGCGCCCCCCCTCCCCCGACCCCATGTATGTGCCCATGTAGACGTGACTAATGGCGTTTTTATGAGCCCAGGTTCACCAGGTGCCAGGAGCTTAAGTAAATGGATGTAACATTAAGTAAATCAAGGACGACATTCTGAGACAAATAAGCTGCTATGTAAATGATGCTTTTACTAGCAACAATATATCAAATTAATAATTTCTGTCTGCGGCTAAAATACTGCTCATAATGAGGATCTTTATCACTGCATTTTGTTATGTATGTATTTCGTATGTGAGAATGAAATATGGCCTAGTGTTTCTGCGGGTACTTTATAAGATAAGGATGGATATGATGAAAGCAAGCACTATCAAGTTGTGTTATCAGAACTTCCCGTGTAAATAAGTAAACTAATGGGAAAGTAATTGCACTATAAAATTACAACTAAGACTCATCCCAGCTCAGCGCAGTAGCAGGGTCTGAGGGTGAGCACGTTGAACGAAGTCAATGACGTGGAGCACTTAGCCTCCGTGAAAGGTAAAGCTACAAGTGAAGAATGTGGAAATCAAATCCGTTCAAATGGAGCTCACGGTAAATGCGATCATCACTCATTGACGGAGCTCGCAGCAGGCACTCAATCGAGGTAAATCATTCGAGCGTTACTAAAGAGTCCGACAAATAACTTATTTGTTTTTTTTTCAAATGCTATACCAAAAAACTACTGAATATTTTCTCAAATTTCTTTTTTCATTTGAAAGTACAATCCTTTCGGTTAATAATGGAAAATAATTTCATTCAAATGGCTGCCTCGGCTGGCCATGCAGTAGCCTACACGATCGGTCCAATTTTTAAGCAAATTATCGATTGTGTGCAGCTGTATTTCACCAAAGGCTTCACGAATATTGTCCTTCAAAGCGTCAATTGTCTCTGGCATGTCGGCGTAACACTTATCTTTTACGGCACCCCACAAATAATAGTCCAACGGTGTCAAATCGCAGCTCCGCGGAGGCCAAACGACATCAGCTCTGCGGCTGATAATGCGATCTTCAAAAACAGGGCGCAAAACATCGAGTGTAGCTTCGGCTGTGTGGCACGTAGCGCCGTCCTGTTGAAACTAAATGTTGCCAATATCCTACTCTTCAATTTTTGTGAACAAAAATTCGTTCAACATGGACCGATAGCGATCGCCAATGACTGTAACGGCCATTCCTTGCTCATTTTCGAAGAAAAATGGCCCAATTATACCTCTGGACCAAAATGCGCACTAAACAGTGACTCGTTTTGGGTATATCGGCTTTTCAATGTATGCGTGCGAGATTTCTGTGCCCCAAATGCGACAATTTTGCTTGCTTACATACCCGCCAAGATCAAAATGAGCTTCTTCTGAAAAGATGATTTTTTTTTGGCAAAATCGGCATCTTCTCTAAGTCGATCGCAAGCCAGTGTTTCCCAGCATTGTTCAAGCGTATACACAACCATATTCGTTCAGCGGAAGGATTAAACTAATTATCTGTCAAATCAGACATGAGCTAAGTGTTACCATTCGCGAAATAAGCCCTAGGTGAAAAAAAAACCGTTAAATGGCGGACCCTTTATAACAAGAGCGCAAACTGCAAAAGGAGAATAAGCTGCAAAATGCAAAGAAGTTGTTAGAACGATAATTAGGCAGACAGAAAAGTATGAACGTGAAGAAGGGTTTACAAGAATTGGTATATTTCGCCAAAAAATCAACGGAGTTCCTAAATCCCGCCTTATAGTCGCAGGAATAATCCCTATCAGTGTTGTCACTCGGAAATTGCAAAATGTGGTAGTTGATTAGCGCAAAAGGAGTGGAAGATTCCAAGAAAATTGTGGCAGATTTGAAAAATATCTGCTTAAGCTATGCAAACTGTATACATTTCTATTTTTATTTTTATTGAAAAGTATGTCGTAAACGGCCTATATTGCACATTGCTTTACATTTTCGAAAACCTTTCCATAAAATAATGCCCAATGATACCTTCTGTCTAAAACGGTAATAGTCAGCTGTAAGTAAAGAGGCTTCTCGGAAATTATTTTTGTATTTAAAGACGAAATGACATAGTCCAGTTAACAAGTCTTAAAGATGAAAAGGTGACTCAACGCATAGAATAAATTTTTGGAGAAATTCTGAAGTGAATGAGAGATAATATTAAGACCATAAAAAGTAGGGTACCGCAACTTTGTCCGTTTGTCCAGAAGCCTTTGCTCGGTTCGACGGACTTGCTTCAAAGTACGTACTTAAAAATTTTGGATAAAATCTTGAGGAATTTTTCTTAGTTTTTTGAGTATTTTGGAGACCAATTTGGAGATAAGTGTACGAAAATTGCACAGTTTTTTCAAACAATTTAGTGATAAAACCTACATATATCTATATCTCAGAGTTAGGCAAAACGATCTCAAACTAAATTGGTATTATAATATTAGTTTGTGATTCAAAAACGCATCTAATATAGAGACATAGTTTTGTATCAGCCAGTCGTGGAATTTATTTATTTAAATTTGCTGAAAAACGATTCTTTTGTTAGGGTGTAAGTTTTGGCATTAATTGAAACTTATAATACCCAAACCGAGGCCTTATGAGTAACAGAAGCAATACTTTTTTAAGGGAAATTGTAGTTGTTCTAATAATTTTAATTATTGATTCCATTTTAAGTTCACCCACCGAAAAAACTTTAAATCGTAGGCAAAGTTTCAGTGAAATTTTCATCATTGTAAGAGATAGTGATTACAATTTCAAGCTATAGGAGCTATAGGTTTTGTTAAACCTGACTGCAATTTACTTGAAAATGCAGTCAGAAGGAAAGAAATTACTTCATTGACAAAGTGGCGAAAATCGGGGTGAAGACAGCAATGCGCGAAGAAAATGCGCTAACAATACAGCAGTCAGAAACCAGAGGAGGATGTATGCCGAGGTTATTCGGAGATGTGACAGCGTGACTGTACCCAATTCTTAGTCGGTTATGTCTTTTTCAATAAATAACTCCATAAAATGGGAAAAATAGAAAGGACATCTTAATCTAAAGATAACGCCTTCCATATATTCTTCTCCCCTCAAAAAAAAACTCAACCAAAAATTCATTGATCAATCAACAAAATAGTACAAGTAAATTCGTAGTTAAATAATTATCGGGTTTTTCGATCAAGAGCGCTACAAAAGTTTTTTTTAAATAAAACAAAAACGGTTTTGGATATCAATGAAATTCTTGATTCCTGTGACAGTAAGTTCGATGCCATTATGTGTGGAACTCGATTTCTTTTGCATTGCCACCACGGGCACGCTTGCAGAAGTCCAGACGCTGAACCCAATTTTCGACGGTTTTCAAGCATAAATCGGCCGATACTGCTGCAATTTCACGTTCGATATTCGTACGAAGTTCATCAATCGTCGCTGGTTTGTTGGCCTAGATCATAGACTTTACGTAGCTCCACAGGAAATGGTCTAACGGCGTCAACGGCACGACCGAGGCGGCCAAGCGACAGGAGCATAACACGTTCTCCAAACTTGGTTTCCAATACACTGATTGTGACATTCGCTGTGGAACCACATGTCCTCCAAGTACATATCATCCAATTGGGCCAAAAATATTCGGTTATCATTGAACGGTAGCGATTCCCATTCACAGTAACATGCCGGTCTTGATCATCACGGAAGAAGTACGGCCCAATGACGCCGCCGGCCCATATACCACACCAAACCGTAATTTTTTCGGGATGCAATGATGACTCATGGAGTACGTGTGGATTGCTGCCTGACCAATGCCGCATATTTTGTTTATTGACAAAGCCATTCACCCCGAACCCGAATCATTTTCAAGTTGTTGCTCGGCCCAATTCACGAACATACGGCGCTTCTGGTGGTCAAGCGGCTTCAGTTCTTGCTTCAATTTAATCTTGTAAGGATGTAGGATGTCACAGAGATGCCCAATGCTTGAGAACGACGTGTGAGAGACACATTTGGGCTTTCTTCAACTGAAGCCTCAGCGGCAGCAATATTCTCGACACTACGGGCACTTCTTTCTGTCACCGGCCCGGGAACATTTTGTACTGTGCCTGTGGATTCAAATTTTTCCACTAGACGCTCAATTGTTGATCTGCTGGGACGATTATGACGACCATAAATGGGACGTAGCGCTCTTAACGTTGAAGCCACTGGCTCCGAATTTCGGTAGTAAATTTTAATAATTTCGACTAGTTGTTGGCTCGCATATCTTTCCATCATAAAATGGCAAACCTTCCTGAAGAGAAATGTCAAAAGAGCGGCAAGAAATATGGCGTCGTTTGCTGTCCCTGTCGCTCTACTTTTGTAGCGTCCCTGTTGAAAAACCCGTTATTAAGTTATCACAATAATAGTGAATATTTTAAAAGCTTCGAAAAGTTTAGGCGGTAGAAGTTTTAGGCTGCAGTCTTAGCTCATCTTCGTTTATAGAAGCAGTATTCTATTACAGACATGAAGGTTCGAGAAGTTCTCATATAAAAGACTCTTGAACGTAACCGTGTCCTGTACATATTTTCCCTTTGTGCGAATCCCAACATACATTGAGCTCTATTAACAAATTTTATACGCAAGCTCAATTCTTAGACCTAAGAAAGACATTTCATAGTGTCCGCTTTGAATCTTACCAAGAATATCTCATCGAATATAGTGTAGAGGAGATCAGTTTTAATAATGGCCTCGTACGCAATCCTCGTTTAACGAAATCAGTTAAAAGAAGCACGCCCCAAGGAGGGGTAATCTCGCATTGCTTATGGATTGTGCTCCTAAACGAAATATTGTTGAGACTCGAAAGTGATGGTATTAAAGTGGTTGTGCATGACGTGGTAAATGAAATTATGAAAAAGTCTTTTGGACACCAAAACCGAAGGCCTCTCCGTCTAGATTACCAATATCCATCTAATGTTAAGTACTAGGGTGTTACTCTACAACCTACACTTAACTGGAAGTTATCGAACACTTGGCGCAAAAAGCTAGCGTACCGTGGACTTAAGCAAGAATAGTTCATCGTCACAAAAAAATTTGAAGTATCTATCCCCACGGATGGTTGCTTTTCTTCACAATTATCCAAATCGGTCTTTCCTCTCAACGTTTCCAGTGTATTCCAGGCACAAGTTCTTGCTATTAGGAAGGCGGGCAAGGTACTTTTAAACTCTTTGACATCAAAGAAAAGACCGGTTTCCTCCGTTGATAGTTCAAAGCTCTCCATTCAACCGAGACTGCATCTAAACTCGTGGAAGATTGCAGGGAGATACTAGACCAGGTTGGCATTGTCATTTCTTTCAACATCATTCTCGTGTAGGTTTCTGACCATCGGAGCATAGGAAAGATGTGGCCTAAGGTGCGCACCCGGCCAAGCTACGGTTATAGCTAAAGCTATATATCGGACGGCAAGCTCTTTTTTGATGGGCTCTCGAGCAAAATTCAGGAGTAGAACTTTTTTTTACATTTTTTTACCACATTTCCTTCTCTTTCACAGGGCTGTGAGTGTTGGTAAGATAAACGGCGTTTAAGCGCTAATTGCGTTTCCTGGCACGAATATCCAGAAAGCCAGCCAACTTACCTACTAGAGAGCTACATGAATGGAAAAAAAACCACGTTCGAATGAACAATGCCAAAAATGAGTTGAATGAAATAGAATGCGAAGCCGAATATGTTTGAGTGAGTGAGTGCGGTCAGGTAGAACTCGGACGCACAACATTCAAACCAAAGAAAACGAATTGAATGAGTGGAAATGCCTTGGAATAAGTGGTTGCGTGTCGAATGAATTCGAATGACAAAACGGGTTTTTAATTGTTGTTTTCTTGTCGCGCATAAAGAAAAAGAAGAAAGGAAAAAACGACAGTCTACTGCTTGCGTCTCTTGAATCGAACGAAATGATGGCGCACCCAAAAATTCGAGTAATTCGAGTGTCTGTGGCTGTGCCAAATTTTTCATTCCGCTTTACGCTTCATTAACTCTCATTCATTTCGCTGAATGCCGTCAGGTGTGAGACACAACACGCACTCACATTGCTACTCGTACTCACTCAAATTAATTCAATTCGAGTCCATTCAATTTAACGTATGTTGTGAGTGAAGCCATGCAGCTCTCTATTACCTACATAGGTAGGTACTGCAGATCCCCAAAAATTTGAGCCTAATCGTTTTCGTGGTTTCGGAGTCCATCGCTCCTTGGAGTTCTAGTAAGTAAATGGTACACTCAATAGCATACATTTTTTTTATGAAATTTATTCATAGGAATGTTCGAATTTATGCAAAAAAAAAATAATATTCCATCGACAGCTGCTGTCGATAACCCTATCCCCAGCGAAGGACTATTACTATTTTCCTGGTTTGCCATTTTTTTTTTACTCAAGTGTCAAAATAGAATCAATGCTGCCAACATCAATTAACAAATGTTAAGATACAGTACCAATATTTGAAAATAAAAACACCGCTGGCTATGTTACTTAAGGAATCGTTCTGTTGTGCAACAGTGGATATATTTCAGAGAAAAACACGTCTAAAATTGGATGATTCGATGAGTTTCTTCATTTCAGGATCACAATCGGGCCTTAGCTTTGTCACTTCTTCTAACGGGTGATCCAAGTAGAGATACATTTTCCAATAGCCTTTTTTGACAGATCACGTGTGAGTCGTGTCATGCTGTCATGTTATTTTTGTTTAGTATTGTTTGGCATTTCATAATGGAAAGACTTACGCGTGAACAACGTAAGTTGGCGCATTTTACGTCAAGATCTCAAATTGAAAGCGTACAAAATACAGCTTGTGCAACAACTGAAGCCGCTCAACCTTCCCAAGCGACATCGCTTCGCTCTATGGGCTCTTGAAAAGTTCCAAGAAGATCCGACGTTTTCGAGGCAAATTTTGTTTAGCGATGAGGCCCATTTCTGGCTCAATGGGTATGTAAACAAACAAAATTGCCGCATTTGGGACGAAGAACAACCTGAAGAGATTGAAGAACTGCCACTTCATCCAGAAAAAACAACGGTTTGGTGTGGTTTGTGCGCCGGTGGAATCATCGGTCCATATTTCTTTAAAAATTATGCCGATGCGAACGTAACCGTCAATGGCGACCGTTATCGTGCCATGATAACCGACTATTTGATGCCTGAAATTGAAGCTCGTGATCTCGGCGACATTTGGTTTCAGCAAGACGGCGCCACTTCCCACACATCGCATCAATCAATGGACTTGTTGAGAGAACATTTCGGTGAGCACATAATTTCACGTTTTGGGCCGGTCGATTGGCCACCAAGTGTGATATCACACCGTTAGACTTTTTCCTGTGGGGATATGTAAAGTCAAAAGCTTATGCCGACAAACCTGCTTCGATTCAGGCCTTGGAGGAAAACATCAAGCGGGTCAGTCGCCAGTTACCAGTCGAAATGCTCGAACGAGTGATCGAAAATTGGACTCAACGGATGGACCATCTGCGACGTAGCAACGGCCAACATTTGATAGACATAATCTTCAAAAAATAAATGCCAAAGAATGTTCTTTCAAATGATAATAACCATTCTCCATTAAATTTGAATTTTCTGTGTTTTTTTTTTTTAAAATGTAGGGAACCTCGAAATGGATCACCCTTTATAACTTCTTCACCAAGTTACTGTTCTTCAACCTCCTCGGGCTCATTCCTTTGTCTTCGTCCAGTTCGTCCAGTGGCCTCGTTGTATTGGTTCTACCGCGAGATAATGGTTTGGTAATTCGTCTGGTCGTTTGGTAAAGAGAAAGGCGTGAACCATGAGTAATGGCTTGGTTCTTGATCAACTAATGGTGGTGAATGCTTCAAAATATACGCCCTCCTTCTCATCGAGGAAACATTTCGCTTCTTCTTCTGACCCATCACCAAATGAGATCCTCGTCTGCAGTTCAGCACTTGGTTAAACTTCCAAAGTTTCAATTTATATACCTTCGGCTTTCTTATTGATTTTATCTTTCTCCAATCGGATAGTTTCGGCCTCTTGGTTCAGTCCTCAAGGTTTTACCCTTTGCACTGAGATCCTACACTGCCAAGCTTAACCATTTTCTCTGTGGGTTTCTTGTGCAAGAGCTGCTCTCTTCCTAGTTTTCCTAATTCGATAATAAAACAAAAAAGGCTCATACGATCCTGTAGTCGGATGTGCATTGTAAAATTCCATTCAAAATTTTCGGTTCTAAATCTCTGCTTCTTCTGCTTGGGTGCTACTAATAAAAAAATGTTGTATTATGCAAAACATTTCCTACCGTAACTTTGAAGATAACCTAAATTTAAAAATAAAATAATACAGAAAGTCCTGCTAGGATAGGACCAGCAAAATGTACAATATTTCGCGTTTCAGCGGTTCCTAAATTCACGAGTAATAAAATTTATTTGTACAAACTTCCATTTCCTGAAACACGAACTCCTGAACTCGGGCAATTATCTCAAAGTTTATTGCATTGCATGCAACTCCTTATTGATTTTCCTTAAGGACTGCTGTCTGTCTGTGGTTGGGTAGAAATTCTTAAGCAAAGAAACAGATGTGAACATTCGCACGGCTAGTCGTTAGAAATAAATTATCACCGCTGAAATTGAGGAAAGAAATGAAAATAGAAATATAGATATGGATAAGAGTCCGTATGGCTGCGCTTTAGAAATCAGAATTCAAGGCGCTGATAAGTCAATTTGCATATTTTAATGCCATAGAATTATTTTATTCGAATGTTCAGCGAAGGGATACGTGCTCGTATTTCCAGCTAACAAGGTTCAATGCAATCTGGCTGTGAAAATAAAACAAACGAAATTCCTATGAACCGGAAATAATTTAGATGAACAAAATAACACTCAGTGAGAAATGTTCGTTTAGTGAAAACTTTTTGAAAAATAATTCACAAAGTTTTACCTTTGTTTAGTGCTATTTTTCTAGGTGCGTGTTGCTTAATTAGGGAAAGTTTCCTTGAAATTGTACTGTTTCTTTATATTTCTGGCTTTATTAAAAATAATGATAAAAACAGCGTGCAGGAGTGGGTATACGAAGTAGTAAGGTTTTGTTTTTAGTTGGAAAATAAATTAGTTGTCTTCTTTTCAATTTGCTTTTGCAAGAAACTGATTAGATGCTTTTCAATTCCAAACAAGCGTGAATGAATATATTTTTTTAAAAAAAAAAAAAAAACTAATTATCTTTAGTTTAGAATGTCAGATGCTCCTACCTATCAGGTTATTTGCGCGTGTAATTAATTATTGTTTCAAACTCGTCAACTATGACGTAAAAGTGTTTGAATCGATTATTTGAAGCAATCGCAAATAAAGGGTGTTTTTTTTAGAGGTTGGTTTTTCGAATAGAGATAAAACTGACATTTTGTGGTCAAATCTGGCAACTCTAATGTCATTTATGTTCAGGTTGGTCTGCCGTTTCATCATGAACAGGTTGACAAGTGAACAACGCTTGCAAATCGTGCAAATTTATTTCGAATATAATGGTTCAGTTCGCGAAGTTTACCGCAAGCTCCAATTAATTCGGTTAACCATGGATCGTGTTCGCACTACGTTTACTCTATGTGATAATACGCATCCCCAGAGTCGTCGAACAGTGCGCACCGAAGAAACAATTGTCGCTGTAGAGCAAAGTGTTGAAGAGGACCCGAATGAATCGATTCGCCACCGTACACAGCAATTGGAGCTTTGTCCATCGACTTTATGGAAGACGACCTTACAAGATCCAGCTTGTGCAAGAATTAAAGCCGCGAGACCATGCTGATTTTCATCGCAAAATTTTGTTCAGTGATGAGGCTCATTTTGGGTTGAATGGCTACGTCAGCAAGCAAAATTGCCGCATTTGGAGTGAAGAAGAATCCACATGAGACCCTTGAAACGCCATTCCATCCACAAACACTGTCTGGAGTCATTGGGCCATACTTCTTTCGATATGATGCTGGAGAGTCAGTTACCGTTAATGGAGACCGGTATAGAGCCATGATAACCGACTGTTTTGTTCCCGAATTGGATGGCATGAATGTGAATGAGATGTGGTTCCAACAAGACGGCGCTACATGCCACACAGCGCACGTCACAATTGATTTATTGAAGGAAACATTCGATGAGCGCATAATTTCGCGGAATGGGCCTTTCAATTGGCCACCAAAATCGTGTGATTTGACACCATTGGATTATTTTCTTTGGGGATATGTGAAGTCGCTCGCCTACGCCAACAAACCAGAAACGTTAGGGGACTTGGAAGCCAACATTCGGGGCGTTATTGCCGACATACAGACCCAAATGCTCCAATAAAGCCAAATTGATGGACATAAAACGATTTTCTTGTGTTTTATTTCAATTGGAAGTTCTAAAAAACACGCTGTATAGCCAATTTTTTAGCAAGACAATCAAATACAGTGATTAACATATTTTAAGCCTCAAGTTTTATTTTTACATTGCCTAAGAGCAGAGCAATATTAGAAATTACTTTGGCTGATCTACAATTTATTGCAGTTTTTAATTGAACGTGCACAATTGGTTCTGCTGTGTTTACATATTTTGGTCCTCTTATTCGATACAATCTTTTTTTTTTTGTTAGGGGAAAAGACGAATGGGTTCAGTTTGTATTCGAGTAAATGTGTTATAGTCACATCCAACAATATATGTGTTCTTTGGCAAGCACCACCGACAAAGTGCTAAAAAATTTAGAGAACTAGTAATGAGCGGTAAAAAATTCAAATGTATGTGTGAATGTTGGTTGCCTGCAAAAATATTCCTGAAGCAAGACAATCGACATGGTCGATAATGACACTTTTTAAGGGGCCTAAAACAACTATAAACACTGTGAAATTATCTATAAATTTGGTGGAATATAAATTTAAACGTGCGAAATTTCTGTCTCGATAAAAATGTAGTTATGTAGATGTAGTTTTGAAAGTCTGTCAAAGGAAGGGTTCTACAGGGGGCATTTTATTTTTCAAGTCGATGTTTTTATGAATGAAATACCATTTTGATTATAGGAGCTTTAACATTATGTATGGAATATGATGTCGGTCAAGTGCGGGCGCTTCTGGCCGTGGCGCAAAGTCGAGCTATTTTAAGCACATTTTGTTCTTAAGCATCGAGTTGGCATGTGGGTGGTTTGTTGATGAATAATTTTTTCTTCAAGTGCCCTCATACGAAGAAATCGGGAGGCGTAAAATCAAGGGATCGTGGGGCTAGTCGATATCGCCACTTTATGACATTATCCGGCCGGGAAATTTTTCTTGTAAAACCCGCTTCGTAGCACGAGCTGTGTGTGATGTGGCACTATCTTGTTGGAATCACATGTTCTATAGGCCTACTTGAGGATGGGCACAAGAAAGATTTCCAACATGGCCTGATAGTGGTCAGAATTAACTGTTATAGGATAAACTAAGGCATCCACAAAGAAATATGACCTAAAGACGCCACCAGCCTAAATGGCGCACCATTGGAAGTGTGTATTCATGTATAGTTATTCCAATAGCCAAGTTGAAATGTGCTTCGTCGCTCATAATGATGTTTTGCCAAAATTGACGGTCACCTATAATAGCGAGTTCTAAAACTCAAGCAACACGTTAATGCGGCGTTAGATGCTTCAATCGTTACCGACCACTCTCTACGACTGTCAAATGCCACCTGACAAATTTCATTAAAACAATAAGGGTCCAGGCGTATTTTACCTTGCTTGAATGCTTCAATATGTAACCATAACATTAAAAATTTACGGAGGATTTTCTCTAGGGAAAAAGTAACGTCCTAGTCAAAACTTTGTACCTTTGTACTTTTTGCTAATAGGTGTTTTTCTTTTTTTTTTGTGCACAAAATTCCTTCTCAAAGCTTTGTTGTAATTTTGTTTGTTTTCAAACCACTTCTTCTTAAAAGGTTGACAAAAATTAGGACACCACATTTTGATAGCATTAATAAGTTTTAATAAAATTGCTTATGTTGTCGGCGAATCAGTCAAAAACGTCAAAAAATAAGCACAACACAATCGAAACTGCAACACTAATTATAGTATACTTACTTACATTACTTAACGGGCTCCCGACCCGTGAAGAGTATCTGCCTGAGATACGGCAGCCTTCCACCCTCTGCGATCCCGCGCAGGCTGCTTCCAGTTGTCCAGAATCTCCACGGATCTCCACTAAGATGTCATTGTGGAGTTGATGTGATGATACTTGAGATGAACTCCTTAACTACCTCAACAATGACATTGTCCTAGTCGGTGGACAGATGATTGTTTGTTTGTTGATAGCATATATTCAGTCCTGTCCTCATTTACTTCAAGGCCAACTAGTTTCGCCTGTTCTTCAATAGCAGTGCAATCCTCTATCCCGCCACGCTGGGATCGACCGATGATATCTATATCATCCGCATACCCCAGCAGTTGGACTGATCTGGTGAAGATAGTGCCTTCCGTGTTGACACCTGCCCTGCGCACTATCTGCTCAAGAACAAGATTGAAGAAATCACAAGACAGCGCATCTCCTTGCCGAAATCCGGTGCATGTTTGAAAGAGTTCAGATGAGCTGCTGCCAAACTGCACATTGCATCGCGTGTTATTTAGTGTCATGCGACACATCTGGATCAGTTTTGACGGGATCCCGAATTTGGCCGTCGCCACAAAAAGCTCCTGACGTTGAATGCTGTCATATGCGGCTTTAAAGTCGATGAAGAGATGGTGTGTCTTGACTTGAAAGTCGTTGGTCTTTTCCAGGATTTGCCTTAGTGTGAAGATTTGGTCTACAGTTGATCTGCCGGGCCGGAAGCCTCACTGGTACGTGCCGATTAGTATGTTGCAGAAAGGTTTGAGACGTTCACACAGTACGTTAAATAGGATATTATATGCGTTAATATGGATCTTTTAAGCAGGGATATACCTCTTATAGAATAGTTTCGTATAATTTCCCCTCAGATAGAGAAGGTTGACAAATTGTGTCATATAGTCAAAGATGTGGCCAAGCTTCGATTTGAAAAGCGAAATATTTTCAAAACTCTGAACGGATATAGAGGAACGGATTAAACTGGACATTCCACATAATGCCTAATCCCGCAATCTCAAGGAAAGGGAGAGTTGTGGCAACAAAGTGGCATACTTTGTTCCTTGGGTTCTTTCAAAACCGCCACTCCTACCTATCTGGGCTCCACGGATCAAAATTCTGAAAGAAAATTTTAAACGTATTTTAGCAGGCAGACAGCTGCTACCACCCTCCCAATTGACCGAAAATGAAATCGGCCACTCTGCAATTCTGAACTCACTCAGAATCCTTCCTAGGAATATAGACTACACCATACCCCAACAACAGTTCGATAAAAAGTTCCAGCTATCCATTCCCCCCAGATCCATTTGGGTGGACGGCGCCTTGCTGGAGGAAGAATCAATCCCTTTAGATTGCCGATCATCTCTAAAGGAGATGGCGAAGCAGTTCAACACTCACCTGTGTTGGATTCCGGGTAACTGCAAGGCTGACGAACTCGCCAAACTTGGAACTACCCTCTCAATCTTGCCTGAAAAAGGCTCCTTAGGCATGCCAGTTTCCACATGCAAACTCTTATTGAAACTGGATGCAATAGAAAAAACAAACCACAGATGGACCTGTCTGACAACGAAGCAGATTTGGCCTAGGCTGGATCTGCGTGGATCTGCGACGCTCTAAGAGCTTGATTACCCTCAATAGATCGCACATCAGTGCTACAATTGGTGTCATCACTGGACACTGTCTGTTAGGCAGGCATGCAACAAGACTTGCGCCTACTCGAACGACTTTTGAGATGAGGGGGAGGAAGAGACAACTCTACAACTTCCTGCTCTCTCAGGGAAACGAAATTTCTATTTAGGAGCTTACTTCTTCAATGATCTTAACGATTTAAATTCGACCGACCCAAAACGTCTCTCACGCTTTATAAAAAGCTCAAATTGGTTCAACGAGTAGACAGCAACTTTAGATCCACGTGGTATCACAATGGACCTTACTTAAGTCTAAGTGAGTCAAACTTCTTTCTGACTGCCACTTCAACCTATCCTAACCTAACCTAACATAACTATAAAGTTATTTTTATTTCCAATGAAGACTTGACACATCTTCATTAAGTGTACAGCAATTCAGCACTATAAGTTGCAAATTTCTTAACAAATAATCAAGAAATTCCTAATTATATTAAGCCTCTTACGTTAATCCTTTCAATTATCCCTATTAGTGCACCAAATTAAATTAATTGCTCAATGCAATCTCTTAAGGTACCAACAGCAGATAACTAGCAAACCCATCTAAATCCAATTCGAGTCCAAAACGAACAACTTATGTGGTTTTTCGTCTGATTAGCTCCCTTGTTAGTGGCACAGACACCCAAATGACCACCATTTCAAATTAACACAACTAACACGCAGTTTCAGGAGATTTCACCGTTGGTTTCCATATATCCGATGAGTAGTACCAAACCAAGTTGTGTGTTGGTGTGCTGGTTTGCAGGTTTGCTGGATAATTTTCACTAATTTCCACATAACCATTTAATGTACTTCCTGCAGAGAGTGGATTTCAATGTACATGCTGCCCTAATTACACAGTACACGTTCATTATTATTCATACTGAAGGTTTCAATTCAATATCTATTATTATAATCGCTTCATTGGCCATTAAGCAAAATGACTATGAAGCCTTGATAAATGTATTGTAACCGATTTCTTCATTGATTTACCTTTTCTAAAGAAAAAAAAAAACATTCCATTTGAATGTAAAAACAAAATGCTAAGGTTAATCGATATACATTTAGGGGCGGGTATATCTTACATCAATATCCATTTTTTTTTTTATGGGCACGAATAAATATTTGTCAAGTCATGAGCGCCTGCTGTTTTATTTTCTACTCTGAATTGATTCCAATTTTTCATATCAAAAGATCCATTTATCACCCTCGCTGCTGTTGGATTGGATTGTATAATGTTGAGGGAGTTGATTCCACCTGATGTTGGGGCAATTAAATTCGTCAATATTGCAGCATCGTCATGCAACAGGTGTTTAGTTGAAAAATATATTTTCTTGTTTTTGTTTTATTATTTTGCTGATATATAGTTTTTGAGGGAATTTAAGGTTATTTACTGAGAGTATTGCTTTAAGTTTAAACTTACAGATGGCGATAGGAAAAATACATGAGACAAAACAGAAGCCCTTTTCGGGGTGCTTGTCTTCTGTATGAAGCTAATACTTCATTATGATCCAAGCAAATTTAAGACTCAGTCAACTCTCGACCAAAGTTGCTCAAAATACGTCCATATGAGGGAATTCGTAAAGGGTGATCCATTTCGATGTTCCCTACTTTTTTAAAGAAAAAAACACAGAAAATTCAAATTTAATGGAGAATGTTTATTATCATTTGAAAGAACATTCTGTGGCATTTATTTTTTGAAGATTATGTCTATCAAATGTTGGCCGTTGCTACGTCGCAGATGGTCCATCCGTTGAGTCCAATTTTCGATCACTCGTTCGAGCATTTCGACTGGTAACTGGCGAATGACACGCGTGATGTTTTCCTCCAAGGCCTGAATCGAAGCGGGTTTGTCGGCATAAGCTTTTGACTTTACATATCCCCACAGGAAAAAGTCTAACGGTGTGATATCACACGATCTTGGTGGCCAATCGACCGGCCCAAAACGTGAAATTATGTGCTCACCGAAATGTTCTCTCAATAAGTCCATTGATTGATGCGATGTGTGGGAAGTGGCGCCGTCTTGCTGAAACCAAATGTCGCCGAGATCACGAGCTTCAATTTCAGGCATCAAATAATCGGTTATCATGGCACGATAACGGTCGCCATTGACGGTTACGTTCGCACCGGCATAATTTTTAAAGAAATATGGACCGATGATTCCACCGGCCCACAAACCACACCAAACCGTTGTTTTTTCTGGATGAAGTGGCAGTGCTTCAATCTCTTTAGGTTGCTCTTCGTCCCAAATGCGGCAATTTTGTTTGTTTACATACCCATTGAGCCAGAAATGGGCCTCATCGCTAAACAAAATTTGCCTCGAAAAGGTCGGGAAGGTCGAGCGGCTTTAGTTGTTGCACAAGCTGTATTTTGTACGCTTTCAATTTAAGATCTTGACGTAAAATGCGCCAAGTCGTTCCATACGTCAGTCCGAGTTGCTGCGAACGGCCCCGAATCGACTCTCTACTGTCTTCGTGTACACTCTCAGCTACGGCCGCTATATTTTCTTCACAGCGTGCTGGACGCGGCCTATTCGGTCGAATCTTATTCAATAATGAATGAATAGTACGCTCTTTAGACCGATTATGTTGAACATAAGTTGAGCGAAGTGCACGAAACACATTCCTCACAGAACGTGAATTTTCATAATAAAGTTGAACAATTTGTAAACGTTGTTCACGTCTTTCCATTATGAAATGCTAAACAATACTTAACAAAAATAACATGACAGCATGACACGACTCACACGTGATCTGTCAAAAAAGGCTATTGAAAAAAGTATCTCTACTTCGATCACCCGTTATAAAGATTCCCTTTTAACAGCCTTGAACGAATAAAAAATCGTATTTTGCTTGGCCTTCCCGAATTCACGAATATTGCCATGACATTGAGTAACAAATCGGCAAGACTGTGTCACATAAACCGAATTAAAGGAGCTTAATTGTTCTCAACACCAATCAATGTGTCCATTTAAGGTATTCTTTGTGTATCTGTGCGCAAGGAAATATTGTAATGATATCATCTTTTATATCCGTACAATGTCATAACACCGTTCCGAAGATTTTGATAAAAAAACAACAACTCACATTGGATGAATGAAAGTTAAATTGCCTACAGAATGAGTATCTAGATTCAAATGATTCGGAGGGGAAAATGGTATCACCTTCTGAGTTGAATGAAATATCGTAAATAAAATAAAACTTAGGGGAAAGCTCTATCGAGGTTTTGTAGGGGTTTGTACTAAAAAATCGCATAAAAGAAAAGTATCATGATATTGTTTGATATATCATGCCACATTCAAAGTATCAGACAGTCTGTATATTTGTATGAGAGATAAATTAATGAATGAAATGAAATGAAAATAGGGAACGGAGGGAGCCTATAGAGAAGATAGAAAAAATTTAGTTATCCAATTCCCTCAATGTCGGACGGAAGTCCCTTGTCGAATTTTTCTTCAAACTTTGTATTAAGTGTTCTACTTTAAATAACGGTACCTACCAAACAATTGCTTTCACTTAACCAGCTCTAACCATTTTGGTATGCTTTATGCATTTTGCATAACCTGGCGCACACACTGACGAGTTTGAAGTACGTTTCTAATGAAACTCTTCAGTTGCATAGTGCGGGAATTAGGAAAACTGGTAAAAAGAAGAGAGAGGCGAAATTGCCTTAATTACCTGCAAATTATAGTGGGCGGGAAAAAAAGAGCAAAGCATTTCTCATTCGTGTTGTTCAGCTAAGGAATGAAACTTTATATTTTACTGTTCGTCCGAATATAGGCTTAAGGGTGAACTGGTGTGCATTTCTGGCAAGGCGGGTATTGCGGATGAAATGATTTAAGGGAAAAATTAATGATGGAAGTGATGACAGGGAGGAAACATTGCGACGATGACTTACATAGTGAAGCGATTCCAAATATGTAACTAGCCTTAAATATGTAATTGGTGTACCAGATAGGAGCGTTGCCCTGCAATTTGGGGTGCTAATTACAAATTGTAGGGTTGATTTTTTTTGTCATCGCTTGAGGAGGCTTAGACATTTCGCTTCGATCTTGGCGACATCAAATATCTGGTCCTTCCTTCTGGGGAAAAATTACCTTAATGTACCTAACGAGAATGGAAAGTCGGTTTCAGAAGTGCAAGCGCATAATAAAGTAATTTATAGATAATAGCAGAGCAGAGTTTCACTTTAATGAAAGCAGAAAGCATTATGTTTTGGAAGCATTTAATTCAACTCCACTTAACTATGCTTTCAAGGTTGGGTATAATAAGCTTATCATCATCCGTTGCCGTTCCAGTTACACGCCGGAAGGTGAGGGACGTGAACTCAAAAATGTTGCCCGGTCCTGGGTTTATTGAAGGATTGAACTGCACAGTGTTCTTCGCACACATCACAATGTTAGGTTAGGTTAGGAGGGCTATTTTGCACCGAGTGCAATTTCACCCTAGTTGCACCTAGTTGTACATGTAAGGGCATGCGACTAGCGATCTATTTGTAAATCGTTTTACGTCTGATTGAGGTACCCGTGCTTAGCCATCCAATATTTCAAAAAACCGTGTTTTCAGAGGCATAGAAGATGTTTCACAGACTCCAGTTCATCTTCATGTCTGCAGCTTCTGCAAAAAATACTTTAGCTATACTCCCAATTCTACAGTGTCTGTTTAGGACTTCTTTTAAGAGAAACCAGGGAATTTAATATTTTGCTGTCAATATTAGACCACGGGCTTTGGTTTATGGCGCAACCGCTAGAGTCACTCCATAGCTAAAAATGTGCAACAAAATCGACAATTAAACTCTTAGCGCTGTTGAATGGCGGTAGCACCGGACGGGTCTGTGCTACTTTCTTAACCGGATAAGTCGATAAGACTGGCAAATGTCCAGTACCAGCTCCTATACGTTTCTCAGTCTTAAAACCATTCATACCAGTCTTGACTTCCAGGAATATTGAATCTAAAATTTCTCGTAATCAGTAAGTGACATGAGTCCCTTCCGATCAAAGATTTCAGGTATGCTTGAGTGTTCGAAATAGTCAGGCTTTCAAATTTAGTTATCTCTTAGTCTGAGAGCAGCGTTGGCTGCCACGTTCTTTGTGAAGAGCTCAATGAGGTTCAATAACGTTTCCAGACTTAGTTGCGGTGTGGATTTGATTGAACGTGTTATGCCCAGACAAGCAATTCTCTGCATCTTGTTCAGGTTCTTGAGATAGGATTTGGTATTAACCGCCTCCCACCAGACAACTGAACCGTGGGTCGGTTAGAATGAGTCTCAAGACCTCGGTGTACAACCAGTGTAACCGGTGTATACCAGTGTCATGTCCCATTTCTTTCAAAAGGTTTTCTGCAAGCGTAAAAAGCATTAACTTCTTTCTTCATTCTTTCTTCGTTATTCCGTTCCTATTTTAATTTGGAAGTCAACACCATTCTTTTGTACTTGGCGTAGGTTAAAATATTGAGGCGGACACCTTTTAGCTTTGGTGGATCCCATTTCGGGTGCTTGTATTAATTCAGGGGATGAGTTGGGGTTGATATTCTTAGAATCACTAGCAGTTGGCTTTTGTTCCTTCCGAAAGTGGCAAAATAAAATAAACAACCAAAACTTTTAACTATGTTTTATTAACTGCCAACACTCAACTCGCTACATGGATTAGCTTAATTAATACTCGTACTCGACTAACTGTCACATCTATCCCGACGGTTCATCCATACCTACGCTCCTTTGTTTCCTTATTGCGCTGTTGGGGTCAGCAAAGTGCTTCTATCCATGTTACGTATTCTTGCTGTTTATACAAGTGGTCGCAGGCATTCGTAGCATTTGGTTTGAATGCTTTGCGACCTTTTCGTTTGGTTCATTGCAGCCACAGTGTCAGCAATCAGCATTTGTGGCGCTATGCAATCGGGGCGCTTGAGCTGGTCAGTGTTGCGTAGTTTCCATGTGTTCAAGCCGAATAGTTTCCAGTGTAGTAGTGGAAAGGTACTTTAGTACAACTATGTCGCCCCATAAGCGGCTATCTATCTTAATACTACTGCTGACAAGATTCGACAGAAGAGGAGAGAGAAATCATGCGTTCATTTACTTATTTCAGTTAAAACGAAGTGTGCATCAAAATGTTATCGTTCTTTGCGATGATCATTAATTTTAAATTGCCACCATAAGACAGCTTTATGACAGCAATTCACAACGAATCTACGGCAATCGAGACGGCAAAATGACAGCCAACCTATCTTCAAGGATATCTTTTATATATCATCTTACCTAACTATTCTAAATGCCGGTTAAGCCCCTCGAGGTTGTATTTGCGCAAAGTGTTAGGACGGCGGTTGTTTGAAGTCAACTATTTGTGGATTTGTTTTCTTTATTTTTAGGCGAAAAGCATTATGTTTTCCGAACATAAATGCAGAGGCCACTTACATCGCATTTTTATGTATATCTACTTCAATTTGACCATCCCTGGCAAGTCCTCATCAACAACGAAGCTTTGGTGTTTTTTTTTTTATTCTTACGTCTTCACCTTACCAATGGATTATTTGAATATATGAACTCGAACTTGTAGAACTTATTTCAAATATTGTTGCACTTTATTTCGGGGTTGGGTTAGTAAAAAAAATAACCGAGTTTAAATGCGCAAAAAAAAAATAAAACGCGAGAAGATTACAGCCGCCGCTGCGCCGGTGGTAAACAGTCGAATACTGGCGGAATAGGGAAACATCAACAGGAATTCGCCGAAAGAGAAGTGCAACAGGTAGCCTATTGAATGCTACCGTCCCGGTTGCTCAGCTGGGGTGGGTTCGGAGATGGAAATAATTTTAGGGAAGGAGAAAATTCTGAAAGGAAAAGGCATGAAGAAAAGGTAGAGTGAGGGTGGGTAAAACGGGCGCCACACAATCTTTGAAAAAAAAAGGAATTGTGAAACCTTTTTAAGAAGAAGTCGATGATTGATTGCTAAAAAAAAAGGAATGAAATAAAAAAGGCAAGGTTTTCAAAACGTCATAAAGCTCGAATGATCAACGGTCAATTTATTGAAGTGACGTTAGATTGCGGAACAACAAAAGAAAATATCGCCGTTTGAAATAGCCCGCTATCGCTATTTACCGAAAGTTAATAAAACACAAAATGAAGGGGGCGCGTGTCCCGTGATTTCCGGGATTTTACCGTGACAAAAGCCCACCGGGTTCTTAAAATAAAATGCCTAACTAAACGAAACTTTTTTTTTAAACACCGAAGCATACTTAGCTTTTAGAAAAAAATCTGCTCTTCTAGGAATCCTGATATTTGTACCCCTGGGGATCAGCTGCCTGTCCTGCCGCTATATCCTTTGTCGGCCGTCTTCTTTCTTTTTCTCCTCTTTTTTCGTGTTGGATTCTGATCTCGATCAGAAATCCCAGATAAAAATATATATATAAAAAAACAAGCGCAATCCGCAAAACTACATTGAAACAAAAAAACTTTATCGATTTTCTCAAGTCTACTAAAACCTTTGATGGTCAACCAAGAAGTGTCGGTTTGTCCACTTTCAGGTTTCTTTGTTCGTGATGGACCATTCACTCTCTCTTTCATACCCCCACGTTCAGCAATTACGGAATCCACTGCGGCTTTTTCTAGCATGCACTCTGTCACTTTACTGGAGTGTGCCACCGCCTCCGTCTCATACTCTCTTTCGAATTCGCTGCAACTCTGGGGCTGAGCGAATCGATGACCACATTCACACAAGTTTCCCCAAGAGGACGTGTTCACAAACACTTAAACAATTCGACAAGATAAAAGATTGAAAGAATCGAGAAATGTTTGAAACGCGAAAATGTCCCCAACGAATAAAAGTTAATAGCAAAGCAATACCGAAGTAAACCAAAAATGAAAAAGAAAGAAGAAACGAAGACGGATTTTAGTTTTGAGACAATATTTGCTGGTGTCCCAATTTAGTACAACCCCAGGAGTCTTTGAGGAGGAGTGTAAAATCAATGACCGAAAAACTATTCTAGCCCGGTGGACTTTCGCGCAGATTTCGGGGGAAGGGGAATCTGTATAGCGTATACATGTTAAATTGTTGGGCTCTTGGCCATGGAAGTCTTCGTTAGGTTTTCTCATGTGAGTGGTTGGTGAATGTTGTTGAAGTTGTTGACAGTGTGTTTTGTATTTGGGCTCCTGCCCTCAGTTATAGTGATGTATATTAATGTTTTGTTGGTTTTGTGGTTTTGGTGTTGATGTTAGTGTGTGGGCCATCTGCCAGACCGATTTGTTTCGTTGGGGGAGAGATCATTCTTTCTCATCTTCCCCCACCCATCGTTGTACAGACAAACAGTCTGTCTGGCTCTAAATGGGTCTTCATCGCGACCCGTTTGGAATCACGTTGGGGTGTGCTAAGGGATCGTCCTCCCCCACCCATCGTTGTCGAGATGCCAACACGCCGTTGGGCTCCATACCTGCTTTTGTCACCCTCCGGGTCTCATTGAAATGAGCCAGCTTGATTGGGATTAAAGGTCAATCAGAGGCGGCCAGTTAACCGATCTCCCAGCAGGATAGGGCGCAAAAGTGGATTGGGTATGGGCGTTTTTTTAAAGCAACAATGTGTTGTAATTCTGCGATGGACTCCTCGCGGATATCCTTGAAAATATTCTCTCACATAAATTTAAACAAAGAAGTACTTCAAGAGACCCAGGAACAAAAATTATACGAAACATCTATCAACATATTTTTCGGCGATGTGACTTTCAACAAAACAAATTAAAAACAATCAACAGGATCAAACCAACGACCTACAGACAACGCATAAAAATGATTTACAACATACAGACGATCCAACCTGTCCCTCCTGTAAGTCAAGTATATAAACTTGTAAGGCTATACGTTACGTATCATGCGATGAAAATGTAACTGACGAAATTTTAAGCTGACTCGATAATTTTCAATGAAACATTTTTCGTTACATCTTCGAAAAGATGCTGAATAGAGCTGTGCCTGAGTATGTATGTCTACCTTTAAAATTTGTGTGGGCGAGGAGCGAATACTTTGCCAGCACTTTTAAGTTGTGTGAACGTTTTTTCATCGAAGGACTTATGAGGATGTTATTGCGTGCGGCGAATAATGAATAATAATTTAATTTCACGTTAAAGTGCAAAGTTTCTTAGAAATCAGTATGTTGTGTTTATTTTTGTGGCGATGGTGGAAAAGTAAATTGCAAAAACATTCAATGCTTTGACATTTGAAAGTCTTTGTTTTTTACTTTTTAAAAAATGTTTTATTTAAAAAACTGCTCGAGTCATTGACAGCAATAAATTCTTATGCACATGATAATGATGGCTTTTCATGTAAAACAAAAGACTAGAAATATTTGAATAAACTTTCTACTTTGGGAAAAAGGAAAACCTCTCTTTCTCGCTTTTATTTTTCTCTTTTGTTCGAAGAGACTATACTAAAGTCCGGTGCTAGTAGATCCCTAAGGAAGTGTCTGATGGTCTGAGGGTTAAGTGTAGAACAAGGAATGCAGGCGTTTTGGGTTCAATTTCCAATAGAATCTTGGGTTTGTCTCTCATATTTAACTTTCTCGTATGCATTAGTATACTAAAGAGAAAGTTATTGCGGTCGTGCGGAAATTTCGAACTCAAACTGAGTATGAGGGATGATGTTACGACTGTAGAGAAGTCCAAAAAAGTGGGTCCTCCAATGCCATTCGTCGGTTTGTCTGTCTGTCCGGGCACCGTATGGTGAAACGGTTTAACGGATTTGCTTCAAATTTCGTATATAAGGGTTTTTGGGGTTACATCTCGCGGCGTTTTTTTCTTTTTTGACTTTATCGTTTGAAATAACGGTACATGCCATACAATTTTTATACCCTATCCTAAGGGTATATTAATTTTGACACATAGTTTGTAACACCCCTTAATATTCGTCGCATACCCATAACAGTATATATATTTATGATCAGGACAAAATCCAAAGTCTATTTAGCAATGTCCGTCCGTCCGTCCGTATCAACTTTTGAGGCCTTTAAATTTATGATAGGGAGCTAAAATTTAGTGTATATACTCCATAGGGTCCCGAAATGGTAAAGTGTTAATATTTTTTAAATCCGCCCCCTGCCACGCCCACAATTTAGAAAAAACCGTTTTAAGGCTAAAGTTAGAGAGATAGAGTGTTAGAAACTTCACAAGATATGTAGGCACTGCCTTCTTTATAAGTCTGTCACATAGGATTTTTTGCCACGCCTACTTTTTGTGACCTTTTTTTCACTAAAATGCTGTTTTCAGCGAAAATTTTCATAGAAACTGAAAAAAAATGTTTAACAATATATAGCCCATGCAAAGTTTTTGGCCACGCCCACTTTTTGGGGCCTTTTTTCAAAAAATATTTTTTTTTTATAAATTTCATAGAATGATATAATATGATATCCATAACCTTCTTAAGGCTTTTTTTCTTTGGGGCATATAGGGCTATGGATAGGGTATCGTACTGTTCGCCCCAAGCGGACTGAAACCTTTCCTTATGTTTTTTTTTTTTTCGAAAAACACTTGAAAATGGTTCCAAGGATTTTGGTCTGTTTTTACTACTCCATCCAGAGTAGTCAAAAATACTGAGGTAGAATCGGCTAAGGTTATTGTTGATAGTTGACAGTCAAAATCATCGATTTTACTCCATGTAAGGTGAGTCAATCACTTTTTTGATATCGATTCGTGTGACAGCTATTTAGGTGTCGCTTTCATACATTTGTGTCGTTTTCATAGCTATGCACCTCGGCTTCAACTCTAAATAATATAAATTCGTTAGTGAAAAAAGAATAGATTAAATACCTAAATTAAAATAAAAACTTAAAGTCAAATTTTAAGATTCGTGAAAAGAACTGTTTACTTCACTGGAACTTTTCTAGGGCTCAAAAAGAGACGAAAATAAAGAAAATAATTTCAAAAATTTCCAACTACTAAGAAGAAGCAAATATCTTCAAACTTCCAAAGCCGATAAAAGAATTTATATATATAAATATTCTTTTTTTTTTTTCCGTAGCATTACTTATTGTATTTCGATTTTAATTAATTCAGCTGCTGTAAATTGTATCAGCTGCTCGGAATGACAGCGTCGGCAAGGAAGTAGCGTTTAAAACTCTGAGTGCTGCCAATTCATTTTTTAATTTTTTAGTGATCACTTTACGCAGCAAAGGATAGTTGATAATCAAAAACGACAATCATAAAAGGGAAAATAAACTATCACCTTAGCCGATTCCACCCTCGTATACTCAGTTTTTGGCAAAAAGTTCGAATAACCGTAATTTATAAAACCGCCAATATCTCAAAAAGTAATAAAGGAAATTTCCAGAAATTGTACTATTTTTTATGATAGTAAGTTGAACTTAATCTGCACACTTCGATTTTTGAAATAATTTTTTTTTCTTATAACGAATTTCTTAAATTTAAATTAAATTCGTTTTCTCAAAAACGGCTTTAACGATTTTAATAAATTTCAAACAATTATGCAAATAGTGTCCAATGTGCGAAATAACATTGCAATCATATGTGCCGTTTTTGAGACAATCAAATATTGCAAAACCTAAAAAGTGATTTAAATAAATTTGGTATGGGATCAAATGTTACCATTCCTTTTGAGGCGATCTAAAAATGCACATCATGTAGCGAGAAAGTTTCGTATGACGCAGTCGTGCACTTTATATTTTTGTCTTCATTTTAACTGATAAATTTAACTTTTAGAGGTCGAGTGAGGACACAAAAGCATGAGTGTGTTACACCTGGCAGGTAAGCTAGTGATGATACACTAAATAATATAAAACAAAGTTGAAATTCTTTTGACTGGACGGGATTTTTGTAAATACCTACAAGGAGCAGGTTCGTGCACTTAAAAATATTTAGGTTTGTGTTTGAAAAACCAAGTAATTCAAAAATTAGACTTTGAACGAAAAAAATGTCAACTTCTCCTGCGCCTAATTTAATGAAATTCATTTCAGTCTTTATAGCTTGAATTATGCATATTCCAACTTTATATTTCTACGTGCTCTAAAGGCTTGGAAATTTTAGTTAAATCTTTGCAAAACTCCTTTTTTTCATCTCAGGGATGTTTACTTTTTATAATTTGCTTTCGTCGTCTATTCGTGATTTTTTAGGAGCTTGGTTGTGGCCACAGGGACAGGGACAGGGCGTGACGTGACTCGTAAGTAATATAAAAGCAAGAGCGAATTATTTCTCTTCTTTTCTGTTTAATGCATGTATTTGCCTGATTGAGTCGAATCTCGATCTCGAATGAGTTTGTGCGCCTGCTCAAGCGTTAAGGTTATGTGTGGCTGGCTATCCACTCTACCAAAAGTTAAAAGGCATACAAACTCTGTTGATGCAAAGCCTCATAAGCTATATTTAAATGAAAAACTTTTTAAACCGTTCAGTTGCAGAAGTGCAGGGACATTTGTGCGTGTGCCGGGTGCACAGATGAGCTGAGGTGTACCTAATGAGATAGTCCCACTCGGATGATTCTGAATCTGATGAACCTGAACTTAAAACATAAGGAAAGGCTACAGTCCGCTGGGGGCGAACAGTATGATACCCTATCCATATCCCTATATGCCCCAAAGAAAAAAGCATTAAGAAGATTTTATTTCATTCCATTAATTAAAAAAAAAAAAAGTTTTTTGAAAAAACGCCCCCAAAAAGTGGGCGTGGCCAAAAACTTTTTATGGGCGATATGTTGGAAAAAATATAGGTAAAATATCCTGTTAAACATTTTTTTCCCTTTCTCTGAAAAATTTCGAAGAAAACAGCATTTTAGTAAAAAACGCCCACAAAAAGTAGGCAAAAAACTTTATATGACAAACTTATAAAGGGGGGCAGTGCCTACATATCTTGTGAAGGATGTAACACTCTATCTCTCTAACTTTAGCTTTAAAACGGTTTTTTCTAAATTGTGGGCGTGGCAGTGGGCGTATTCAAAAATTTTTTACACTTAACCATTTCGGAGCCCTAGGGAATATGTGGTCCAAATTTCAGCTTCCTAGCTTAATTTTAAAGGCCTACAAATTGCATACGGACGGACGGACATTGCTAGACAGTCTTAGGATTTGGTCCTGATCATAAATATATATACTTTTATGGGTCTACGACGAATATTAAGGGGTGTTACAAACTATGTGTCAAAATTAATATACACTTAGGATAGGGTATAAAAAGTGAGCATCTTGCACCACCTAACTTGCAAATGTAGGTTCATAATGGATACGGATTAAGAAAGAAAATGAAGTGTGAAATATTTTGTGCGTTTAAGAGGCCAGTTCAGGAATGGTACAGGATGTTGAGTCTCTATCCCTACATCTGTCATCTAACATCTGTGATCTGATTTGGGTCATTCAGTATGTATTTAATCGAAGTCACAGATGAGTAATTATACAGATAGTCAACTAAGACTATCAATTGCGATTGCAGTACTGCGCCAAGGAATCCATTTTGAAGAAATGTCATGTGGATATCATTAATGTCAAACTGGGCTTCAAACACCATATTTTTGACAATCAATAGATTTATACGTTTTCACGGACAGAAAATTTAAGAGAGGATTTTGAGGCCATTTTTTAAAATTTTTTGCCGGTTTAAGGAAACAGAGGTATGCTGAGTTGAGTATCTGGTTAATTACTAGTCTGTGATCGAAGTATAGTTAATTTTAAGCGAGCGACATAGTTCTTTAACTTCAAACGCTTACAGTTTCCCGTTAAAATTTGTTTCGTTATGACAAATCCCAGCGACAGCCACTTAATATTGCCGGTGTGGATCTTCAGAATGTGTGCAGGCAAGGCGAGCACGGTTCAGCTAGTTGTTCTTATAAATCCAACAACAAGACAAATCACCACTTGTCACCTTCGGCAAAGCTCAGTTAGAGTATCTATATCTTAAGCCTATAAATAAATCCCAGTGTCATGGAAAACATTTCAATTAGAATTTATTGTAGTCAATATTATTAATTGCTTTTAATCGAAGTAAACTCACGTACCACACAAAAGTCCTTCCGATTGGTTTTACTGAATCATTATTCCATTATTTTAATTAAATTAATCAGCGATGCTGCGAGAAGGCATGGAACCGCAATAAATTCTAACGAAAATGTCCTTTTGGTATTATTTTCAAACAAAACCAACTTTTCGCCCTAAACTTTCATGGTCGTGATAAAGTTACAGGACAAATGTCAGCCAACAACAATATGAATGACCACCTAAGCTGTTCACTGGATGTAAACACACGTAACTTACAAATTCCGAACAACAAGAGCAAGGTACCAGGGCACAGTACACACACGTGCCAGTGGGGTTGTTGGATTTAATGAAATTAAATTTACCCTTGCCGCCTGTCAAAACTTTTACCCAGCTTTGCGGGGTATAAAATATTCATATTTGTCAGTCTATGTTTCATATTCAAGATGGATTTTAGGAAGACAAATAGTTAATACTTCCTTATTACACGACTTATTTAGTAGAACATTTAATGCTGTGAGATTAAGTTTGGCAATGGCAATGGCAATTGCAATGGCAATGGCAATGGCAATGGCAATTGCAATGGCAATGTATTTAATTTCAGCGGTTTCGGACAAACAGTATATGGATTATTCGTTCACCTACCTTCGTCGTTTAAGTCATTTAAAGACTATCAGCTTGCGTTAAAAGCGTAAAAGACATTAAAAACTTATGCTATCCTAAGATATCATCAAATTTTAGGAGAAGGACACAATTTATTTCCTCTTATTTTGTGAGTTAAAAATTTGTACCAACTTAAAAAATGTTTTTCGCTTAATGGCCCGCGTATTGCAGTTAATTGCAAAGTACAAAAGGTGAACTTGTTACCTTATTGCGATAATTGCCAATTAATTCTAAAACTTTTCAGGAGCCGCCCCCAACAATGAAGAAGTGACCGAAGAATGTATTGAAAGCGGTCAAGAACTCCAAGAAGAATAAGGATCATAATTGAAAAGCATTGCGATTCCTTAAAGGATCTGCATATGATTCTGGTTGAATTCGAAAAAGCATTCGATAGACAACCAAGAGATCTGATATGGGTAGCGCTAAGACAGCGAGGAGTTTCTGAGACCTACGTACAGATGATCATGGACATGTACGCGGGAGCGAAGACAAAAGTCAGATGTTCTGCAGGAGTCACCGATGAATTTTCAATAAAAGTCGTCCTTTGCTCTTTATTACAGTCCTAGATTATCTGCTTGAGGGAAAAGTGAAGGACCCTAAAGTGCATCAGTTATTCTTTGCTGACGATGGAGCTATCATAAGTGATGATCAGTCTTCCCTGCAACGAGCACGATGTTTCGGTAGATGCTTTAAAGGAGAATGGGTATCGTATTCGCCAAAAAAAGACGAAAGAGAGTATCTGTACTGCCCATTCTCTGACCCAAGCCAAGCCATTCCAGACATTTATTTGAATGGGGTGGTGGTTTCCAAGTGTGAAAAGTTCAAATATCTGGGATCAATGATCAACAGCGAAGCAACCTGGCAACATAGGGTGGATGAAGTGGCAGGAAAACTCTGCCATCTTCTGTGACAGAAAAATGTTCCATAAGCTGAAGGGAAGGCTCTACATCGCAGTTGTGCATCTGGCATTCACATACGGTTCACAATGCTGGAGAATGTACAAAAAGTATTAGGGGCAAGTTGACAGCAGCTTAGATGAAGATGCTTCGCACGACAGCAGGAGTAACATAGATCGAATTAGAAGTTCCAGAATCCGAGGAAGCCTTCACGTCAAAGAACCCATGTCGAAAAAATTGTCATGTTCAAAGGAGGGATCCTACGAACCCCGTCAAAAAAGCAAATGGCAATCCAAAATCGGGATGATATCTTTTGAGGTCGAACCGGCGAACCCCACAGGCGGACCAGTAGGAATGGTTATGATTCCTGTAATCCAGATCATAATCTCGTCGTTAAATGGAGAGTAAAAGAATTTCTAAAACTAAAAATGCAATCATTTGCGCGTATCCAAGAAACAAACAATTAGTTCAAAAGCATTTATCTTACAGATTACTGAAAATATCAAGAGATAAGTCTCATCCATCGTGAAATCGTTTATAAATCTGAATAGATCTCCATTTAGTTACATAGTATACTTTAATACAGCAAATCAATCTCATTGTATCTCATGTATCATCATCAAACACTATCATCACCATGCCGCTTTTACTGACAACCAATGTCATAGTAACCTCATCAGGAAAACACTCAGGAAATATGAACATTAATATATATATACACACACACACAGCCACATACATATACACGCAGTAATGCGAGGGCTTGAGCGGATATCATCAAGTGCTTAAAGCTTGATGAATGTGATTTATCCATAAATCAAATGTGGATACCAAATATTTCCCCCTCTCTCACTCTGAAAACATTTAAGGGAAATCTGAACACATCGTTTTGAATTGGATTGCACATAAAGTAACATAACTAGTCAATAGAGAAGGACTCTCACTCCATACAAGGTGGTGCTTTGTGGCTTAGTAATTTTATCGGTATTTGCTGAGGAAAATTTAATAGACATTCTGTTCGAGGATATTTGTTTTGTCCTCTTCAAATATTGTAGTGGTGAATATGGAAGTTATGTTAGGGAAATTCACTGAATATGGAATATGGTTGATGTCGTCAACATTTTGACAAAAAGAAACCTTGGTATATTTGATAACCATTTTGGTTGATTCAACAATTCTTCTGTCGCCAAAAAATGAACAACAAAATGCTACTAAAAGGTGATTTTTTAGCTGGTTTGGTTTTGGCAACACTGGTTTTGACAGCTGACGTGTGTTTAGTACCTTGTGTCACTGTCAAACAGCTTCAGTTTGGTTTGCAATTTAACCATGGATCGTCTTACAAATGAACAACGCTTGCAAATTATTGAATTTTACTATCAAAATTCGTGCTCGGTTCGAAATGTTCATCGCGCGCTGCTTCCATTTTATGATCGGCATTCTCGACCTTCTGAGCAGTCTATTCGGAAGATTGTGACCAAATTTCGCACCAAATTTACTTTGTTGGACATTAAACCACCAACACGTTTACGTACTGTGCGTATTGAAGAAAATATTGCGGCCGTATCAGCTAGTGTGACAGAAGACCGCGAAATGTCGATTCGGCGCCGTTCCCAGCAGTTAGGCCTTTGTTACAGCACTACGTGGAAAATTTTGCGGAAGGATTTGGGCGTAAAGCCTTTTAAGATACAGCTGGTGCAAGAACTAAAGCCAGCCGACCTACCACAACGCCGAATTTTTGGTGAATGGGCTCTTGGAAAGCTGGCCGAGGATCCGCTTTTTTATCGAAAAATTGTGTTCAGCGATGAGGCTCATTTTTGGTTGAATGGGTACGTAAATAAGCAAAATTGCCGCATTTGGAGTGAAGATCAGCCAGAAGCATTGCAACAGCTACCAATGCATCCCGAAAAAGCCACTGTTTGGTGCGGTTTATGGGCCGGCGGCATTATTGGGCCATATTTCTTCAAAGATGATGCGAATCGCAGCGTTACTGTCAATGGTGAACGCTACGCTACGATGATAACAAACTTTTTTTTGCCCGAAATGGAAGTTCTTGACTTGCATGATATGTGGTTTCAACAAGACGGTGCCACATGCCACACAGCACGCGAAACAATGGCGCAATTGCGAGGCGAGTTTGGTGAACAGTTAATTTCACGTTTCGGGCCGGTCAATTAGCCGCCTAGATCGTGCGATTTGACACCATTAGATTATTTTTTGTGGGGGTATGCCAAGGCTAATGTGTATAGGGACAAGCCCGCTTCGATTGACGCACTGGAAGCCAACATCCATGCATTCATTCGTGAGATACCGGCCGATATGTGTGAAAGAGTATGCCAAAATTGGACTCAGCGGATGGGCTACCTGAGACGCAGCCGCGGTCAACATTTGCATGAAATTATCTTTAAACATTAAATTGCAAGGTTCAAACTATCGATTCAAATAAATATTTCATTCATTTTTTCGAATTTTTTGTGTTTTTTTTTAAAAAAAGTTCTAAACCTCTTAAAAAATCACCCTTTACTATCTGTGTTAAACTGGACTATACTTTTAATTACTTTTTTTTTTTCATATTTTTGAGAAAAGTCAAAGTCAAGTCAAAAATTTACATGGGTAAGAAAATCCAAATTAAATATCTCAAAACTTAAATAACATTTTGACACCATTTAAACGCAGTTAAAAAGAAGAACAATATTTCTTCTGAGAACTACAGTCTTCAACGCAACTATTAAGGGAGTAATTTTCATTGAAATGGGTCAGGGTACACCAAAGTAGGACTGTCCTTGAATCCTCGGTTCAAATTGGAGATAGAAACTTATTGCAAAACGATATTTTCTTAAATAATACCAATCAGGATGTTTATGCATAAGTGGAGCACTTCGCACCACTCCCTCAGCTGCATTGGACATTCTGTTCCATTTAATACCCCTAGATATTTTTAGCAGACAGACAGCTGCCATTCGCCTCAAAGCAACCTCCCAATGGGCCGAATATTAAATCGGCCACTCTGCTGTTCAGAACTACACCATACCCCAACAGCAGTTTGATAAAAACTTCTAGCTTACCATCCCCCCCAGATCGTTTTGGAAAAATGGTGCCTAGCTGGAGGAAGAATCGATCCATTTCTATACCGACGGCGGGTCAAAAACAAATGATGGGGTGAGTGGAGGAGTCTTCTCAGACAGACTAAATCTTAGTCTCTCCTTCCGTCTTCCTAATCATTGTAGCGTTTTCCAGGCGGATATTATGGCGATCAAGGAAGTCTTGTCCTAGCTAGAGAATAACGTGGTATCCGTAAAGGATATTCGAATCTTTTCGGACAGTCAGGTGGCCATCAAGTGAACTCTATCTCTATTAACTCTTTAGTAGCCCTAGATTGCCGATCATCTCTAAAGGAGATGAATGAGCAGTTCAACACTCACCTGTACTGGGTGCTGCCGCATACCTGCTAGGCATACCAGTTTCCACATGCAAACTCGTATTGAAACTGGATGCAATAGATAAAACAAACCACAGATGGACCTGTCTGACAACGAAGCAGATTTGGCCTAGGCTGGATCTGCGTGGATCTGCGACGCTCTAAGAGTTTGATCACCCTCAATAGATCGCACTACAATCGATCGTGCTACAATTGGTGGCATCACTGGACACTGTCTGATAGGCAGGCATGCAACAAGGCTTGGCGCTTACTCAAACGACTTTTGTTGGAGCTGTGTAGATGAGAAGGAGGAAAAGTCAACTTTACAACTTCTTTGCGCATGCCCTGCTCTATCCCGGAAACGAAATTTTCATCTAGGAGTTCACTTCTACAATGATCTTAACGATTTAAGCTCGACCGACCCAAAATGTCTCTCGCGCTTTATAAACAGCTCAAACTCAAAGTTAGATCACCATGAACCTTACATAGGTCTAAGGGAGTCGAAATTTTATTCGACTGCCACTTCATCCTAACCTAACCTAAATAATACCAAAAAATCTTTTACCATATATGAATGAACACTACATTTACTCTACTAAACTAGACTTGCACAGGACACTCGTGAGGCAACTCACCAAGCGCCCTTGCTTGGGTACGATCTGTGAACTGAATCCATTTCGGCTCTCACACTTGGCGAGCTGCGTTTGCCTCTGATACTTCTTATTCGTCTTCAAGAAGAAGAGAATTTGACTTCTCAGATAAGCTATGGCATAGGCTCTTTGAAAGGCTAGGTTTACATATAGTATTGACATTTAACTTGGAAACACCCTGTATAGTAGTTTAATATTGTGGTATGATGCTGTACACTCCCGCTTTTTTCTGTCTCCCGTTTATCCCTACCTACTTAAATCTCCTTTACAGATCCGTAAGTAACCTAAAGATATTCGAAGGATTTCACCATTGTGGAATGTTGAAACTATTTTTAAAATTGGGCAGAGAGCCCATCAGGCCCTCGAGATTCTTCCCTCATTGCCCATTTTAAAGCCTAAATGATCAACATATCTATAAAAGAAACAATAAATGGTTTTAGAGTCATATATGGACAGAGAGACGTTGTATTTTATTTAGTAGTATGAATACTGATGTTGGTAATAGTCTGAGCAAGGTGATAGTTTCTTCATATCAATCAATTCAATTCAATTTTTTGAATAACTATCTAGTTACAAAAGATAGTATTGTAAATTTCGAGGTAGGAATGTGGATTTGGAGCAATGTGAATATTCATGAAAATCCTAGAACTTCAATGGCTCTAATAATAATGCAGACGGTGGCAATATCAGAACCACATAGTGAAGGTAATCCAATTTGAAGGTCACCTGTGTCGAGAAAGAAAGTTCGAGCCATCGAGCGTATCATTCCACCACCTTTTTAGGTTACAATAAGTATTAATAGAAAACTTTGTCAACGCAATGAAAAAGATGGATCCGGTTTAAATATTTGAAAGAAATGTTTACGGTGCCGTGAAATAAGGCTAAATCTGAAAATTTGACCTTATTTAACTTTGCAATAGTGAAACAAGGCAATATATCAACATTTGGCATTATTACGCATTTGTAAAGTGAAGTAAGACCAATTCAGCGTGTGAAATAAGACTAAAAATGACCTTATCTCTCCTAGTGAATGTGTAATAAGGGCAATTGCCGTGAGCTGGAGTACGAAACTGTACTTTAATGAAAGACAAATATGGTTAGTAATGTCAATGAGAAAATATTTGCTTTATTCAATGTTAGCCAAAGGTTAATATATTAGTTGGTTATAACAGGCAGATTTGACAACATTGCGAAATGAGAAGTAGTGTTATTTCACTTTGAATTTAAAAATAGCTTTAGATACCTGTTTGTTTTCAGATATGAACCTCCGAAAATGAGAGTAATATATGAATAGTTTTAGGAAATAGATTGGCATGATGAACCCCTTCAGCAAGTTTGGGTATATGCAACGATTTTTGGCGTATAAACAAAGTTTGCATACAGCCAACCTTGCACCCACTTCAAATCTAATAGTGAAACCGAGCAGGGGGAGTAAGCATGCCTCCCACATTCCATTATCTATGCATTGTGGACTAACATACCTAAAAACTAACTAAAACATTAGTGTTTGTTGCCATAGTCGAACATTTTGGTTGATTTGGCTCGGCATTATTTCACTCTGTGATGTGAAAGCGTTATAATGCCGAATTTTGGAATTAGGTAATAGGTAACACCTACTTTGAAATGTCAGTTTATACAGGGTTTTTCAACAGGGACGCTACAAAAGTAGAGCGACAGGGACAGCAAACGACACCATATTTCTTGCCGCTCTTTTGACATTTCTCTTCAGTAAGGTTTGCCATTTCATGATGGAAAGATATACGAGCCAACAACGAGTCGAAATTATTAAAATTTACTACCGAAATTCGGAGTCAGTGGCCTCAACGTTAAGAGCGCTACGTCCAATTTATGGTCGTCATAATCGTCCTAGCAGATCAACAATTGAGCGTCTAGTGGAAAAATTTGAATCCACAGGCACAGTACAAAATGTTCCCGGGCCGGTGACAGAAAGAAGTGCCCGTAGTGTCGAGAATATTGCTGCAGCTGAGGCTTCAGTTGAAGAAAGCCCAAATATGAATGGCTTCGTCAATAAACAAAATATACGGCATTGGTCAGACAGCAATCCACACGTACTCCATGAGTCATCATGCATCCCGACAAAATTACGGTTTGGTGTGGTTAATAGGCCGGCGGCGTCATTGGGCAGCACTTCTTCCGTGATGATCAAGACCGGCACGTTACTGTGAATGGGAATCGCTACCGTTTAATGATAACCGAATATTTTTGGCCCCAATTGGATGATATGGACTTGGAGGACATTTGGTTCCAACAGGACGGCGCCACAATCCACACAGCGAATGTCACAATCAATTTATTGGAAACCAAGTTAGGAGAACGTGTTATCTCACGAAATGGTCCAGTCGCTTGGCCGCCTCGGTCGTGCGATTTGATGCCGTTAGACCATTTCCTGTGGAGCTACGTAAAGTCTATGATCTAGGCCAACAAACCAGCGACGATTGATGAACTTCGTACGAATATCGAACGTGAAATTGCAGCAGTATCGGCCGATTTATGCTTGAAAACCGAAAATTTGGTTCAGCGTCTGGACTTCTGCAAGCGTGCCCGTGGTGGCCATGCAAAAGAAATCGAGTTCGAACGTACTTTCACAGGAATAAAGAATTTCATTGATATCCAAAACCGTTTTTGTTTTATTTAAAAAAAAAATTTGTAGCGCTCTTATTGAAAAAACCGATACTTGCTTAGCTACGACTTAAACATGACTTTCCATACATTAAATATTATCCCCTCGGTTGTGAGCACTAAATTCTGGTTTGCTAAATGATTCGTATAAAGTGTGAAGAGTTTAATTAAGCATTCACTAAAAAGTTTCTAAAAAGTTTCATTTTCAATTTTCAGTTCACCCAAACTTTTAAGCCTCTACCGTCGGAAGCATTCGTAAAAAAGTATATCAACGACTGGATACTGACTAAACTCGATAAATTGACAAAGATGTTATGCAACTTAAATTCAATTCTACAGGGTGGCGCACTATTCGTGCTACAAAAATAAAACGTAATAACTTTTTTTCTGTGTGAGTAATCGGCTTATTTTTTTTTTATTTTGTAGGTTACTATTTAGATTTATAAAAATGGATGCTTGGGATACGGAGAAAAGAATTTGGATAGTGCAACAATACCATGCTTTGCAGTCCGTCATTTCTGTCCAAAGGGAATTTAGGCGGGAGTTTGGCGGTAATCCCCCGAGTAGATGTACCATTATGAGGTTTGTAAACATGTTTGCCGAATCTGGAAGCATCGCACGAAGGCCGTACCATCGAGATGCCAATGTTCGGGTTCAGGATACAATCGCAGCAGTAGCATCTGCAATACAGGCCAATCCGAACGTTTCGACCCGAAACTTATTGGGGCAAATTGGAATTAGTAGACGGTCATTACAACGGATACTTCATGACGACTTAAACTTGTTTCCGTACAAAGTCCAAATTACTAGCAAGTTAAACCCTCAGGATTTGCCTGTTCGCCTGGAATTTTGCCAAAAAATGATATCAATGGCCGAAGAAGACAACACATTGATCAATTGTTTGTTCATGTCTGATGAGGCCCATTTTGATCTTAATGGCAATGTAAACAAGCAAAATTGCCGTATATGGAATGAGTCTAATCCAGAAATGCTCCATGAGACGGAACTGCACCCGGAACGAGTCACTGTGTGGTGCGCAGTTTCATCAAGGTGTATTGTCGGGCCGTACTTCTTTGAAGAAAACGGTGTAACCGTTACTGTCAATGGGGACCGTTATTTAAAGATGTTGAAGGAGTTTTTTTACCCAGAACTGCGCCGAAGACGTATACCATTCAACAGCGTTTGGTTTCAGCAAGATGGAGCAACTGCACATATAGCCAGACCAGTTATGGCGGAGCTAAACAAAAAATTCGCAAACAAATTAATTTCTAGGAACTCCACTCTTCGCTGGCCCCCAAGGTCACCTGACCTGACTGCACCAGACTTCTTTTTATGGGGTTATGTCAAGCAAGAGGTGTATAAAACGAAGCCCAGGAATTTAACTGAATTAAAGCAGTCCATAACGACAATAATTGAGGCGATCCCAACTTCAACTCTTCAGGCCGCAATGAATAATTTTTTGACCAGGTGCCGCATATGCGTGGGACAGCGTGGAGGTCACTTGCGGTCTATAATCTTTAAAAACAACTAACTATTTAAAATAAAATTTAATTTTCTAACCAATAAAAAAAAATAAATGAAATACATCGATTAAAAAAAAAGTGATTTGAATTTCTTATTGTAGCACAATTGGTGCGCCACCCTGTATTTGAAAACAGAAAACATTTTTCTCATTTTAAAAATAAATTTCTATTTAAACAAAATTGTTTTTGCTGAAAGTCAATAAATTTTATATTCAGTGCAGACAAATGCTGATGTTGAAACAAGTTCCGTATAAAGTAACAAGTTAAAGTTTAAGAACTCACTTTCAAGGTAAAAACCGAACTCAACAACTCGCCTTGGACTTAATTAACAAAAAAAAAAAAAAAAAAACAACAAACCCACATTCAAATGTTATGCCTATTTTCTCGCTCTTCTCGTATATCCAATCCCAAGTGACAGCTTTTAATTGTAAATGTTACATTCGAATTTTTTAACTTTGTCTTCCGTTTAAACAAAAAAATACAAACACAAATGCAAATGCGTTTGACAGCTTGCCACTCCACTGGAAACTGTCTTCACCACACAAAGAAAGTAAGTCTCTCAATTTACCTGACTCTTCCCTGTTAAACATCATCTTGATAATTTATTCCTCTTCCCATTTGGAATTTTCCCCTAAGGTTGCCTAACTTTATAGGTGTTTTATTCCGTGAGCAAAACTTCACAGACATTGACAAAACAGACACTCTTCGAAACCGAATTTACATACTTTTCAAACTTTCAAGTTTGGACAAAAATAAAAATTAATTTCAAACACGACAGAAGGACATGAAAATACCAAAAAAAAACTTCAACTTAATTAAAATTATAAAAAATAAAAAACAAGAAGTGCCAAGGTAAACATTCGTTTATCACCAGCTAATTTTAATAATCAAATCTTAAATATTGTCCTGTCATATTTCGTGAGGAAAGAATATGTCCTTCATCTCTTTTAATAGGCAAAGCACTTCAGGTAGGCTTGAATGGATTCTATTCTATATAAAAGGACTAAATTGATTGTGTAAAACTTTTGACAAGGAAAACTCTCGGCACACTCTCAGACTGTGTTTAAGTTTCAATTTGAAAAGGGGCTTTGCCATCAATTTCGCCAGCCCGCAATTAAAAAGCGTTTTCGCAATTCGCAAACAAAGCAAGAGTAAGTTATTCAAGGCTTGGCAATCCGCAGAAAAGGTGATACCTACGAGTATACTTATCGCAGTCGGAAAAACTAGAAATAAAAGGAAAATTCGATTGGCGATATCAGTATTTCGTGTCAGGTTCTCGTTTTGAGGATATTTTTAAAATTTTTATCGCTTGCCATACCCAATACCCATGCTCACACTTCCTCGTGTTGCGGCAATCGCAGATTGTAGACGAGGAAATCCTATTTTTTTCTATACTTATGTATCTTAATTTGGTCGTTTGTATTCAGGAGAACAAATTTCGTTATTCCAAGATTGTAGTAGAAGCAGATGGTTAATGTTAGTTTTACATTTTTCGTGTTTCTTTCCGTCCGTTCTATGATAAACGCAAATGAATTCAGTTTGATATTTGTGTAATCGGGTTATGGAGCTCGAGTGGTCTTCTCGTGGATAGAACGTGGGGCCTGCTTTCCGTCCAATATGTGACTAACATAGGAAAACCTAATAAATGGGTATCCCTTTGGATGAATTCCTAAGGAATGTCGAATGTTTATTGGATAATGGGGTTGCCAATATGAGAAATATACTTATGTGGCATGAGAGTTTCATCATGTGTACCATTTTAGTCCATCCATTCGGTGAATTTGTTGGTAAGGGGAAGGGATATGTCTTAAAGATATTAAGGGTATGATATGGGAAATGGAACACCTGGAGCGAATAAAAACTATATCACAAAATCGGGTCTATGATATAATATACTAAAGGCTGGGATGTATTTGAAAGCTTAAAAGGTTGGGGTTAATAAATAGTAAAGATATCATGATGATAGTTCGGGTATCCTATTTATAGTGTCGTTGCCGCTTTAAACTTTCAGTCTGTTGTTTGTTGGTATATTGCACCCTATTCAACCTAAAGCCTGTGGCCTCGAAAAGGGTTAAGATTTAAATGTTTCTTATATGCCGATAGCTATGTGCGATGTACACTTCTGGTCTAAAATGGCCTTTCTTCTCTGAATATATTAAACTTCATGGGGTGCAGCAAGCCATACAAAAAAAATCAACCCAATTATGTGTTAACTGATGCATTGCATTACAAACCTTAAGAACTCTCAATATATACGAGTTAAACCAGTGATTATTTCTCAAGGAGTTTCCGAGGGTAAATTTCCTCCAAGGTGTCGTTTGCCGAGTTGATGTTAGCCCCGTTGATGTGCATTAGAGAGCTGCTTGGCTTCACTCACAACATACGTTAAATTGAATGGACTCGAATTGAATTGAATTGAGTGAGTGCGAGGCACACTATGCAACGAATGAGTAGCAATGTGAGTGCGTGTTGTGACTCACACCAGACGTCATTCAGCGAAATGAATGAGAATTAATGAAGGGTAAAGGGGAATAAAAAATTTGGCACAGCCACAGACACTCGAATTACTCGAGTTTTTCAGTGCCTTCATTTCGTTCGGTTCAAGAGACGCAAGCAGTAGACTGTCGTTTTTTCCTTACTCCTTTTTTTTATGCGCGACAAGACAACAACAATTAAAAACCCGTTTTGTCATTCGAATTCATTCGAAACGCAACCTCTTATTGCAACGCATTCCCACTCATTCAATTCGTTTTCTTTGGTTTGAATGTTGTGCGTCCGAGTTCTACCTGACCGCACTCACTCACTCAAACATATTCGGCTTCGCATTCTATTTCATTCAACTCATTTTTGGCATTGTTCATTTGAACGTGGTTTTTTTGCATTCATGCAGATCATATTTATAGAGTTCCACTTACCACTCACTGACTTGATTCCTACTAAGCAGCTGCTGAAACATCTCTACAGTTCTCTAGATAACTGTGCTTACACTACCATCTCAAAGAACCCGCTTACCGGAACTGAAGCCACTGTATCTTTTTGTTGATGTTGCGACTCTGGCTGCACATGGTATTTGCATTCGTGGATGGTAAGTAGTAAGTGCAGAGCGAAGAGTTTCTCACTCAGGCGCTCTCGATAGACTCTGGCTACTACAATCGTAGGGAGGGATCAAAAGTTTAATTTATTTTTCTGGAATGTTTGCAAATTCGGTTTTTTAGACATTCGATTTGGTCTAGGCTCGACCATCCAAATAGCTCCATTTTGCTAAGTTGATTAATAGTTTTTAGTTTTGCAAACCAAAAGCCGTCTCTGATAGAAAATCAACCGGAGGCTGCTTTTAGGTTTCCTTTCGGGCCACCGAGCTTTTGCTAAACCTTTTAATGTATTGAGCTTGAGCGATTCCACCACATGTCCTGCTTGCGGTAAGGAGGATGACACAGCAGAACATTTTCTCTGCAGTTGTCTAGCCTTTGCTCGCACCAGGTGGCGAATTTTCGGGGCTGATATTGTGAATGCCGAACATCTAAGCTCCTTCTCATTTTTCGTCGAAAGACGGGAAAACGAAGTACATTAATGTAAGGTGTCTGCATGGTAGCGCAACGGACCAGTAGCTGTGTCTGGGCGCTCCATCGGATAGTAGCAACCACAGACAAATGAAGAAGACCCGGAAGCCATTGTCTGTTGTCATGACGTGCCTGGGAAACATGCCTAGCATTACAGCTAGGCGATTTTAGAATAAATAATTTTTGCATCCCTTTATGGTAACCGTAAAAAAATGCCGCATGTTTTTCATTTCTACAAACCTGGACCTATCCAACATACCTCCTGGACCGCGGTAATATTTGATTACACTGCTCGAGGGCAGATTGCAGTTAATGAGCAGTACAAAAATCGATTGTCGTGATCTTAATCTATGATCTGGTGTCTCTCTCATAACATACTTTTTTTTACGTAGAAGGGAAGTCATAACTTCTTACTTGTACGGCCAGATCTAAATGTATTTGGATTCAGGATTTCCACTACAGGAATGCGAGTGTTGCTGTTTTCTCATTAACGATCTGACTAAATAAACGGCCCATAAAACCAAGTCTAGCTTCTCTAACCATTGTGTATGCGTAGATTTATTTTTTGACATGAATAGAGGGACCTACAGTTTAATGCCGATTCCGATTGTAAGGTTTTTGAGAAGCATCTTCTCTATAGTATTGTACAGCTTATGCTGTCTGCTACTCATCAAATAAATGCTGGTATTCCCCAAGGATCCGTTTTGTCTCCCACTTTTTATCTCATTTTTAGAAATGATCTCCTTTCTGCTACTTCTAATCTTATTCACTCCTTTACTGATGACAGTACCCTTAGCTTTTTATATTCGTTTTCTGGCCAAAGCACCGAATTTTTGGGCGTTGACCGGAACGGGAACGTATATTAAGCTTATTATATTGACAGCATACTTAAATGGGGTACAACCAACAGAGTGGAACTTAATGCTTCCAATACACAATGTAACCGAAAGGATTACCATCCTCGGTATGTGCGTTAATGACAAATGTTCATTGGAATGACCACATATTCGACGTCGCCAAAAACGCTGCTAAATGCCTTCCTCCAGCGATGCAAGAACTATTTCTGGCTAGTAAAGAGTGTTTTTTTAGAGGTATAGAACTTCGAATTGATTGAATAAAACACAAGAAAATCGTTTTAATGTCCATCAATTAAATATGATTTCGGGCATGTGGCCGCGGCGGCTGGTTCGAATAAAGAAAAGTCTAGAGGTCCAATTTTCAACCCCTTTTTCAAGCATTTGGGGCTGTATGTCGGCAATAACGCCACGAATGTTAGCTTCCAAGTCCGTTTCTGGGTTATTGGCGTAGGCGTGCGATTTACACATCCCCAAAGAAAATAATCCAATGGTGTCAAATCACACGATCTTGGTGACAGGTCCATTCCGCGAAATTATGCGTTCATTGAATGTTTGCTTCGATAAATCGATTGTGACGTACGCTGTGTGGCATGTAGCGCCGCCTTGTTGGAACCACATATCATCCACATTCATGCCATCCAATTCGGGAGCAAAATAGTCGGTGATAATGGCTCTATACCGGTATTCATTAACGGTAACTGACTCTCCAGCATCATTTCGGAAGAAGTATGGCCCAATGACTCCACCAGCCCATAGAGCACCCCAAACAGTCAGTTTTTGTGGATGTAATGGCATTTCAAGGGTCTCATGTGGATTCTCTTCACTCCAAATGCGGCAATTTTGCTTGCTGACGTAGCCATTCAACCCAAAATGAGCCTCATCACTGAAAAAATTTTGCGATGAAAATCAGCATCGATATCAATCTCATTTTCGGCCCATACACCAAAGTCACGACGCATTGCATGGTGTCGCGGCTTTAATTCTTGCACAAGCTGGATCTTGTAAGGTCGTCTTCCATAAAGTGGATGGACAAAGCTCCAATTGCTGTGTACGGTGGCGAATCGATTCGTTCGGGTCCTCTTCAACACTTTGCTCTACAGCGGCAATTGTTTCTTCGGTGCGCACTGTTCGACGTCTCTGCGGATGCGTATTATCATATTAACCGAATTAATTGATCTGATGGACGATTATGTCGACCATAAAATGAACGGAGCTTGCGGTAAACTTCGCGAACTGAACCAATTATTTTCGAAATAAATTTGCACGATTTGCAAGCGTTGTTCATTTCTCAACCTGTTTATGACGAAATGGCAAACCAAACTGAACATAAATGACATTAGAGTTCCCAGATTTGACCACAAAATGCCAGTTTTATCTTTATTCGAAAAACCAACCTCTAAAAAAAACACCCTTTATTTAAAAATATTTGGAGCTACTAGAGTGGATTCAAAAGCGTGCGATAATACTTTTTGGCGATCGAGACACAGCGAAATCGTTTGACCCTCTTAGTCATCGTCGCTATTTCTTCTGCGTATTTAGTGTATTCCGTGTATTTAGAGTTAAAACTTCCTTAGAATATTCCTACTGCAGGCTAGTTTCATATGAGCAAGGCTTACAACGAACAACAAATCTGAATGCAAAAAAAACCTCAAAATAGTACGCTCAATAAAGGTCTCACACATACATCTGCCGTTGAGTAGTTGCAACAAAAATGGGAAACTAGTTGTACGACTGATTCTCGTTCTCTCGTCTCGTTCTCCTGTCTCGATCACACATAGTACCATTCGGGTAATCCAAAACCCCCATAATTAGCTTTCTTTCTACCACAAAATGGTGGTAGATCTTCTTTCTCCTTTCTGGGACTTAATTTTAATTAAATAAAAATCATCGGAATAGGCCACATCAAACATGTTTTAAGCAAACTTTGTTGTTTTACATTAATGCAAAATTTTCATTATCCAATTATAATCTGTTGAAACTCCACCAAGAGAATATTATCAGCATCAGATTCCTGGAAATTGTGTTTACATTAAAACTTTGAATAAGCTTTCATCCTTTTGAAGTGCATTTGTGCACGTCATTAAAACCATCTATTGTATGTTGGTCTGTCGGTCAGATTGAAGAACACTGCAGTGAGAGAAATGAAAAAAAAGAACAAAATTGATTTTCCTTACAATGAATGGGATCGGATTAGCTTGTAGAAATCTGTTTTTTACTTTCTCTGTATTTTCGAACTCAAATTGGTGAATGAGGTTTAAGATTACAAAAAGTCCAAAAAAACTAGGTTATTTTCAGAATTAATTCTAAATACTTCAAAGATTATCAATAGACCTTCGATTTAAGTCATCATCCTCCTGCCTCTAAAAATCAAATTCCGTCGAAAATTTAATATAATCATACCGGACCGATAGGTGTGGGAAACCGTAGGCCCTAGGCTAGTTGGGTCTCACTCAGTCTGGTGTATGGTTTTCTCAAAAATACCGACGGGTGTAGGTCAGCTCCTCCTGTCCAACGTACTGTGTGAACGTCTCAAACTTTTCTGCAACACACCAATCGGCACGTACCAGAGTGGCTTCCGGCCCGGCAGATCAACTGTAGACCAAATCTTCACACTAAGGCAAATCCTGGAAAAGACCAACGAGTTTCAAGTCGAGACACAAGATCTCTTCATCGATTTTAAAGCCGCATATGACAGCATTCATCGTCAGGAGCTTTTTGTGGCGATGGCCGAATTCGGGATCCCGTCAAAACTGATCCAGATGTGTCGCATGACACGCGATGCAATGTGCAGTTTGGCAGCAGCTCATCTGAACTCTTTCAAACATGCACCAGATTTCGGCAAGGAGATTCGCTATCGTGTGATTTCTTCTCCTGCGCAGGGCAGGTGTCAACACGGAAGGCACTATCTTCAACAGATCAGTCCAACTGCTGGGGTATGCGGATGATATATATATCATCGGTCGATCCCAGCGTGCCGTGATAGAGGCTTTTTTCGTGGGGTTGGGCGCTACTAAACCAGTTATTAGGACAAACTCCTTTAAAGATAAAGGTAGACAGCTGAAGTGTTTTGAATTTAATACGCAACAAAAGTATGTCGCGTCGGTCAGTGCAATCATTGTTCCCTTTCCGACGCTCCCTATACTATCTATTCAAATCACCTACCACCGAGTCAATAACTGATTTGAACTGAGGTAGGTAGGAATATCCCGGAATAGCCTCCAATTTGTATGAATTGATCCTTCAAAGAAAAACACAACTCCGGTATTATTTTATCAATTTTATTGGCAAATGATTAATAAAACAAGCTTAGTGGCTTTACTCCTTGAGATACCAACTGCAACTGATCTATTCCAAAGTTAGACTTGCAAAAATATCGCGTCTGTATCCCGTCTGTGTATAAAAGCTTAATGAATTTACATATTCGGGTTGCGTGCATCGATAAAAAAAGTGGGAAAGAAGTATTTTTAATCCTTTTTAAATTTAAATTTAAAATTTTTAAATTGTTACAAACATTGTACGTTTGGTCAATGAAGTTAATATGCTTTATTTTAAAATTTATAATAATTGATAGACAGAAGATGGAGAACAGAAGGTAGCTGGAATGCACTGCATAATTTTGTTGATTCATTTTTCTATCGAAAATGCTTGGTAGTTGAGTACAACTCATAAATAAGCATGCACATTATGTAACATATATACATATTGAATTAATTAGCCAACCTTTTTAACAGAGGATTTTATTTGTCAAGTTATAATGTTTTGTAATTTTTTTTTTTATAAAAATAAACAAAACAATTTACTACTACTACTACTACTAGTAAGTGATTGCAAAGGTTGTTGAAAAAGTGTTTTCACGTACCCAAAATAATATTTGTAAGGATTTCGATCACGTTTTTTTAAAAAGCCTTTTAAACCAGTGCCCAATTGTGTAATGCAACGTTTCCACCGAGCACTAAACCGAGATTGAGGTTAATCCTAAGGTGGTCCTTAATCCACTTTAAATCTGGTGGCCAAAAACTTTGTATGGGCGATATGTTGGAAAAAATATTGGGTTAATATCTTGCTAAAACTTTTTTTTTCGCTTTCTAAGACAATTTTCGAAGAAAACAGCATTTTAGTAAAAAACGCTCCTTATAATGGAGGGCAGTGCCTACATATCTTGTGAAGGTTGTAACACTCTATCTCTCTAACTTCGGCTTTAAAAAGGTTTTTTTCTAAATTGTGGGCGTGGCAGTTGGCGTTGGCAATAAATTTCGTTTGCATGAAAATTCGGGTTGCGAACACACTCTATACGACTGTATTCTACTCTCAACATGTCTCATACATTTTTTTTAATTGCAATTTTGTTCCTTCTAGCTACCCTAATATTCATTAAGCACTGACGGCGGTATTTTCTGTATATGCGACTTCTCCCGGCCAATGCAACCATTAAAACATTGATATTGGTTTGAAGAATAAAATGGTGTGCTAATAATATTTTCATTCCTTTTCCACCAAAAAACATCTGTTCCCTTTTGAAATGCCAATTACGTTCTCAATTTTAAAGCAAAAATGCTATAAAGAGAGCCAAACGGCGGATTAATCTATTTTCTTTGGTGGAAACGCTGAAAGATTAATTTTTATTTTTTTGTGCTTAATCTCGGTTTATTTTGTGGTGGAAACGTAGCATAAAAGTAACTTCATTGCTTCAACATAACCATCCATAACAAAATCCGTGTTTTTAAAGTTATACTTAAATTTATTGTAAACCGAAAATGTATGATCAACTTAAAGTTAAAACACAGCTTTATTCTCAGTATTATAATATTTTATTATGTTATTAATTATGTGGTAAGTATGTATGTTTTTATAAATCCATATTCACCGCATATTTTGCATGTTTATTTTACACACCCAAATTGTGAGGTGTAATCTGCTGAAATTCATCAACTGTTCCCAACTACTTGCTATAAATAATGACATTTCATATCATTTCAATGCCTGCGCCCATGAAAACCCATATAATTCGATACGTGTGTGCACGGTTCCCATTTAATTTGCCCCATATTAGTACAAAATTTGTGGGTACCCAGCGGGAAATTTGGGAAGACATTCTCATAGAAGTTATTTGGAAGCAATAGGTTTTTTAGAAAAACATTCTCTGTGATATATTAACGATGCATTCAGAAGAAATCGCTGACTTACCCTTAAAGATAAATCAAAAGAAATCCCCGTAATGAGTTTTTGATGTCTACGGAAGGCATATTATTATCTATCGCGTACTTGGCGTAACCAGTTTGTATCTGCATTCTATTATGACTATCGAATATTGCGATTCACTTCAGTGTTATTTGTAAAGCGAAGTTGCTTGGCTGTTCATTGTCTTATAAACATTTAAATAAAAATAATCTCTCAAAGTTTTAAAAAATATTGGATAGTAAATATTGCCTGGTAAGTAAATTACTTATTAAAAAACTGCCGAATAAATGGATTTTTTTATTTATTTTCAGAAAAAATGTATTGGACAATAAGGAAATTGATCAAAATTCACCAAGTATGTTTTGCCATCTCATTACTTAATAGCAATTATAAATTATTACAACTCATTTTAGCTTTAATGCAGCCACCAAGTTACTGTGCCCTATTCCCCAGATGCCTCGCCACTTTTAGGAAAGCACCATTTTATAAAACTAAGTGCCATAAGTTGATTTCAAAATATGTTTTAATTTTTCTATAGATCCTGCCAAGGGAGAAGCAGCTGACAATTTAGATACTATTTTCAATATTAATTAGGTGGCGCTACAGTCCGGGGTGGACCTAGGCCTCAACCAATACGCCTCTCCAGTTAGCACGATCTTTGGCTAACTGCCTCCAGTTGCGCACTCCAAGTTGGTTGAGGTTCCCTTCCACTTGCGCGCGCCACCTTAGGCGAGGTCTTCCTCTACTGCGTTGTCCCTCCGGGTTGGATTCGAAGACTCTTCGGGCCGGAGCGTTGGTGTCCATTCGCTCTACATGTCCCAGCCATCTTAGACGACTAATCCGTATTTTTCTGACCAGGTCGATGTCGCTGTATAGCTCGTAGAGTTCGCTGTTAAATCTCCTCCTCCAAAGCCCGTCAACGCAAACGGGACCGAAAATCACTCGAAGAATTTTGCGTTCGAAACGACCAAGGAGATCTTCATCCGCCTTTGATAACGTCCATGCTTCTGCACCATACAGCAGGACTGGGATGATGAGGGTCTTATATAGAGTCTCCTTGGTGTTTCTCGACAAGGCCTTACTAATCAATTGCGTCCTTAGGCCAAAGTAACAGCGGTTGGCAAGTGTAATTCTTCGCTTGATTTCTGACGATATATCGTTGTCAGAGTTAATAGCGGAGCCGAGGTAGATATAGTCCCGAACTACCTCGAAGTTATAACTCTCTATCGTGACGTTCTGTCCGATTCATCGATGCTGTGCGTCCCTTCTTGTTGACAGCTTATATTTCGTTTTGCCCTCATTCACTTCTAAACCCATTTTTGCCGCCTCTGTACTGATACTTGCAAACGCACCAGTGACAGCTCGCTGTGTTCTGCCAATGATGTCGATGTCGTCGGCGTAAGCAAGTAGTTGCACAGACTTTTGGAAAATTGTTCCCCTGGTGTTGGCTTGCGAGTTTCGCACAATTCTCTCAAGTATGATGTTGAAGAAGGTACATGACAGCGCGTCGCCTTGTCTTAATCCTTTTTTGACATCAAAGGTCTCGGTGAGATTGTTTCCGACCTTAATGGAGCAGCGAGAGTTCTCCATCGTCATCCTGCACAATCTGACGAGTTTTGCAGGTATGCCAAAACTAGACATGGCTCTGTATAGCTCGTCTCAATAAATGCTGTCATATGCGGCCTTAAAATCGATAAAAAGATGGTGAGTATCGATCTGGACTTCTTGGGTTTTTTCCAGGATCTGCCGAAGTGTGAAAATCTGGTCAGTTGTGGACTTACTGGGCCTAAAACCGCACTGATAGGGTCCAATCAGTTCGTTGACGAATGGTTTCAGGCGTTCACACAGCAGGGCAGCCAGGATCTTGTATGCGATGTTGAGGAGACTTATACGTCTATAGTTGGCGCAGTTAAGAGGGTCTCCTTTCTTGTGGATCATACTTTCCTCTGACCAAATCTTGGAGACGAGCTGGTGCATGCTCTCTACCAAATCATCTCCCGCTGCCTTGAAAAGTTCGGCAGTTAAGCCGTCCGGCCCGGCAGCCTTGTTGGATTTCAGTTTGGATACTGCTATCCTCACTTCATTTTGGTCAGGTGGGCGGGAGTCTTGGCTCTTCACCCATGTTGAATGGTTCATTCTGCCTGACAGCGGAATTTGTGTCATCATCGCCGTTTAACAGTCTGCAGAAATGGTTTTTCCATATCCTCAGCACCGACTGTGTTTCTACTACTAGGTTTCCTTGTTCGTCTCTACAAGGGTAAATTTGCGTTGACACGTTCTTTTTACCTTTTGGTAAAACTTCCGAACATTGTTCCTGGAGTACCACCTCTCTATTTCCTCGATCGCGCGCTTCTCATGCTCTTTCTTTTTCTTCCGGAGAAGCCGGTGTTCTTCCCTCCTCATTTGCTCGTAGAGCTCACGAGCCGCTCTCGTCCTTCTGTGCAGCGCCGCTTCGTAGGCACGTTGTTTTGCTGCATGCGCTTGCCGGCACTCTTCATCGAACCAGGGGTTTGGTGGGGGTGGTTTGGTGAAACCAAGCACATCAGTTGCGGCGCTTCTTTTCTTTTCAATATTGTAAGATTATAAATCATATGAATTAAAAAAAAAAATTAATGAATAAAATGCACCTATTAGTCACTGTATTTCGCTGTATAGGCGCAACCTAGGGGAATGCATTCGCTGCTTCCTAGGATTGCTTCAGAATGCATATCGGACGAATCTTTTTCCCGCTGGGTATTTTCAGCTCGACTTAGCTTGTAGGCAAGTTGAGAAATTCTCTCTCGAGTTGACTATCTGGTTAAATCCTCATCTGTGGTGTAGTGTCCTGCATTCTGCAGCTGTCCGTCTATTCCCATCCTACAGGTATTTGAAATTGCATATCACAATCCGGGAATATAACGATTTACGAAGAACTGATATTCTCATCAACTCAACTAGAAACTATCCCATCGAACATAATGATAAAGTTCTAATCCTCCTCTATATTTCCTTGGGTTTGGCAAATTGAAAAGTGTTTCTCGGAAAAGCTGCTTGAATCTTGCCAATATTGCAGCAGCTACCTTCCCAACCAATTTGTAGGTTTGCCCACACGACAACATCAATCGTCGCAACACAATTGACAATTGTATCTCAATTGTTTTCTTCCCATTAAAATACGATTTTCCTTCATCCATGAAGTTCACTCCCAAGTTCAAGGCCAAGGACGACTACAAGTATGTTTTCCTTCTACACAGCAGACAAAACTCAAACTTTGGCATCAAATGGACTTCTTTGGAAAGAAGAAAAAAAAATGTATTTCCGTGTGATTCTCAACACAATATTTGAATTGTAATACGATTTCCCGGTGGAATTAGATCTCTCTAACTAAAAGAAAACCCCAATCCATGGTCAACAATGGCAGGAGGTGAAAAAGAAACAAACTTTATTTTTGCGATATTGGATGACAACACAACAAAGTTGTTGGGTACTTTTGGAACTCCTCCAGGACACTGAAGAGTTTTGTGCGAGAAACATGAAATTGTATTGAGCGCCCCATGGATTCCCATAAAAAGAGGTAACAAATAACATTCGTCAACTTGTCGCCATTGGCAACCACATATACCGTTGGGGTTATTTCAAATCCCATTTCTATACATGAACCAATTGAAATTTCCTCTTCTCCAAAACCGCTATGGAGTTCTTAGTTAAGTGGTGGTCGCGGTTCGGGAAATGTCACAACCCAATTTTGAAGCAGAGCAAGTGTAAATGATATCCTCTGAGGTAGCTTGAGAATACCGCAGTTGTATTAATCGAATTACAAGCCCTAAGAGCTTTTATCCAGTCGTGGGCGGTTGTTGGTAATCCATCCATTCGTACAAGTTGAAAGCAATTTTATGTTGGAAATCAGGGTTTAAGGGAAACAAGATTTAAAAAAAAAAACCTCGGTAAATATTTAATATTCTTTAAATGGGAAACTCAAAGAGAAAATTCTATTCGCGGAGGTTATTCACCTTTAACACCATTCATGGACAGAATTATAGCATTCTATTAAAAGGATACACAAGCTTGTGCAAATATTTGCTGCAAATAACTTCGGGGCAAATGTGTGGGTTCTCATGAGATATTTATTTTGGAATAAAATGGAATCATGGATTGGGAAGGAAAAATCTTGAACCTGAGTGAGGTCCAAAAAATGTGAAGTTGGCTAGGTTGGCGGACTAATCAACTCTTTCGCGTCTTTTCTTCTCATGGTCGCACAATGTTCTACAGCCGGCCCCGACGTCCGCAGAAAACTGAGGTATGAAACTGATAAAGGGTTGAAATACTACAAGGTTTCAGCTGGGGTTCCACAAGGATCAGTACTCGGCCCACTCCTATGGAACATTATGTATGACGGAGTGTTAAGGCTGATGTTGTCAGATTTGCAGACGACATCGCCGGCGTTTCGGTGGCAAAAGAAATAAAAGAGATAGAGTCAGCTACAAATGAAGCAATTATTCGCATCAAAGAGTGGTTAGTATCCGCCGGGCTAAAATTAGCGGACCACAACACGGAAGCCGTCTTAATCACCAGTAGAAAAGTTGTGGAATACGCCAATATACGGGTGGGACAGCAAATCGAATCGATCAAATACCTGGGAGTAGTACTTGATAACAGATTACAGTTCAAAGCGCATATGGAGTACTCCAGTAATAAGGCTCTAATGCTGCAAGGAGCACTTTCGAGGGTACTACCAAACATTGGTGGACCTGGATATGCTCAGTCCTCTTATACGCTGCTCCGGTTTGGGCGGGGGCACTCGCCATAAAAGCAAATAAGAGAAAACTGTCGTCCGCATACAGACTCAGTGCATTAAGAGCGACCTGTGGATTTAGAAAAATTTCGGATGATGCAGCCTTTGTGATAGCAGGAATGGTTCCGATCGACATTCTCGCGGACGAGATGTTGAGAATTTATAATAGAAGAACCCCAGGGCGACAGGATGCAGGTGAAATTGCGAGAATAAAAGGAGAGGAGCGAGCGGCTTCAGCAGCCCCCTGGCAAGCCAGGTGGGATAGTAGTACAAAAGGCAGATGGACCTATAAGTTAATCCCGAATATCGGGACCTGGACAAAACGATCTCATGGGAATAACCCTTTGTTCCCAGAATGCTCAAACGAGGAGGAAGATACGGAGCACGCCATATTTCATTGCCGGCGTTTTTTGCAGTGGAGAATTAATCTGCCCAATCCAACACTAATCATAGACCGAATGTTGCAGTCGGAGCAAAATTGGATGGAAATCGGCACACTTGTGATAATTATGCAAAACGAGCTTAGAAGAATAGAAAGAATTAGACGAGCTAAAGAAGCAAGTACAAGAAGAATAGCCTAAATTGCTAACCAGTCCTGCGAAGTAATACCTAATGGCAGTCCCGCGGGGAGAGTGGTTGAAGGACGTAGTGGTGTCGATTAGTACGTAGGCGCACTCCTGGCATCGAATATTCGGGTGTTGCGAATCGTGCATGATGGTGGCACGGGCTACCGCATCTTTAGAAGATTACCACATCCATTGGCGCACCCAAGAAAAAAAAAAAGCACGACGTCCGCAGACAGATTTACACTACATGAGAATAATTGCTGTTCCGACATTTATCATAGTTTGGTTACAGCCTGCTTGCTTTTTAACGGGTTATAAATGTATAAGGAATATATTGACATCATCATACCGTCCCAATGTGTCGAGGCTTTCACGGCTATTGAAGAGCAGACGAAGTTATTTTGTCTTGAAGTAAATGAAGACAAGAATAAGTGTGTGCCTTTAACCAACAAACAAACATCTGTCCACCGAGATAGACAAAATGTCACTTTTGATAGCAGCAAATATGAGGTAGTTGTACGAGTTAATCTACGAATTATTCTAGGAAATCGCTGCTACTTCAGTTTAACTAAGCAAATGAGTTAAAAACTTTGACTCGAATGACAAAAGGCATGCTCGACAGAACCTTTATGGCGCCTTATGGCTTATGGCTTTACGGCGCCGAGTGCTGGACGATAAACAGACTTTTCGAAAGAAAAATCCTTCAACAAGGGCAAATGGACAATAGTGCTCCAGCTAAGAGGATCTTCGAACGCCAGCGCCCAGTTTCGAGACCTCAACCGAAGACCGAACCTCCATTTTAAAGACGAAGCTAACGTGGATACCAGAGCGCTTGGTCTGGATAACTGCGCTGCTGGTAGGGACTCTTCAGATTCGTTGATCAGTGCCTGCAACTTGCTGGTCGCCTTTGTACGGATCTTGCATTCCCCTCGTTTCCTTAAGTTGCAAAGTGTTGGCTTAATCGATCAAAGTGTCTGTCAATTGCAGATCATTTGCTTGTCAGTTCATCGGCCCGCTAGTTGCCCGACATTTCCATCTGCATAGGAACCCAGCATAAATTCATCTTATTTTGCGAGCCAAAAGGCTTCGAGTTCTACGCGTCAGTGGCTTGGACTAGCTTGGACTTTATTTCAATAAATCAATTTGTAGGTCTCCATTGACACCATGATTGGTGTATCCGTGATTTTTAGTATTTACGCTAATCAGGATTCACGGAATCATTTGTTTCCCAACAGGAATGATTTCCAAACAGAAATGAGTAGGACAATGTTCTTTCAACGTCTAAGCAGGGAGACATGATGTTGGAACCGTCATTTGTTCCTACAATTCAGAATACGTGCTAGGAATGCGCATCAGTTAATCTTTAAGCCTACATTCGGACGGACAGTGAAATACAAGGATTCGTTTCTTAACCGTGCAATACGAATGTGGAACCTCGCTCTGCTTTTCCCTTACATTATGGTTTACAGACATTTAAAACCAACGTGCATCGGTATCTCTTTTCCCTAATCTTTCACTTGCCTAACGCCCGCACTGGGGCACTTCATTATAAAGGTATGCGAAGTCCCTTTAGTGCCCGCAAATAATAATGAAAAAAATGCTTCAGGAGACTAAGAAACCAGTTTATCCTCAACGCACTTTCGACAGCGATTTATGCTTGTATAGATTCAAGGGTAGCAGATCGAAAACCACTTTCAGGTCATCTGGAGTCGTTCTCATTTGACTAGTTGTCGTTATCGATGTTATATGTGAGTATTCTCCAGTGGATGGTACATCCACAGAATTATTTTGGGGTTAGGTGCCAACTATCTGCCGAAGAAGCGGTTGCATGCATTAAAAGCATTTTCGCTTTTTTAATTCTCCCATTGCAATTTACTTACGCACTCTCCACGACATTGAAGGATATCCCTTCAATGGTATGCTTGATTTGTAGTATGTTTCATTTGTTTTTGAATAGCACCAGTTCGGTCTTTGAGGGTTTATTGCTGTGACCGCATTGCTATATCCGTTTTGGGCTTTCTAACAGCTCGCTTATTTTAAAGGTTTATAGGAATTAGCCTGTTGCAAGCAGTACAAAAGAGTAGTGGGCAGATGAATCCACCTTGTTGCGTACCTCTGGAAGCAGTCACTCTTAAGTCAATATCAGAAATATTTGAATAGATGTTCTTTTCATTGAGCAAGCTCTTTATCACATTCACAAAAATTTGTTCAACATTAGAACTCTGCAGTACGTCGGGGACGAAGTTTTTCAAAAAATTTTATTATAAAATGAGTTAGATTTATATGAATTAGAAGTTTCGAAACCTTCACGACAAAGAACGAATCTCGAAAAAGTTGTGAGCCTGACCGTATCAGTTGGTATTGCCATATTCAAAGGATGGACCCCACGAGCCCCCAATTGTCAAAAAGACATATAAGTGCAAAAATGCCATTAAACCAGCTTTTGATTGTCGTCTGTGAAGAAGTGATACGAAAACTAGAGGATTGTAGATATTTTTTGAGGTCGTACGAGCGATCCCCATATGAGAACCAATATAGATGCAGTAAAGTGGAAAGGTTTGGATCCTTAGTATTTTAATAATAACCTCGTCGATAAAAGAATAGAAGAAGAAGATTTCTAGGTTTGAAATCCTTGGCTTGGTTTCCCTGCCTATGCACAGCTTTTGGAATTTAGCGAATTTAGCCGCATTATACGACGATGAATAAGTGAGTCAAGTGATTTCGCGATGTCTCGGTCGCCAATAAATTTTACCGCACGTTTTGAATCCTGTCAAGTAGCTCCAAATATGTTATTGGTGCACCAGACCAGATATGAGCGTAGTTCTCAAGTTTTGTGCAAAAACACCTTGTAGCTTCTAGCCAGATCAGAAGGGGTGAAATATTTCTTGCTTCGCTTAAGGAAGCCTAGACATTTCGCAGCGTTCTTAGCGACATCGAATATGTGGTCATTCCAACGAAGGTTGTCGTTAACACACATACCGAGAATGGAGAGTCGTTCGGTTTCGTCGATGCAAGTGCCATCCATGGATAATGGCAGAGAATAAGGGTTTCGCTTCAATGACAGCAGACAGCATTGCGTTTTGGAAGCATTAAATTCCACTCTGTTGGTTTTACCCCATTTATGTATGCCGAAGATGAGGGGCGTTGCCCAGGAAAGCTGATGGTACTGTCAGCGGCTGGTTAGATTGAGCTTTTGAATTGTAATGGTCCCATTTGCCTACATTGAAAAGTGCTCTGGGTATCTTTCTAATTTCCAAGAGGTCCTGTGTTCACCATGGTGGTTAAGTCCTGTTTCTTATCATGCTCATTTATTGCCGCGGATTACTTTATTGTAATTGCTGCTGTATACGATGACATGTTCCTACCTCTGCGAGGTGTGTATCTCAATTAATCCTTCCGAGATTCTACTTGTTCTTCCTTCAATTTGCAATTCTATTATTCTGTGGTCTGTGAAAGTTATGCAACTTTTCACTCCCCCAAATGTTCGGCCTTAAAATCAGATAAATATTCCATCATTGAAAGCAGTTTAATCTCTGTTAAATTGCCAACGACATTGTAATCCTTTCTATTTAAATTCCATCCGAATTTTTCTCATAAAATTACCAAATTCTGTTCGCATCTGCCACACTGTTCTCGTTTTTTTAAAATTTGTAAAATTTTTTTTGTCGCAAAGTTCTGTGGTCACATCTGCTTCCCTCTGGTCGCTCTGAATATGACATCAATTTGCTGATAAATTTTAACGAAAGAAACGCCTCAAAACAAGAACGCTATCGTTTTGACACTGACACAAGGAATTCCCAGTTGCAGTATCCTTTCATGGCGATGGTTCTGGTCCACATGTGGATGAGTGTTGTGGTGGTGCGGGACTTGACATTTCGTGTCACGTAGTATGTAGCAAATATTTTGAGTAGGCTGTATTATTTTAATTTTATTTAAAAGTCCTCCTCCATCCCACATCGTAGATGAGCCGGGAGACGGCTGCTGTGTCAAATCCAGGGTTTCGTGCTTCATGATAACAACGTTATTTTTATATTCATAAAAACAAAGAATTCGGTGTGGGATTTCTACAACAACAACAAATGGTTAGATGATTTTTTATTACTTAAATTGAATTCCTCAAGCTAAGTAAAGTGGGTGAACCTTTTGTTCAGAATGTCATATTTTCAGCATTTAGCATGGAAAAATGTGCGAAATATCTAAATAACATCATCAAAGGCATGGCTTCGTCCTTTTTGTGGATGAGAAATTATTATGAAATATAGAAAAATAAAAACACAGAAGACTGCTGTCTAATTAAAGCCTTCGCGAACATATTTTCAAAATAATAGGATTTCCTTAAACGCCCAACACTGATTTGTTGCCTGGCAAATTATGCACACAGTCGTTTGGACTTTTGCCTATTCAATGAGTTTAGTTAATTTACGGTCTGGATTCTTTGCTCAAGGCAAACTTGTAATTTGCCGCAGTAAATTACAATGGTAATGTCCAAGGAAAGGCGAAATTTGGAGAAGGTTGGCTCGCCAATTATCACCTTAGGCATTTTGGGATGGCAAGGACCACTTAATGTAAGTCGTATTTATGAGAGGAGTTTATTTAGCTTTGTTTTTTATTTATATTTTTATTTTATTCGTCCCCCAAACTACGCAGTTATTGCGAAACTAATCATTAGGTTGATTTGTTGGCTTCATAAAACGGATATTTTGTGATGAAAATATAGTTGAATGGGGATGGTAGATGAAAGGAATGTCGTTTCCTATACACGAGGGAGTTGTTGTGTTGTGTAAAGAACCTGCTTGTAGTTGTGATCACGAAGTTACAGAAGAGCTTGTAGCTACAATTCATTGATGGCTTCTTCAGGGTAAAGGGAGATAACGAATTAAAAAAAAAATAAATAGAAAATGGCACAGGTACGTCCATAGATTCTTCCTAATATTCCTGAAACTTTATAATACATATTCGGTAAGACGCTCCAATGAGATAATCAGCTGTCAGGAACCATTCAAAAACTTACCAGTTTAGTATAGTAAGTAAACTGCTTTTACTATGGTACTTGCAGGATCAGTGTTTTATAGGGCTTAAGTGTCATTAGCAGATGAAAGGTGGTTGTTTAGACTCTGATACTACTGTTTCTTTAAAAATGGGTTCGTTGTGAACCAGCATGCTGGAGAGGCTGAAGATAGTTATTGAAATTAATATGCCGATGTCGAATTCAAAACTAACAATTGGTTATGTTATCTTCGCAAGTTTTTTTTCTTTTTATTGTTTCCAAACGAGGTAAATAATTAACGTGATAGACAGGAATAGCGCCAAATACCCGATTGCACCCAATTGAACGTGGAGCTTTTAAGGAAACCACGCTTCCATCCTAAATATAATCTTCTTGTAATAATGGCTCATGATGTATCAGTGCTGAGATTTCTGTTAAGCTAGTATAGTATGATTGCAAGCTCTTCACATGCTTGTGAGTTGGGCAGTTCGGTGAACTAGTCCTCTTCTCAAGGAAATATAAAATTCTTCATATTGACCCTCCCTCCATAAACGGCGTAAGTTTAACTTTCTCTTGGTCTGATTATATATAAAAGAAGCCTAATATCCACGAAAAAAAAAAATATACAGTTGCACTTTTTCTTTGAAGAAAGCCTCTGGGAACAGATGGGGCCTTTAACCTTACATCATTCACTGGCTAGACATTTCGGTAATAAGACCGATACTTAACTATGGAGTGGCTGTCTGGGGGACTGTTTTAGATAAAACAACTAATCGCAATAAAATTAGCAAAGTCCAAGGATCAGCCTGGTTCTATGCATTGGAGGAGCCTTGCGCACGACACCCTCCGCTGCCTTAGACATTCTGTTTCACCTGATAACCGTGATATTTTTGATAGAAGCTACGTCTATGTCTCAAAGCTTCGTCACAATGGACCGACAATGCCATTGGTCATGCTCCCGTTCTAAGTAACGGGTGATTTTTTAAGAGGTTTAGAACTTTTTTTTAAAAAAAAAACACAAAAAATTCGAAAACATGAATGAAATATTTATTTGAATCGATAGTTTGAACCTTGCAATTTAATGTTTAAAGATAATTTCATGCAAATGTTGACCGCGGCTGCGTCTCAGGTAGCCCATCCGCTGAGTCCAATTTTGGCATACTCTTTCACACATATCGGCCGGTATCTCACGAATGAATGCATGGATGTTGGCTTCCAGTGCGTCAATCGAAGCGGGCTTGTCCCTATACACATTAGCCTTGGCATACCCCCACAAAAAATAATCTAATGGTGTCAAATCGCACGATCTAGGCGGCCAATTGACCGGCCCGAAACGTGAAATTAACTGTTCACCAAAATCGCCTCGCAATTGCGCCATTGTTTCGCGTGCTGTGTGGCATGTGGCACCGTCTTGTTGAAATCACATATCATGCAAGACAAGAACTTCCATTTCGGGCAAAAAAAAGTTTGTTATCATCGCTCGGTAGCGTTCACCATTGACAGTAACGCTGCGATTCGCATCATCTTTGAAGAAATATGGCCCAATAATGCCGCCGGCCCATAAACCGCACCAAACAGTGGCTTTTTCGGGATGCATTGGTAGCTGTTGCAATGCTTCTGGCTGATCTTCACTCCAAATGCGGCAATTTTGCTTATTTACGTACCCATTCAACCAAAAATGAGCCTCATCGCTGAACACAATTTTTCGATAAAAAAGCGGATCCTCGGCCAGCTTTCCAAGAGCCCATTCACCAAAAATTCGGCGTTGTGGTAGGTCGCCTGGCTTTAGTTCTTGCACCAGCTGTATCTTAAAAGGCTTTACGCCCAAATCCTTCCGCAAAATTTTCCACGTAGTGCTGTAACAAAGGCCTAACTGCTGGGAACGGCGCCGAATCGACATTTCGCGGTCTTCTGTCACACTAGCTGATACGGCCGCAATATTTTCTTCAATACGCACAGTACGTAAACGTGTTGGTGGTTTAATGTCCAACAAAGTAAATTTGGTGCGAAATTTGGTCACAATCTTCCGAATAGACTGCTCAGAAGGTCGAGAATGCCGATCATAAAATGGAAGCAGCGCGCGATGAACATTTCGAACCGAGCACGAATTTTGATAGTAAAATTCAATAATTTGCAAGCGTTGTTCATTTGTAAGACGATCCATGGTTAAATTGCAAACCAAACTGAAGCTGTTTGACAGTGACACAAGGTACTAAACACACGTCAGCTGTCAAAACCAGTGTTGCCAAAACCAAACCAGCTAAAAAATCACCCTTATAATCGAGAATATCCCTAGTAAAATCGATTACCATTCCCCAATTGCAATTCAGAAAATCATTCCATGTTACCATTCCATCCCGATCATTATGGGAAGGAGATGCATTTTTGGAGAACACAGCGATCCATTTTTATACCGACAGCGGATCAAAAACTAATGATGGGGTGGGGTGTAGTGTATTCTCTGACAGACTACATCTTTGTCTCTGCTTCCGTCTTCTTGATCATTTAAGCTTGTGCCAGGTGGAAATAATTCTTGTCTTGGCTAAAGAAGAACGTGATATCCTCCTAGGATATCAGAATTTTCTTGGACAGTCCAGTGGCAATCAAGTCCGTGGAATCTGTCTCTGTAAATTTTATAGTAGCCCTAAACGACATATCGCCCTTTCAGGAGATGTCGGAGCAGTTCAACATTCACCTTTGCCGGGGCACAGGGACATAAACAGGGAAACAAACTTTAGGTGGACATGATCTGGCCTATGCTAAATCTGAAGCAATCTAAAAATTTGATCTCTCTAAGCAGACGGAACATTAGGACTACTACAGGTGTCATCACTGGACACTGTCTTATGAAATGCACAAGGCTTGGTGCATTCTTGAAAGACTTTTGCAGAATTTGTATGGACGAAGAGGAGGTGGAAACGATCACCTGCTTTGCACATGCCCTGCTGTGTCCAGGAAAAGAAAGTTCCATCTCGGAGCCTTCTTCTACAAAGACACATGTGATCTCACAAAAATTCACATCAAAGGTCTACTTCGCTTCGTCAGAAGCTCCAATTAGTTCAACGAGTAGGGGGAAGCTTTATCCCAAATCCCTGTGGTATTACAACGGTCCAATATTTGTCTAAGTGTGTCGGTTCTTATGCCGACGGCCACTTCAACCTTACCCAACCTAAACTATGGCCAGAATATAATAAAAACTGAACAAAAAACTCTTAGAATATGAAAGGGCATCGCTGTGAAAGCTGAAAGGTCCTTTAACTGGCCATAATTTCCCCATATGGTGAAATAATATCAAAAATATGTGCGCAATTCCCGTCCTATTGCGGCTATCAAGTGACGTATCCCTCAATAAGGATCGTCCAAAGCTGATAAAGGTGCAAAGGCTTAAAAAGAACCTTAAAGAGGCTGACATTTGTTTATTAATCAGCTTTTAAAAGGGAATATAGATAGTGCTGCCCTGCTTCGAGTAATCACTCTTAGCAATAAACCCCGCAACCTCAGGTCAGTATCCTTTTTCCATATAAACTCGCCAAGTAAGATTTCAATGACCTGCCCTCAAAGTTTTTAGATTCCAGAAAGCACTTGACAAATTCCAAATTATACCATGAGTGAGTGGGTGGTGGCTGAAGCTGCAAGAATTCTCATTTGAAACCTCTTGAGTCGTTTTGGGCAAGGGCGTCGCAGTTTAAAATAATTATTTTTATTGAAACGAGGATTGGCTAGCAACAACGCAATGGTGCATTGCAAACATTTGCAACTCCAATCAACAAGAACGAGGATCTCAAAGACACAACTGCTGGGATATTTTGGAGTTAGATGAATGCGGCTACTTTGCCTAGTAGGAGGAGGAGGAGGCACTATTGGTTGTTTCACAGACTTCGGTTCCCTAGCGTACAAACGTTCTGATTCTCAAGAATGTGGGGATGTACTCGTCCCCATGCCCACACACATGTCTATATAATACATTTGGAGCACTTGGAACCATTTACGAGGAGTGTGCTTACGCCTCTATTCAGGATTCGGCCGCACATCTAAGAGCAGTGCAGTGGGGGCTAAACACTTTTAGGAGGTCGACCACCAAGGCAAGCTCCCACGAGCTCCTATTCTTTTACCCCCTGGGTAATCTTATCCTAGGGAATAAGATGCTTTTAAAACCTGGCAGAGCAGAAGCCTTTGATCCTATTGAAATAGAAAAGGAAGATCGCTAGGAAGTATTAAGGTTGTCAAAATGCGACAGAAATAACGATATATAACGTGGCAGCTTCGGGGAAGTTTGACCTGTCCCGAGTGCCGTAGATAATGAGGGTTGACGGTGAAGATGCAGCAAATCCAGAGAACACATAGCCTAACAAGAATGAAGAGTCGAACAATTGTATCGTAGATCGTGAGGAAACGACAGTTAAACGATGACCGAGCTGTTACACGAGAAACCGGCAGCATGGTATAAATTCGCCGCTAGTTGTTCGTCAGAGAGTTGGTCGCCCACGAGGAAACTTTTTTAAGTAAATAAATAAATATTTTTTATGACTTAATTTCGGCTTAGGCTATTAAACTAGAAACTGTCAAAGTTATTGTATTCAGATGATGATTTTATAGTTCAAAACTTATTACTCCAAAAGTTAGAACAAAGAAACCATTTCGTCAACTAATAACAACAAAAATACAGTTTTAACATATAAAACCGAAACTGATGCGAACCCACAAACGCATTTACCTCACTCACTTTTATTACACACGGTAATAATATATCATGACCTCTTCTACACCATTTAAACTTGGTAAATTAAATATTTCCTTCCTCGTGCGTTTTGGTTTAACGCAAATTTTAAGGATATTAAACGCGGTTCAGAGCAAACTTACTTCACGTTTACATAGTAAACTTTGGCTACAGAATCACTGCCTGAGCCGGAAATCATTTCGAAAAGTTAATTTTTTTATGGTTGAATTTAATTAATGGCGTATCCTCGCCAGTAAAAGTGAACGCAAAGCAGAGGAAGCAGTGAGACTTCTTGTATTGTGGAAGAAGAAGTCTTCCAGTAATAAATAATTTTAACATTAACTGAGATAAATTTAAATGAATTAACAACTGTGGAGGGTTATTGTAGCGCAGAAACGAGTCGGTTCATTTCGAATTCGCGTTGCCGTGGTCAATGACTCAAGTTTTGAATCTAATGTGAGAGAATAAAATCATTAAAGCTGAGCGAAATTAATGCGTAAATGTATTTCTTTTAAATGGAAATGGCTTCCATGATTTTGAGTGAGGAAGTATTCAAGATTAGAGATTATCTTTGGAAGTTTGTAGCTGAACTGCTACTTTTGCTGGATTTATGAAGATGGATTATGCTGATCGATGTTTTATGCAATTTCATTTAAATGGACATAAATTCTGCGGAAACTCAATAGCTTATCATTAAATTTCTGGTTTGGTTGGGATTCATAGAATTTTGGGAAAATCTTTAAAAATGTATTTGAGCCATATAAAATGAAAGATCGGGTTTTAACTGATAGGCATCAACTTGATGATGTCAAGTGTATCACATCAATTGTGCTTACTTAACCCCTTCGCGGTAACCACCGGTTACTAGTGTCGTCCATGCGGACTTGCCATACCCAACGGAATGAGTAGTCATTAGTCATGAATGAGTAGTCTCAGAAGTCATTATGAGATGGGATGGCGGATTATCCTTAATGGGCAAATGATAGTACACTCATTACTAACAACATATCCGAATATATCTTGGATTTGGCCATCCACGTTGGGAGTTCTTCCATACAAAAATAATAATTACTGGACACATTCCGAGGGAGAATTGTTGACTCTGACCACTTTCTTGTAGCGGATGACAGAACGTCGTGCATACTTACAAGCACTGAGTATGGAACTAGCAGACGGGAGAAGAAGAAAATCCTGCGCAGTAAAAGATGGTATATGCAGTGTCCCAGCTCAAGGAAGTAGAAAGAATTTTCATCAAGTAGAGATAGTGATAGTGATGAAGACAATTTTTTACATTTACTGAGAAACCAAACCTCAGTAACCGATTCAACATTGTTGAGCAATATCAAATTGAAGGAAACAATAAACAACTAAGCGAAATAAGAGCAAGAGTGCGCAATAACGAAGAAGAAATTTACCATCTATGTAATTTTAATGATGATCAACAGCAGTCAATTGTCATCGACATACTTACAGACTCTCACCATGGAAGGATAAGTTCATTATTATTGTCAGCGCACGAACTAAGGGAGAAATTAAATACCATCAAGAACCATCTGCCTGCTTTCCTTGAATTTCCAGCAGACGAGGTCGACTTACTACAGACATACATTTTGATGACTGTGAGGGGAGGAGTAACAGACAACCAAGCAATATTCTTGATCACACTTCCATTAGTAGAACAAGTACATCACGAATTAGTTAGAATGACAGCACCAATACTAGCCTTAAATGCACATCGCGATCAATATACAGTATACTCAGATCAAAACAACTTAAACAAGCAGTATTACATCTAAGCATTGATGAAGTTTTCTTAGAACTCAAATCACTGAAGCCCAGACTTAAACCTGGTGCGGATGGTATACCAGCCTTATTTTTAAAGAACTGCGCCAATGCACTATGCTTTCCTCAGCTCTGCATTTTCTTAACGAATGGAAAACTTCATACCTTATTCCAATTCATAAATCTGGGTCTAAGAACTTAATAGAAAATTACAGAGGTATCTCTAAACTATGCTCAATTCCTAAATTATTCGAAAGCATTGTGAAAACAAAATTAGAGTTTTTAACCCGCGAATCCATATCTGAATTACAGCATGGTTTTATCTCTGGGCGTTCTACAACAACAAACATGGCCCTTTTTTCATCGTCTGTTATCGAGAATATTGAGAGTAAGAGTCAAATTGATACAATTTACACCGATTTCAGTAAACCATTTAAGCTTACTGCGTAAACTTAAATTATTTGGTTTCCACTCATCACTTCTAAGTTGGATCTCATCCTATTTAACTGGTCGATCACAAAAAAATTGCAAACGATAATTCTTTTTCGAAACCTATAAATTGTATTTCAGGTGTTCCTCAGGGTAGTCATTTGGGTCCCCTTCTGTTGAATATTTTATCAGTTATAAAATATTCGCATTGCCTTCTCTATGCTGATGATCTAAAATTATTCCTTAAAATTAAAAGTGATGATGATTGCCGCATATTGCAATTAGATATTGATCGAATTTCTGAATGGTGTAATTTAAATTATTTAAAATTAAACATAAAAAAATGTAACGTTATCTCATTCTATACGATTCATACGCACATAAACTTGGTTTACCAAATTGATTCTGACCCACTCTTGCGTGTAGAAAATATTAAGGACCTTGGTATTATGCTGGATTCAACTTTCTCTTTTAAAAGTCATATTGACTTGTTGGTTTCATTAAGCGAAATTGTATTGATTTTTGTGACCCACATGCTTTGCTTTCCTTGTATAAGGTCTGCCAAATAACTTTTTTTTTTTTAAAATTTGAAAGTACAATCCTTCCGGTTAATAATGGAAAATAATTTCATTCAAATGGCTGCCTCGGCTGGCCATGCAGTAGCCTACACGATCGGTCCGATTTTTAAGCACATTATCGATTGTCGCAGCTGTATTTCACCAATGGCTTCACGAATATTGTCTTTTAAAGCGTCAATTGTCTCTGGCAACGGTGTCAAATCGTAGCTGGCCAAACGACATCAGCTCTGCGGCTGATAATGCGATCTTCAAAAACAGGGCGCAAAACGTACTGTTGAAACCAAATGTTGCCAATATCCTGCTCTTCAATTTTTGTGAACAAAAATTCGTTCAACATGGCCCGATAACGATCGCCATTGAATGTAACGGCCACTCCTTGCTCATTTTCGAAGAAAAATGGCCCAATTATGCCTCTGGACCAAAATCCGCACCAAACAGTGACTCGTTTTGGGTATATCGGCTTTTTAATATATGCGTGCGGGTCTTCTGTGCCCCAAATGCGACAATTTTACATACCCACCAAGATCAAAATGAGCTTCTTCTGAAAAGATGATTTTTTGGCAAAATCGGCATCTTCTGTAAGTCGATCGCAGGCCTACTTAGCGAAGCGAAAATGCATTGGATGGTCAGTTGGCTTCAACTCCTGAACCAATTGGACTTTGTATGGCGTCATACCAAGGTCTTTATGCAAAATTCGTCTCAATGATGTCTCCGAAATGTTCAATTGTTGAGAACGACGGTGAATTGATGTTGATGGCGGTTCACGCACACTTTCTGCCACAGCAGCAATTTTCTCAGGTGTACGAACTGTTTTTGGCTGTTCACGCTTTGGTTTATCGATGAGGATGCCAGTTTCTTTCACTTTTTCCACAAGATAACGAACATACGGAGCTGACGGTGCTTCTCTTGCACACATTCTGCAACATTACCATGATTTTCAAAGTAATGTCGCAATATTTCCCAGCGTGGTTCAAGCTTATACACAACCATATTCGTTCAGCGGTATATTATCTGTCAAATCAGACATGAGCTAAGTGTTACCATTCGCGAAATAAGCCCTAGGTGAAAAAAAAACCGTTAGATGGCGGACCGTTTATATATCTCTTATTTGATCGTAACTCGAATATGCGGATATTTATCCCTGAATATAAGTCGCGTTGTTTACTTCTTGGTATTAAATTGGTATTAAACTTTTGTGAGGGATATTTTGAATTATCACGTTAAATGCCCTTCCTCACTCTCCAAAATACGACTTTATGCACCATCAAGAGTTTTACGCTCCAAAGATTTGCTTTTCGAGCAATACCACAGAACTAACTATGGTAGTAATGAACCCATCTGTAGATGCATAAGACATTTCAATAAAGTTTGTCAAAATATTGAATTAAGCTGGACAAGAGACTTGTTCAAAACATTTTAAAGAATTTGTTTTTTTGTTTTTTCCTTTTCTTTATTTATAAAATTTATTTTTATTATTTGTTTCTCTTTCCTTTTTTGTAAATATTATAAATATTTTTATAATACTATTTCTAAAATCTGTTAGCCTTAGCTTGTAACTAGATAAATAAAATAAATAAATAAATATATCCCAATACAATCATCAACTCTAGAGCGTGCATAAGTAAGCGAGCTGAAGTCTGCTCTTCCGAATTTGGATTATTCAACAACGAGAAGAGACATACATATAGATTAAGGAAATAACAAGCAAAAGGAACACACAAATCAGTTGATATATCAACTGGTCCTACAGGGCTCCGCAATGTTAACTTTGCAGGCAGCAGGTATTGTAAAACAGAACCTCAGCACGATTCAGAGACACAAAGTCAGCACCTTGCTTAGGGTTAGGTTAGTTTAGGTTTATGTGGCTGTTTGTATAAGAACCGACACACTTAGACTAGTATTGTTCCATTGTAATACCACAGGGATTTAGGATAAAGCTTCCCCCTACTCGTTGAACCAATTGGAGCTTCTGACAAAGCGAAGTAGATCTTTAATATCAATGGTTGTGTCTTCGTAGAAGAAGGCTCCGTGAGAGAACTTTCTTTTCCTGGAGACAGCTGGGCATGTACAAAGCAGGTGAGAGATCGATCGTTTCCTCCTCCTCTTCATCCATTCGAGAATGCACCAACTTGTTGTTTCATGTTTACATAAAAGTCAGTGGTAATGTTCCGTCTGCTTAGACAGATCAAATTTTGAGAGCGTTTCGGATCCAGCTTAGGCCAGATCTGTTTTGCCGCTAGACATGTGACACCACTTATCCACCCAAAGTTTGTTTCCTCTGTAGCAGCCAGAGCGAATGGTATACCTATCTCTCCTTTATCATGTTCTTTCCCACACTACAGAATTTATTGAGGCTTTCCATTTGCTACAGTAAAGATTGCTAACATCATAGCTTTTTATTAATAAGCTCAGTCAGATTTTGCTTTTTCGAGATATTACTGCTCTTTTGGGCAGATATATTTTATACAAGTTCTTCATATTTGACTTAGTACGTAGTACATAGACTTTGCATTTTACAGGATGTCCGAATACAGGCTTATAATGCTCTAAAGGCGCTTATTGCGGTTTAAAAGAACAAATGCAAAACTAGTACTTGATAAGGCAATCGACAGATGGAAGCCTTTGCGAGTCAAAAAGCCGAAAAGTTTTTGATAATCTTAGCTTGCTCCAATTATGTAATTGGTGCCCCGAACCATTATGTTTAGTACTGCGCCAAGAAACGTTTTATAACTTGTCTTCAGATAAAAAAGATAATTCTTGGCAAGAGTCTGATGTTCAAATCCTTCCTAGTACAACCATTTGATTTTACTTACTTTTTGCGGAAGTATGACACCATCTACCATTTGTGCCAAATATACAACTTCGCACACACATTGGTTTGAGCATCAATGCTTAAGGCCCTGCGCTTTAGTTGTTTTACCTTGTTCAAGCAACAGCAGATGGGGATAAAGATACCGTCATCATCAGAATTGTAAGTTACAAGCAGGAGATTCTTAACTAAAATGAGGATAAGAGTCTTATACAAATCCATGGTAGATGGAATCCTCAAAAGTAATTACTAATCTATTGAATCATGGTATCACAGATTGCAAATGCATGCTTGTTTCCTTATCTCACAAATAAAACTTGTTGATCCTTTAGATATAACTTGCATTATTGTCTTAACTTTGTTACTGAAAGCAACTAATCAATTTCCAAAGAATATGTCTTAATAAACAAAATTAAATTGCATTTCAATATAGACTAACGACATCCTTTAGATATACATACAATGTGTCGCAAAAGTAATCCTCCTATCAGAAAATGCTATAAATTTTGCGAAACACATGCGAAATACACGTTTGTTCTGAATACAATTTCATATAATTAAAAATAAACGTTTTCACTTCTTTAAAAATAATACTAAAGATTAAGTTAAAGTAGCTATTGTGAATTGCCCATATAAAACTGCGATAATTTTGATATGTCAAATGTTGTTGTTATAAAATGTAAACATATAAATATAAAAATTGTGCTTAGTCATGACACAGTCAAAATAAAACCCGCAAACAATTATAACGTTAACAGAATTTTCTAGCGTTTTCTTTTTCATAAAAGTTATCCGTTTTGTAAAACTTTAATTTTACAGTGTCTCAACGGGAAGTCATTCTTTTTTTCTTAGTTGTTACACATATTGGCCGTAACATTTGGTCCATTCGAGCCAAATTACAATTGAAAAGTGACATTTAATTGAACTAAATCATAATCTAATCAATTTATTTCAAAATATAAAATAAAATATTTAAGAATATTCTATAGAATAAAGAACATTTTCTTGTGAGTTTTTGTGTCAAACAAATTATCGCGACGCGTAATATTGCACCCATTCTGTGGAATAAACGACAGGTGAGTGAGTAATAGATTGATAAGCCCATTATTTGCCATTATATTTAATATGAGTGCTGCGAAGGAATTCAAATTATTAAAGAATGCCCTATCCATTCTCAAGATGGATTTTAAAAGTTTTAGCTTGGTTGCCGATTCTAAAAAGACCAAAAATATATTGAGTGGACGACTGTCTATTTTGGAAGATTTATTTAGGCAAGCGAAAACAATGAACGAAAAGTTGGTCACATTGTTGGAAGGCGAGGAACTTATTCAGTAACTTGAGGAAATAGTGGAGGAAGTGAGGGAGATATATTTGGAATATAGAGCTGCATTGTTAGATTGCTTGGACAAGCTAACGGAGTCCGCTTCTAACAGCACACTGACTCAAAGCAGTCCCGTTCAGCACGGTATACGGTTACCGGAAATGTCGCTCCCTGTTTTCTCCGGTCAGTATGAAAAATGGAGGCAGTTTAAAAGTAAATTTGAGTCCATGATTCATAAAAATCCAGGTTTGACCGAAATTCAAAAGCTCCACTATTTAAAGTCGGGTTTGTCTGGTGAGGCAGATCGTTTGCTGCAACATTTAGATATTGATGCCGGGAATTACGACAAAGCTTGGTCCATTTTGTGTTCGCGGTACGATAATAAGCGTTTTTTGGTGAATACCCACTTAAAGTTGTTCTTCAGTCAGCCGCTTTTGCAGACCGAAACCGCGTTAGGGCTGAAAACTATGCTGGATATTTCCGCAGAGTGCTTGCATTCCCTTCGCAATCTTGAGGTTCCTGTGGATGAATGGGATTTAATTATTATTTATGTTATTTTCCAAAAATTACCTCCTTGTACTCAACAATTGTGGGAAGAGCGCTTAGGAGCTAGTAAAGAGTTGCCATCGTTCGACGAATTCAGCAAGTTTCTCGAAACTAGATTTCGGACACTAGAAGTAGTTGAACAGCAAAAGCCGAAGTCGAAACCTTTCAGTCAAAAGGGCCCAGCTACAAAAACAGCATTCCATGTTAGGCAAAAGGGGCAGAGGGAGCAGTTTAGTTGCAGCGTGTGTGGCAAAGGTCAACATCCGATTCGCACCTGCAACCGGTTTGTTAAAATGAATATCGTTGATCGATGCAATGTTGTCAATAAAATCGGTGTCTGTAGCAACTGTTTAGCGTATAGCCATACCACGCAGCAGTGTCCCAGTCAGACTCGTTGTTATTATTGTCAGCAGAAACACCATTCATTATTACATCCCAAATCACACCCAAACATGTCACAAACCCATACTATACCATCCGTTGAGTTACATACAAACCCTACACCACACACATCGGCTTTTAATCAGCAAAATAGTCACACTTCCACTACACCCCACACTTTTACAACCCCACACAACACAGACATTCACACTCAGTCATATCAAGTTTCGACTTTCAACCCTAATGCACCTGTAGTTCACACAGTTGCGAACGAGCGTCCAACTACAAGCGGCGCTGTAAGGAATCATCTTGCACAGCACAACACCAATACCCAAATTTTGTTGGCGACTGCTGTGGTAAAGGTTAAGGCGTCGAGTGGAAGATTTTTCAATCTGAGAGCTCTGATAGATCCAGGATCCGAAGCAACCTTCATCACTGAAGCGGCTGTACAACTATTGCGCCTAAAGGCACATAGTACCTTTATTGAAGTGTCCGGGCTGGGAAAGGTCAGCAGTGGAGCATGCCATCGGTATGCTGACATTTCGTTTGGGTCATTAAACTCCTCATTTGAGACCACTACACGAGCCTTTGTGTATAAATCCCTGACTGGGCTTCTCCCGGCCAAGGAAGTGGCGCTTAATAAATGGACTCATCTCAGTGGGCTAGTTTTAGCAGATCCTCTGTTCTTCAAACCAGCTACGGTAGATCTCTTGCTAGGTAGCGATGTGTTTTCGGAGCTTATTCTTCCGGAAATAGCCAGGGGAGATGAACTGTCGCCGATAGCACAAAAAACACAGCTAGGATGGATACTGCTAGGCAAGGTATACGGAGATCAACACAAGTCTGTGCATAGCTTTCTCCAAATATTAGATGTAGATACCCAGTTGCGGAAGTTTTGGGAGATTGAGGAGATTCCGTTTGAAGAAGTCGACAACGAGGAGAACGTGAAGTGTGAAAAACACTTCAAAAACACAACGAAGCGTTTGCCCAACGGGCGTTACGAAGTTTCGCTTCCTTTTATAAACGGATGTAAGCCTGCGCTTGGATCCTCGAAGCAAGGAGCCCTGCGTAGGTTTCATCAACTGGAGAGGCGGTTCAAAAACAACACAACACTACACACCGAATACGTGAAATGTATAGAAGAGTACCTGGAGCTGAATCAGATGACAGAAGTTGATGAGGATGATGACGTACTGCGAACTCCATATCATTATTTTGTGCCACATCATGCTGTGATGAAGGAAGCCAGTTCGACAACGAAGCTTCGAGTCGTCTTCGATGCAGCGGCAAAATCGTCGGATGGTACTTCGTTGAATGAGCGACTGTGGGTAGGTCCTAAAACCCAAAATAATATAATCGATATAATTTTAAGATGGAGAATTTATCGATATACCTTTACAGCGGATATTGAGAAAATGTATAGGCAAATCCGTATGAACCAGCAGGACGCGTACTATCAACTCATTTACTGGCGTAGCAACGACAGCGAGCGAATCAGGATTTATCGTTTGGACACCGTAACTTTCGGTACAGCCAGTGCACCCTACCTCGCCATTCGGACTCTGAATCAGGTGGCGGTTGATGAAGAGTCATGTTTTCCAGTTGGCGCTAGGACAGTACGAGAAGAGATGTATGTCGACGACCTAATCTCAGGAGCAGACTCAGTGGAAGAGGCACTAGTCAAGCGTGATGAGGTGAGGCATTTGCTGGCAACCGGAGGATTCCATTTGCGAAAGTGGGCAAGTAACTCGCATGATGTTCTGCAAGACATTCCTCTGGATCAGCAAGAGCTGGGATTGTCATTTTCACTTGGGTCTTCGGAGCATATTAAGGCTCTCGGCATCCAGTGGTTCCCCAGTGGCGACGTTTTTTCCTTTAAAAATGTCTTCAGCAATGCCTTAGAGGTATCTTCGAAAAGGACGATGTTGTCAACAATTGCTCGTCTTTTCGACCCACTTGGCTGGATTTCCCCATGCATAATAAGGGCAAAAATTATGATGCAGCAGCTGTGGTGGCGAGGGCTTTCATGGGATGAACCTATCCCAGTGGAGCTCAGAGAGGAGTGGGCGAGGTTCTGTCAGGAGCTTCCCTTGGTTGAAGATATCCGAATGCCACGATGGGTCCATCTGAAAAAACAACAAAATGGCGTTGAAATCCACGGATTTAGCGACGCATCTGAGAAGGCGTATGGAGCAGTGGTATACTTACGGGTTTTGGATGAGGACAACAACATTCACGTCCACCTTCTGATGTCCAAAACAAGAGTGGCTCCCCTTAAGACCGTGACTCTTCCCAGACTTGAGCTTTGTGGGGCGGTAATATTGGCGTCACTCTTGAAGTACACATCAAGGGTCTTGAGGTTGGACAATGTGAGAACATATGCCTGGACCGATTCGACAATTACGTTGGCTTGGATCACCGCGCCTCCTTCTAAATGGAAGACATTTGTTGGCAACAGGGTAGCAGAAATTCAGCGTCTTACTAACTGCAGTATTTGGAGACATGTGCCAACACAACACAACCCAGCTGATTTCGCGTCACGTGGGCTTCTGCCATCGGATCTGAATGGAAACACACTCTGGTGGAATGGTCCAGAATTCCTCAGGTCAGATTGGGATTTTGCAACGCCAAACCAACCAAACACTATTTTTACCGATGAGGAGAGTCGCAAGATCCAATCCCATTGCGCTATCGTGAGAGACAACGAGATCGATGATCTGATTCACCGTCAGTCAAGTCTCCCTAAACTGCTGAGAATTTTAGCATACTGTTGCAGGTTTGCTTCCAATACTCGCAAACTAGCAACACAGAGGGAGGTGATGACACTTTCACCGATGGAGATTTTTGCAGCCTTGAAAGTCGCTATCAGAGCAGTCCAAAGCAGCATGTTCTTCGATGACCTAAGAGAAAAGCATCCTAAATTCAAAGGGTTAAAATTATTACATCCTTTTCTTGATAATGAAGGCGTTTTAAGAGTAGGTGGCAGGCTACAAAATGCTGAGTTGTGTTTCAATCAGCGACACCCAATTATTCTAAGACCAGGTCATCACTTCAGCCGTCTAGTCATAAGGGACGCACATTTAAAAACATTTCACGGTGGGACTCAGCAAATGATTGCGTATCTTCGTCGTCAGTACTGGATCCTGAATTTAAGAAACAGCGTCAAAAGATGTATTCACGGCTGCAATATTTGTTTTCGGTTTAGGGCGAAACCTGTTTGTCAACTAATGGGGAACTTGCCAGCACCACGAGTACGGATCTCTCGACCATTCAGTTATACTGGCGTTGACTATGCTGGTCCCATCGAGGTCAAAGCATGGAAGGGTCGAGGATCGAAGACGTTTAAGGCTTATTTTGCCATTTTTATATGCTTAGCTACCAAAGCAATACATATTGAGCTGGTCAGTGACATGACCACTCAAGCTTTCATTGCGGCCTTCAGAAGATTTTCGGCTAGACGAGGAATCTGTAAGGAGATTTTTAGCGACTGTGGTAAAAACTTCGTTGGTGCAGCTAAGGAGTTGCAGCACCTTCGAAAGGCAGCAAACTTTGACACCATGGAAGTCGCAGCCACACTAAGCAATGATGGGATGAAGTGGAATTTTATCCCTCCAGCTTCCCCTCACTTCGGCGGTCTATGGGAAGCCGGAGTAAAATCCGTAAAGCACCATCTAAAACGAGTTGCCGGTAATTCAACCCTAACGTTTGAGGAACTGTCTACACTTTTGGCACAGATTGAGGCATGCCTTAATTCTAGGCCTCTGTGCCCACTTTCTAGCAACCCAGACGATTTTTCAACTTTAACTCCAGCACACTTTCTCATTGGTGAAGCTACCCAAAGTGTACCGGAGCAAAGCATCATCGATGAAAACATATGTTACAACGATAGATGGAAACGGATACAACAGATGTATCAGACATTTTGGAAGCAGTGGAGTTCCGAATACCTAGCACGTCTTCAGCAGCGCCCAAAGTGGCTAAAGACGACAGCACAACCGCAGCTAGGCGACTTGGTTCTGGTAAAGGATGAGCGTATTCCACCATCCAAATGGATTATGGCTAGAATCACGAAACTTCACCCGGGAGCAGACAACTTAATTCGCGTTGTTACTTTAAAAACGCAGAGTGGTGAACTCAAAAGACCAATCACCAAAATCTGCGCACTACCGAGCAATAAAACGGTAGACGAAACTCTACTCTAACCACGTAAAACAAAACATAATCACATATCATATCATATCATATCATATATTATCTATATCACATTCATAAATATACTATTTGTCACACATTTCTCACACACACACATTTCTCACAAGTAAAATATCAAAAAAAACTATAATACCAACACCCTATAAAATATAAATATTGCACATATAAGTTTAACTTTAAACATAAAATTACCCAACACCACACCACATCATATATCACTACACAAAAACAACATCAAAATCCGTAGACAAAATATCCCTTGTCTGTTAATACTCTATCGAAAATAAATTAATCATAAAACAATTGGAATCATGAAAACAACACACACACAACACATAATAATCACAATACAGTCCGCTAATTGCTACCGCTTTATCAAAGTTATCACACATACACCCATACCAACAAGCGCCACGAACTTCCCCATTCACCAACTTCATTCATAAAATAAAAAAAAAAAAATATATACATTTGACCCAACACAACACATAAATTCAAAATGAAATTATATAAAATCTAACTCACCTGCATGAATATCATAAACTGCATTCTTATCTGCACACACCCAGCATTAAATTTCACTATTGAATATATAAAACACAATAAAAATATTACATTTTAAATTACACATTTAATTAAAAATTTATAAAATAGAACCGACGCGACGCCATTCACAACAACTACTTGATACTCGTAGTAACGTAAGCGAGAAAAAACTAAAGCGATCGCAGATCATATACTCCAGTAAGATAAAGAGAGATGACCACTCATAGGCAGAAGGCAATGGCAATGGGCACATAGGCTTTACTATTACTCACTCTTGTACTACGATAGGGTGTTTGTTTGTTAAAGCTCAATGTTATTTGTTATATGTCTGTCTCGTTCCAACTAATTGTTTCTCCAACAGATCAAATCAAAAAATATATTTGGAGATTTGGACAGACGATGAAGGCAAAGTGGAAGTTTCCAGCCAGTGTAGCCACTTTTGAGTTTTCTGGAGTCTCTGGACGAATACGTTGCGAAACTAGTTCACGGCGGGGGTGAATGTTCTGAATACAATTTCATATAATTAAAAATAAACGTTTTCACTTCTTTAAAAATAATACTAAAGATTAAGTTAAAGTAGCTATTGTGAATTGCCCATATAAAACTGCGATAATTTTGATATGTCAAATGTTGTTGTTATAAAATGTAAACATATAAATATAAAAATTGTGCTTAGTCATGACACAGTCAAAATAAAACCCGCAAACAATTATAACGTTAACAGAATTTTCTAGCGTTTTCTTTTTCATAAAAGTTATCCGTTTTGTAAAACTTTAATTTTACAGTGTCTCAACGGGAAGTCATTCTTTTTTTCTTAGTTGTTACACATATTGGCCGTAACACGTTAATAAACAATGTTACGCTACACTGCTCCAGAACGCGGAATATTGGTGACTATTTATTTGAGCAATAATCGGTCGGTGACTTTGGCACAGCGTGAATTTCGTCGCAGATTTCCTAGCCGTCCAACGCCTACTGGTGAAACACTGCGACGTTTAGCCGCTCGCCTCGAAGAGACTGGCACAACACGAGATGCTGCCAGGCGTGGCAGACCCCGGAGTAGCCGTTCTGCAGAGAATATTGCTGCTGTAGCCGAAGATGTCATGGAAGCGCCGTCGACATCGATAAGACGACGTGCCACGCAAATGGGTATCAGTCGACGGTCTTCACAGCGAATTTTGGTACAAGATTTGAAGATGTTTCCGTACAAAGTCCAGACGGTGCATCAGCTGTTAGCTGCTGACCCCAAACGCTCAAGCCATCCTTAATCACCACCAAGAGGAAGATGATTTTTCATCAAAAATAATCATGAGTGATGAGGCCCATTTCCATCTTAGCGGGTACGTAAATAAGCAAAATTTACGCTTCTGGGGCACTGAAAATCCGCGTGTAACCCACGAAGAGCCATTACACCCGCTCAAAGTCACTGTATGGTGTGCTGTTTTCGCTGGAGGAGTCATCGGACCGTTTTTCTTCGAAGATGTCGCGGGCCAAACGGTTACTGTGAATGGTAAGCGCTACAGAGCAATGATCAACGAGTTCTTTTTGCCGCAACTTGATGCATTGGGATTGGAAAGCATGTGGTTCCAACAGGACGGTGCAACGGCACACACTGCACGTGCCACAACCAATATGCTGAAGGATGCATTTCCCGGGCGCCTAATCTCCCGTTTTGGCGATTTGCACTGGCCAGCAAGATCGCCTGATTTGACCGCTCCAGACTTCTTTTTGTGGGGCTTTTTGAAGTCGCGGGGTTATGTCAACAAGCCTCAGACTCTTGCAGCTCTTAAAGACAATATCCGTCAAGAATGTGAGGACCTATCGCCGGAAGTTTTGGCCAAAGTGATGGGAAATGCCATAAAAAGGGCTCAAATGATAATCAACTGTGGCGGCGGCCATTTACATGACATCATTTTTTATTCTCGCCTTGATGTAAAAAAAATTAAAAGGCCAAATAAAAATAATCCACAAGAAGAATCAAAGTTTTTCATTTTTTTTTTTTGAAATTACAGCCAAAAAGCATCGGAAGTTTATTTTTGCGCCACCTTGTACCTACACGTAAGATAATATTTTCATAGAAAATTGAAATCCAATTGCAAACAAACACATGCAAAGGAGAATACGTTTTGTTTGATATTGAACGAGAACCTGAAGTGCATTGAGATATTCTTTATCCTTAAGCTAAGCCATATAACGTTGTCGTTTTGTGTATGCCTTTAAAATTTATATTCATTCTTCCTTCCATTGTCATTGATGAATGGGGATATTGAGAACTTACGTGCACTGTGTACACGGTACACCAATAAGTCTTCCTTCTTCCGTCTATAGGGCGGTTATTGTAAATACAGGAAGCAGGTAAATTGATTTTGATTTGATTTTCTCTAAGGACATTTTGAGGTCTTAAACCTTAAACAAGTTTTCTATTCCAGGAATCTTGTGAAAATTCTTTGATAAAATTTATATATGTATCTAACTGTGGTCGTGATGAAAAGCCATTTGTTAAAGCGTTAGTTTGAAAAATACAAGTATCTGAGAATACTTGGAAAAAATATGCTCAACTTTATAGGCTTCCGCCTGATGGTTAACTTTATTGAAGAAATTGGACAACCAGAGTGGCGGCACAAACAGAATCTAAAGAAAGTGCAATTTGCATAAAGAAGCATTTTAATGAACATTTATCCTTGTTGGCCACGCTGAGGACACAGCGCGTGTGAATGTTGTTTGTGTACAGGTGCTTTGCTTGGTAATACAGTTCCTGTGGAGTTCTAAATTAAAATCCTATACCGCTGTGCTAGTGACATAAAATGTTGCATGCTCAAGCAATCAAAGCAATTAGAACGGATTACCTTTGTGCAAGTGCTAACGTGTGCATAGAGGAAGTGCTGTTTAATTATGTCGATGGATGGCTGAGATGACCTGATTTTCTACAAAGCGCATAAGCCCGGATACTGTTTTAAATGATTGGGGTGCGGTCATAAAGGAAAATCTAACATGTGAAGTCACTTATTGTCCGGAAACATGATGCATGACAGTGTGGGACTATTTTTATTTACAATGAAATGCGATTAATTATAAAAATTGGTAGCGGGTGTGAGGTGAGGGCGTAAACAATATATCAATCTCTTAATTTTTGTAATTTCTTGTCTTGTACTATCTTTTGTCTCCGCTAAGCTGCTTTGAACGCGTAAATCTTACCGTTGTAGGTACATAATTTAGCTTTACAAGTTCTACCTGAAGCCAAAAGGTCTTTATAAAGGGTGATTTTTTAGCTGGTTTGGTTTTGGCAACACTGGTTTTGACAGCTGACGTGTGTTTAGTACCTTGTGTCACTGTCAAACAGCTTCAGTTTGGTTTGCAATTTAACCATGGATCGTCTTACAAATGAACAACGCTTGCAAATTATTGAATTTTACTATCAAAATTCGTGCTCGGTTCGAAATGTTCATCGCGCGCTGCTTCCATTTTATGATCGGCATTCTCGACCTTCTGAGCAGTCTATTCGGAAGATTGTGACCAAATTTCGCACCAAATTTACTTTGTTGGACATTAAACCACCAACACGTTTACGTACTGTGCGTATTGAAGAAAATATTGCGGCCGTATCAGCTAGTGTGACAGAAGACCGCGAAATGTCGATTCGGCGCCGTTCCCAGCAGTTAGGCCTTTGTTACAGCACTACGTGGAAAATTTTGCGGAAGGATTTGGGCGTAAAGCCTTTTAAGATACAGCTGGTGCAAGAACTAAAGCCAGCCGACCTACCACAACGCCGAATTTTTGGTGAATGGGCTCTTGGAAAGCTGGCCGAGGATCCGCTTTTTTATCGAAAAATTGTGTTCAGCGATGAGGCTCATTTTTAGTTGAATGGGTACGTAAATAAGCAAAATTGCCGCATTTGGAGTGAAGATCAGCCAGAAGCATTGCAACAGCTACCAATGCATCCCGAAAAAGCCACTGTTTGGTTCGGTTTATGGGCCGGCGGCATTATTGGGCCATATTTCTTCAAAGATGATGCGAATCGCAGCGTTACTGTCAATGGTGAACGCTACCGAGCGATGATAACAAACTTTTTTTTGCCCGAAATGGAAGTTCTTGACTTGCATGATATGTGGTTTCAACAAGACGGTGCCACATGCCACACAGCACGCGAAACAATGGCGCAATTGCGAGGCGAGTTTGGTGAACAGTTAATTTCACGTTTCGGGCCGGTCAATTGGCCGCCTAGATCGTGCGATTTGACACCATTAGATTATTTTTTGTGGGGGTATGCCAAGGCTAATGTGTATAGGGACAAGCCCGCTTCGATTGACGCACTGGAAGCCAACATCCATGCATTCATTCGTGAGATACCGGCCGATATGTATGAAAGAGTATGCCAAAATTGGACTCAGCGGATGGGCTACCTGAGACGCAGCCGCGGTCAACATTTGCATGAAATTATCTTTAAACATTAAATTGCAAGGTTCAAACTATCGATTCAAATAAATATTTCATTCATTTTTTCGATTTTTTTGTGTTAAAAAATCATCCTTTAGCTTCAATGCCGTATTCGTCGCAAAAATAAAATAAAACTTACTCTGAGTAGATTGCTTTAGTCCAAGTAGAGCCTATCTTCAAACACTTTAAATTGCCGGATTAATATCTAAGCCAGAGTTTAGAGCTAAGTCGGTGCTACTGATGTGCACTGAAGAAGGTTTCTACGGGGTCCTCGGCAAACCCTACGAGCAATGTCCAAAGAATTACGTTAAAATCGTTTTAGGCAATTTTAGTGCCAATATTAGAAAGACGCACATCCATGGCAGTACAATCGAAAAGCCATTGATAAAAAATATGTACTTATAGCAAGAGCTTGATGAAAGTCATTTCAAAGCGTTTATTTGAAAAATATCTAAGAATATCGTGTAGACTAGGCTGCGAGACGTAACGTTACTTAGGCAACCACACGGTTACCTCACCTCAATATTAATAAGGGAACATGGCAGTCACCAGATCAGCAAACCGCCAACCAGATTGATCATGTATATTAAATGTCCGAACATTCCGAGCGGCCAACATAGACTCGGATCACTACTTAGTTGCAGCCAAGGTACGTCCATCAATATTTAAAGTTGAACTATTGAACGGGTATCCCTCAATCTTTCGATAAGTCCTTTGTAGACGACTTCAAGTTTTGAAGTGCAGTAACATAGATGTCAAGAAGTCATCAGAAATGCCCACCAACACGAAGCCAAGGGCTTGTTCAAGATTGCCGTCCTACTTTAGGACAAAAAAGTAAAAACGTAAATGTGTCATGGTAATAAGACCCGAACAGAAACCTGTGGAGATAGATGAACCAGGAAATCTTGGAGTAGAGTCATAGTCAGTGCTTGCTGAGGACCTGGAAAAAATATTTCTGCAGATTGCTAAACAAAATTTAGCTTACAAACAATATTTTAACTGAATGTCCAACAAGGCTTGTTGCGGATGTCCCAAACTACATTACCTACCACCTCATATTCAATTCCTCTTTTTAACTGGCCCTTACAAAACATAGGCTCTACAAAACAAGAAAATTTTCCAAAAAAAAACAAAGGAAGGCAGAGAATCTCTAAACAAAAGGGTTAGGGCTTACCAGCTAGACGATGTAGATTTCTTCTTCCTTTAAGCTGTGAAGTAAAGCAATTGTGCCTAAACCGCCAACTTTAAAAGTTTTGATTTTCAAAGTGTAAACTGTACCTACATATGAATACTTAAAAGTAGTTGCGTATATAAAGTGCATTTATTAAAGTACACATTAAACACGCAAATTTGAATATTCACGCTAAGCCTAACGCCCATAATGAATAGCTAAGTTAACTTTACATTGTTACATCTTTTATTCGCTGCCCCACCTCTTGCGAACGTCTGACAAACCATTTAACTCGCAAGGGTAAACAGTTTTTTTTTTTAATAGCACAAGATATTCTTCAAGGGCCTGGCCGTATTCTCCGGTTTAAGGTGGAAAAGCGTACTATTCCGGATAATCTGAAACCAACAACTCCGCAAAAGAAAGAGCGTTCTATTTCTCATAATTTCCCTTTTAATCTTGTATACCAGCTATTGAATCGTTATCATACTGTAACTGACTGCGTAGTATATTTTCTGCGTAACATAAAGGGTGATTTTTTAAGTGGTTTAGAACTTTTTAAAAAAAAAAAAACACAAAAAATTCGAAAAAATGAATGAAATATTTATTTGAATCGATAGTTTGAACCTTGCAATTTAATGTTTAAAGATAATTTCATGCAAATGTTGACCGCGGCTGCGTCTCAGGTAGCCCATCCGCTAAGTCCAATTTTGGCATACTCTTTCACACATATCGGCCGGTATCTCACGAATGAATGCATGGATGTTGGCTTCCAGTGCGTCAATCGAAGCGGGCTTGTCCCTATACACATTAGCCTTGGCATACCCCCACAAAAAATAATCTAATGGTGTCAAATCGCACGATCTAGGCGGCCAATTGACCGGCCCGAAACGTGAAATTAACTGTTCACCAAACTCGCCTCGCAATTGCGCCATTGTTTCGCGTGCTGTGTGGCATGTGGCACCGTCTTGTTGAAACCACATATCATGCAAGTCAAGAACTTCCATTTCGGGCAAAAAAAAGTTTGTTATCATCGCTCGGTAGCGTTCACCATTGACAGTAACGCTGCGATTCGCATCATCTTTGAAGAAATATGGCCCAATAATGCCGCCGGCCCATAAACCGAACCAAACAGTGGCTTTTTCGGGATGCATTGGTAGCTGTTGCAATGCTTCTGGCTGATCTTCACTCCAAATGCGGCAATTTTGCTTATTTACGTACCCATTCAACTAAAAATGAGCCTCATCGCTGAACACAATTTTTCGATAAAAAAGCGGATCCTCGGCCAGCTTTCCAAGAGCCCATTCACCAAAAATTCGGCGTTGTGGTAGGTCGGCTGGCTTTAGTTCTTGCACCAGCTGTATCTTAAAAGGCTTTACGCCCAAATCCTTCCGCAAAATTTTCCACGTAGTGCTGTAACAAAGGCCTAACTGCTGGGAACGGCGCCGAATCGACATTTCGCGGTCTTCTGTCACACTAGCTGATACGGCCGCAATATTTTCTTCAATACGCACAGTACGTAAACGTGTTGGTGGTTTAATGTCCAACAAAGTAAATTTGGTGCGAAATTTGGTCACAATCTTTCGAATAGACTGCTCAGAAGGTCGAGAATGCCGATCATAAAATGGAAGCAGCGCGCGATGAACATTTCGAACCGAGCACGAATTTTGATAGTAAAATTCAATAATTTGCAAGCGTTGTTCATTTGAAAGACGATCCATGGTTAAATTGCAAACCAAACTGAAGCTGTTTGACAGTGACACAAGGTACTAAACACACGTCAGCTGTCAAAACCAGTGTTGCCAAAACCAAACCAGCTAAAAAATCACCCTTTACATCTAGCCTTACGAAAATGTATAGGGTCTTTGGGCGACCATAGACGTTTCGTTTTTGTATTTTTACATTCGAATTAAAGTAAAATAGAGAGTAAGTTTGAAGAAAAAATCCCTGGTCGCCTCCATTGAGCTCTAACATAGTTGCTATTTAGTGTAAAAATTAAGGCTTTAAAGTAAGCTCAAGCTTTCAACTGGAGTATCTAAAATCCAACACTCTTTGCTGAAACTACATATCTAGGAATAATCGTTGACCTAAAAAAGTTTGGGATCTGCAAAAGCCTGCTTGGCAAAAATTGGAGTCAAAACCCCAAAATGGCACTCTGGATTTACACATAGGATCGGCTAAAACTATTGTTACATATTGTTGTAAATAGTTGGCTCTAATATAGGGTGTTTTAGAGGTATAGAACTTCGAATTGAAATAAAATATAAGAAAATCGTTTTAATGTCCATCAATATGGCTTTATTGGAAGAATAATTTTATGTCATTCCAAGTCTTCCAAGTCCCCTAACGTTTCTGGTTTGTTGGCGTAGGCGAGCGACTTCACTTATCCCCAAAGAAAATAATCCAATGGTGTCAAATCACACGATCTTGGTGGCCAATTGACAGGTCCATTCCGCGAAATTATGCGCTCATCGAATGTTTCCTTCAATAAATCGATTGTGACGTGCGCTGTGTGGCATGTAGCGCCGTCTTGTTGGAACCACATATCATCCACATTCATGCCATCCAATTCGGGAACAAAATAGTCGGTGATCATGGCTCTATACCGGTCTCCATTAACGGTAACTGACTCTCCAGCATCATTTCGGAAGAAGTATGGCCCAATGACTCCACCAGCCCATTGAGTCAGTCAGTGGATGTAATGGCGTTTCAAGGGTCTCATGCGGATTCTCTTCACACCAAATGCGGCAATTTTGCTTGCTGACGTAGCCATTCAACCCAAAATGAGCCTCATCACTGAACAAAATATTGCGATGAAAATCAGCATGGTCTCGCGGCTTTAATTCTTGCACAAGCTGGATCTTGTAAGGTCGTCTTCCATAAAGTTGATGGACAAAGCTCCAATTGCTGTGCACGGTGGCGAATCGATTCATTCGGGTCCTCTTCAACACTTTGCTTTACAGCGGCAATTGTTTCTTCGGTGCGCACTGTTCGACGTCTCTGCGGATGCGTATTATCACATAGAGTAAACGTAGTGCGAACACGATCCATGGTTAACCGAATTAATGGACGATTATGTCGACCATAAAATGAACGGAGCTTGCGGTAAACTTCGCGAACTGAACCATTATTTTCGAAATAAATTTGCACGATTTGCAAGCGTTGTTCATTTGTCAACCTGTTCATGATGAAATGGCAAATCAAACTGAACATAAATGTCATTAGAGTTGCCAGATTTGACCACAAAATGTCAGTTTTGTCTCTATTCACAAAACCAACCTATAAAAAAAGCACCCTTTATTTTAAAAACTATGCAAGATCCATTCGTGTCAAACAAATATACCTTCGCACACACAGTGGTTGGAGAAGCTAGGCTTTGGGTTCTGTATGGCCTAATATTTATTTGTATTTTTTATAATTCCATTTATACCCACCAAATAAAGTGCACGACTGTGTCATACGAAACTTTCTCGGTACATGAGATGCGTTTTTGAATCAAATGAATCAGAAATGAATGGTTACAAATTTATTTAAATCACTTTTTAGGTTTTGAAAAATTTAATTTTCTCAAAAACGGCAAATACGATTTTGATGTAATTTCGCACATTGGACACTTTTAACATAATTGTTCGAAATAAAAAATATTATCAAAATCGTTAGAGCCGTTTTTGAGAAAAGGTACTTATTTTAAATTTAAGAAAATCGTTACATTAAAAAAAAAATTATTTCTAAAATCAAAGTATGCAAATTTTGTAAGCTTTATAGTATAAAAAAAATCAGTAAAAAATTTTGAAATTCCCTTTGTTAGTTTTTGGAGACATTGCCGGTTTTAAAAATTACCGTTAATCGATTTTTTTTTTCAAAACTGAGTATGCAGAATGGTTCAGCCCATACCAAATATTGTTAGTACAAAAAAAGACCGAAATCCTTGGAACCACTTTTGAGAAAATAGTGATAAGTGATTTTCACAAAAAAATTTTATGGCAGGTACCGTTATTTCAAAAGATGAAGCAAAAACTAAAAAGATGCCCAGAGATGTAACCCCAAGAACCTTATATACGAACCTTATATCCGTCGAACCGTTTCGCCATACGGCGCCCGGACAGACAGACAGACAGACAGACAGACCGACGGACGGCATTGGCGGACCCACTTTTTTGGACTTCTCTATAGTCGCAATATCATCCCTCATACTCCGTTTGAGTTCGAAATTTCCGCACAATCGCAATAACTTTCTCTTTAGTATACTAATGTATACGAGAAAGTTAAAAAAGATGTTAAGAGGGAGAAATACATTTTTTTTTATATTTTCCTGATAAGCGTGCGTGAACAATATCTCAGATCTCTTACAAATAGTCCAGGGAATATTGGTCACACTACTGCTGGATATGGAAAGGTAGACCAAAAATATCAGCATGTTGTCCTTTACCGCACCATCGCTGTCAACTACGAACAACTCTTCAGTATTAGCCGGAGGTCGTTCGTTAGGTCGCTGTCGCAAATGTATTGCGGAATAGAAGAATATTCGCGAAATAAGTGGTTAGGTGTATACCATTACATGTGCTGTGTGGGTAAAAGTTTACATTTCAGAAAGAAAAGTTTAATAAGTTAAAAGATTTCATAAACAGATCAAACAAAAAATAATAATAATAATTTATTAAGGTGTTAAAGAAGTATGTTACAACAGCAAGATAGATTTAGATTAGATTAGATTTATTGTTTTCTTGTTTATAATACAAATTTATGTTACAAAAATCATTAAGCATGGCTTTGCCGTTTGCCTGATTGACATGAGATTAAACATTTAATAACAAGTTGTTTTAATTTAAATATATTCAATTCTTGAATTTCAAAAGATTTAAAGATATATAAGATATATACAAAAGCAAACCATAAAAAAATTATTATACTAATTTTTTTTTTTTTTTTTGTTTTCAAAATTAAAAGTTCTCAGTAATAATTTTGCTACGGTAATTAATTGCAGCTTTATAGAAATAAAAAAGTTGTTTAACATCGCTTTCGCAGATTCCTAGAAAATACCTTCTAATTCCTTTAAGGATGGGGAATCTTCCGATGAAATGCAAAACGTCTTCTCTCTCAGATAAGTTGCAGAGACTACAATAAATTGGTAGATCTGGACGATGAGGGACATAATTAAGGCGTATAAGTTCGCCTCTCATCTTAAAAAGAGCCGCAATTAGTTATTTGCTGTTGTTATTGTGGAAATAATTTTTTTCAGACAGATTGTGTTTTAGAACGCTGTATGTAGCTCGGTGAACGGACGATGAAGCCATATTTACACAATCAGCTCTGTATTGTTCATCTACTTTGGCAATAAGATTGCCAAGCACATCCTTACGGTATCTTTCGTTAACATAAGCTAAATTGCCTTCGAATCTGCAGTACGTTGCTAGCTCTTCGAGTTTTTTATACCAGAGCGTATTTCTTTCTATTACCTTCTTGGAAATTATTTTTGGAAGTCTATCTTCCGACAGTTCTAAAACTTTAATTACATAATCTACATGCAATTTTATTGATTTAATGAAAAGCGGTGACAGTCCTGTTTCGATATTGATCATATAGTTTGGTGTTGTGCTTGGTAAGTTAAAGCATCGTTTTATGTAGTATCTAAGGAGTTTCTCTACTGTTTCATATTGGCAGTATCCCCAAGACTGCGCTGCGTACATCATAACAGATTCTGATACAGCTTGAAAGACCTTGTATTTTACGCTGTGGTCAATTAGTTGATTAGAAAAACATTTTTTCCATGTAGCCGATATGGCACTTTTAGCTTTTATTAGTCTTTCCTTTAGATGAGGTTTCATACTAAGATTACTAGCTGTTGTCACCCCGAGATATCTAAAGGTTTTCACAATTTCAATGGGCTGTCCGTTGAGATGCCATTTTTCATTTCTGCGCTCTCTACCAGCTCCTTTCTTAAAAATCATAATTTTTGATTTTGTATGGTTAACCGTAAGATTCCATAATTGGCAGTACAAATCAAGACGGTTAATCATTAATTGTAAGGACTCTGGCGAATATGCAAATAGAACCACATCGTCTGCAAATAAAAGTGCCTTTATTAAATGTCCTGCAATCTCTATTCCTCCAGGTAAAAAGTCGGTGAGGTCATCGATGTATAAAGCAACAAGATATGGGGTTAGTGTACATCCCTGTCTTACAACAGCAAGTTTAATTTAGGGACAATAAATAAATCACGGGTACTCATAATTGTCCAGGTGACTCACTTTATGGTGAGATGGGAGGGTACAGTGTGTCCAAGGTGTCACCCCATCAATCACCCTATAGTGAAGCAGTATTTTTAGGTCAAGTGAGCACACCTGTCAGTCCGTTTTCCACCTGTTAATTAAGTTAATAATACAGAGGACCGCCGATCGAATCTTGGCATACCTTTTTTTTCCTTGTTCGGGTGCATAATTTGTTTAAGGTGCAAGATCCCTCCCTTTTATCCCCCGAACTCGGGCCTCAGCCGAATGTATGCCTTAGGCAAATGAATCGAAGTATATATTGTTCTGCAATACAATCTAGACACTACCTCGTAACAGGCTCTTGGGCCCAAAGGATATGACTTGGTAAATCTTCATCTTGAAGATTTGGTCGTAAGAATCTCCAGCATCGTTTGACCGATTCACAAGAAAAGAGACCCTCTTACCTGCGCCAACTACACTTAGAAAAAAAAACGAGCTAAAATCAAGAATATCAGTATATTTCAAGCCTATTCGTTGACGAAAGTCTGGTAAACTCGAAAAATCCTAACTCAAGTACAAAAATCTAATTTTAAGCTCATTTTAAATTAGCTTAACATTCTTAATTCGATACTATTTCGCTATTATTTTAAGAATGTGGTTCTTAAATGATGCTTGAAACAAATTTATTTTAAGTATTCAAGTTCTAAACTTTAGATCAAGAATATCTGGGTTTTAATTTTTTCATATCTGTACTTTCAGTATTTATGAAAATTCAAAAGGAAATACATTTTTCATCAAATCTTATAAGAAAGCTATTAAAAGAACAAAGAAAGCCATGCAGTTCAGTCAACAATAAAAGAAACAATTTCTTATTCAATATACCATTTATTTCAAACTTAACTTATAAAATATTTACATTGTACTCACAATTTTTTTTTTCCCTAAATAAACTGTTCTCGAACATAGGTTTTTCCATTATTTAGAGGATATAAGTGTAGGGGTGGACTTGTGAAATCAGATAATTTTTTTATTTCGAAATTATATTTTTAATGCACCAATTTCAAAGGATTGAAAGAATGTACTCTAATGACAGTGTTTGAAAAATTTTAAAACAAATGTCCAACGCCTCCAGAAAAGAACTAAATTTAAGTAAATTTTTGTGGAAGTATATATAAAAAAACTTTTTGGAAAACAATTGCTTGGAAAAAGCGTTGTGAATATTGGCTTCATAAAATGTACGTATTTTATTTTTAAACGTTTCCCATTTCGAATACAAAAAATGATTTTGTGATGGATAGATTATATCAAAGTCAATATTGATCTAAACATTTAAATGAAAGAAAAAGATTACATGGTAAAGATTTGAATTAATTAAGTAGTATATTACCAAATCTGAGGCTCTTGAGTCCGACAGCTTTGCCCATTCTTTCACAAACGCAAGACCTCCTTATTGTAGTAAGTCCCTTGACGTATTCGTTTTTTGCTTCTTTTGTTTTTGTATTTTGCGAATCCTATAATAATCCTGTTTATTGTAAAAAGTGACAGTATAAATATTTATCGTTTTAATTTGGTTTTTGGAAAAATACCTTAACATCGTTTTCAATTGGTAAAACTGAACAAATTTCAGTTGTAAGTTGAAGGAAGTTTTCTGGCTTAAGGGCAATATTATTGCTTATGACGTCTTCAACAATAATATTAATTGTGTCATCCCTTTGAGAGGCAGTAAGTTTTTGGTTTTCGGTTGCATAGGCAAGTACCGCCTTTTCTCTAGACGTTTCGTTTAAGAGTTCAGTTAAATCCTAAATAGATACTTTTGTATGCAATAAAATACCTAACGTAAATGTTGGAATGGGTTATTTACCTTGTTTAGGATTCCACCTAAAAAACTACTTTCAGTTGAGGGGCTTGCGTGATTTTGCAACCAATCCCCGACTTTTGTCGGCACAGATAACGTTTCATCATGGATTCCAAACTAATAAAAACGATTAAAACGAAATTAATTTAATTCAAATTAGATTTAAACGGTCTTAAGTGAAAAAAATTGGCGACTCGTAACAGGCTTTACCTCAGATATTCTCCAGGCAAATAATTTTTTACGCAATTCAACTCGTAAACCCAGATGTGGCTTCCTTCAAATCATCTTTTTGAATGTATTTTAAGCTTCTAAATGAAACATTTGCATCTAAAATGTGTTAAAAGACAAAGGTTGAAAAATTTAGGTTGAAAAATCCAAGATAAGTTTATATGTTTTGCTTTTCTGCTTGCAACATATACATACATCCAATCATGCCCTATTTTTACTTCTCTCGATGTCGTGTAAAATTGCAATTCTTTAGGTAAGAAAACTCTGATAATAAGAAAACACCTCTTCTATTTACACAGGCTTTTGGTGATTTTCTTTTGGGCATTTTCTTTATACTGTATATGAATAAAAACTTACCCTTCAAACAATCAAAAATGTTTTCCAAGTTGAATTTTTTTAGCAGGTCCCTTAGTTGTTGGTCATTATCTTGTTCTTGGGAGCTGACTTGACGAATTTGGTTTTCACTATGGAAAATTAGACTGGATGAGTTATTACCCCCAAGCAAAAATTCCAGTTAAGTCAATATTTTTTATTAGATTTTGATTTTCACTCACTATCAAACTTTAATAAAGGGTGATTTTTTAGCTGGTTTGGTTTTGGCAACACTGGTTTTGACAGCTGACGTGTGTTTAGTACCTTGTGTCACTGTCAAACAGCTTCAGTTTGGTTTGCAATTTAACCATGGATCGTCTTACAAATGAACAACGCTTGCAAATTATTGAATTTTACTATCAAAATTCGTGCTCGGTTCGAAATGTTCATCGCGCGCTGCTTCCATTTTATGATCGGCATTCTCGACCTTCTGAGCAGTCTATTCGAAAGATTGTGACCAAATTTCGCACCAAATTTACTTTGTTGGACATTAAACCACCAACACGTTTACGTACTGTGCGTATTGAAGAAAATATTGCGGCCGTATCAGCTAGTGTGACAGAAGACCGCGAAATGTCGATTCGGCGCCGTTCCCAGCAGTTAGGCCTTTGTTACAGCACTACGTGGAAAATTTTGCGGAAGGATTTGGGCGTAAAGCCTTTTAAGATACAGCTGGTGCAAGAACTAAAGCCAGCCGACCTACCACAACGCCGAATTTTTGGTGAATGGGCTCTTGGAAAGCTGGCCGAGGATCCGCTTTTTTATCGAAAAATTGTGTTCAGCGATGAGGCTCATTTTTGGTTGAATGGGTACGTAAATAAGCAAAATTGCCGCATTTGGAGTGAAGATCAGCCAGAAGCATTGCAACAGCTACCAATGCATCCCGAAAAAGCCACTGTTTGGTGCGGTTTATGGGCCGGCGGCATTATTGGGCCATATTTCTTCAAAGATGATGCGAATCGCAGCGTTACTGTCAATGGTGAACGCTACCGAGCGATGATAACAAACTTTTTTTTGCCCGAAATGGAAGTTCTTGACTTGCATGATATGTTACTTAAAAGATAGAAGATTCCGAGTAAAAATCAAAAATAGCGTAAGCGTGGAAAAGTTCTCATACTATGGAGTGCCGCAAGGGTCAAAGCTGGGTCCTCTGCTTTTCATCATTTATATGAACGACTTGCTACTAGCCCTCAGGCAAAGCACTGTGTATGCTTATGCAGATGATACGGCAATTGTGGTTAATCTCAAATCCTTTAAAACTGCGGAGAAAATTATGCAAAAAGAATTCAACGCAATCTCGTCATGGTGTCATGACAATGGACTCATCATTAACGCCAAAAAAACCAAAGTCATGCACATCCGTCCACCACATATTCTTAAGCAGAAAATAGAAATAAAAATTCACAACGTGGAATGTCTGCACAAGGTTCAAAACTTCGGACTACTTCAAGACGATGACGAATGCTCGACCGTACTTGATAACGTATCAACGTACAGATACTTGGGAGTTATGGTTGACTATAACTTTAAATGGAGCTATCACATAACCACGTTGACAAAAAAACTTAGGCAATCCGCCTACGCTCTCTTTCATCTAAGTAGTAGATGCCCGTCAGAAGTTCTTCGGCAGTGCTACTTCGGCCTGGTAGAGTCGCATTTGAGATATGGCATTATGGCTTGGGGAAATGCGCCGCAGCTCCAAAAACTCAATATGCTGCACAGGAGCATTCAGATGATGATGATGAGAACACAACGACAACAAGGTGACAGCGTGAAATCATACCTATCGATCAATCAACTGCATAAAATGGAGATATTCTCAACATTCCAAGATGACAGCACTTATAAAACACCGACCCAACAAACAGTAAACACAAGACGACGACAACAAAACAAATATATGGTCCCGATGTATTGAAACGAGTATGGACGTAGACGCTACGCAATAACTGTCCCAGCTACGTTCAATGAATTGCCAACATATTTTCTTGATCTACCTAAAACAGTATTTTTGAAAAAAATTAAAAAAATGTATCTTAATATCAATGCCTTGTAATTTATATAAATCTTTCAATACTTTTAGTCTTAATTTGTGTCAATTTATTATTTTTTCTTAAATTCAATAAAGTAAAATTAATAAAAAATGTTAATAGAACTCAAAAATAACAACAAAATATCCAATCTTCTGCAGACAAGCCACCTAGGCTTTGCAGAAAAAAAAAATTTTGTTAATTATAAAACAGTTATAATTATAAAAAAAAAAAAAAAAAAAAAAAAATGTGGTTTCAACAAGACGGTGCCACATGCCACACAGCACGCGAAACAATGGCGCAATTGCGAGGCGAGTTTGGTGAACAGTTAATTTCACGTTTCGGGCCGGTCAATTGGCCGCCTAGATCGTGCGATTTGACACCATTACATTATTTTTTGTGGGGGTATGCCAAGGCTAATGTGTATAGGGACAAGCCCGCTTCGATTGACGCACTGGAAGCCAACATCCATGCATTCATTCGTGAGATACCGGCCGATATGTATGAAAGAGTATGCCAAATTTGGACTCAGCGGCTGGGCTACCTGAGACGCAGCCGCGGTCAACATTTGCATGAAATTATCTTTAAACAGTAAATTGCAAGGTTCAAACTATCGATTCAAATAAATATTTCATTCATTTTTTCGAATTTTTTGTGTTTTTTTTTTAAAAAAAGTTCTAAACCTCTTAAAAAATCACCCGGTATTTACTTATTCTCGAAAATGTAAGTCACTGTTAACTCACTTACACTTTTAAAATCGACGAAATAATGAAGAAAGCACACGACTAAGACCTAGATACGACGCAACGGCGAAAACAAATGAACACCTGGTAGATAGATAGGGATACATATTTTCATGTGCGTGCATGCACGTTAAGTATCGCGATCTTAACTTGTGTTTAACTGTACAATTTTAAGATTATTTTGGCTTATTTTAAGAACAAAAATCTAACTCAAGATTTTGGCGAACTTAATTTATGAACATAATATTACAATTAGATTTAAAGACTTTAATATACGGAATGTGTAATCCTAAATCAAGTTTTTTGTTCTTAATTTAAGAATAAAAATTTTGTTTTTGGTATATAGTTATTACATTAAGAATTATGGGTGTCATATTAAAAATTAGCAGGTAAGAATAAAAAAAATTAAAAACAAGCCTGATCATACTAGATTTTAGCTTGCGATTTTTTTCTTAGTGTATAGAAGTATCAGTCCCCAAAAGAACTTATCTGCCATATTGTGCGAGCCCGGTAACTCCAATGAAGCAAATATTCACAAGAATTTCAAAATCGACACTCTCCACCTTTTTATCGATTTCGACGCTCAACATTCGTCCGAATTTTAGGGAATATTTTATTTAGTGTTCCCTTAAATATTCCATTTAAAGCAGCTTTAGTTCCACTGAAGACGTCAAGAGCGTACAAATCAATTTGCCATTTGTCAATTGTCATCACGTGCAAGAAAAAAATATACATTTTTTGCAGGCATTACCTACGTATTATGAGAGAGAGAAAAAAAAACACCATTTGTCCATGACAAGTTGTCACAGAAATACCTTCCTCGTTGCCCAAATTCCACAATGTCCATTTCAACACTCATACATATGTCTGCTTATAAGAAGAATGTACTTATACTGACATAGTGTATAATATAAAAATTAGGAAACTCCCGTCCTTAATAGAAAAATTATGTTTAAAAAATAAAATACACTTTATTGGCCATAGAAGCGACGAGAGATTTTTCTTTTTTTAGTTTCCAAAAAAAAGTTGCTCCTTCTAGGTATGAAGAGATATTACAGCATTTTTCATTTTCAGTGGAATGTGCCTTGTTTGTGTGAATGTGTGTTTTGTTTCTATTTATGTACGTACGGCAGAGGCAAAGAATTTGCCCAAAGGCAGAAAAAATTGAATTTCCTTCCAGATTACATTTTCGCAAAATACCTAGTCGGCGGCGTCGACTTTTAGAAGGAAAAGGATGTATTTTTATTGAAGAAAAACAAAATCATTTCTTACATATATGGCAAAATCGAATAAGGGTGGAAATAAGAGGAAACTCATGTACCTACTCGTACAAAACTCGTATTGAATCTTAAGCTTGTTGACAAATCGATATTTTAAATTGAATAGGAGCCAAGCCAAAGGAATGTCCATTGTTGAGTGTGTGTGAGGTATTTTTTTTTTGTTCAATTATTTTGATAGTCCAATGGTAAGGTTTGAAAAAATATTTGGCGCTTACAGCATTAGTATGGCTTAGTTTTTTTTGTTGTATCATGCTTTAAATATTTTGCGTGTAATTAAATTCCTTCAACAAGGAATCCGTCCTCGGCCTATAAAGTAAACATTAATCTTCCGAACGTCCACTTTACATCGTTTTCTCCGTCCCCTACTAATTGGCTTTTCGTTCCTAATTCAATTATAAAATCTCAATAGCATCTACTTTTTTTCAATTTGACAGTCCTTCTGTGAAAAAACTCGAAATTTTTCCTTAAAAAAAAATGTTAGTCACAATCACGCTAGACAAGCAATCCCAGGAGGTGTGTACTCGAAAGTTGTGTGATTTATGAGCTTCCAACTGGAAAACAAGAGCAGAAAAATAATCTCCCCCCTCTTTGAATCGATAAATAATTTTAGGGTGAATAATTTAGTCTAATTTAATATTCGGCTAACAATTTTTCAACGGATATCCGGGCAAATCTTTGGCCTTTGACGTGCACTGCAATTTTTGATATCTCGTAAAATATATTATTTTCATGAGCCGAAAGGACATAATCGTTTGAACTAGACTTTTCCACGCAACTATGGCGAAATTTCTTAGACGTGAGAATTTCCTTTTCCTTTTTTGGTGAATCATATTTTTGGCTTAACAATTCTTTGACGTAGACATTCGGCGCCAGGCAGTTTATCAATGCGAATTATGTCGAATAGTTTTACATAATAATCGTAAATAAGTTTTTGGTAGTATTTTTGCTTACTTTTGAGCGGGAGAGAGTGGAAGGAATGGAAGTGAAATTGACTTGATTTTCATAGACGAGGCCAATCTTTTGCGATGTAAATGTGTAACTCGAGTTTCGTGTTTCGGGATATTTTGAGTTACCTTCGGGGTATGAGCTGGCTGTTGGGAGTGTGCGAATGATGAAGGCATGATTGGAGGTAACGAGCAGACTTTTAGTGTTTGGTAAAGCAAAAGACCCATTGTGACCCACTGCTGGAGTACAAAAGTAAAGCAAAAGGGCGCAATGCCGTACATAGGTCATTCCACACCTCACTTAATATATACATTATTATTAATGTTAGGAGAAAGTTATTGGAAACGGGCCTAAGATACATGCTCAAACTTTAGACGTATCAAAATCCCGTGGCAGACATTCAAAGAAATGGCGTCTTCTGCGATTAATATTTTCTTATCTGGATGAGTTAAACTATCGCTTCTTTTTATACCCTATCCTAAGGGTATATTCATTTTGACACACAGTTTGTAACACCCCTTAATATTCTTCGTAGACCCCTAAAAGTATGATCAGAATCAAAAGCAAAGACTATTTAGAAATGTCCGTTCGTCCGTCCGGACGCAATTTTTAGGCCTTTAAATTTATGCTAGGAAGCTGAAATTTGAACCACATATTCCTCAGGATTCCGAAATGGTTAAGTGTAAAAAATTATTTAATACAGTGCGCCACTTCCACAATTTAGAAAAAACCGTTTTAAAGCGAAAGTTGAAGAGGTATAGTGTTACAACCTTCACAGGATGTGTAGACACTGCTCTCCTGCATACGCTTTTTTATCACGACTACTATTTTTTTGTGTTTATCTTAGAGCATTGCTAATAAAAGCAACAATTCTCGCTTAGTCAAGATCTTGAAAATACATAAGTGAATCGTACCCATTGATAATTAGATTCTGAACTTGCACATCCACACCAAAACTCCTGTATACGATAGCTCACAATTAGAGCCATGTGCGCCAGTTAAGACGCCCGTGTCCCAAAATGATACACTGTGAAACGTCTTGCTAATTTATACTGCTTTGAAGAATTTATTTGCTCATGCCTGGACAGTAAGATTTTGGATAGGATCTAGTGCGATTGGCTTTTAGATGTTGGCTGCCGTGATTTGTGTTGTAGTAGATTTTTTTTTATTACACTATGAGATGATTTCCTTCCGGCGATATCCTTCATTTCAGTTTCGATTCTGCAGGCATCAGACCAGCAATAAATGTACTCTGATTTAAGATTAAGTTTTTATTCATTTTAAGTGAGCGCAGCAACCATAACCCAAAGAAAAAAAATTTACTTTAAGGTCAGAAAATGGTATTTAGAAGACGATTAAACTAGAGTTTAATATGAGTTTTCTCTTAAAGAAAACGTAGACTAAGTGGACGTAATCTAACTATCCGGGCTAATATACGAATTTTCACGAGACGCCTAATTCACGACGTGCAAGAAGATAACGGGTGATCCAAGTAGAGATACTTTTTTTCAATAGCCTTTTTTGACAGATCACGTGTGAGTCATGTCATGCTGTCATGTTATTTTTGTTTAGTATTGTTTGGCATTTCATAATGGAAAGACTTACGCGTGAACAACGTTTACAAATTGTTCAACTTTATTATGAAAATTCACGTTCTGTGAGGAATGTGTTTCGTGCACTTCGCTCAACTTATGGTCAACATAATCGGCCTACTGAGCGTACTATTCGCAACACCATCACCCATTTTGAGACCCAGCATTCATTATTGGATAATATTCGACCGAATAGACCACGTCCAGCACGCTATGAAGAAAATATAGCGGCCGTAGCTGAGAGTGTACACGAAGACCGTAGAGAGTCGATTCGCAGCAACTCGGACTGACGTATGGAACGACTTGGCGCATTTTACGTCAAGATCTTAAATTGAAAGCGTACAAAATACAGCTTGTGCAACAACTGAAGCCGCTCGACCTTCCCAAGCGACATCGCTTCGCTCTATGGGCTCTTGAAAAGTTCCAAGAAGATCCGACGTTTTCGAGGCAAATTTTGTTTAGCGATGAGGCCCATTTCTGGCTCAATGGGTATGTAAACAAACAAAATTGCCGCATTTGGGACGAAGAGCAACCTGAAGAGATTAAAGAACTGTCACTTCATCCAGAAAAAACAACGGTTTGGTGTGGTTTGTGGGCCGGTGGAATCATCGGTCCATATTTCTTTAAAAATTATGCCGGTGCGAACGTAACCGTCAATGGCGACCGTTATCGTGCCATGATAACCGACTATTTGATGCCTAAAATTGAAGATCGTGATCTCGGCGACATTTGGTTTCAGCAAGGGCCGGTCGATTGGCCACCAAGATCGTGTGATATCACACCGTTAGACTTTTTCCTGTGCGGATATGTAAAGTCAAAAGCTTATGCCGACAAACCCGCTTCGATTCAGGCCTTGGAGGAAAACATCACGCGTCTCATTCGCCAGTTACCAGTCGAAATGCTCGAACGAGTGATCGAAAATTGGACTCAACGGATGGACCATCTGCGACGTAGCAACGGCCAACATTTGATAGACATAATCTTCAAAAAATAAATGCCAAAGAATGTTCTTTCAAATAATAATAAACATTCTCCATTAAATTTGAATTTTCTGTGTTTTTTTCTTTAAAAAAGTAGGGAACCTCGAAATGGATCACCCTTTACATGCAACATAATAAAAAGAATAACAAGTCATGCAACACAGCAAAAGATAAAAAAAAAAAACAAAACAAAAAACCAACGTAAAAATCAAGCTAAAAGGCACAAAGCTATAAGCGCAAAGCTGCAAATACGCATTCTCAGAACATTAAGACCTCATGTTATCACTGCACGCGATGCGATCTTATGAGTATTATTGAGTATATTAGTCTAAGCAATAATATTTTTCTAAATCTCACATAAATAATTCTTAAGCTAATATTACAGTCATTATCACAGTCGCTATACATAGTTCCCGGGAAGCATCACTTCCAACCAACAAGGATATGCATATATTTATTCATATAAGTTTATAAAAAAGAAAGAATTCGTTCGTTTAGTATTAGAAATTGTACTCTGTCGTCCTAGACTAAGACCTACATATGTATTTGAATTTACTAGCAGTTAGGAAATATAAGGGTATGAATTGTTAAATATTTTGTTTCTAGTCAATTCCTAATCAGTTTCCACGACAACGGTGACTTTCATAATTCTCACTGAGGCTTAGTTCTTCCCACCGCCAAGTCCTGAGCAAGCCGGAAGAAAAAAAAAAAAATAAACAAAAACTAAGTTTCATAAACATAAAATCAATCTTTTCAATTAATGATTGTAGCCATACGCCATACGCCAGGTGGCCAAAAGCACTTGAACGGATAACTGCAAAGAAACTACAGAACTTGCGGCTTATTGCATGTGTCGATATTACCCCGCACGGCTCTCATCTCTACAGATCTTCTTTAGGAAGACGGTTGCTAGATGCGCAACTTGTATATAAATTTAAATCAAAAACATTGACATGTTTTACTGAATCCCTGAAATTATGGTTTTGGAGTACAATTTTTATTTAAATTACTAGACCGAGCTAAGTAGGCAAATTTTGTTTCGACTCTAAAGTTAGAGCTGGTACCCTTTGGATCCAACACCGAAGTCTCGATATCTTTGACAATTTGACCCACGGTATGTCAGGCGGAAATCAATGCCATTAAAAACGCAAGAAAAATATAGCTTTTCAGATTGTCAAGCAGCACTATAATTACTGTGATCGAACACATTGAATTGTAAGATAGTAAGGAGCTGCTACGGAGTCATTCAAAACCTTGCCAAGCACCACAAGGTCAACATTGAATGGGTACTTGCCCACTAAGGTATTGCAGACAACGAATATGCAGACGAGCTGGATCAGAATCTGCTTTCTTAGAACCAGAGGTCTGCCGCTTTATTGTAGCAGAAGAGGGAGCTACTGTACGATGATAATATTTAAAACAAATTATGAAAGCATCTTATAGGAAATGTTTTCAAGTTTCTAAAACTGCCCCTAGATTTACCGTGCGATAATTCTTGCTTTTCCATTCAAAGTGGGATATATCAGACATTTATTGGCGTAGAGAGCCATTAATAATATATCAAATGAAAGCTGTAAGGATAAGCTATCTGAGTAATGTATTGGTTTTTACTAAGGAAAATATTCTCAGGTTTGTGGGCCTTAAAATAGTACATACAAAATTAGAAAATTATCGTTTTACTCCTTTTCTTACAATTGCGATAATAAGCATAGCTTATAAGAATATTCTGCCAGTAGATTTAAGAACTAGAAGCTTAAGGCTTTAGAAGGGTGATTATTTTATATCGATAGGGTAATTATTCACAACGATATTGCACTTCGAAAACAAGTGCTCTAGAACTCCCACTAGTGATACACTTGTCTGGCAAGCATTTGCAATCACCCGAACCCTCCCAGACGATTATTTTTAAGCACTTAAATACGTAAATTAAAATATACTAAAATTGTAGCAAGTTTTTTTTTGCTAATTTTTTGAAATTTCAAAAATCCGCGGCATAGCGACGCAACCACCAAATGCCTACCAGACCGTTATTTTCTTGATTTGTAGGTCCAAAATTACTGGTCAAAAAAATCTTATCCTTGTAAAAACAAGTAACTCAAATCGTTCTTGGACTATTAAGGCAAAGTATTTGTTGAGAACAGCTACTTCGTCTAAACAGCTGGGAAAATGTTTTGTGTTAAAGACAATCCAAAAGATTAATTAAGCCTTACTACTAAAATGAAATCCGATTGCTATATAAATATTCATAAAAGAAGGCTTGACCTGAGCTACATTCCAAAGGCCTGGCGTAAAGTGAAGGTTGTCTTCATTCCCAAAGCAGGGAAATCTAGCCAGAGCAATGTTAATGTCTTCAGACCTATAAGTCTAACAGCATTAATCCTGAGAACCTTCGAAAAATGAGTGAATATCTATATTCGTGACTGACTTGATAACAGTGCATTCATACATTAAAGGCATAGGTGTTGAAACCGAATGAATGACAGTGAACGGGTAAGGAAGGCAGAAAATGCATTTTATGCATGCAACCGCGCCTTCGGCAGGAAGTAAGGATTAAAACCCAAAATTATTCTGTGGATGTATGCGGCAATTGTACGACCCATACCCACGTATGCCAGTCTGGTTGCAAGCGGCAGAAAAATAAACCAATTTCAAGATATTGATGAAAATACAGAGACTAGCACTCATAGGGAGAACCGATGCAATATGCACGACATTAACCGCTGGTTTGAAAGTGATTATAAATTTGCCAGCCTTGGATCTACACTTGCACGAATCAGCTGCCAAGAGCGCCTTGAGGAATAGAAACCCAGTTCTCGTAGGGCACGCACATATTCTGAAAAGCATGTAGGAGACAGCGTTAGCTCCAACTACATGTACTTAACAGACCATTCTCCTATTCCTTCCCAAGCAGCAATGAGAGAAACGTGAATGAACCCAAAGTACTGTTTTCCAGGCTGAGGTTCTGGCAATTGCGAAAGCGGCCCGTACTGTATTAATGTCGGCAACACCACGGAATGATGTTACCATTTTCATTGATAGTCAAGCGGTCATTAATGCAGTTAAAATTAAATTAAAACCAAGCTGGCTCACCACTGTCCCATAGGGCTTAAGGCTTTTGTCTCACAGCTCAATGTATGGTTCTGCTGGGTTCTTCAGTCGATCAAACCACCACTCCCCAACCTCACAGAAGGAATACAAGAGCAGAATGAAAACCAACAGGTAGGTGGAAATCGCTAACCACCTGTGAGATATCACGAAAACTATGGCCAGAATATAATAAAAACCGAACCAAAAGCTTTGCTTTGAAAGTTAGTCATAATTTTCTAAGAAAAGACATGGTAAAAATAAATCTAAGTATTAAACTAAACGAAATGACGACATTTGTAGAGGCTGTAGATGAAGAGCTCCACGAGGGCAACACTCACTATCTCTGTCACCGCCCGGGGCTCTATCACTTGAGGAACAGACCACTTGGAAGTTTCTTCTTCCAAGACGTTAAGGAATTGTCGGATATCTTACTCTCTAATCTTTGCAGGTTTTTGGAGACATCAGGATAGATTGATAGAATTGAGTAGCTACTAGCAGAGGTCCCCCACTGAAGGTTCCTGAGTCTGGCAGGAAGGAAACTATTATTTCTTGTCAACCTAATTTGTCAAAAACATTAGGACGCTAGTGGGCTTTCTCACTGTGCATAATAGTCAATTAACGTTCACGTATTCGAAGGAAGGAAGCATCCTTTACAATCGATTTAATTTCATTCATTTTCGTAAGAATTTTTTTGTATGTCGCTCTTAAGATTACTTACTTACTTACTTAAGGTAGCGCTATAGTCCGGGATGGGCCTGGGCCTCAACCACCAAGCGTGTCCAGTTTCGCACGCTAAGTTGGTTAAAGTCCCCTTCCACTTGCGTGCTTCGAAGATCTTCCCCGGCTCTTGTCTCATTGAAGTCCATTCGCTCTACATGACCGAGCCACCCCAGTCGTTGGACCTTCACAAGACGTCAGTCGCTAGACAATGGGGTGCTTGGGGAAAAGGGGTCAGAAAACCTGAGACCATTAAGCGAACTGCACCCGAATAGTTGATACACTCTAAGTTTGGTCCTGCCTTGTGACGTAAAATCATGGGCAAATAAAATGCACTGCACTGAAGATACCAAAACTGATCGCGGTTTTGGAACTGTTCCTATCGCTTTTTCCATGAAATAAGTAAGGTATTTTTACTTACAACTTTAACAATTAAAGAATGCCGTCATTTTAATAGCTATTCAACCGCCATTTGAGTTTTAATATCCACTTCTATCTTATAAAAAAATTTCGCTGAGTCCAGTCGAGACTTCACACTGCATAAAATTTGTTAAATTTGTTAAAAGGAATAACAAAACTCATATAAAAGTTTAGTTGTCGCAAGAAAACTACCAATCGTTCCCCAAAAAAATATTTCCATTCAAGGCAAATCGTAAAAGTTCTCCCATCCGTTAAAGGACTAAAAAGATAAAGTGCATGACTGCGTCATACGAAACTTTCTCGGTACATGAGATTCGTTTTTGAGTCGCAAAAATAATTGAGAAATTTATTCAAATCACTTTTTAGGTTTTAAAAAAATTTATTTTCTCAAAAACGGAACTTACGATTTTGATCTAATTTTGCACATTGGACACTTTTAACATAATGGTTTGAAATACAAAAAATTACCAAAATCGTTAAAGCCGTTTTTGAGAAAACGAATTTAATTTAAATTTAAGAAAATCGTTATATGAAAAAAAAATTTAAAAAAATTATTTAAAAAATCTAAGTATGCAGATTTGTTTGAGTTTACAGTATTAAAAAACCGTATTTTTTTTAAGCTCCCCTTATTAGTTTTCGAGATATTGGCCGTACAAAAAAAGACCGAAATCCTTGGAACCACTTTCGAGAAAAATAGTGATAAGTGATTTTCGCAGAGAAAATTTGTATGGCAGGTACCGTTATTTGAAAAGATAAATTAAAAAATTAAAAGATGCCCCGAGATGTAACCCCAAGAAAATTTTATACGAACTGTGAAGCAAATCCGTCGAACCCTTTCGCCATACGACGCCCGGACAGACAGACAGACCGACCGACGGACGGCATTGGCGGACCCACTTTTTTGGACTTCTCTATAGTCGTAATATTTATCATCCCTAATACTCAGTCTGAGTTCGAAATTTCCGCACGATCGCAATAACTTTCTCTTTAGTATAGAAATATATACGGGAAAGTTAAAAATTACTCAAAAATAGCTGAAAATCCCTTAGAATATAAAATCATAAAATTCCGCAACTAAATCGACCCACTTAAGCTCGAGCATAACTCATGCAGTTTTAAAATTTCATACAACAAGAACAACCATCAACCAGTCATAGACTGTGCTCGTCCATGCTAACAATGACAAAAAAAATATATTACTGGACCGTACAATGGGCCCTGCAAATCAATAAGCTTATGACGGATTCATCTTCCGCCCACATACATTACGTACATACATACATGACGGAGGTGACCCGCTTCGGCTGTTGTTTGCTGACGCCGCAGACGGCGACGGATGTTTATGCGCCATCAATTTGGCACAAAATTCATCCTGTGTGTGTGTGTGTGTGTGTGTGTGTGCTGGACTAGTGTGTGCTTGTGTGCGTTGTTAGGACTCTAAAGCTTAATGGTGAAATTTATGTGTCATAAAATTTTGTCCCAGAAAAGCGAGCTGCAGCAGGAGTAGTATGGTTGTAAACTTGAACATTTTTCAAGACTTCGATATGTGACAGAGTTGTGATGTGATTGGGGGGTGGTGAAAAGTACCATAAATGTGTGTTTGGATTTTGGGTCGCCGAAAGGGTGGGCAATTAATATTTGCTACATGCAATGGAATGGTGGTGTTCGGGCGGTTATGGTCGATATAATGTCTGCAGATAGTGCTTAAATGGAGAGAAGTTTGTCCTGAGGAGTCTATCAAGACATTTTAATAGGTTCTTTTGAGGAGGAGCATGGAGCTTTTGCAGCTGTGCAACGCAAAATTATGACATAACATTTTGATGGTGCACAGTATTTTTCCCATAAAGGTGGTTTCATGAGTTAAATATTCCAAAAACAGTTTTGGAAGATGTAAAGAACTCAGTAAGAAATGTTTCCGTCTCCTTTAACAATTGCATTTCAAATTCATACATCCTCTAATTTACTAGACCGGGTTATTTGTCTTCAAACTTAGTCCTTTCGATGCGGATTCAAATGTGGATACCTGTTGTTGGGTAAGAAATGTATTTCTGGGCGAAACTTTGGTCTCACAGAAAATACAAATGAAATGTGCCAAATTGCGCTGTTGGCAGTAAACTTGTTCCATGGAAACAATATTAATTACAAAGAGTTTTTCCATTTCCCGAATCGGAACTCTAAAAGTTATAGAAACACTCTAAGGGGTGCTTGGTTGTTGGTTGTTTTACAGCGAATGGTAAAAGGAAGGAGGAAACTTAATTTTGAAATGTGTTCTCAACGGTTGGATACACAGGAATGAGAATTGAAAAGCCTTTCGGAATCAAAGGGTGTTACACTTAAAATGGCTACAACAGAGATGTTTTTACGATAGAATGCGTTTCCTGCATTGGCATTGTCTCTCAAGTCAAACATTGAAGTCAGGAAATATGAATAGATTGATATTGTGTGGCATTGTGGGGACTTTCTGCTTTTGAGATGGTCAAAGAACTGCAAAAATGCATGCCACTAGACTTATTTCAACGAAAGGGGTTGGGAAAAGTAATTTCCTATTGTTCCCACATTGAAGCAGAATCATTCTTCAGAGGAAATGAAGAGGTCTATAGTTCGGAGTAAAGTTTACCACAATTCATTTCAGAGATAAGCGTTGGCGATTTTCTCATTGAAGAAAGGAGATGCAGAAAGTAAATCTCTGCCAGAGCATCATCAGGATAAAAGCACAGGGAAAGACTGAGATTTCTGGGGAAGTAACGAGATGATATCCTGTATAGATTCGCCACAGAGAAATGGAAATACTCCTTCTTGGGAAAATAATTGTGGACTTCAAAGAAATCAAAACTCACTTTCTGACAACATATCGACTCCACATCGCATAGGAAACCGTAATCCTTTCTCGAGTCGTCAGATGGTAGTTTTCGTCAGGGAGAAAAGATTGAAATCTAAAATTCACCTAGCAGCGTTGATGTTCCATTCAAACCATTGCGTAGAAAGGAAATACGTCTACCACAAAAAAGGCGGACATTTAGGTGGAAACATAGCCCATCAGGAGTGCGTGATCGTCCCGAAGTCCAGAAACAAAGCAAATTCATGTAAAGCAATACTGAGAGCAAACACTGAGATGAAGAGTAATGTGACGGGGAAAACTTACTTACTTACTTAGGGTGGCGCTACAGTCCGGGGTGGACCTGGGCCTCAACCAACAAGCGTCTCCAGCCAGTACGATATTTGGCCAGCAGTCTCCAGTTTCTCACGCTAAGTTGGCCATTGAGTGCGCCACTTGAGTCGCGATCTTTCTCTAATGCGCCGTCCTTTGAGTATGGATTCGAAGATCTTCCGCACCGGAGCATTCACGTCCATTCGCTCTATATGGCTCAGCCACCTCAGTCGTTGGACCTTCACTCTTCTGGCTAAGTCGATGTCGCTGTACAGCCCATACAGTTGGTAGTTGTATCTCCTCCTCCATTCTTTGCCTCAAAACAACCAAGAGTGGCCTTATTCGCTTTTGATAGAGTCCATGCACCATAGAGAAGGACTGGGATTATTAGGGTCTAATAAAGGGTCACTTTGGTTGTTCGAGAGAGGGCTTTGCTACTACAGCGCTTGTATAATTGCCTGAGTTCATTGCGGAGCCTTGACAAAGTCCTTGAGCACCTCAAAGTTATATCTGTATATTGTGACATTCTGTCCGAGATGTCGGTGTTGGATGTCCTTTCTTGATGATAGCATATACTATATATGCCGCCTTCGTCTCAATACTCACGAACGCGCCAGTGGCACCCCGCTGCGTTCTGCTGATTATGTCGATGTCGTCGATGGACGGACTTTTAAAATATAGTTCCTCTGGTGTTAGCATTTGAGTTTTGCACTATTCCTTCAAGAACGATGTTGAAGAAGTCACATGACAGGCCCTCGCCTTGTCTAAATTCGTTTTTGACATGGGAAGGCTCGGTGAGTTCTTTACCGACCTTGATCGAGCAGCGTGGCTTTCTTATTGAATTATTTAACGGGCTGCCGAAGCGTAAAGAGACGCCCGCCTGAGAAACCTGCAGTGTTCTACCCATTGCGCATTGCGGCATGCTCTGACATCCTCCATGACTTGGTCCTCAAAACTAATGTTCGGTTCTTCTTGTCGTCTTGAACCAAAGTCCCAGATGAAGTTCAATAGTATACTCCCACGCAGTGGCGGAGCCAGAGATCAATATCAATGTACCTATTCTCTGTTGTATCTTTTTATCCTGTGGCCCTCCTCGCACACATGAGCCTAATAGCAGTCGGCGCTGCCATATAGGAGAACGGACAGAAGCATTTGTAGAAGCAGCGCTTTCCTAAGATAATTCTTTGCCGGATTTTCACTGCAATTGATGTTCAGCATGCGGTAGATGTTTATGTGTTTGTTCAATGCATACATATATTAAGAGATTGCGCTTCAAGTGTATACCAAGATACGCTGAAAGCGTTCAATGGCGTCAATAACGCCTGATTCCCTGAGTAAGTGAATGGATGTATTGAATATAGTATTTTCCGAATTTATAACATGCTTATGGAAAAGAAGTTCGTGGTCAAATGTTGCAACGTAACTTCGAGCAGAGTCTATAATATCAAAAACGGTTTGCAACAGGGTGCGGTGAATTCTCCGATCCTGTTTAACATTTACACGAGTGATCTGGTACGTTCACTCAGTTATGCTATAGCGTATGCCGACGATTTGGTCGCATACAGATCAGGTCCTAAGATCGAGGTCATCAACATCCTTCTGCAGCGTGACTTCGAGCAAATTAAGGGATATTGCGACGACTGGAAGTTGAAAATCAATTTCCAGAAGACGGAAACAATCCTGTTTAGAACCCCATTGGCTAATGCCACTAGGGATACCAGAAAAAACTGGAAAAAATTGGCCATTATTGGACAGAATGGGCAGGCATTGGCGGTGGTGAAAAACGTGGTCAGGTATCTTGGAATCTGGCTCGACCAGTATCTGTATTTTAATAAATTGATAAATTGATGTCTTGCAGAAGCTAAAAAGGCCTTTTCTCTGACAAGGAGACTGTTTCATAGCAGTCAACTTGCTTCTAGGGTTAAGGTCATGTTCTACGTGGCTCTAATAAGGTCCATCATCGCTTATGACTGTCCATTGTGGTTCAATATAGCGCCATCGTATATGGAAAGGATTCAGGTTTTCGAGAGACAATGTCTTAGGACATGTCTCGGGTTGTATCGAACACATGAATCTGAGTACATAAAATATTATCCCAACACGGTATTATATGTTGAAAAGGATTGACAATTTCCTCATTAAGGTGACTCGAAGGCACGTTGCGAGGGCGATGACCAACGATAATAGCCTGATCTTCGGGGCATACTACCCCAATGAAGCACACATGGAGAGAACGCTCCGATCTGGCCTTGTTCCCCCAGAGGCTTTTCTCCATATTGATAAAAAAGGGCTGGTACAGACGAGGGATGGTATCCCGGTACTATACCACCGCTACCGCAGAGCGACTGATAAGCGGCTCACCTACGACGGGGACGTCGCTAATGCTCCCGAGCTCCTTCGGTTTAGTACCGCTATAGGGGGGAGGGATCATATTTATACGGACAAACAATTCACCGACTATTGGTGGCTTGCGGAAAGAGTGGAAGAGGTGGGTATGCCTTTCCAGGTCGGTGCGTTGCCTTAGGTAACTCCTCTTAATTTTAAGTAAAGGGTGATTTTTTAGCTGGTTTGGTTTTGGCAACACTGGTTTTGACAGCTGACGTGTGTTTAGTACCTTGTGTCACTGTCAAACAGCTTCAGTTTGGTTTGCAATTTAACCATGGATCGTCTTACAAATGAACAACGCTTGCAAATTATTGAATTTTACTATCAAAATTCGTGCTCGGTTCGAAATGTTCATCGCGCGCTGCTTCCATTTTATGATCGGCATTTTCGACCTTCTGAGCAGTCTATTCGGAAGATTGTGACCAAATTTCGCACCAAATTTACTTTGTTGGACATTAAACCACCAACACGTTTACGTACTGTGCGTTTTGAAGAAAATATTGCGGCCGTATCAGCTAGTGTGACAGAAGACCGCGAAATGTCGATTCGGCGCCGTTCCCAGCAGTGAGGCCTTTGTTACAGCACTACGTGGAAAATTTTGCGGAAGGATTTGGGCGTAAAGCCTTTTAAGATACAGCTGGTGCAAGAACTAAAGCCAGCCGACCTACCACAACGCCGAATTTTTGGTGAATGGGCTCTTGGAAAGCTGGCCGAGGATCCGCTTTTTTATCGAAAAATTGTGTTCAGCGATGAGGCTCATTTTTGGTTGAATGGGTACGTAAATAAGCAAAATTGCCGCATTTGGAGTGAAGATCAGCCAGAAGCATTGCAACAGCTACCAATGCATCCCGAAAAAGCCACTGTTTGGTGCGGTTTATGGGCCGGCGGCATTATTGGGCCATATTTCTTCAAAGATGATGCGAATCGCAGCGTTACTGTCAATGGTGAACGCTACCGAGCGATGATAACAAACTTTTTTTTGCCCGAAATGGAAGTTCTTGACTTGCATGATATGTTACTTAAAAGATAGAAGATTCCGAGTAAAAATCAAAAATAGCGTAAGCGTGGAAAAGTTCTCATACTATGGAGTGCCGCAAGGGTCAAAGCTGGGTCCTCTGCTTTTCATCATTTATATGAACGACTTGCTACTAGCCCTCAGGCAAAGCACTGTGTATGCTTATGCAGATGATACGGCAATTGTGGTTAATCACAAATCCTTTGAAACTGCGGAGAAAATTATGCAAAAAGAATTCAACGCAATCTCGTCATAGTGTCATGACAATGGACTCATCATTAACGCCAAAAAAACCAAAGTCATGCACATCCGTCCACCACATATTCTTAAGCAGAAAATAGAAATAAAAATTCACAACGTGGAATGTCTGCACAAGGTTCAAAACTTCGGACTACTTCAAGACGATGACGAATGCTCGACCGTACTTGATAACGTATCAACGTACAGATACTTGGGAGTTATGGTTGACTATAACTTTAAATGGAGCTATCACATAACCACGTTGACAAAAAAACTTAGGCAATCCGCCTACGCTCTCTTTCATCTAAGTAGTAGATGCCCGTCAGAAGTTCTTCTTCGGCAGTGCTACTTCGGCCTGGTAGAGTCGCATTTGAGATATGGCATTATGGCTTGGGGAAATGCGCCGCAGCTCCAAAAACTCAATATGCTGCACAGGAGCATTCAGATGATGATGATGAGAACACAACGACAACAAGGTGACAGCGTGAAATCATACCTATCGATCAATCAACTGCATAAAATGGAGATATTCTCAACATTCAAAGATGACAGCACTTATAAAACACCGACCCAACAAACAGTAAATACAAGACGACGACAACAAAACAAATATATGGTCCCGATGTATTCGAACGAGTATGGACGTAGACGCTACGCAATAACTGTCCCAGCTACGTTCAATGAATTGCCAACATATTTTCTTGATCTACCTAAAACAGTATTTTTGAAAAAAATTAAAAAAATGTATCTTAATATCAATGCCTTGTAATTTATATAAATCTTTCAATACTTTTAGTCTTAATTTGTGTCAATTTATTATTTTTTCTTAAATTCAATAAAGTAAAATTAATAAAAAATGTTAATAGAACTCAAAAATAACAACAAAATATCCAATCTTCTGCAGACAAGCCACCTAGGCTTTGCAGAAAAAAAAAATTTTTGTTAATTATAAAACAGTTATAATTATAAAAAAAAAAAAAAAAAAAAAATGTGGTTTCAACAAGACGGTGCCACATGCCACACAGCACGCGAAACAATGGCGCAATTGCGAGGCGAGTTTGGTGAACAGTTAATTTCACGTTTCGGGCCGGTCAATTGGCCGCCTAGATCGTGCGATTTGACACCATTAGATTATTTTTTGTGGGGGTATGCCAAGGCTAATGTGTATAGGGACAAGCCCGCTTCGATTGACGCACTGGAAGCCAACATCCATGCATTCATTCGTGAGATACCGGCCGATATGTATGAAAGAGTATGCCAAAATTGGACTCAGCGGATGGGCTACCTGAGACGCAGCCGCGGTCAACATTTGCATGAAATTATCTTTAAACATTAAATTGCAAGGTTCAAACTATCGATTCAAATAAATATTTCATTCATTTTTTCGAATTTTTTGTGTTTTTTTTTTAAAAAAAAGTTCTAAACCTCTTAAAAAATCACCCTTTAGTAGTAAGTTTAAGTTGGGCGGCTGTGCGCTGCATGTCGGTGGCAAGGTGTGGTGTTTCTGAGAGGCGACTGACACATTTCAGTGTCAGTGGACTCTCGGTGGCGCATGTGCGCTAGGTTGGCGGCTGCTCGGTGCTGCTAATGGTGTTGGGGGATGGGCACCGTTGCCTCCGTAGATGAGGCGGCGAGTGCACATAACCTCCGCCTATACTTAGTATTAGTTTGGTAATTTTAAGTAACATTAGTTAGATTTTAAGTTTTTAATGTATAGTCTTAAGTAGTTTTTAGTTTTAATCAATAAAATAAAGATGTCAAGTTTTTTAAAAAAAAATTTTCTTGTAAAAAAAATAAAAAAGTAAAAAAAAAAAAATAAAATGTATTATTAATTAAGGCCGAAAGGTAATAGTATTAAGTGATATAGTTAAGTTTAGAGCGTCCGCGTAAGGACCAGTAACCTAGAATAAGTATCCTGTAATTTTTAAGTTAGATTTAATCATTTTTGTCTAGTCTGTAAGTTTTTATTAAATTAATTATAGTATTTTCCGATCTCTATGCACTCTTTGTCCACCCCACTTATTTATACTCTCCCTCAAAAAAATCGATGACTACCGGTATCAGTCAATGTTCATAATCATCTTCTGGGTTCTTCTTTCTGTAGTGAACTCGATGGATCTTCCTCCTCTCAGTGCTCTTCATCATCCATATCATTTTTGTTAGCCAAGATTGTTTTATCGTGAAAAGACTGTTGAAACGATTTATTGACTAGGCACTTCCTATATTCGACAGCGGCTGGTGCGGTCACTGAACATTTCTCCCATGTCAGTCAAAAGTTCCTGAAACGAGAGAGTCAATAAATTCGATTTGTAATGGAACCATCGTAGCGCTTTTCCCTTCAATTGGCTGGCTAACTAAACTCTGATATTTTCTGCTTTTAAGCCAAGCCCGGCGCGTTCATTTTCCCTTATTTGCACTTGTAATTCTTTTCTCGACACACTAATCACTCTTTTTAAAAGTTTCCACCTTCGTTTCCACCTCAAGACCCCTGGCCCCAATTTTTTCATAAATTATCAAAATGGGCCCATTTTCAGTTTAAGTCAGATTTTATTCTTTATTGAACGAAAAATAAAAAATTACGAAGCCCCAATAAATATCTACAAAATATAAAATGTACTGAGCGTTGCTGTTTTATTTAGTGTCGATTTCCATTCACCCATCCGCCATATTGGAACTGTTCCCTGTTCCAAATGCTGTCAGTGCTGTTCTAGTTTTTCTGCGAGTAATGTTCCTGTTCTAACTACAACCAACACGTTTGACATATTGTTCCCGTCCACGCTGAAAACAAACAAAATGACAGGACGCTGCAGAAATGTCAAATCGGCTTGGTGGTAGTGCATATACATGTAATGCATGTTCTTTGGAAACCGAAGTGTCATTTTGGTTAGAACTACTCCAACTGGGTGAATGGAAATCGACATTAGAGTTCATAAATGCACTCGCGTTACACCACTAAGATCGATTTGAAAATCTTGGTTACATTAACATGTTCATAAAAAAATGAGTTTTGCAAAGATGTTACTAAAATTTCTAAGCTTTTAGAGCGTGTTGAAATGGAAAAATTGGACTTGAAATATGCGAATTTCAAAGCTCCAAGGACTGAAATTAATTTTATTAAATCAGATGAAGGATAAGTTCACATTTTTTGGGTTCAAAGTCTAATTATTGACTTACTTGGTCTTTCAAATATTTTTAAATGCACGAACCTGCTCCTTGTGAATATCTAATCATTAAAATTAAACTAAAACTTTGTTTTATATAATTAGTTATTAAGTGATACGTTTTTGCTGCTGTTTATTGTGGACGCCCCTTTTTTTAAACCTCGGCGCCCTTTTAAAGTTTGTTTTTTTAAATTTTTCAGCGTCAACACTGCCCACTCATTTGTACACTTTCTTTCTTTTTCACCCTCCTTCTGGCGCTAATTGTCTCGCCAGCACTCGTTGTCGTTAGTCTTTCATTATACAAGGTGGCGCAAAAGTAATCCTCCTATCAGAAAATGCTATAAATTTTGCGATTGGCCCCTAATGTCAGTTCTGTTTTGACATTTGTGTAGTAAACACATGCGAAATACACGTTAATAAACAATGTTACGCTACACTGCTCCAGAACGCGGAATATTGGTGACTATTTATTTGAGCAATAATCGGTCGGTGACTTTGGCACAACGTGAATTTCGTCGCAGATTTCCTTGCCGTCCAACGCCTACTGGTGAAACACTGCGACGTTTAGCCGCTCGCCTCGAAGAGACTGGCACAACACGAGATGCTGCCAGGCGTGGCAGACCCCGGAGTAGCCGTTCTGCAGAGAATATTGCTGCTGTAGCCGAAGATGTCATGGAAGCGCCGTCGACATCGACCAGACGACGTGCCACGCAAATGGGTATCAGTCGACGGTCTTTACAGCGAATTTTGGTACAAGATTTGAAGATGTTTCCGTACAAAGTCCAGACGGTGCATCAGCTGTTAGCTGCTGACCGCCAATCGCGTCTAACATACGCTCAAGCCATCCTTAATCACCACCAAGAGGAAGATGATTTTTCATCAAAAATAATCATGAGTGATGAGGCCCATTTCCATCTTAGCGAAATTTACGCTTCTGGGGCACTGAAAATCCGCGTTTAACCCACGAAGAGCCATTACACCCGCTCAAAGTCACTGTATGGTGTGCTGTTTTCGCTGCAGGAGTCATCGGACCTTTTTCCTTCGAAGACGTCGCGGGCCAAACGGTTACTGTGAATGGTGAGCGTAGACAGAGCAATGATCAACGAGTTCTTTTTGCCGCAACTTGATGAATTGGGATTGGAAAACATGTGGTTCCAACAGGACCGTGCCACAACCGATATGCTGAAGGATGCATTTCCCGGGCGCCTAATCTCCCGTTTTGGCGATTTACACTGGCCAGCAAGGTCGCCTGATTTGACCGCTCCAGACTTCTTTTTGTGGGGCTTTTTGAAGTCGCGGGTTTATGTCAACAAGCCTCAGACTCTTGCAGCTCTTAAAGACAATATCCGTGAAGAATGTGAGGACCTATCGCCGGAAGTTTTGGCCTAAGTGATCGAAAATGCCATAAAAAGGGCTCAATTGACAATCAACTGTGGCGGCGGCCATTTACATTACAACATATTCTCGACTTGAAGTAAAAAAAATTAAAAGACCAAATAAAAATAATCCACAAGAAGAATCAAAGTTTTTCATTTTTTTTTAAATTACAGCCAAAAAACATCGGAAGGTTATTTTTGCGCCACCTTGTACTTTTCTCTGTTTCCCTCGTTGTCATACCCCTTATTGTCGTATCCCTCATTAGTACTGCTGTCCAGCTGCGCATTGCTATCTTCGTATGCATCCTCGCCTTCGTCCGATGATGATGACACGATCGGATACTTAATCATGCTTAATAAGCGCAACAGTAACTCCCTTTTTGCTGCCTGTTGTTTTTTCTTATCTTCTGCACTTCATTTTGTTTTATTTTTTGTTGCTTTCTTTATTCGTTTATAACTCGTTGCAGTTACAGCCCACTGAACTTTTAATATAGTGTCCGCCATCTAAGCACAACTAGCGCTTATTTCGCGAATGGTAACACTTAGCACCGCTGAACGAATATGGTTGTGTATACGCTTGAACAACGCTGGGAAATATTGGGGCATAATTGGGCCATTTTTAATTTGTTTTTTTTTTTTTTTTAAATGAGCAAGGAGTGGCCGTTACAGTCAATGGCGATCGTTATCGGGCAATGTTGAACGAATTTTTGTTCACAAAAATTGAAGAGGAGGTTATTGGCAACATTTGGTTTCAACAGGACGGCGCTACGTGCCACACAGCCGAAGCTACACTCAATGTTTTGCGCCCTGTTTCAAAAAAAAAGAACGTCTGGTGCAGTTCGTGGACCCTATATAATCTAGAGGGACAACGCAGTAGTCCGACATTGTTAGGAAAAAAAATGATGATCCTTTTTTCAGCTTAAATAAGGTTTCAGCGATTGCAATTTCCGAAGACCTTTTTCCTATAAATGTCGTACAATTCGAAATAAATTCATAAATTAAGAAACCCTGAAAATATATTTATTTTGTCTTCGTCATTTCCTACAAACTTTCCCACAACTTATTTGGAGTGGGCTTGATATTTTCAAAACGATTTCCACGTCCAATTCAGTCGATAATACATTTTTTTTTTTGCAAAAGGAACACCCCCCAAAATAAAAATGTATCGACAAATGATTTATTTCACCTGACCTACCTGACATTTATTCATGTCTTCCTTTTACGTGTAGATTACCCGATAATGATGTTGCTGTGAAATCAATGTCACACGTCAGCATTTAGGATAAACTGTGTGCTAAATGTATTTGGAATTGAACTTTTATGATTACTCCACGAGAGACATTCTCGAATCCATAAATTATTGTCAGTCGTTTAGTGAAGCTAAAATAATCATTTTTTTGCCTTGGCTTTTCCCCTCAACGATTGATTACTTAATCCTTTGAGGTTAAGCGAGGTGGACGCAGCTGAATTTTTGAATGTCCTTTTTGGCGAACATGAAAGGGATATTTTCAAGAACAAAATGGAAGAATGAATTTCAATTGAAATTAAGTCTGACCTGACCTTAAAAGCTCCAGTAGATTCTTCTCCGTTAGATCGATGAACAACAATATTTTTCCGGAATATTTCAAGGCCTACGCATAACCCACATCCTCATTCATGACAGCTGCCCACAACTTGTATGATAAATTATCGAAAGCGATTCAAGTAAAAGAGGCAGCACTTAAGATGTCATTATAAAGATTTATTCAAGGACTTGGCCCTGACCATGGTAATAATTATTCTAGATCCTCGGTTACTATAAATTATATGTTTTCTTGTTTGGGGAAGGTTGGATGATAATTTAAAATTATTTGACTCAAGCACACGCGCGCATAGTATTTTAAAGAAAGCGAACCATTAATTTTAATGCTAAATGTAACTTCTGAGGGTGCGTGGCTCTATAAAAACATCTGCATCAATATTAACCTCTTCGCAGCTGTTATGTTACTTCCGCAAAAAAAAGCAGAAACCTTTACAATTTTTCGGTTCAATCCAATTAGTTTCCAACCACCATTAAAGCTCCTAATTAAGAAAACTAGGAAAACAAAACAAATTTTTTTCAGCTGTTTAATTTTTATTTGTATTCATAAAAACTTATGGCAGTTTTTTGTTTCATTTTGACTTGTACATGTTTTCGTTGCTTGGTGCTCGGTGGATACACTACCACAAAAGTAATAAGCAGATTATTACGTGAGTAATATTATGGAAATGTTTCTCCAGAGACTACCGCTTCAAATTGGCTTTGCGTCCGCAGAGCACCCTTCAGTACAGCGATTGATTAAGTTACTCAGTTAGGATACCCAAATGATTGCAGATTAATTTTTGGAGCCGACATTTGACCTCAGGTGGAATAAGTAATCTGAATTTATAAATTTGCTGTTTTCCTTTATTTGCGAATCGTTTACTCCTGGTGAAGGATTTAGGTAGATTAGAGAACTTGTTAAGCTGTAAATGAATACACTCTTCGAATGATGTATTTCAAAAAGCTTAAGGATAGTTTATTTTACGGATAAAAATTCATTAAAGGACTTGTAAATTTTCCTTCAAATATGACAAATATAAATTTACGTAAATGTGGCCTAGGTACCTATATTTTTTCAGTAAAAGGCGGATGCAGCTATAGGTAAGGAAGGTCCTGGCTGGGTAAGTTATATATTTAGTTGCCTCTGCGGAGCACGTAACTAATAAAAATAAAAGACTATTGTCAAATTGTCAAAGGAAAGTGATTTAATTAAAAAGAAATATATCCGGAGTAAAATGTACGGGTGTCGCTGCCGAACTCTCGATCAAGAAGAAAAAAAAAGATGGATAAAACGTGGCGTCTCGTTTTTTATTCTCGTTCAGGCGGCTTTTATCTTCTGTCACTTTGCTGTAATGGGAGGTGTTGCCAGCATGCTGCTGTTGTTTCGATCTTGTACCGCCGCCACATAGCGGGTGATTTTTTAAGAGGTTTAGAACTTTTTTTAAAAAAAAAACGCAAAAAATTCGAAAAAATGAATGAAATATTTACTTGAATCGATAGTTTGAACCTTGCAATTTAATGTTTAAAGATAATTTCATGCAAATGTTGACCGCGGCTGCGTCTCAGGTAGCCCATCCGCTGAGTCCAATTTTGGCATACTCTTTCACACATATCGGCCGGTATCTCACGAATGAATGCATGGATGTTGGCTTCCAGTGCGTCAATCGAAGCGGGCTTGTCCCTATACACATTAGCCTTGGCATACCCCCACAAAAAATAATCTAATGGTGTCAAATCGCACGATCTAGGCGGCCAATTGACCGGCCCGAAACGTGAAATTAACTGTTCACCAAACTCGCCTCGCAATTGCGCCATTGTTTCGCGTGCTGTGTGGCATGTGGCACCGTCTTGTTGAAACCACATATCATGCAAGTCAAGAACTTCCATTTCGGGCAAAAAAAAGTTTGTTATCATCGCTCGGTAGCGTTCACCATTGACAGTAACGCTGCGATTCGCATCATCTTTGAAGAAATATGGCCCAATAATGCCGCCGGCCCATAAACCGCACCAAACAGTGGCTTTTTCGGGATGCATTGGTAGCTGTTGCAATGCTTCTGGCTGATCTTCACTCCAAATGCGGAAATTTTGCTTATTTACGTACCCATTCAACCAAAAATGAGCCTGATCGCTGAACACAATTTTTCGATAAAAAAGCGGATCCTCGGCCAGCTTTCGAAGAGCCCATTCACCAAAAATTCGGCGTTGTGATAGGTCGGCTGGCTTTAGTTCTTGCACCAGCTGTATCTTAAAAGGCTTTACGCCCAAATCCTTCCGCAAAATTTTCCACGTAGTGCTGTAACAAAGGCCTAACTGCTGGGAACGGCGCCGAATCGACATTTCGCGGTCTTCTGTCACACTAGCTGATACGGCCGCAATATTTTCTTCAATACGCACAGTACGTAAACGTGTTGGTGGTTTAATGTCCAACAAAGTAAATTTGGTGCGAAATTTGGTCACAATCTTCCGAATAGACTGCTCAGAAGGTCGAGAATGCCGATCATAAAATGGAAGCAGCGCGCGATGAACATTTCGAACCGAGCACGAATTTTGATAGTAAAATTCAATAATTTGCAAGCGTTGTTCATTTATAAGACGATCCATGGTTAAATTGCAAACCAAACTGAAGCTGTTTGACAGTGACACAAGGTACTAAACACACGTCAGCTGTCAAAACCAGTGTTGCCAAAACCAAACCAGCTAAAAAATCACCCTTTACTTTCAAATAAAAAAATAAATTCGAGAAAATATTCAGTAGTTTTTTTTTATAGCATTTTAAAAAAAAAAAAGTTATTTGGCGGACCCTATATTTCCTTGGACATAAACATTTTAAAACGGACTAACATTTATTTTGGGTTGACTGCTGGAACTTTTGCTTCTTTGATATCTCACTTATTGGGATTGAGTGGCTGTCAACGGTGCAAAAGGCGTGAGATATAAAGCGTAAGTATTAGAGGGAACCAAGTTTTAATATTCAAACAAACATTTTTCTTAGGTTTAAGAGGGATATGTGCTGAAAAAGCCATCATACAGCAATAGATATCAAAACGGGCCCATCGCGATTTTGCCTATCCAATCAGTCGTAAAAAGTACTGGAGCGTAAAAATTGGACTAAGTTACTCCCTAAAATAAAGTTGTGCACTGAGCGTAGCTGCACCCTATCTACCTATCTACCGCACCCCGTTTTTGAAGTGTGATATGGACATACCTCTGCAGAAAGAGGACGCAAAATTCTCCCTCGAACATCACAAAACCAGGCGTCAAATAGAAAAGTGAACGAGAGTTTAAATAGATGCCACACAAATTCTTCCTTCCGCGTTATGAAAAGAATCTGCTTAAGACATGGCAGCCTTCTATCCTCTGCGCTAATGGGCACGCTGCTTTCAATTTCCTAGAACGGGCGCATCCACGATGCTTTTTAATATCTCTTCTTTCTTGTCGTTCGGCACTCGGCGGCGTATAGCAGACCTGGCAGGATAAGCTATAGGTATAGTACTTAGCATACATTTTGTCTTTCAAGTTAAGAGTTTAAAACTAACGGCCAAAGATATTTTCCTTCCCGACTTTAGCATTGAAATCCCCGAGCACGACTTTAACATCATGCTCCGGACATACTCCGCTTAGGAGATCATAGAATTGCTTAATATGTTCTTCAGCTTCATCGATAGGGGCGTAAATTTAAAGTTGGTGAATGTTTCGGAGCGTAGCTGTGATTCGGATCACAGCCAGGCGATCACTATCGGCTTTAAGTCAATACATTTTGACAAAAGCTGATTTCCTATGATAAATCGACATCCTAATAAATGCAATACATACTCTCATGTCTGTTAAAGTTGGACGTTCAGTAAGTTGGCCATCCGCCGCCAGCTTTGTCCTGAAAATTCCTTCCTGCCCTTAGCTGCATATATGTCGAAGTAGAAGCTCTGGTAAGGCCAACTTAATAGCCACACTTTCATAGCTTCTATAAACCTCAAGTTGCACCAAACATTCTATTTGAGTCTCACTGAAGAACTATATTTTCCAGTGGCCGCAACTATTTTATTGTGGAAGCACAAAGAAAGGCTACAGTCGGCCTGGGGGTGAACAGTATGATACCCTATCCATATCCCTATTATCCTCCAATAAAAAGACCTTTAGCACATGGTGGATGACATTTTATTTCATTTTGTATGAAATTTATAAAAAAAACTTACAGTTTTTGAAAAAACTTTATATGACAAACTTATGAAGGAGGGCAGTGTCTACATATCTCGTAAAGGTTGTAACACTCTATCTCTTTAACTTTAGCTATAAAACGGGTTTTCTAAATTGTGGCAGGGCGTATCAAAAATAATTGTACACTCAACCATTTCGGATCCCTGGGGAATATATGGTCCAAATATCAGCTTCCTTACTCAAATTTTAAGACCTAAAAATTGGGTACCGACGTACGGACGGACGAACATTGCTGTCTTAGGTTTCGATCGCGTTCATAAATGTATATATTTCTAGGGGGCTACGACGAATATTAAGAGGTGTTACAAACTATGTGGAAGGGAGCACGACGGTAGCTAGAGTGGACTAATCATAAGCCGGAAAATTTCTAAAAAAGCTGAATCAACAAAGTTATAAAGTTAATGAACAAATTTTGATGCTATTCTTCCATGTTCTCATTTTTGATACGCTTACTTAGGCGGACGTCGTTACAGTGCGGGGCTTCAGCAAAAAAAAATTTTTTAATTAGAACGTTCTTAGTGAAGGCTAACATTTGCGCGCTCCAAGGCGAGGTTTTTCTCAGCTGCGTTGTCTTTATTTGTGTAGGATCAGAGTCGACGATTCTGGAGGCTGCAGCGTAAGTATATTGGCCCAGCATCACAAAAGCCTATTGCGCAGTTTTTTTTTCAAATTAATTACAAAATTATTGTTTGTAAACAGCGTTGCCGCTGACTTTTTGAAAAATGTATCTTTTTCTTTTGGAAAATGTATCAAATGTATCAAAACAGATAAATAAATTTTTTTTAATTTTTTAGGTTTGTAGTTTTTTGTATGAAGGCTGACGTCTCACGGCGTTTAAGATGGATAATTTTCAATTGAAAAGGGAAACCACAATTTTAATTCAATTATTTGTTTTGAAATATAATAACGCCCTCACGCTTTACAGGGGTGCGATGTAAGAGTTATCACCCACAACATTAGGCACCGACGGGGACCTATTGCGATCCCTGGGGAACCGGTTTAATTTGTACTAAAACGGTAGACAAAAAATCCTAACACTTTCCCTTTTAAGGCCTTTGAAGTTTTTACCGTATATTTCCTCCAAAGATTCGAAGAAGCGTCACCCTAAGAATTTTGCACTCACAAAATATGTGCGGTATGTCCATAACAGCCTGCAGATCACCACAGAATCTGCAGAAGACAGTCCAAGTTTCTTTGCATGTTTTCGAAAGAGGCAATGCCCTGTCAGGATTTCTACTAATATTCTAAGCTTATAAACTTCACTGGAGCTCTCACAGTCGAGAAATAGATATAGATCTTTTGACACTGTGAACACCCTAGGTTGGCAGTCCTTAAAGTTATTTCCCCTGATTATGCAGAGGGGATGTTATATGTCAACAACCTCACGACTATTGAGTAGCCCTCCTATTGTTGCAAGCTCATCCTGGCATCACTCGGTTCTGATTGCATTTCCTGACTACATCCGAATTTCTGTTTGTTGATTCCATTGCCTAAAATGCGGCCTGGCTGTCGATGTAGATAGCAATATCTCTTCCGGATATCGATTTCATCTGCGTTTGTTGAGCCGCCTCGAGGACAGCCCGAACCTCTGATTCAAATATGCTGTTAGTGCGTGGTAGTCTTCTGAGTAGATCCCAGCCCCTGGTTCCTCTGTTATTTTTGAGCCATCTGTAAAAATTGCGGGTAAAGTTATGGATATGACAAATCCACCAAATGACTTTTATTTTATAGTCCATATTAGAATTTTAAAAATAAGTTGGTATTTCAATTTCTTAAAATTGTAAAAGAATTTTAAAATAGCAAAACACAAAGTACCAGCAATCTATGACAACTTGTTAGTAGTAAAATACAGAGCACCTTCAGTCAGGTCGTACATGTACAATACTTGAAATATTCTGACTGTTATGAAAACGAACAATTGATACTGGCAGATTTAAAAATTTATTTGAAAAAATTAAAAATATATCACAAAAGATAGAATTTGCAGATCGAAGAAAAATAGTAAAAAAAGTATCTATGTATCGAATGCTTGCACAAAAGCAAAAATGTATCCAAATTGATACACTTGTATCTTTGTGGCAACGCTGTTTGTAAATTGGGCGATTATTGATTTTCAGATTTCGGGCAATTCCTCTTGACGACAGATCCAAATTGTTGGGCGATTGTTCTTTTCGAATTTTTGGTAAACGTTCATAATTTTTTGGGCCTATCTTCATTATGAATAACTGCTTCATATTCTTGGTTTTGGGCGATTGTAACTTGGGCTCTTATTCGCATAGCCGGTCTATGTCGCTGTACAAATTGATGCATTCTAAATGGCCAACTATAATGGACTTCAGTGGGATTAACGTTATGTCAAAACAGAACGAAAAGCCCACGAAATTTGTGTCAAACTATCTAGTCACCCATAATGAACTTAAGAGAACTTCATAATCTGTTAAATTGTTTTCTTGCGGTTTGGTTTCGAAAAATTAAAATGGAAAATTAGTTAAGAAAATTAAAAGGCGTATATTTGTTTTGACGGTTAAAATTATTAGATTTATGAAATCGTACTCCGTATTTTGTTCCATTTTTTGTTATTTTTCTTCTTCTTTCTTTTGTGTGCCTTCTGTCAAATTTTCGTACTGAATATAGGGCCAACCATAATAGACTTTCATGAGCTTACGCTAGCTTAATGAAATATCTAAGTACTCGTAAACGGTACAGCATGACCATAATGGGATCAAGCTCAGTTTCGTCAAATTTTCGTTGACTTGATTGGGCTTAAGAGAATGTAAATTAAATGGGACGTTCAGTAAGGAAATTTTTCAATTGACACCAGCAGAAAAGTCAAGAACTTAGGCCTATATTTCTACCTCACATCACTTTATTTCTCAAATGCATTGTAAAAAAAAGAAATTATATGTTCCGAAAGTAGCACTCTTCTTTTGAAAGAAAGGTCTCCATATCCGCATCAGGAATTGACTACAGATCTTAGTAGTGAGAAAAATATTTCTGTGGTATTTTGGCGAACTGCCTTTGACACAGCTAAATATCATGTTGTTCAACCATAAGTGCAGCTTTGCAAACTACTCTTTCCGCAGGACTAGATAATGTTTCATTGCAACAAAATGGATTTTGACTCTTCGCTATCCTAAATAATTCAGGACCCTTACCTCGCATCAGTTCGACTGAAACTTCGAGACATACTTAAGTCCCTCTAGTGCATTCTGGCAAGATGGGATTTTTTTTATATTTCCATAAACGTTATGGTTGCCTAGGGCCTACTGCCGATCATCTCTTGTGGAAATATCGAAACTATTATTTTCTGTTCATCTCTGTTGGGTGTCGGGGCATAGAATATTTCAGGAAACTGCGAAGCTGATGCAGCTGCCATTTTTTTAGCATACCAAAAGCAGCAAACCGATTTGGCTCATTTGCCCTCAGCTTAGATGCCCTGCACTTTCCAATAAACATAATCTCCATGGTTCCAGGTTTCCATGATGATTTTAAAGATCTCTTAAACATTGAATGTCTCTTTTAGTGCATAATTATCTCCAACTAGTCCAACGAGTTCAATAAAAAACCTCCTAGAGCAGCGTTGGTATCTTAATTGATTTATCTTATTTCAAACATGTCCGTCTTATGCCAATAGCCGCTTCAAACCTCATCTAACCTAACCTTCCTACCTGTTACATCCCGAAATAATATGGGTAGGCTTACTGTCACGCTTAAGGGCCAACCATAATAGACTTTCAGGGGTGTAAGCTAGCTTAAGGAAATATCTAACTACTCGTAAACAGTACAGCATGACCATAATGGGAGTTGAGTGGGCTTACGGAAAAATATACAATTTTTGACAGTTTGATTGATTTGTGTGATTTTGTTTAAGTTTATTTTGGGTAACTACAACTTTTGAGAAAAATTGAGTGGACTTTTCGTTCGGTTTCGACATAAGGTTAATACCACTTAAGTCTATTATGGTTGGCCCTTAAACCATTTCATTTAGACTTTCCGTAAGCCAGCCGAAGTTAACGAAAACTTGACGAAACACTAATTAATCACATTATGGGCAGGCAGCATTATTTGCATGTATTGGGACGTTCCATAAAGTTGGCTTAAGCTCATTCAAGTGCATTATGGTTGGCAGTTTTTTTTTTTAAATTCATTACAAAATTATTGTTTGTAATTTCCAAAGGTCCCACCGAATTTGCCAGCCGCTTACAAAAAGAAGGTTGAAAAAGCCAAAAAAATGGTTGGGCGATTGTTTATTTTCGGATTTCGGGCGATTCCTCTTGACGACAGATCCAAATTGTTGGGCGATTGTTCTTTTCGAATTTTTGGTAAACGTTCATAATTTTTTGGGCGATTCTTCATTATGAATAACTGCTTCATATTCTTGGGGGATTGTTTATTTTTTGGTTTTGGGCGATTGTAACTTGTGCTACTGTTGCACTTTTATTTGGGTTGGACAAATAACATAAACGAATTTAAATGCGTAAAAAAGAAAAACAAAACGCGAGAAAATTTGCAGCCGCCGCTGCGCCGATGATTAAAAGTCGAATAATGGCGGAATAGGTCAACAGAAGAGACGAAAAGTGCAATAGGTACCCTGTTTAATGCTACCGTCCCGGTTGCTCAGCTGGGGTGGGTTCGGTGATGGGATTATGATTATGAATTAAGGACGACCAAAAATGTGAAATAGAAATTGTATCGAAAGGGTAAGGTAATGGTGGGTAAAATGGGCGCCACACAATCTTAAAAAAAAAGGAATGAAAAAAGAAAAAAAAGGATTTTTTAAAAACGTTATATAGCTCTAATGAGCAACGGTCGATTTATTAATGTGACGTTAATTGCGGAACAACAAAAGAAAATATCGCCGTTTGAAATAGCCCGCTATCGCTATTTCCCGAAAGTTAAAAAAAAAAACAAAATGAAGGGTCGCGTGTCCCGTGATTTCCGGGATATTTCTTTGATCTAACTCTGATCAAAATTCCCAACGAAAATATAATAAAAAAGCGCAATCCGCTACAAAACTATTTTTGAACTTTAAAAAAAACTTTCTCAATTCTCTATCTTTACAAAAAAAACTTCCTGCACCTTTAGTGGTCAACCAAGAAGTGTTGGGTTGTCCACTTCAAGGTTTCTTTGTCCGTGATGGACCATTCACTCTCTCTCTTTCATACCCCCACATTCAGCCATTACGGAATCCACTGCGCCTTTTTCTAGTATGCACTCTGTTACTTTACTGGAGTGTGCCACCGCCTCCGTCTCATGCTTTCAGTCGAATTCGCTGCAACTCCGAGGCTGAGTGAGTCGATGGACACATTCACACAAGTTCCCCAACAGGACGTGTTCACAAACAGTTAAACAATTCGACAAGATATAGGCTTGAAAGAATCAAGAAATGCTTGAAACGCGAAAATGTCCCCAACGAATAAGAGTTAATAGCAAAACTATACAAAACTACAATAAACATGAAAAAGAAAGAAGAATTTAACTTGCTGGTGTCCCAACTTAGTACAACCCTAGGAGTAGGAAGGAAGTAATCACCGAAAAACTATTCTAACCCGGTGGACTCTCGCGCAGATTTGGGGGATGGCGCAGACATGTTCTAATTGTTGGGCTCTTGGCCATGGAAGTCTTCGTTTAAGTTTTGTTATGTGAATGGTTGGTTAATGTTGTTGGGGTTGTCATTGATGTTGTTGTTGTTGCAGTTGTGTTCGTAGACCTGGGTCGCCTGCCCATGTGGTCTTTCAAGTTAACCTCAGGGGGTTTATATTTTAAGGCCCTTGCATGCTCCTTCATGACAGGTCTTTGACCGTCCGCCTTTACCCGTGTCTAGCGTACTGTTTTAGCGAAGTGTTTTCGTATTTGTTGCTGATGGTGTGTGTTGTATTTGGGCAACTGCCCTTAATTGTAGTTTTGTGTATTAATATTTTGTTGGTTTTGTATCAACAACCACTCACTCACTCACTACCCATCGATTCAGCGTTAGGGAATCCCCCCACCCATCTTTGTTTAGGCCAACTGTCCGCTTGGCTCTTACGGGGTCTTCATCCCTTGACCCGTTTGGAATCACGTTGGGGTGTGCCAAGGGACCGTCCTCCCACACCCATCGCTGTCGTGACGCCAACATGCCGTTGGGCTCAATACCTGCTTTTGTCATCCTCTGGGTCTCACGAAAACTAGCTCCTTGATTGGGATTAGAGGTCAATCAGAGGCGACCAGCTACCGATCTCCCAGCAGGACGACGGAAATAAAAATGGGTGCAAAAGTGGAAGGGTTGGAGGGGAAACAAATCTTTGTAGCGTTTTATAACGCAACACTATTATTCGCATAGCCGGTCTATGTCGCTGTACAAATTGTTGCATTCAAAGATCTAAGCTGTACTTACTTTTGGATTTCTGTTTGCATCTTCAATACTTCTATCGATATCCAACCATCTCCATATCCAACCAAACAAACAAATACGCATTTGTATATAAAGGGTGATCGATTTCGAGGTTCCCTACTTTTTTAAAGAAAAAACCACAGAAAATTCAAATTTATTGGAGAATGTTTATTATCATTTGAAAGAACATTCTTTGGCATTTATTTTTTGAAGATTATGTCTATCAAATGTTGGCCGTTGCTACGTCGCAGATGGTCCATCCGTTGAGTCCAATTTTCGATCACTCGTTCGAGCATTTCGACTGGTAACTGGCGAATGACATGCGTGATGTTTTCCTCCAAGGCCTGAATCGAAGCGGGTTTGTCGGCATAAGCTTTTGACTTTACATATCCCCACAGGAAAAAGTCTAAAGGTGTGATATCACACGATCTTGGTGGCCAATCGACCGGCCCAAAACGTGAAATTATGTGCTCACCGAAATGTTCTCTCAATAAGTCCATTGATTGATGCGATGTGTGGGAAGTGGCGCCGTCTTGCTGAAACCAAATGTCGCCGAGATCACGAGCTTCAATTTCAGGCATCAAATAGTCGGTTATCATGGCACGATAACGGTCGCCATTGATGGTTACGTTCGCACCGGCATAATTTTTAAAGAAATATGGACCGATGATTCCACCGGCCCACAAACCACACCAAACCGTTGTTTTTTCTGGATGAAGTGGCAGTTCTTCAATCTCTTCAGGTTGCTCTTCGTCCCAAATGCGGCAATTTTGTTTGTTTACATACCCATTGGGCCAGAAATGGGCCTCATCGCTAAACAAAATTTGCCTCGAAAACGTCGGATCTTCTTGGAACTTTTCAAGAGCCCATAGAGCCAAGCGATGTCGCTTGGGAAGGTCGAGCGGCTTCAGTTGTTGCACAAGCTGTATTTTGTACGCTTTCAATTTAAGATCTTGACGTAAAATGCGCCAAGTCGTTCCATACGTCAGTCCGAGTTGCTGCGAACGGCGCCGAATCGACTCTCTACGGTCTTCGTGTACACTCTCAGCTACGGCCGCTATATTTTCTTCACAGCGTGCTGGACGTGGTCTATTCGGTCGAATATTATCCAATGGTGTTGCGAATAGTACGCTCAGTAGGCCGATTATGTTGACCATAAGTTGAGCGAAGTGCACGAAACACATTCCTCACAGAACGTGAATTTTCATAATAAAGTTGAATAATTTGTAAACGTTGTTCACGCGTAAGTCTTTCCATTATGAAATGCCAAACAATACTAAACAAAAATAACATGACAGCATGACACGACTCACACGTGATCTGTCAAAAAAGGCTATTGAAAAAAGTAACTCTACTTGGATCACCCATTAGATACCTACTCAATTCCGCGTATCAACACCTGTCCTTATTACCACGTGTTTGCGTGGAATCTTCACACAAACGTAGTAAGCTTCTCTGAAAATGTGAAATGAATTGATTTTGACTCAATTTAAATCCTTCCGCATCTGACATTATCTTCCACTTCCCCATCCATCAAACATTCTCAATATTTCTCCCATCAAATCATGGATAATAATGTCAGCGCAAGGACATATAGATATCACCACCACCAGTGTTATCTCGCAAATTCCATTGTCAACAGGAATGTGTCAAACATTACTTCAGAATTCAGATATTTCCCGCACGAACTCGATCGATATCTTAAAGTGCAAACGTGCCCAAGGACATTTGTGTGTTCCGTTTCGCATGCTAACGGAATTATCACGAAATGATGTCCGATTTCGATTTGCTTCTATTTTACCGCCAAATTACGGTTCGATACATTTCTTCGAAGAGAATCAGTGACGTTCGTGCCTTTGATTTTTCTTCCTTATCCTTATTTTGTGAATGTGTCAAACGTGTTGCATTACAACAAAAAAAAACGAGGAGAGACACATAATAAAAAACAAACAAACAAAACGTCTTGTTCCACATATAAATTTTGTTTCCTTTGAAGGTCAATGTCGAAAATTGGATAAACCATAAAAGCAGCGTAGGTGGCAATAAATATCCCGATTGCTGGTCATGCTATTCAGTAAATTGGAGGTAATCTTTCTTGGGAGGCTCAATTTCCAGAGAAATCAATACATTGAGAGCAGATTCGTCAAAACTCACTCGCTAATGTCTGCGGTGATGTCGTCGTCGATTTCTCAAGGGTGGCGGTGAACTTCACCATCTCGTTAATGATGGTAAAATTCGAGCAACATGCTTTGAACTCATCGGAATTTTTCTGGAATTCCAGGACTTCTATTCAGTTTGGTGTTGGAATGGAATGAACGTTAAAATGATTGGCATGATTCTCGAAAGTCACAGCTCGTTGCGTGGCTTTTTAAGGAGGTGAATCCGATGATGCGTAACCTAGTGGACTTTCGAATGAATGATTTTAAGATGAAAGTGATTGTGGTATACATTTGAACAAAAAGTAAGGACATTTAAAGGTGCTTTTATTACCAAGTAAATGGCGGCGCGTATGCCCTTCCACTCTTTTTGTCGTAATAAATATAAAACCTGACTCGATATTTTACATCCTCTTAACATGCCAAACAAGACAAACAAACAACCGTAGTAGGACGGCAGTATAGCATGCATTGCCCTCATCCCATAAAATAAAGAAGGAGCTTCTTTGCATGTTTACTGCAGATATAAATATTATTTGCAATCAATAAAGGTTTTACATCTCTGTCTTTGGCGTAAGGATGTGTAGAATCCAATTGGGGATAACACTTAAGAAAACCAATTTAAAAAAGGACCCATTCCCATTCCAATTCGACAGTCATAAGACAAGTTATTGTCAATAATAGTCAAGTGGTCGTGAAAAGAAAGAGTAGAAAATTTGTATTTTATTTTTGAGTTCGAAGCGCAATTATTTACGAATCTCAGAGGGTTTGGCATTAAAATGCTGTCCAAATGTGGTGTCCAATCGCCCTTAGAGTGAGTGACGTCAGATATTATTTACTATTTTCATTTATTATTTAAATTCGTCCCTACATCCATCACGAGCAGGTATACAAATATTTTGTTCGTGGAAAATCGCCTATTTCCATGCGGAACAAGGATATTTTGTGGGCAAAATTTGAGTGAATCTTTAGGTACGTGCTTTGAATGTTTTATGCGAAAACATCCTTTGCCAGATGAATGTAAACATGGTCGATTACAACACAAGCTAACCAATCAAAATAATTGAATTCCAAGCAAACATCTACTGATGTGAAGGATATTCGAACCATCCAAACAGAATTCATAGAGGTAAATCATAAATCGTCAAATGGCATACATTTCAAGGATTCAAACAATTGTAGTTCTTACTCATGGGAAAATGAAAAAAAAAAGTTTAACTTTGAGAGCATTTTCGAGGAAATTCCTGTCAGAACTGAAGATAATGATTGCATTTGTCGCTAACAATTACCAACGGAAGTTTGTAAGTATTTATTTTATTAGTTTAGAAGTTTGCAGGAAATCAAATTAAATTTAAAAAAACTAAAACTTAACGACTCTCCAAAACAGGGGGCTAGGTAGGTATTATTCGGAGAATTATATTATCCAATCGATTGCTTCTACTAACAGCAACTTAGCTCTAAAGGAGAAAATAATTAATTCTCTTCTGGTAAATTTGATGAAGATCTATTGATGGAAAAGTGACTTGAGTTGAAATCAGTGCATGCATACTTCCGCGAAGCATCCTTGGAGTAGATACTTTCGTTCTAAATTTGTGACATGGATTTATTGCAAAAGTGCGCATTTGCTGCTGATTGGAAGTTTGCGCACTCAAAACAAAGAGCATAACTGCTTCCTTTTCAAAGTGAAAGGGCTACGGGAAGGTTCTCAGATTTGTCCTTCCGCATTAAACCGATTTTATTTCCACAGAATGGTTGGAGGAGGTAGGTATTAAACTTTTAATAGACTCTTAATGTCATATTATGATAGAGCACGGTTTCATTCTGAGAATGGTATTCGTAAGGAAAAAAAAATCGTACTTACTTACATAATGGGTTCGTGAACAGCGTTGCCGCTGACTTTTTAAAAAATGTATTTTTTTCTTTTGAAAAATGAATTAAATGTATCTTTATTTCAGATTGTTATATGTATCAATAGTATCAAAACAGAAATCAATTTTTTTTAAGTTGATTTTTCTAGGTTTGTAATTTTTGTAATAAAGGGTGATTTTTTAGCTGGTTTGGTTTTGGCAACACTGGTTTTGACAGCTGACGTGTGTTTAGTACCTTGTGTCACTGTCAAACAGCTTCAGTTTGGTTTGCAATTTAACCATGGATCGTCTTTCAAATGAACAACGCTTGCAAATTATTGAATTTTACTATCAAAATTCGTGCTCGGTTCGAAATGTTCATCGCGCGCTGCTTCCATTTTATGATCGGCATTCTCGACCTTTTGAGCAGTCTATTCGGAAGATTGTGACCAAATTTCGCACCAAATTTACTTTGTTGGACATTAAACCACCAACACGTTTACGTACTGTGCGTATTGAAGAAAATATTGCGGCCGTATCAGCTAGTGTGACAGAAGACCGCGAAATGTCGATTCGGCGCCGTTCCCAGCAGTTAGGCCTTTGTTACAGCACTACGTGGAAAATTTTGCGGAGGATTTGGGTGTAAAGCCTTTTAAGATACAGCTGGTGCAAGAACTAAAGCCAGCCGACCTACCACAACGCCGAATTTTTGGTGAATGGGCTCTTGGAAAGCTGGCCGAGGATCCGCTTTTTTATCGAAAAATTGTGTTCAGCGATGAGGCTCATTTTTGGTTGAATGGGTACGTAAATAAGCAAAATTGCCGCATTTGGAGTGAAGATCAGCCAGAAGTATTGCAACAGCTACCAATGCATCCCGAAAAAGCCACTGTTTGGTGCGGTTTATGGGCCGGCGGCATTATTGGGCCATATTTCTTCAAAGATGATGCGAATCGCAGCGTTACTGTCAATGGTGAACGCTACCGAGCGATGATAACAAACTTTTTTTTGCCCGAAATGGAAGTTCTTGACTTGCATGATATGTGGTTTCAACAAGACGGTGCCACATGCCACACAGCATGCGAAACAATGGCGCAATTGCGAGGCGAGTTTGGTGAACAGTTAATTTCACGCTTCGGGCCGGTCAATTGGCCGCCTAGATCGTGCGATTTGACACCATTAGATTATTTTTTGTGGGGGTATGCCAAGGCTAATGTGTATAGGCACAAGCCCGCTTCGATTGACGCACTGGAAGCCAACATCCATGCATTCATTCGTGAGATACCGGCCGATATGTGTGAAAGAGTATGCCAAAATTGGACTCAGCGGATGGGCTACCTGAGACGCAGCCGCGGTCAACATTTGCATGAAATTATCTTTAAACATTAAATTGCAAGGTTCAAACTATCGATTCGAATAAATATTTCATTCATTTTTTCGAATTTTTTGTGTTTTTTTTTTAAAAAAAGTTCTAAACCTCTTAAAAAATCACCCTTTAAGACTGACGTCTCGTGGTGCTTAAGATGGATAATAAGGTTTACTAGAGTTTCTTGCAGTAAATACCAAAGAGTTCTTGAAACCACTATTTCAATCCAATTATGTGTTTTGAAATATAAAAAGGCACTCACGCTTCACAGGAGTGTGACAACACACAACACTAGACACCGAAGCAGACCTATTGCGATTCCTGGGCAATCGGTTATAATTTTATTCAAACGGTAGACAGAAAACCTAATCACTTTCCCTTTTAAGGCCTTTGAAGTTTGTACCGTCTATTTCCTCCAAAGATTCGAAGAAGTGTCTCACTAAGAATTTCCTACGACTACATGAAATTGTCTCGCACTCACACAATATATGCGGTATATCTTTAACAGCCTGTAGATCACCACAGAATCTTCAGATGTCTGTATCTGACGGTCCGAGTCTCTTTGCAGTTTTCGCAAGAGTCAATGCCCTGTCAGGATTCTTACTAATATTCTAGTTCTAGTTTTTTAAACTTCCTGGAACTCTTACAGTCGAGAAATAACCATTGAGCTTTTGACACCGTGTGTCCCCCAAGACTTGGCCACCTTAGGTTGCCAGTCCTAAGGATTATTTCGTCAAAAGAACCCCTGATTCTGTAGAGGGGAGGTTTTAAGTCAACAATTTCACCACTATTGAGTAGCCCTCCTATTGTTACAAGCTCATCCGCCTGCTAATTGCCTTCAATACTGCAGCGTCCTGGCTATATCAGAATTAATGTTTGCTGATTCCATTCCCTTAAGTGCGGCCTGGCTGTCGATGTAGAAAGCAATATCTCAATGCAGTTTATTTGAAAAAATTAAAAATATATGACAAAAGATAGAATTTGCAGATTTTTGATGAAAATTTAAAAACGTATCAAATCGAAGAAAAATCGAAACAAAAGTATCTATGTATCAAATTTTTGCACGAAAGCAAAAAAGCATCCAAAATGATACAATTGTATCTTTGTGGCAACGCTGTTCGTGACGCGTGAACAGTCTCTGACAGTTTTACACACGAAGCTTAGTCCTTAAAGCTTTCGACAAGACTGTACGTTTCTCTTGTCTTGTCCATTAGCTTGATGTGGGTCAATGAGCGAATGTAGTCCACGGGTTTTGGCATTTTGGACAACATACATGTGGGATAGGCGTAGACGGACAGCTGCAGACTGCATCCACTAACATGAATTATGCAGCGTGAGATAGGAGGCGGACGACGAAACCAAATGTAGGATACATCCCCCAACATCTATCACTGGGCCATATCAACCAGAACGTAAACAATCTAGAAGCCACATGAAGAAGTAGACAGTGAACCGGAACGTAAACAACCTGGCCATGCAGAAGAAGAAAGCAAACGATGACGAACGACGATCGAACCGAAACGTAAACTTATATACTTTTATATAGAGATCACAGATGAGTAATTTTACTGATAGTCGACTGAGAGGATTTTTGGCTCTCCCGCCTATCGTTTTTTATTTGCTTCAAAAAGGCACAGTACTGTGTTCGTTCTGCGCTTAAGAATCCATTTTGGAAAAGATCTCATGTTGACATATTAAAAGTCAAAACTGGGGGGTGTCCAATAACAACATAATAACATTCGACGATTTATAATGAATTTGGAACAGAATAAAACTTTGTTGAATGTTTTTAATTATTATGTATTATTTTTGTTTTACCTAACAAACATATTTTTTGGGTAAACATTTTTAAGCAGTTTCGTAAACATAAAATAAGGATTTTCATAATTTGTTTGCCAGTCGTTAAACTCTTTTTAAATTGTCAGTAATAATAAAATAATTTTGGTGGTTGACTTATCGAATGTCGAGTAAAATAATTAAAATCAAATAATTTTTAAACGGAAGGTTTAATAAATATTTCAGCAGTGAATTAATGAAATATTCCTTAAAATTACTAAAATTGTAGGTAAAATAAATAAAAGCCCAATGAATAAAATTAATGCGTAACGCGTGATTAGTTAACTGACCATTTCAATAATTCAACATAGTATTTCATAAATTCACTGCTATTTTATTCACCGCTATTCACCATTTCAATTCAAAGAAAATAAAGTTATTAAATTTGTTCAGCATGATTATAATCTTGGAATTGAAATAGTAGTCAAGTCTACATTTTGTCTTTAAAAAATGCATTTAAAGCTATTTCGTCGCAGTTTGTCAATTCGCTCGCTCGCTCTCATATGAACGTTCCGAATATGTGTATAAATATAATAAACGTTCATATGTTCAAAAAGAACACAATAAAACAACCAAAGAATTTAATATGCTTGAAACACTAATCCAAAATATAAATATTTTACACCCAAACATTACTAATTTAGTAATATTCATGCAATTATAAAATAATATATACATTTTATCTCACTCTAATAACCAAAATGGAAAAAATATACCAACCCAAGTATGTTTATTTTAAGGCAGATAAAAAATTGAGAACTATTTCTTGTAAACACAAAAAATATTCGCATTTAATTGCAACAACTTTATTATTTATTATGTACCTAACTATTTTTTTTATAAACATTTCAACTAAAATATCTATTAAACTTGAACTACGTTAACTCAATTTTTCGCAACACATCCGCTATAATCAGCTGTTCTTTGTTGTCATTTGGAATTCTTGCAAAACTGCCCGCGCTAATGACATGCATCAACCCCTCCATACATTATTTGGCTGGCTCACGCGTATTCACAGATAGAACATTTGAGAGAAAATTTTTTGCGGGTTCAATGTCCCTTTGATGTATGCTGAGTCGACTATCAGTATAATTACTCATCTGTGATAGAGATGAAGGCGAGGTACACGCTCGAAATTCTTGCAAGTCTAACTTTGAAATAGATCAGTTGCCGTTGGTATCTCAAGAAGTAAGCTTGTGTTATAATTCAAGTAATAAAGCCTCTAAGCTTGTTTTATTTATCATTTGCCAATAAAATTGAAAAAAAAAAATAATACCGGAGTTTTGTTTTTCTTTGAAGGATCAATTGGAGGCTCTTTCGGGATATTCCTACATACCTCAGTTCAATTCAGTTATTGACTCGGTGGTAGGTGATTTGAATAGATAGTATAGGGAACGTCGGAAAGGGAACAATGATTGCATTGATCGGTGCGACATAAGTAGGTAGGTAAGGTGGTCGATAGCGTTCTAGCTCCGTTTTGAAACAACAACTCATGGGAAACTATGAATAAAATGTTGAGGGTGGATGGAAGGAAAGCAAACTCAAATTTACCCATTGGAGTTGAGGAAGTCTAAAAGGTCGCTCCTGGCCAGAGTCGGGCACCTTCATAAAAGGTGAAACACTGTTTCTCCCTCATTTACGTCATCACAAATGCGGCAATGGGTGTTATGGGGAATGCCGAGTTTTGCATCGTTCGGACGACACCTAGCGTAGCGACATTCTATGTATGAGAATAAGGGTTCTGGATAGGTTGTATACAGACTACCCCACTTAGACTCTGCCTTCGCCGTGAAGTGCGAGGAGATTATCCCCTTCACAAAACCTAACGGGGATATGTAACCTCCGCACATGGTTCGGGAAGAGAGGAGTCATGTTATTCATTCCCGTCTATGTTCCTATGTCCGAAGTTGTCATGGTTGATAAAAGGGCCTAGATCGTAGCCTGACTGTCGACGAATATGGCTGTATTCTTTTTGGTTGACATATTACTTAAGAGTATTTTAACCGCTTCCTGATCGTCAGGACCTTAGCCTGAAAAACGCTGAATTAGCTTGCGAGTCGAGGGAATAAGGACGTACGCAGTTCCTCTGAAAAAACGCCCGATCCCACTCCACCATCCACTTTGGAACCGTTAGTGAAGATAGTTAGAACGAACTCTGCCTCCCAGAACAACGAAGTGTCTGCCTCCCATTACGCTGTGGTCGGATAGTTCTGGAAGTTAAGTTTAGGTGGGTAGTAAATCAAGTAAATCATCAAATACTTGCAATCTTCGTAGGTAGTAGGTCCTTCCGGATTTATGTCCATGAACGTAATTCCATCTTTCAAAGGAATTCGAGCCAAAGACTTATGAGATATAGCATAGACTTCGTTATCAAGTTGTTAACCTTCGCGCACTTCGAAACCGATGAGGTTTGGTCCACTGATCTCTGAGGCTTTGACGTAGAGTCTTTCCTGGTCTTTTGCCAACTCGTAACCTGTCGCGGCCACTTAATCTTCGTATTGACCAGATTGCGTTTCTTATAGTTGAACGACGAGGAACTGTTGCCGCTTGAAAGAATTTTGGAGTTTTCTCCCTAATGTTTTGATAGCAATAGGATGGCTATGATGGACCACCGACTTCTCCCTGCTGAGGGTGGAGATGTCCGTCCTTAACTCCCGGCTAATGCATGCCATCAGTAGATGGACCAAGTAATAACTACGCAGCCGCGGCCAGCAGTTGTTTAGTGTAGAACCTTTGAGTCAGGAGGTTCAAACAGATTCATATTTGTCAAACAAGAGGTTGCCTATTAAATATATCTAATTATTATAGATTTGAGGAATGGTTGGCACTTACCACATTAATGACATGACTGTGGTTCGGTTAGTTATTTGTTGAAGGCTTTAATTCTCTGCTGGATGATTGCAGGGTGGGCACTCGCATAATATATTTTCTGACGTTTCTGGCTGTTCTAGGCAGAGTCCTCACAGGTCTTGTACCCATCATTTGTAGGCAGATAGTTCAGGGCGTTGTTGTTTAGTGATTAAGTGCGTTGGACCACTAAGGGAGGTTGTCCCGGTTCAAATCCGACCCGTACCACCTGAAAGTTTTTATTCGCTGCCGCACCTCTTGCGAAAGTCTGACAAGCATCCAAGAGTAAGAAATCTCATCAGAAGCTTCTCAAAAAATAAAAGTGCCGTTCGGAATCGGCATTAAACTGTAGGTCCCTTGCATTCGGTGTCAAAAAATATATCTTCGCGCACACAATGGTTGGAGAATCTAGGCTTTAAGTCTTTTCTTAGAGAGAGGATTTCAACAGCACGGTTTTTGTTTGTGAACTCAATGGATTCTTTTTTAGCGTCGCGTACTCCTTGGATGGAGCTCCAATGAGCTATACGCATTTGGTGGAGCTCTAATTTGATGTTACTGGTGGGAAGTCAACAGAAGGGTTCTGGGCCAATCAAAGTGGACGCAGAGCCAAGGATTCCTTCGTGTCCTAGGACCCCGAAGGGATTTGCTCTGCCGTGAGTTGTTTAGGGTGATAAGGTAATTCCAAGCGAGTTGATAATTGAACTTGTAGCAGTTAAGAGCTTTGAGCTTAAGCATTGTCTTTCCCATAGCTCGATGGTGTAGACAGCTTGGAAGGTCGATGTTGTATGGCCACGAGGAGCTAACCTACACCCGTCGGTATTTTTGAAAAAACCGTACACCAGACTGAGTGAGATCCATCTAGCCTAGGGCCTACGTTCTCCCACACCTATCGCCCCGGTATGATTATATTAAATTTTCGACGGAATTTGATGTTTAGGGGCAGGAGGATGATGACTTTAATCGAAGGGCTATTGATAGTCTTTGAAGTATTTAGAATTAATTCTGAAAATAACCTAGTTTTTTGGGGCTTTTTGTAATTTTAAACCTCATTCACCAATTTGAGTTCGAAAATACAGAGAAAGTAAAAAACAGATTTCTACAAGCTAATCCGATCCCATTCATTGTAAGGAAAATCAATTTTGTTCCTTTTTTTTCATTTCTCTCACTGCAGTGTTCTTCAATCGGACCGACAAACCAACATAAAATAGATGGTTTTAATGACGTGCACAAATGCACTTCAAACGGATGAAAGCTTATTCAAAGTTTTAATGTAAACAAAATTTCCAGGAATCTGATGCTGATAATATTCTCTTGGTGGAGTTTCAACAGATTATAATTAGATAATGAAAATTTTGCATTAATGTACAACAACAGTTTGCTTTGCTTAGATCATGTTTGATGTGGCCTATTCCGATGATTTTTATTTAATTAAAATTAAGTCCCAGAAAGGAGAAAGAAGATCTACCACCATTTTGTGGTAGAAAGAAAGCTAATTATGGGGGTTTTAGATAACCCGAATGGTACTATGTGTGAACGAGACAGGAGAACGAGACGAGAGAACGAGAATCAGTCGTACAACTAGTTTCCCATTTTTGTTGCAACTACTCAACGACAGATGTATGTGTGAGACCTTTATTGAGCGGTACTATTTTGAGGTTTTTTTGCATTCAGATTTGTTGTTCGTTGTAGCCTTGCTCATATGAAACTAGCCTGCAGTAGGAATATTCTGAGGAGGTTTTAACTCTAAATACACGGAATACACAAAATATGCAGAAGAAATAGCGACGATGACTAAGAGGGTCAAACGATTTCGCTGTGTCTCGATCGCCAAAAAGTATTATCGCACGCTTTTGAATCCACTCTAGTAGCTCCAAATATTTTTAAATAAAGGGTGTTTTTTTTAGAGGTTGGTTTTTCGAATAAAGATAAAACTGACATTTTGTGGTCAAATCTGGCAACTCTAATGACATTTATGTTCAGTTTGATTTGCCATTTCATCATGAATAGGTTGACAAATGAACAACGCTTGCAAATCGTGCAAATTTATTTCGAAAATAATGGTTCAGTTCGCGAAGTTTACCGCAAGCTCCGTTCATTTTATGTTCGACATAGTCGTCCATCAGAGCAATTAATTCGGTTAACCACGGATCGTTTTCGCACTACGTTTACTCTATGTGATAATACGCATCCGCAGAGACGTCGAACAGTGCGCACCGAAGAAACAATTGCCGTTGTAGAGCAAAGTGTTGAAGAGGACCCGAACGAATCGATTCGCCACCGTACACAGCAATTGGAGCTTTGTCCATCAACTTTATGGAAGACGACCTTACAAGATCCAGCTTGTGCAAGAATTAAAGCCGCGAGACCATGCTGATTTTCATCGCAAAATTTTGTTCAGTGATGAGGCTCATTTTGGGTTGAATGGCTACGTCAGCAAGCAAAATTGCCGCATTTGGAGTGAAGTGAATCCACATGAGAACCTTGAAACGCCCATTACATCCACAAAAACTGACTGTTTGGTGTACTCTATGGGCTGGTGGAGTCATTGGGCCATACTTCTTCCGAAATGATGCTGGAGAGTCAGTTACCGTTAATGGAGACCGGTATAGAGCCATGATAACCGACTATTTTGTTCCCGAATTGGATGGCATGAATGTGGATGAGATGTGATGTGGTTCCAACAAGACGGCGCTACATGCCACACAGCGCACGTCACAATTGATTTATTGAAAGAAACATTCGATTTTAATTTCGCGGAAAGGACCTGTCAATTGGCAACCAAGATCGCGTGGTTTGACACCATTGGATTATTTTCTTTGGGGATATGTGAAGTCGCTCGCCTAAGCCAACAAACCAGAAACATTAGGGGACTTGGAAGCCAACAGTCGTGGCGTTATTGCTGACATAGAGCCCCAAATGCTTTAAAAAGTGGTTGAAAATTGGACCTCTGGACTTGAACCAGCCGCGGCGGCCACATGCCCGAAACCGTATTTAAACATTAATGGCATAAAATTATCCTTCCAATAAAGCCAAATTGATGGACATTAAAACGATTTTCTTGTGTTTTATTTCAATTCGAAAGATACGTAGAGCGATTTTTAAGGTATAGGGAGCGGTAAATTCCTTGAATGTTGCGGTTGGAAAAACCTGACATGGAGGCAATGAAGTCAATGTGGTCATTGATTGCACTCTGTCTTCAAGTAAGTTAGGCTTTATAAAATATCTAAAAAGGATTGGTTCCATTTTCGATCTGGTAAGAGTAAAGCATCATATATAACATTTCCACTTACTCTTCCTAATTTTGTTTTTCCCATATTCCTATTCTCGACAACCCAATCAAACAAAGTACCTAAATACACAAAATATGATCAACCGATATCTAGAAAGTGCAGTGCTTGTATGTTTGGTAATTTTGGCCGGTCGTCACCGCGAATGATAAGGACAAGCCCTTACAATCGCAATGTATTTTCTCCTTATTGTTTGCTCTTGCATGTATTTTGATTTCTTGGTCCGCTACCAACGGTTTCGGTAAAGATCACGCGGGTATAAGAGTAAATTCAGCTAAGCCAAGAAGGATACGACTGATTGAAGTATTCATTAAGTGGTTAGTGTTCAAAGCAGTCAGAAACGTCGGACAATCTTGTGCGGAGTCAGGACGATTCAACTACAGAAGAACAGAACGGTGAGTTCATATTCTAATTGAGTATCCTTTAATTTATTTTTTTTCATTTCATTTAAATTTATAATTAAAATATTTTCGAAACTACGGTTAAAATTCTTCCCTCTCGTGGAAGTGCCTGAGTGCACTTAGGGTACTCAATTTTTTTTTTTTTTTTTGTGTGAGTGTTGTATTTTTTTTTTTTTAACTTCGTTCGAAGAAAATTTAAACATTCGATTTCCACAACCATTTCCGGTGTATTGTAGCGATCGTCGAAAAATTTGTTGTATCCCACGGACTTTTGCATTTTTCCGCCTATCCTGTCGCGATCACCACGCAGTTTGTGGGAATTCAAGCAACCACTGGAGTATTGGACTGGAAATGGAAGTTTCCTTCCAATCGCAGCCAGTTTGGTTTCCTCCGAGCATTCGGTGATTCGTTAAAGACTATTCACATGAGAGCGAATTGCGAATAGGCGAACACATCAATGTTAATGTATTTATGAATAGAAAATTTATATTGCTTCTACCACAAAAGCTTGATATTTAATTGATCTTACATCCTATCTAAAAAAAACAGAGTCTAAATTGATTTAAATAGCAATATTTACAATTACAAACATTTTCCCGCGAATTAAAAAATTCTTGCCGCGAACCGCGAACTGTCACTCTTCATTCACAATCCACATAATACAGACGCGATCAACAAATCCGCGAATGAAAAATTCGTTCGAACATAACCTTAAAATTAACACATCTTGCTGCTGACATTTAAAAAAACAGATTCGCGGGTACCTGCGACCAAAAAAAGTTGTCATGTGAAAGAAATGTCAGAATCTACGAATATTCGCCTGTTCGCAGTTCGCGATTCGATGTCATGAGTGAATGATCCTGTAGACAACTTAATATTCACTTCAAACCGTGACGTGCGATCTTCTCTAGTTTAATTTGATTACTATTATATTTGTGTGTTTCCCTCTCTCTCTCTCGTAGTATTAATTGTATAGATGAAGAGGGAGAGCTAACATTTTTATTTATTTTCTTTACGTAAGGTTACTCCTTACTACACCCTTCCTTTACATATACATTTATTTATTTTGGTGCTACATTTTCGAAATTAGTTTTTTTTGTTTGTATCTTTCACAGCTGATCACAATTCGAAGGTATTATTCCAATAACTCATTTTTTAAATAAAAATGAATGTACTTTCCTTTGTGTTCCTTAATTTGTTTAATTTTTTTATAATGTTAAACTTTCTTGTGAGAATTTAAAATATGATTGAAGCTCTTTATAAATTTTTAATATTTTTCTATTTTTACTGGTATCTCTTTATACATATATATCTATATATAATATATGGCTGAATTTCTAAATATAAAAAAAAATGCGCATCATAGTTTACTTTTATCGATATTTCGGCATTTTTTAAATTTTTTAAAGTTATCAAGACATATCCCGACGATGTATTCTTCAGTCACTTTAGAATGACTTAAAGTACATTTAGAGTAAGTTTTCGCAAATTGATAGTTCATATTAAAATTGAATACGTAATTGTTAATGCCTAGGCGCTTATCCGAATTGTAAAGCCAAATTGGAAAGCTTCAACAAATGGTAGACCCGGTAACTCTTTACAGAATTGTTTTTATATAACTCTGTAGAAACTTTCTAACCAATGTAGTTTTCGAGAAGTTTCTGACCGATTTGGAATTGGAAAAGGATCAATTTACAGAATATTTAGGCGAACTACATTAGCTATATTGAAATTGAAAGCAAAAATCATCAAATGGTCGGAATGTGAGGCATCATTTAATAAAACTGAGGAGGAATTTGAACAGAGGCGTCCAAATCCATTCCCATTTGTTTTGGGATGTCTCGATGGAACGCATAACACAAAGATAGTATTAATTATGTTTATTGTTACAAAAATAAATACAACGGAAACTTAAGTAATCACAATTAATTTCAATTCACAGAGGTTTAATTCGGAAGAAGCGAGGTATCCGTCGGAACGGATGGATGAACCTGGCTAGGGCCGATTAATTAGCATCATTAGCAGTCACTCAAGTAGAGAACGGAGTAAAGCTTTTAGTTCTCTCAACTCTTGCAGTCTTTCCTGTTCCACCTAAAGCCTGGAGTTTTCTATTTCGAGAAGTTTACTTAAATTTTGCCTATCTTGCTCGGATTCCGACTTAAGAAATTGTAAGACTTAATTTTTTCTTTTCTTTTTTCTTGGAGGTACAGTGGGCGATATGTCTGCGTTATTGGTATTATAGTGGACAATTTCAATTTCATCTTCTTCATTGCTTATCTCGTGCAGCGGCATAGACGACGGTACTGCTATGGAATGCCTTACACCATATTTTTCGTCCAATATTTCGAAAAATTCCCAAGAAGTTGCGGCCGTTCCTGAAGTGCGATTTCGTAGCTTTATTCTTTTGTACGTTACCATCATGTTCATAAATTTTCTCATTATTTCCTCCACGATGAACCGAAATTCTGAATCTTTAATTTTATTTGTTGGAGTACTTGGCGCCAGAGTACAGTTTTTCTTTTTCTTCTGCCACAAAATTCTTCTTCAAATTGAAGTCTTGTCACAATTAAACTTTTTATATTTTGGTGTGACCATTTTCTGTCCGTACAATTTTTATCTTAGTTTCAAAAATACAATATAAAATAAATAAAAATTCCTTACAGGCTCGGCGGCACTTCCAATTTATTTTTATAAACAACGCAAATGTGAAAGCAACAATTTTGTTTGTGATGCGAAGGTTGCTTTTATTGCGCAGTACATACATTAACACTGCGATTTGAAACATTATACATTGTATCGCTACATTAATAATTGCGTAAAGAAACGCTTGACGTTGCAGTACTGCATTTAGGAATTCAGCCTATATTGAGGGATTGATCGTTCTGGTTGCACAAAAATCGCAGTAACTTCTTCTTGTACAGACATTCAGAATATTTGATTATACACGGCAGATCGTTAATATTAAATAATGGAAATAAGACTGGGGCGAGTTGGATACCTTGTGGAACACCTGACAAACAATCATCAATTTTTACTCATTGTCAACGAATACACCGAAAAGCTGACAACAGAGAAATAGCATTAGAAGAAAGAAAAATGTGTTCACCATTTTCTGACAAAAAGACAGGATGTTGCAATCCCTTGTTGGCGGAACACATTTAACACATCATTGTATTAATTGATTAATTCGTTTTAAAGTAACGTAAACTATATAAAGACGGCGTCACATCTTAAGATCGCACTATTTCCTTTAGAAACATTGAAGTCTCCAATAAAGTTGGTAAGCGTGGTGGTCATTTTTGACAATTGCCGATTAGTTCTTCCGGCATTTAGAACTTACAATCAGTCATATTTATTTTTCACCGGCAACCGCAGAGAGTGTAAGTCATCAGGTATTGACGTATCCAAGTTTTATTTCATCAAAACAAGGTGAGTATCTGACAATTACCATTAACAAAGAAAAAAAAAAAGGTTATCTATTGTCAATATCTTCCGTAGGCACGTGCAAGACTTAAATCTGAAGACATCCACTTAAATAAGATCGAGTCGTATTTAGTGGAGTCTTGGGATTTCCTACAGAGCCACAAAACCAAAATTCAAGCCCTCATTTTGTGGAAAATTATTGAATGAAGTCTTTGCACGGCGTGACCAAACCACGAAGCACCAAGCATCACCCAGTGCATAGCTTAACAACGGCAGTCGCAACGTATCCACCACGACAAAAATTGCTGCTAAGGATGATATATTTCACCATTCAAACCGATCTTCAGTCCTACAAACAAGTCTTCGAAAAAAAAAAAAAAACAAAACAGAAAAATATATCAAAAGATAAAAGAAAATAGGGTTGTAAAATAAAGTCTTAGAAAACAAGAATATAAAATATAACGAGAACATTTAGTGAATATTTCATCAGTCATCAGCGATCCAGAGTGCACAGCGGTTGATTAAGGTATATATTGAAACAGTACGTCTATTTACGTATCTTTTTATTTAATCATGCAAATCCCATCTGATTGGAGTTTTACTTTCTAAAACTCCTTTTTTTTCTTCCATAAAATATATCCTTTATTGTAATCGCTTCCTAAAGCAATGATCACATAAATAGTGTTAGTTATGGTGTGACACGTGATCTTAAGTGATGATATAGGCTGAGACGCGAGAAATCACACGGGGGAAACCTAGGTGTACCGTAACCGGTGCAGACAGCAAAACGTTATCCTCGTACATGTGAGCATTTCCTTTTCATTCGGCACGATAATTATTTTGGGAGTAGGCTAGTGACAATAAGATTCCCCCCCATCCGACGAGCTATTGCCGTGCATAGCCAGCGTGCCACTCCATTGTCACAAGGGTAGCATCTACCATATCCCTGCCTGTCACAAGGATCCATTTAAACTCTCAACGAAAAGTTGCCTTTTCTTCGTGGCAACTCTGATTCCCCAATATCAATCATTGGGTGGTATTTAAAAAGTCAATGGGATCAGTACAAATGGGATTGACATAAATGCAAAATGTAGACAAATGTGTTTACAAAATAACCATGTTCTTGGATGATATAAAGTTGGAGAGAAAAACCACTCCCACGCTGAATATCGCTCACTCACCCGCTTAGTAAAATATGTTTTTCAATTAAAACAAGAAATGCGATTACTTCTTGATTCATGTAGCTGAAACCTGAGAGACTAGCTTATATATTGTTGCCCATAAATTTGCGCCGAGTAGTCCTTCAAAAAAATGTCATTAAAGAGGACCTAACCTATTTCTTTCTGTCGGGTACGGAAATTGTAATTTTTCATGAACAAAAAAAAAAACAAAAAAAACATTCGGAGTTACATATAAACAAATATCAATCTCCCAGTATATTTTAACGACACAAATTTAAAGAAACCAAATGATAAATTGCTTTAAAATAAATAAATCAAAGGGGACTGCAATTTGTATTCATTGTCCTGCTGCCGAATAAAATTGTACAATGGATGTAAATTATGTACGTTAAACATGTTGAGTTCAAAAATCGATTTCTTTAAATAAATTTAAAAAAATAAAAACCCCCCACACATTACGCAAATAAGAAAGACTTCACAGTAGAGTGGTGAGGAAGTATTAAACACACACAACACTCTTCCATTACAATATCAAGCAAAAGCTTTCAGAAATTCGTGCGTGTAGATGATCCAGCCAGCAGCACTATTGCAAAATGCAGTGTAACAATGTAAAATGCGATTAAAGTGCATTCAGTGAAAATGCAATAAAAGCATTCTGTGTCCTTTGGTTGAAAGAGTATCCAAGCGACTGGGAAATCTGTTTGCGGTGTGGGATATTAAATTATCTTTATCCAACTGACGTATACGTTTCGTATACGTATACTGCGGTTACAGAAATATATAAATCAATGTTAAAAGGATTTCAATTCAAACAGGTAAATGTAAATGAGAGCGGGAGCAGTAGAAAGGAAAATACTGAATTTAATAATAAATTGGTGGAGAACAAATGGAAGGGCCAACAAGAAAAATTGCATCCGTTACAGCTTTAAGGCAAAAGTCGAAATGTCAAACAAAAGTAGGAAAAAAATTCGGATTAGTTCGCTCGAAACAGATTATAGGAAGAGGCAAATATAGATGAACGCGATGATACAGGGTCATTCCTTTCGTGGGCTTAAGTTGTTGCGCTGACATTTGACACCTGTCATTTGAAGTGTCATAATACAGGGTATCTTTTTAGAGGTATAGAACTTCGAATTGAAATAAGACACAAGAAAATCGTTTTAATGTCCATCAATTTGGCTTTATTGGAGCATTTGGGGCTGTATGTCGGCAATAACGCCACGAATGTTGGCTTCCAAGTCCCCTAACGTTTCTGGTTTGTTGGCGTAGGCGAGCGACTTCACATATCCCCAAAGAAAATAATCCAATGGTGTCAAATCACACGATCTTGGTGGCCATTTGACAGGTCCATTCCGCGAAATTATGCGCTCATCGAATGTTTCCTTCAATAAATCGATTGTGACGTGCGCTGTGTGGCATGTAGCGCCGTCTTGTTGGAACCACATCTCATCCACATTCATGCCATCCAATTCGGGGGACAAAATAGTCGGTTATCATGGCTCTATACCGGTCTCCATTAACGGTAACTGACTCTCCAGCATCATTTCGGAAGAAGTATGACCCAATGACACCACCAGCCCATTGAGCACACCAAACAGTCAGTTTTTGTGGATGTAATGGCGTTTCAAGGGTCTCACGTGGATTCTCTTCACTTCACAATTTTGCTTGTTGACGTAGCCATTCAACCCAAAATGAGCCTCATCACTGAACAAAATTTCTTGCGGTAAACTTTGCGAACTGAACGATTATTTTCGAAACAAATTTGCACGATTTGCAAGCGTTGTTCATTTGTCAACCTGTTCTTGATGAAATGGCAAACCAAACTAAACATAAATGACATTAGAGTTGCCAGATTTTATCTCTATTCGAAAAACCAACCTCTTAAGAAAACACCATTTATAATATGAAACCCATGAAACCATTATGACCTCCAAAGAACCTTCGCTATATATATGGCTTTTTAATTAAACTGTCGTACTCACATGCCTGCATTAATTAAACTCAAATCGCTTTCGAAATGCTCGTTGTATAATGGAAGCAATTCCGATTTTACCATTGATAGGTTTGCTTTTGACTTTTAGCAAATTCAATAACAATAATATCCCAATATTTATTGTTATGAATGCGAACTTTAAAACACTTACTTAACTTAAACACTACATTTACTCTACGCGAGACAACACACCAAGCGCCCTTGCTGAGCAGGTGCAAACTAAACTCATTTCGTCTGTCACACTTGTCGACCTGCATGTGCTATCCTATGATAACAGTAACACAGCCTTCAGCAGGAGGGATTTGCGTTCGTTCTCAGATAAGCTATGGCACAGGCTTACATTAGTCTATAAGGGAATTGTATAAATCTCGCTTCCCTAAAGTCCTCGAATGAACAGTGCATTGCTTACCCTGTACTTCAACCAATAATTGTTTGCCCGCGTTAACCTTTCTCGGAAGAAACATGGTCTACTGGAACAAAAACATATCTCATTTGCATAATAAAATTGAGCACGGATACCAGTCGTGGTAAATCGATTATCATCTCAAATTTATTCCTTATTACGTTGAGAGCAGAATTCAAATCCAATTGTGCGTGATATCCTTAAGATATCCCGCCTTAGAAATTTTTGTACGAATAAATTTTCGTAAGCTTTGGGAGAAAATTCAGTTGAACAAATGCACTTTGTTGCAACCACCAGTTCGTGAAGAAGCAATTTCCAAAAATGTCAAACATTTAAAATGCTCGCATAAAAAATCTAAACAATAACTGCGTCTATTCTTTTAAATCCAGCGTCAAGGTCTCGTGCAAAACCGTCACACAACAGATATTCAAATCGTGATCCCTGTATCCTTGCATGTTTTATTTAAATCGGAATATTTTTCTGTCGCGTATCTGCGAAACTAAATTTAAAAATTATGAAATTCTGTCTGATTCGTGACATTGACACGAACAAAAGTCCTTACTTTCGAGACAGTATAATAAGGCGTCATTGAAATGAATGTTGTGGAACAGAAAAATGGTGAATTTGAAAGTACTCAACGCTGTTAAACGCTGAAGAGATTTGGTAAAAGAATTTGAATGTGGAACTTGTTGTGTATACAAATTGAATTGGGTTATAGTTGCATATGCAAACAGTGGGGCAGGGACCATTTCGAAAAATGCGTCGTCGTTAATCGGAACAAAATTACACATTCCTAACTCACTATCATCGGCGGGTCAAAACATTTTACTTATTTCTTACACTCATGTAATTTTTTTATGACGGTCCTTTTACTGTCTCTGTTTGGAAGCAATATTTGAAGTTTTTGTTTTTATTCGGCTCCTCAGCGAAGTGCTTTCTGACTTAATTTTCAATACATTTGTATATGATTTTTGAATTTTTGGGCCTGGTCATTGTGCCTTCTCGACAACGACGTGAATGCCGCTGCCGATATGATTACAAATATAAATCACCTAGCTATGAAACGCTCTGTTCCTAAAAGGATAGAGAGTATCAAACCAAAGGTGAACGCATGGTGTGACTCGAGTTGTAATAAAGCCATAAGGGTAAAAAAGATGAGCTTTCCGTCTTACAAGGCCAACTCAGGAAAACCGAAAAAAATTCAAACGAGCTCAACGCTCCAAGTATGTGCTTTATCTCCCTCCGTTCTTGAGCGCGTAGAACACTCCATGAGACAAATTCATTTCCGCACTCGTACTGTGGCAAGAGTACTTCAAGCTCTCAAAATTCACAAATCCGGTGGCGCGGATGATATTTCCCCAATCGTTCTGAAGACATGTAGTTCCACACTGACAAAACCACTGCGCAAGCTTTTCTGTCTGTCTATTCTTCAGGGCTCTTTCCGAGAAGATGGAAAACAGCATTTGTCCAACCCGTCCCCAAAAAAGGCGAATCTTCTTCTCCCTCCTCCTACCGACCAATTGCACTTACGTCCCTTCTTTCCAAGGTCATGGAAACGCTGATAAATCGTCAGCTTATGAAATATCTCGAATCCCGAAAACTTCTTAATGACCGGCAGTACGGTTTTCGCAGCAACAGGTCCACTGCTGATTTGATGAGATATCTTACCGAAAAGTGGAACCAATCTATTCACCGTGGTGGTGAAAGTAAGGTCGTTGCGCTTGATATTTCAAAGGCATTTGACAGAGTTTGGCATCAAGCTCTCTTGTCGAAAATGCGTGCATTTGGGATCGATGATACCTTTATTCAATGGATTAGAAATCACCTCTCGGACCGTTCAATATAAATTGTTATGGACAGTTTCAAGTTTCCAACTCACCAAATAAATGCTGATGTCCCCCAAGGCTCCGTTTTGTCTCCGACTCTCTTTCTCCTTTTTATCAATGATCTCCTGTCTGTCACTTTTAATCCAATCCATTCCTTTGCTGATGACAGTACCCTTAACTTCGCATATTCGTTTTGGGATTCACGTCCCTCATCTTCGGGCGTGGAGCTAGAACGGAAACGTATGTTAAGCTCATTAAATTGTGGCCTTGACAGCATTCTTAATGCTGTATTCTGTCTTTAAAGCGAAACCCCAATATTCTGCCATTATCTATGAATGTCACTTGCATCGCTGAAACTTTTCCATCCTCGGTATGAGCGTTAGTGATAAATTTCGTTGAAATGACCACATATTCGACGTCACCAAGAATGCTGCGAAATATCTAGGCCTCCTCAAGCGATGTAAGAACTATTTTACCCCTTTTGATCTGGCTGGAATATATAAGAAGTTTATTCACCCAAACCTGGTGTACAAAGCTTATATTTGGTTCGATGCACCGATAACATATTTGGAGCTACTTGATAGAACTCAAAAACGCGCAATACAACTTATTGACAATCGAGATATCGCTAAATCGCTTGACTCTCTTAGTCATCGTCGCAATGTCTCCTGCCTGTCGTTTTATCGTTACTTCCATCAAATGTGCTCGCACATAATAGGCAGTTGCATTCCCCCCATTCAAAAATTCAATCGCAATACTCGCACATTAGTTCACCCTTAAGCCTACATTCGGGCGTACTGTGAAATATAAGGATATGTTTCTTAACCGCACAATACGAATGTGGAATGCTCTATTCCGCTCTGTTTTTCCTCCGCATTATAGTTTACAGACATTAAAAACCAACGTGTATCGGTATCTCCTTTTCTCTAATCCTTCGTTTCCCTAATGCCCGCACTGTGTCACTTCATTATACGGATACCCTTTAGTGCGCGTATATTAGAAAAAAAGGGTCTATCTCCATAAGGCCCTACTTTCATCTGAAACCTGATGAATGGGTTTTTTTTTTAGAAGAAATAATATGCTGTTTTAATCGCAAGACTCTTTGTCCTCCTTCAGCTGGGGGACTGCGTACTCTCATTTCTTTCGATGGTATCTTCTTTTCCTTCCTTTCTTTTCCTTGCTCGATATTCTTCCCCTGCTCTCTTATATTCCACTGCAGCATTTTTATGTCTTTCATCTTTTTCATACGATTTTTCTCTGGGATCTTTTCTCTAGGTGCGTTAACAATTACTCTCTCTTATACAGCCATTCCGACCTTCCTGGAAAAAATAAATTTAACAAAAACCCACTATACGAAGTTTTAGAGAAGCAAGCAAAAACCAAAGAATGCCGGAAAAGATAGATTAAGCTTCATCACGAGCTAAACCTTTGTGGTGCGTTAAACCCTATGTATCTTCGGCATTTTACTCACCGGTCTGGTATACTGAGCTGTTTTAACTGATAAGTCCGTCACCCTTACCTCCTTCAGACATCGTTGTACGGCCCGATTGGTTAGTTGAGTTCCCCTGGCAATCACTGACCTCATTCCTTTACCCGTACGGTCCGTCAGACATCTAACTTCGAAAAAATATTTCATAGGACTTTATTTTTCATCGTTTGGGAATCTCCTTGTAATTTGCCATGCTGCGACAATCGGAACTTTGGGGAGCTGCGAAATTGGAAGCCGGGTTTGGTTTCTTCAGTTGTGAGTCTCCTGGCAGTTGCCGCGACAATCAAATCGTTTTTACCCGTTGGGCCTTTTCTCTATGCGCTCTTCCTAGTGCATTGATCTGTAATGGTTGCTGGAGTCTTATTTACCCCTTTTAATTTAACACTGTAACAACTCGTGATAGAGACCTTCTCTAATTCGCCGTTCTAAATGATCATAAATTTGTAGCTCCCTTTTTTTCGTATAAAACTTCGCATCAAACCACCTTGTTGGGCCTACAAATTAGTGACAGTGACGGACAGGCCTACACCGGCATTTCTTTTGATGGTGTTGAGAAACGTATAAAATTGTAGGCATCTACAACCTTAAAAAAAATCTGTAAAATACTTCTGCATGAAACTCTTCTGGCACTTTAAAGTCAATTTCCATTTAAAATTTTCTGATTCTAATCGATTTACGTTGATTCCACCACCTGCAACGCACCGTGGGCCACCTACAAAAGGTATCTACCCAGCGCAGTAATCGATTGCCGTTTAGTGCAACAGAACTTAATTCCGCACGGCTGACAGCTTTCCAGCCATTGGAGCATTTAAGTGTCCCAAAAGGGAAAGGATGCTTTTACGAACGAGCTGACTGCTTGGTGTTATAGTCTTCTACCAACGGTAAATGGTAAATGGTAAATGGAAACAGTGTTGCTAGCAGCAATTTACATCTCTATGCACGAGCTGGCTTATCTTTTCCATGAGCTGAAACACCTTTTATCCCTTTTAACAAATCAAGTGCAGTTTCTTTTCGCATTGCAATTGTTGGAGATGTTGGGAGTGCGAAGAAAGAGTTGTGTAATTGTCGTCGATTTATAGCGTTTTCGAAGGTAGAGCTTTCGAGTTTCATTCAAAGGACAATTGTTTGAGAAACTCGATCTTACCCCACTAGCTGCATTTGAATCAGAATATTTGTCATTTCGAAGTTGCTCCTTCTCTTCCTAGCACTTGTTAAAACACCAAGGTCGTTGATTTCAACTCAAGATAGTGTCACAGCAAAGCATCGCAATTTGCTGCATGAGAAAATCGTTATCCTTCCAAAAAGCCCTTTAAATTTTCAATATTGTTCTTTATTCTCTCGGGCAATTCTATTTCTAAAACTAACAATATTGTTCACCCTCAATGCTCGACATCAATTTGAAAATACAATATCCCTGGTCGGACACAAATCAGTTTCCAATATCCAGAATCAGCTGAAGTCACTTCCGCATCTGTAAAACCAATGAAGATGGTGAAATACAGAACTCGGCGGATAAAATATGACACCATCATGGGTAGACACCGCGCAATACTTCCCTTATTGTGTATCCTTTACGGGAATGGATCGATTTTTTTTTCTTAAACATTGAATCAATATATTTCTCTCTCCAGATATCGCTACTTTATCTCTTCTAATCTTGGGTATTATGCTCATAGCTGAATGATGTCACGGCGACTTCGATTCCCGATGCAAGTTCAAGTCTAAACGATTTTCACGGAAACGTGTCCCGAATGATTGAGTCGATTTAAAAGTTGCTCCGAAAGCAATTTGGAGCAAACGAAGTGCCTTTGTTTGGTGGCAAGCTTCAATAGGTCAATTTGGTGGCGAAACGAAAGTGGCGACGTAATGTGTGCCATATCTCTGTTTTATATGTGAGAACAGAAGAACAATTTTAGGCATAAAAGACACGCTCATGACGGCGCAACCATTTGCATAGAAAGAACATCAGAACATCTGATCCTGATTTGCATGAAACTTTCCCGGAAAGTATGTTGTTAGCTTTGCTTATTTATGTTTTATGTGGGTTTGCCTAACGACAATTTAAAGGATAGCAGTTGTTTCGAAGTAGGAGAGAGTGCGATGGGTATAATACCGCGTGATTATCTATTGCCACTGGACTGGAAAGTCGGGGAACGAAAAATAGGTCAGGGAAAATTTTGATTTCTGGCTTGTAGGAGTGGGTTTTAGGATGTTGATTTTCCCAGTAGCAGGGGTGGTACGCTTGTAGATGCACGGCAACAGCTCGTCGGATGGGGGGTTTTTCTGCCACTTACCTACCTACAAAATAAAGTCGTGCTATATTGGTAAATTGTATGTTCTTACACGATCGTGTCGTTTGCTCGCCGTTATAAATTGGTGTCATCCTTAGGGGAAGACAAGATTGCTATGAAAATTTATTTTCCTTAAGAAGAAAGAAAAGAGAGTTAATGTCAGCTGTTGGTGACATGATAAGGAAGGTGATAGTTGTAGTTGTATACGACACGCAACCTTCAGGCTAGCCCACCCTCTTGCATGACCGAAGTCAGGACTCCTTGACTATCATGTGCCTGTATCCTCCTGATGATAGTCCCTAATAAAACGCTACATAGATGCTCACACTTAGGCACTCATTGGTAGATGCTCACTCTCTTCACCCCTTTATTGCCATCATGAATCAATTAATCCATAATAAGAACATAGTTAGTTTCCAAATTCATTATAATCATTTATTAAATTAGGTACTAACGGGTGATCCAAGTAGAGATACCTTTTTCAATAGCCTTTTTTGACAGAGTCAAAATGCTGTCATGTTATTTTTGTTTAGTATTGTTTGGCATTTCATAATGGAAAGACTTACGCGTGAACAACGTTTACAAATTGTTCAACTTTATTATGAAAATTCACGTTCTGTGAGGAATATGTTTCGTGCACTTCGCTCAACTTATGGTCAACATAATCGGCCTACTGAGCGTACTATTCGCAACACCATCACCCATTTTGAGACCCAGCATTCATTATTGGATAATATTCGACCGAATAGACCACGTCCAGCACGCTGTGAAGAAAATATAGCGGCCGTAGCTGAGAGTCTACACGAAGACCGTAGAGAGTCGATTCGGCACCGTTCGCAGCAACTCGGACTGACGTATGGAACGACTTGGCTTGTGCAACAACTGAAGCCGCTCGACCTTCCCAAGCGACATCGCTTGGCTCTATGGGCTCTTGAAAAGTTCCAAGAAGATCCGACGTTTTCGAGGCAAATTTTGTTTAGCGATGAGGCCCATTTCTGGCTCAATGGGTATGTAAACAAACAAAATTGCCGCATTTGGGACGAAGAGCTACCTGAAGAGATTGAAGAACTGCGACTTCATCCAGAAAAAACAACGGTTTGGTGTGGTTTGTGGGCCGGTGGAATCATCGGTCCATATTTCTTTAAAAATTATGCCGGTGCGAACGTAACCGTCAATGGCGACCGTTATCGTGCCATGATAACCGATTATTTGATGCCTGAAATTGAAGCTCGTGATCTCGGCGACATTTGGTTTCAGCAAGACGGCGCCACTTCCCACACATCGCATCAATCAATGGACTTATTGAGAGAACATTTCGGTGAGCACATAATTTCACGATTTGGGCCGGTCGATTGGCCACCAAGATCGTGTGATATCACACCGTTAGACTTTTTCCTGTGGGGATATGTAAAGTCAAAAGCTTATGCCGACAAACCCGCTTCGATTCAGGCCTTGGAGGAAAACATCACGCGTGTCATTCGCCAGTTACCAGTCGAAATGCTCGAACGAGTGATCGAAAATTGGAGTCAACGGATGGACCATCTGCGACGTAGCAACGGCCAACATTTGATAGACATAATCTTCAAAAAATAAATGCCAAAGAATGTTCTTTCAAATGATAATAAACATTCTCCATTAAATTTGAATTTTCTGTGTTTTTTTCTTTAAAAAAAGTAGGGAACCTCGAAATGGATCACCCTTTATTTTATGCAGAATTGCCTCGGTCTTTTCCTCGTGGGTAAGACTGTAAATGTCAAAACTCACACGTATAATTCGTATAATTTTTAAGTTGTACTGACCAGCAAAGGCTCGGCTCCCTTTACTAAATTATTTTTAGCTTTGATGATGTTTGGTGAGCTGTGCCACTCTTTTAATATATTTATAATTGATATTTTACACACGTGGTTGTAGATAGTTTTCCGTTTTTTTTTTTTTTAACTATAACTATCGGCAATAGACGCACGCCGCGTCACCTAATACTTCAGCAGCAAAAAAGAAAAAAAAACCACCCATTTGGGTTGCGCAGTTTATATACATTATGTGTGGTGAAAGTCACATCTTTTGTCTTTTACAGCGGCTTTTCCAGAATGGTATAAGATAGAGGCATTGCCATCAGTAAAAGTAATTGTTTCGTCAAAAGAGACTCGATCTCTGTCTTTAAATATTAACAAAAATATTTACAAGGCGCATGCTCACTCGGCAAACTGAGCATGAGGTTGCTACTCACTGCACCGCTGCTGACGGTATGATTCAAAACATATCAAGAACGTACGCAAGCTGAAGTCTCAAACCTGACTCTTTCATCGGGCAATCCCTTCTCTTCTTCTGATCAGAAAAGCAAGAAGAAGCGATCCAAGCTCGTTAAGAGATATAACACTCCTCGCTTAAGTTTTTGTGTCTGCCAGAGCCCTGTCTTCATTATGCCGGTGCTTCTACCAGCAAGGAAAGTAGTACTGACGGACGCAAATTGGAAGTCGTGAACTCATGAGTATGAGCCGAAAACGCACCATTGTTGTTGCCCGTTCACTTGTCATGAATGATGTAGGTAATGTAACCAATACAGGGTGCAACACCAGTGGACAGAGCTCTGACGACGTGGACGTCTCCGATGTTATGTGTGTTGAACGCAAATCAGCTAAGGTGCGAGTTAAGAAACCTTCCTAAAGTCCCTAAAGATACAAGCCTAGTACCCTCCAAACCATTAGAAAACGTTTTTGCCTGTCAATCGCTTATATGTTGTTAACCCTCTGCTGCATGAACATCTTTCCAATAAAGAAAAACATTTTTTTATGCAAATATGTGTTTATTTGGGCTATTATAATATATATTTGGAAAATTTTTTTTTTTTTTTGTATATAGTTTAGAAAAAAAAAAATTAAGCCATATATGGCTCTCTATGCATATAGCTTACTTTGTGTTAAAGCTTGTGAAACAGTTTCTTTGGCATTGTAGCACAAAAATACATTACATTTCTCACAAAAAGTGTTGGAACGGAAAGAACAATCATTTTGACAAAGTTGTCTATTCTTTAGCCATTTGGGAAAATGTCCAATATTGTCCGCTCGAACAGAATTCAGTGGAAAATGGCGCTTCATTCTTTTACTGCTAGTGTTAGATAAATTCCCGACGCGAAATTGTATTATATAAAATTAAATTAAATAAAACCACTAAAAAGAAAATAAAAAAAAGACTACAAAAACGAAAACTACTTCTTTGACGAAAAAAACAAACAAAATCGCCAACTGTCAGAAATTTCCAACAAGAACAACCAGAGTGGCTATTCTCCCGGCAGTTCAATCGGGGGGTGAGTTCACTGAAAAAGAATTATACCTAAATACCTAATTAGCTTACGCTGCGTTTTCTCCGATGTCGATTTGACGGCTGCTGCAGAGTGAAATTTATGTTTTTTTTTTCTTTTCTAATTGGAAGAGAAGACGATTTATAAATCTGGTAAAATACTATTGAAACCTAGAAAAATTTCAAAAAGGGCGCCACACAATTTTACGGCTAAATTGTGAAACCGTATGGTGTACCGGACGACACCGGTCCGTTACTGAAAAAAGTAAAACCAACAAAGAAATGAAAAAGAACCACTGTTCCACGTTATAAACGCTCCGGCGGAGCTGGCCACTTTATTATGTTTAGCGAAATTTTTTTATATATTGTGACCAATGGCGTGACCCACTTTCGCGTTGTCCCGAATTGGCAATTATAGTTACGAGGTCGCGAGTCCCGTCTTTTCTCGGGAAAATTTTCGGCCGAAACCCAACCAGAAATATGGCCACCAACGCTTCCTAATGCAAACGCTCACTGATTAGATAATTACAACAGAGAAGAGAAGAAAGAAAAAAAAGCAAACTGACACCACACTCTACTTAGCTTCTTTATAGATTTTTGTTTCCTCCACGATGAATTCCGTCGTTCGGTTATATCTCCCTCCTCCTGTCCTCCGCTTTTCTCCTCGTCTCCTATAAATCCCTACTTTAATTCTACTCGAAACCACTCCGAACGTTAGCACAAAAAGAAACTTGATAAAGTTTTTTAAAAAAAAATTTTAAAATAAAAGCAAAATAAAATTAAAATAAAAGTAAAACTCCTCAAAAAGGAACAACTGGTAAGTTAGCTGGTCAACCAAGAAGTGATGACCCAAAATTTTTCTTTGTTCCAGCTCGGACGGGATTCATCTCACACATTCATAATTTCATTGGTAGTGGGTTTCCACTTATGGCGTGCAATAGACGCTCTCCTTGTGTTGGAGATTGTCCGCCATATCCCACTACCTTCCATACATACAAGCGAACCAACAGCAGACCCCATTCAGCTACAAGGAAGCATAGTTCGCCTCGATGTGCGGGTGTCTCCCTGTTACCCTTTCGCAGTTTCTCTCTCACTTCCATACTTCCACTCTTATACCCCAAACACTGAGTTTTCCGTTACTGGAAAGCCAGGTTAAGGTTGAGTGTTCGACCCTCGTCCGACCTGGAACAGAACCTCAGCTTAGGTATTGTCTTTTGAACGATCATTTGGTTTCGTTTTGATCGTCACAAAAAAATAATGTCAAAACGTTTACGAATAAATTATTCTTATCTCGCGGGATAATTATGGCGTGTATGCAACAAAAGACCGTTTATTACTTTACAACAATTTATACCTTCTTGGAGGTCCTATACTAATTGCGAGTGATAATCACAAAAAGAATACTCTAACTCTAATTCACCCTCCGATCGGGTCAATTAAGAGTTCGAATTACGGTGGGCAGGAGGAGGCAAATAACCCTTAGTCCCCCGAAACAAGCAGGTAGGCAAAGTGTCATGTCAGTGCTATAAAATTTCGCGACATTTAAACTGTCTGGTGGGATTCCGTTCAGATTTTGGGGGGGATCTTGCCGAAAGTAGGTCATTCCTTACAAAAATAGTTTTTGTTTGACATTGCAGCTGTTTTCTCCATAGTATTTTCGTGTTGGACTTGTATCTTGGTGTTTTGCTGCTGGTGTCTTTATGTTAAGGTAGTTGTTGTTGTTGTTGCGTATTTTAACTTTGAGGGTGTTTCACGGGGCGGTCCACCCACACTCCTCTGCTGCTCCTCCGTTGCTCCCCCGACGGAGTAGCGAAGGGGATCGTCACCCCCTCCCCCATCGAACCTTGCTCCCTACCGTGACTGTGGTAGTTCTGTCGCAATTGTTAATTGGAGCTTTGACTTTGGGCCGTCCACCCGTGCTCCTCAATTGCTGGACACCTGCCCCTGGCGTAAATGTTCGCGGGCGGTGTTCGCAGTGCTGTGGCGTTTTCTTCATTTCGGCCGTCCGCCTATGCTCTGATGCAAACTGTCGTACGGCCAGTATGTTGTGGGCTGCGTACTGGGTCGCGGTTTTTACCGCCGTCCTGACCCCATAACGGTTCGAGCGGACCATCGTCCGGGTGGCTCTCGATTGGGGTTTATGGCAGTGGCTGGAGCGGGACCCTCGTCCGGGTGGCTCTTTTTCGAACCCTCGTCCGGGTGACTCTTTTGGAACCCTCGTCCGGGTGACTCTTTTGGAACCCTCGTCCGGGTCTTTTGGTGTTGTGATGCGTACCTGTGGGGGTGGTACCCTCAAGGTGCGTGGAAAGTGGCCCTAAGGTTGATGGGACCTTGGTTGCCCTCCACTTTCCTGTGACCTTGGAGGTGCCACCCAAGAGAAGAAGGGATTGGGAAAGAAAAGAGGGATGGAAGGTGGGCCTTGTTGCGCGAAAATATTCCGCAACACTAGAAGGAGTACCTTCTCTGCTTGTAGTCGGAGTGGTCATAGGACGTCCCCGTTTTTTAGGTTTTCCTGCCTTGCAGAGGTGCTCAGCTATTATAAGCTTGAAGTCAAATAGCGGCATATATTCCTCTGACTTACGACGCCATAAAATCCACGAGTTGACAATACACATATCTATCATGTGGAAAAAAATTTTTTTATACCATTTTTTTGTACGCAATTGAATTCTATAAAGTCCAAGTAATGAATAGAGTAAATCAACGCCACCCATATTATAATTATAGACGTCAACTGCTTTCGGCGACTTGATTTCGATGTACTTTTTGTCGTATGTAAGTTACCGTAAAATGATTGTACATTTATTTTAGAAAATTAAATTTTATATGTAGGTACAGTGAAAGCCCTCCGTACTGGTAGCAAAAAGATCTCAAATATGTTGAAGTCGGAACAAATCATCAAAATGTCTATTGGGGAAGTCCCGGCAATTGACATTTCGAAGTCGGGAAAAACCATAAAAAAATTGAATTGGGGAATCCCGCTAATCCACATTTACATGTTGTTGTCGGAAAATTCGTTTATTCGGACTGACCTTCCCCCCAACCATTCCGAATCGAGCTTTTACTGTATATAAAGGGTGATTTTTTAGCTGGTTTGGTTTTGGCAACACTGGTTTTGACAGCTGACGTGTGTTTAGTACCTTGTGTCACTGTCAAACAGCTTCAGTTTGGTTTGCAATTTAACCATGGATCGTCTTACAAATGAACAACGCTTGCAAATTATTGAATTTTACTATCAAAATTCGTGCTCGGTTCGAAATGTTCATCGCGCGCTGCTTCCATTTTATGATCGGCATTCTCGACCTTCTGAGCAGTCTATTCGGAAGATTGTGACCAAATTTCGCACCAAATTTACTTTGTTGGACATTAAACCACCAACACGTTTACGTACTGTGCGTATTGAAGAAAATATTGCGGCCGTATCAGCTAGTGTGACAGAAGACCGCGAAATGTCGATTCGGCGCCGTTCCCAGCAGTTAGGCCTTTGTTACAGCACTACGTGCAAAATTTTGCGGAAGGATTTGGGCGTAAAGCCTTTTAAGATACAGCTGGTGCAAGAACTAAAGCCAGCCGACCTACCACAACGCCGAATTTTTGGTGAATGGGCTCTTGGAAAGCTGGCCGAGGATCCGCTTTTTTATCGAAAAATTGTGTTCAGCGATGAGGCTCATTTTTGGCTCAACGGATACATAAATAAGCAAAACAGTCGCATCTGGAGTCATGAACAGCCACACGCCATACGAGAATTACCGATGCATCCCGAAAAAACGACAGTTTGGTGAGGTTTATGGGCTGGTGGCATCATCGGTCCATTTTTCATCAAAGACGACCATGGATGAAACGATACCGTCAACGACAAACGATATCGAGCCATGATATTTGATTTACCCCAGTTGGCTGAGTTGAACTTGGTTGACATGTGGTTTCATCAAGACGGTGCCACATGCCACACAGCTCGTGAAACAATGGAAATGTTGAAGGATGAATTTGGTGAGCAGTTTATCTCTCGAAATGGCTCTGTGAGTTGGCCACCAAGATCATGCGATTTAAAGCCTCTTGATTATTTCTTGTGCGGTTATGTAAGTCGTTAGTCTATGTGGACAAGCCGAACACGATAGAAGCCTTACAGTACAACATAACACGTGGAATACTGGCCGAAATGCTCGAAAAAGTGAAGCAAAATTGGACCTTCCGAATGGACCATTTGAAACGGAGCCGCGGACAACATTTACATGAAGTCGTCTTTAAAACGTAAATGGCAAAGGCCTATTTACCGATTACAATCAAATTTTTGAATATTTGATGCCAATTTGAGTGTTTTATTCGATTTTTAAAAAAAAACTTCGCTTTAAAAATCACCCTTTACAACTTTCTACAAAAGCGTTCCTTTCCTTGTTCGTAACTTGCATTTGCTGAGAGAATTTGAACCACTCCTCTAAATTTAGGAAGTTACTTGAAGAAGTAAAGGAAGAGACCTAAACCTAATATGTCCTATATCTCAAAGACTTAAGGATCATTCACATGAGAGCGAACCGCGTACTGCGAACAGGCGAATATTCGTAAATTCTGCCATTTCTTTCACATGACAACTTTTTTTGGTCGCAGGTACCCGCGAATCTGTTTTTTTAAATGTCAGCAGCAAGATGTGTTAATTTTAAGGTTATGTTCGAACGAATTTTTCATTCGCGGATTTGTTGATCGCGTCTGTATTATGTGGATTGTGAATGAAGAGTGACAGTTCGCGGTTCGCGGCAAGAATTTTTTAATTCGCGGGATAATGTTTGTAATTGTAAAAATTTGCTATTTAAATCAATTTAGACTCTGTTTTTTTTTAAATAATATGTTAGATCAATTAAATATCAAGAAATGTGGTAGAAGCAATAGAAATTTTCTATTCATAAATACATTAACATTGATGTGTTCGCCTATCCGAAGTTCGCTCTCATGTCAACAGTCGTTTACTCTGTTTTTAAATTATTTTTTTTCATTTGGTCAGGAAAAACTTTCAAATTAGTCAGAGGAATTTATTTGGAAAATAGTGGCAACTGTGCATGAATCAAAATTTGTAATTACAAAGTGCACGATAACACAAAACATAATTGCCAATTTATATCTGTTGCAAATCATTGTTCGTCAATGCAGACAAATCGTTATGAAACTCCGTCGATGGATAACACAATCAAAACAATGCAAATTTGCAATACAATTGAATATCCATTTACAATGCGTTCACGTTTGTGCATGAACCGCCCTTCGGTTGCAGATTTATTTATCGATTTGTATTCCAACCTCAAAGTGCTGTGCTTTCCGCTAAGGGCTCTCCTTCCATCAGTGGAGGTAAACGAATTTGTGTTTGTCGAACACTCTGGTGAGAGATAGAGAGGAGAAGACGAAGTGTCCTCCTTTTTATATTTGCAAACTTAAAATCCCTTTGTACGGATAAATATAATTTATCTCGCAACGAGACACTATGTAAATGCGAAAGGGTTCCTCTGTAAGACGATTTTAATTTAAAGTTTAGTGTGAGTTTTTGTTGTTGTTTCTATTTTTTTTTTGGTTAAAATAATATCCCTCTTTTGGGTTGGGAAATAAAATTTTCCATATAACCCTAAGTTGACCTTGTCATCATATTGCCGGCTCTACTGGTTAATATTCAGCCGCTTCTGGCTGAGAAAATGAAATACTTTAAAAGAAGGATAGTGAGGGTTTATTTTTAAATTCCTTTTCCACTTTCTTATGGGGAAAGGTGGACTGATTTAGCACCTCTTACACCATTGAAGCAGAGAAAAAAAAGGGTCGTTTGCTTTATTTTATGATTCATGGTGAAAAGAAATAAATAATAGAAAATCCTTACATAAAACTAACATCCTCATTTACTGACATGTCAACCCGCAGTGCGTGCGAACTACTAAATTTAGTGCGAGTTTTTTTCTATTCTTTTTATCCTTTGAGGGATTGTTGTTTATTTATTTTTTTTGTGTTCTCTTTTAAATGAGGAAATCGATTTCTTTACAAAAACGATATTGACACGTGTTATGGGGCAGAGGCTACTGAAATGAGTTGACAATGACAACATGTGTAGCGAAGTATCTGAGTCCTCCCAGACAAAGGTCTAAAAAGGATCACCATTAATTCTGATCACATTTTCTGTAGCACAATGTCAAGTTCATTTAGTAATTGGCTGCGCTGATGATTTGACCTTAAATGGCAGTCAAGAACGATTACGTTTTTTATTAGTATCTATTACCAAATGTTAACGGTTTAACAAATTGAATGCACTTTGACTGAAAATAGGAAATTGTGTGGTTTTGGGAGCGTGTATTAATTTTTGGGTGTTTTTTTGTTGGGAAAAAACGGATCTTCAAAGCTGACCACCTCGAAAGAGGAGAGGAACAGAATGTGGTAGTGGAAAGCACTTTCAAAGGCCGAAAAGTTCCCGTAGACAGGGAAGATAGGGTGTTTGGCTTTCAGTTTGGTTGCAGGGTTACCTTAGTTCGTATGATAAATCGGCATAAATCAGAGAGCAATACCATAAGGGCTACCATCTTCTAAATCAAAATAAATTCCTCACCAGCAATCCGTTAGATGATGGGCTCGTTTTTTGAAGGTATCCCCAGTAGGCCTAATCCGTTTTTACATTGTTTTCCTGTAGGAATGGTAATAGGATTATACAATTCAAAATAGTGCGGATATGGGCTATGGTTTAATATTCTGGATTGGTGAAATGACGAAGGATTGCACTTTTAAAGTTGTTTATACAGGGTGTTTTTTTTAGAGGTATAGAACTTCGAATTGAAATAAAACACAAGAAAATCGATTTAATGTCCATCAATTTGACTTTATTGGAGCATTTGGGGCTGTATGTCGGCAATAACGCCACGAATGTTGGCTTCCAAGTCCCCTAACGTTTCTGGTTTGTTGGCGTAGGCGAGCGACTTCACATATCCCCAAAGAAAATAATCCAATGGTGTCAAATCACACGATCTTGGTGGCCAATTGACAGGTCCATTTCGCGAAATTATGCGCTGATCGAATGTTTCCTTCAATAAATCAATTGTGACGCGCGCTGTGTGGCAAGTAGCGCCATTTTGTTGGAACCACCACATCTCATCCACATTCATGCCATCCAATTTGGGAACAAAATAGTCGGTTATCATGGCTCTATACCGGTCTCCAGTAACGGTAACTGACTCTCCAGCATCATTTCGGAAGAAGTATGGCCCAATGACTCCACCAGCCCATAGAGCACACCAAACAGTCAGTTTTTGTGGATGGAATGGCGTTTCAAGGGTCTCATGTGGATTCTCTTCACTCCAAATGCGGCAATTTTGCTTGTTGACGTAGCCATTCAACCCAAAATGAGCCTCATCACTGAACAACATTTTCGCGGTCAACTTCGCGAACTGAACCATGATTTTCGAAATAAATTTGCACAATTTGGAAGCGTTGTTCAGGCGTCAATCTATTCATGTTGAAATGCCAAACCAAACTAAACACAAATCACTTGACAGCTGAAACTTAAAACCAACTTAAAGTTATAAATCTCTAAAAAACACACCCTTTACTACCAGTCAGACACCTTAGTTTTACCGTCTTTTTAAGAGAGATGAGAAGGAGCTTCAGTGATGTTCGCCGCTCACCACGTCAGCCCCGAAAATCTACCACCTGATGCTAGCAAAGGCCAGACAACTGCAGAGAAAGCGCTCGCTGTGTCATCCTCCGCACCGCAACCAGGACAGGTGGTGGTGTTGCTTACGCCCAACACATTTAAGTGTTTAGCAAAAGCTTGGTGGCCCGAAACGATATCTGCAAGCAGCCTGCAGTCGATTCTTATAGATAGAAGAAAAGACGAAGACCCTTTTCAAATGTTCGAGCGCAATAGTTTGGTCAATCTGTATCCAACGCAGTCGCACCACCGAAACTTTGTGCGCGAGAAACCCAAGTATCAAAGGAACACATGACTATAGGCAGATGCAACGCAAGTTCGGGTCCTGATAAAACTTCTTCTGAACCTTGCCTTGCAAGCTCGTCGGAGATCTGATTTCCCCGTCTTCAGCCTTCCGACCAAAATCAGAGAAAGCTTGAGTTCCAGCACTAACTTGGACGAGGTAAGAGGGCTTAGCAGCGCTTTTAATGCAACTTAGCTGTCACTGCAAATGCAAATAACTCTATCCTTCCACCTATGTTCACAATATAGCGCAAAGCCATTAGAATGGCAAAAAACTCCGCTTGGGAAAAAGACGCGTTTTCTACCCAAGCGATAGTAAAGTCTTAAGTCATCGCGTTCCACAAAGACTGTTCCTGTCCAGTTTTGGAGCCATCTGATACGATGGCATTCAGTACATGGTTCAGAGTCTGGCCGAAGCCATTTCGTTACCTGAGGAGAGTTGACGTGGTAGTTTTGTCCCAGATGGATTTCTGGTGTCATTGCATCAGTACCATAGTACCAAAAGTATGGTATGGTAAGGTACCTATATTGAATTTTTTTGGCGCATGCCCTGATCTCTCTTGGAGCTTACTTCTAAATCTCCATCTAGCAGCTTACTTTTACAATGATCTTAACGATCTAAACTCGACCAATCAAAAATGTCTCTCATCCTTTAGAAGCAGCTTAAAATGTTTCAAAGAGTTGGCAGGAACTTCAGATCCACGTGGTCCTTACATAGGTCTTTCCTAACCTAACCTCAACCTAACCTACAACTTATTCATTTAAATAAAATTAAAAGTTTTATATTATTGTTTCTTCGTTTTTCCATCCCAAAAAGGAGTAAGTTCACCACTGAGGTCATATTTTGTTAATTTAACTGGTGATCCATTAAAAGATGTTCGCCTATTTATTCTTTTGATGACAACGATGTTCGGTGTATGGTGTTCATTTTCAAACATAGAACTGATAGGTTAATGGATGTAATGTATATTTACTCAAAAGAAACCTGGACCTTTGCCCTTTTTAGCATTCAATTAGGACGTAAAATAATACTTTAATTTCTCAAGTCAAGTTTCTGTGGAGAAAAAGTTACCTTAGGCTCTTGAAACACGAACACCAGGAATTTTTATACATTCCTGTAACATACCCTATCAACATCCTGTTGATATCCCTAAACTTTTTATACTCTCTCATCGCTTAGCAAAAAATTCGAAATTCGAAAGCCCCTAATTTAAGCAGGGTGCTGGTGCCCCAATTAAATATAAATTACAAGTGACTAGGTAACTCTTTGTAGAAGTTACAACATAATTGGAGCTATTTTCCAGTCATCCTTGCCCTCCTATGTGCATTAATTAATCATTCGGACAGCAAAATTTATGTCACTGACTTTGCACTCTCATAATTTTCTGCAAAGGAAAAGAAAAATTGTAATTAAAAATTTACTTGTTAACCACCTATTGAGTTGTTTCGTCCTCTCTCTGGCATAGCCATTCAAGCGCCAACTGCATTAGTACAAAGTAGGTCATCTTAGTGTGGGGGAAGGTCTACATTTAACATGCCCAAAGCCGACATAATTTATACTTGCACGCATACCTACAGTTGAAATCATCGTAATACCTCTTTTGGAATGCAGCCAGAGTGTCCCTTTGTTGGAAGAATAATGTAACTGTCGTCCAAGATACACGTTAGTAGCGTCTCCTTCTTCTAAGCTATGCGGAAATGGTCCTTTGTGCCGAAAGAATTCCGAAATATGGCAATATTTAGGCAATGAAATTTATTTGGACATTAGCTTATTAGTTGGGAGGAGGGTGAATTAAAAAAGAAATCAGAGAATTAGTTGTCCTTGAGATAAATTTTATGGAAATTGGGTTCACATTTTGCGGCATAAATTTGAGAAGCTAAAGTCATTCATCAATGACGAATGGAAAAAAAATTCCTTAGGACTTATTTGTGACAACAAATGGATTTATTTCATGATTGGTTAACTGACACACAACATCAATCTTCCAAGCTGAAGTTTATGCGATTGAACTATGCGCAAGAGATTGCTTAAGATGTAATCTCAGATTTGTATGTATACATTCCCTCAGACAGTCAAGCAGCACTCAAAGCTCTTAACTGCTACAAGTTCAATTATCTACTTGTTTGGAACTGTCTAACTATTTTAAAACAACTCACGTCCCATAACAGAGTGACTCTTTACTGGGTCGCAGGACACGAAGGAATTCTTGGTAATGAAGAGGCCGATGAGCTAGCACGAAAAGACTCTGCATCCCCTTTCATCAGCCCAGAGCAGTTCTGTCATCATATCAAATTTGAACTGAACACATGGGAACACAAATGCGTACATTCCAATGGAATGTCCTCCTTTAAAGGATTACTCCATGCAAACAAATTCATTGGCTTTGCGCTATTCATTTCCTCTCTCTGAGCAAACTTGATACAAAGATCGTAACTGACTTCCTAACAGGTCACTGCGCCCTGAACCATCATCTTATGAAAATGGGAAAAATTTCTACAGATCTGTGTCGACTCTGTCTAAAGCAACCAGAAACGGCAGAACACATTCTAATAAATAAAGGACTCACAGAACCCCAGGATATTGCCAAATCATCGGTCTCAACAATCGTAAGGTTCAAAGACCTAGGATTGTCGCCAGACCAACTTACTTACTAACCTTATAGGAAGCACAATAGATCTATTCTTGATCGTAGTGCTAATTAGACCCATTCTTTTTTTTAAAAAAAAATTGTTGTATATGGAGGGAAGACAAAAACCTTCTTTAAGACGGCAAAATCTCCACAGTGCCAGAGACGGAAAAGGATATCTATACAGAAGGACAGAAACGTCTTCTCAGAGTTCTGTTAAGCTTTTAATGTGTGCACTTAGAAACTTTGTTTTTAAATTTAAGTTGGTACAGCTATACAGAGGTAATGTAGGTGCCCCTTTGGAGATGCATGTAGACTATCAGCTGGGTTCATTTCAGGAACTATTTAAGACAAACCTGTTTTAGTTTAAGAAATAAACCGCTCTTACTATAGCTCTTGGGCAGTCTCCCTTTTCTATTCCTCAGATCCTATAGATCATGAAAGAAGTAACCATCTGCTGTTTTTAAGGTCTCTACAGTCGCATAGCAGGTACCCAATTAATTCAATTTTCTTCAGTAGTTGGTAAGCAATATGCCCAACCACTTCGCTTAAATCGTAGGACTTTGATGTACCTAACGATAGTTGAAGCCGATGATTGGACAATGTAATGTTGAAACATTTAAGCCTGGGATGTGTTCTGCTGCTATGGCTGGTCAAGGCGAGTCTGCACAGGTCTGTAGAACTTTTTCTCATTTTATTTAGATGATGGTTCAAAAATGTCAAAATGTCCCCTAAGCTGAAAGGAAGGCTCTACACCGCAGTTTTGTGTCCGGCGCTCACATATGGTTCACAATGCTGGAGAATGTAAAAAAGTATGATGGCACGTTGACAACAGCTGAGATGAAGATGCTTCGGAGTACCAAAGCTTGATCGAATTAGAAGTTCCAGAATCCGAGGAACCCTTCACGTCAAAGAACCCATCTCGAAGAAATTGGAGCACGACAAACTCAGTTGGTATTGTCATATTCAAAGGAAGGAACCTACGAACCCCGTCAAAAACGCAGTTGCAATCACACAAATGCAGAAACACCAGCATTTTATTGGCCTCAATGATTAAGTGATCCAAAATCGCGATGCCTGCAGCTATTTTTGAGGTCGAACCGGCGAACCCCACAGGTAGGTAGGAATGCAGTGAAGATTATGATACCAGTAATCCTGATCATAATCTCGTCGTTCAATTATGCTTCAGAGCGCAGAGGTCCAGAGTACCGGAATGAAGCGAATGGGGCGAGAATACAGTTGTAAGAGATGATGAGCTCGCCATATACACCGACGGTTACCAAATGGATATCGGCACAGGAGCAGGCATCTTCTGTGAATCCCTAGAATTAAGCAAATACTTTAGAATCAACGACTGTAGCGTTTTTCAGGCGGAAATAGCTGCCAGTATCCAGGCTGCCGCAGAACTGAAAAGACACTGCTTTGCAAACAGGACCATCACCTCTGACAGTCAAGCGGCCTGCATTGAGGCCATGCAGTCAGATGTGGTGAAATCAAGGGCTGTGAATCAATGCAGGTTGTCATTGGACAAGATATCATCTAACACAGTAATTTTGTGCCTGCAAAACACACTGATATCCCGGATAACGAAGAAGCGGACTAGCTTGGAAGATTGGGATCGAAGATGAACGCATCACTGGCACTCGAAGCAATAAGTACACCGCTTAGCATTATTGTACGAAGAATCAGTCTTCATCAGAAATTCAGTCTTTGCTAAGAACGAACCTACGAAAGAGCTGGACCACAAATTGCTGGTCTAAGTGAGCCGTGACTGCCGTCACAAGAGAATCCACCAAACCGAATTATATGCAGGCCCCGACACCCAGTAAAGGGATACCATATAAACCGCTGAAATCTCGTTTATTTATTCCTTGCACAGTTTCACCACTATAAGCTCGAGCAAGTCCATGGCCGATTGGATGTCAGAGTATATGGTAATGCTTTATTTTGTAAAACCACGTTTTTTAACCTCTTTATTTCAGCTTGAAAGACCCTGCAGTCGTTACTAATCCTAAAATAATTACTAAGTCCCAGAGTTTCAGATTGGCTGCACCAGTATCGATGGAACCGAGCGTCGGTATATAACGGTCCTTGGAAAATTGAAAATAATAATTGAATCTTTAAAAAAGGACATCTTTGGAAAATGTCCCTCAAATTGCAGCATTGCTAGTATTTAATGCCATTGAAGCAAGGCAAAGCTTATCATTTTTAACTCGTGTCAAACGAATAAATTCGGAATAATTGATCGCTGCGCCACAAACTGGAACCATGAAATTGATGACAAGGTGTCTTTGGGCATTGGAAAAATTGTGGAGTAAAATTCAAATGAATGGATTGATTTTTATGCCTAGACACTATCCGCAATTTGTCCAAACACACAAAACGACACCTTAAAAGAATGAAATATAACAAAAACACAAGGTCACACGTGACGAAACGAGGGACCCCTCATCAAAGAAAGCTGCGATGAAACTGGCTCGCAAACTGACCACCAACTTTGTGAAGCAACAACCTTCTCCCTCTATCTCATAAAATATATAAAGGTTCCAATAACTTACTGACTTGCGATAAACAATGATGTAACAAATGCAAGATCAACCCAAAATTCAGCGCTACCGTACCGTTTCCGCCAATTCCCATGTAAAAAGGCAGAATGAACGCGAGTAACTTTAAGATTTAATTAAAATTGAAGTTGTAAATGTAATCAATTTGTCTTAGCAAACAATCTATTTCAAATATTTATAAATTCAAAGATGTTGGCTGCAAAACTTGTAATTGATTGGAACATACCTATTGAGATTTAATATGGCGAATTAATTTTATTTCCGTTATGTTGATAAGGGGGCAGTGTGCGTGAACGTAAGATATGTCTGTGCATTGATGTGTGAAATTCTCGGAAGATGCAAAAAGGAAGGGATCGTCTAAATATAGGAAATGGACAATCACGGAGTTGGGACTCTTTGTCATACACCAGGGCGGGTTGGCCTAACATGTCATCAACATCTGGGTAACCAAGTTTGACTTTACATTGTGGAGACGAAACCGCGTGATTGGAGATCTCTCTTCAGCAAAAGCAGACTTGAATTGGAAATGTACCCAGGGTAGGCGGAGCCAATAAAATCGCATGCAACAGCAAAATTTTACGACTGTAAGGGGTCAGTGACTTTATCACAAAATCAGCTGTATAAAAATGGTTCATAACGTACCAACAGAGCTGACTTTGCAAGGAAATATTAAAAATTAATTAGGTATTCTTTAGAAAACCCTTGAGAAATAAAGTTGATATCATAACGTTTAAGGCACACCGGTCACTCATCGTTTTGACTAATACTGCACATTGGCCCGGAGTGATCATACACCACTCTTCGTGCACTATTTCCCAAAGCGTGCTTTTATTGCGGGGTTTTCGTGCTGCAACTGCCCTTTTTATAATATCCCATAGAGAATCTATTTTCTATTTAAGTCAGAACTTTGAGCAGGCCACTGGAGAACTTTAATTTTCTCAGTGTCGAACCAAGACTTAACAACCCGCGAGCAGTACTTTGGGTCGTTGTCCTGCGGAAATGTCCACGCAAGTGGTAAATTTTCCATATAATAGACATTTAGATGGTTATTGCTGAAGTTTTTGTACATTTCACCTGTCATTTTGCCATTAATCTTGACAACTGGACCCACACCACATGAGATGAAACATCCCCAAACCATTACCGACGAGCCCTCAAGATTGACAGTTTTCTTTATGTACTTCGGGTTCAATTCTTTCCCGTCGTTTCCGAAGACGTTGAACTTGGACTCATCACTCCAGATAATTAAAGCCCAGAATTTTGAGTCCTTACGCCGGTGTTCATTTTCATGAGCGAATTTTAACCTTTTTGCAATATTTTTTTTGACACGTTAGGTGTCAAATCTTCGCAATTCCAACATAAATTGGCAGTACACGTCTTATGGGAAAGCTTTTTCAAAATCAGTAACGTACCACATTTTTCTACCATACTAACTTGAAAGAAACCCCTCATAAAATGTTTACCCTCCAGTGAATTTCCAATTGCATCTGACGTAGATCCACCACGTCTTATTCAGCTCACATGTGAACTCAGATGAGTAATTATACAGATAGTCGACTCAGCATACCTCTGTCCCTTTGAACCTCCCAAAAAATTTTAAAAATGGAGAAAAAATCCTCTCTTAAATGTTCAATCTGTGAATACGTGTGAGCCAGCCAAATAAAGTACGGAGGCGTTGATGTGTCAAAAATATGTCATTAGGGCGGGCAGTTTTGAAAGAATTCCAAATGACAACAAAAAACAGCTGATTATAGCGGATGTGTTGGGGAAGTGCTGCGAAGAATTGAGTTAACGTAGTTCAAGTTTAATAGATATTTTAGTTGAAATGTTTATAAAAAAAATAGTTAGGTATATAATAAATAATGAAGTTGTTGCAATTAAATGTGAATATTTTTTGTGTTTATAAGAAATATTTCTCAATTTGTTATCTGCCTTAAAATAAACATACTTGGGTTGGTATATTTTTTCCATTTTGGTTATTAGAGTGAGATAAAATGTATATATTATTTATAATTGCATGAATATTACTAAATTAGTAATGTTTGGGTGCAAAATATTTATAGTTAATAATTTTGGATTAGTATTTTATGCATATTAAATTCTTTGGTTGTTTTATTATGTTCTCATTGAACATATGAAGGTTTAATATATTTATACACATATTCGGAACGTTCATATGAGAGCGAGCGAGCGAATTGACAAACTGCGACGAAATAGCTTTAAATGCATTTTTTAAAGACAAAATGTAGACTTGACTACTATTTCAATTCCAAGATTATAATCGTGCTGCATCATGCATTTTCTTTGAATTGGAATAGTGAATAGCGGTCAACAAAATAGCACAGTGAATTTATGGAATACTATGTTAAATTATTGAAATGGTCAGTAAACTAATCACGAGTTACTTATTAATTTTATTCATTGGGCTTTTATTTATTTTACCTACAATTTTAGTCATTTTAAGGAATATTTCATTAATTCACTGCTCAAATATTTATCGCACCTTCCATTTAAAAATTATTTAATTTTAATTATTTTACTCGACATTCGACAAATCAACCAACAAAATAATTTAATTATTACTGACAATTTAAAACTGCTAAATTAGTTTAACTGCCGGCAAACAAATGATGAAAATCCTTATTTTATGTTTACGAAACTGCTTAAAAATGTTTACCCAAAAAATATGTTTGCTAGGTAAAACAAAAATAATACATAATAATTCAAAACAATCAACAACATTTTATTCTTTTGCAAATTCATTATAAATCGTCGCATGTTATTACGATGTTGTTGGACACAGCCCAGTTTTGACTTTTAATATGTCAACATGAGATCTTTTCCAAAATGGATTCTTAAGCGCAGAACGAACACAGTACTGTGCCTTTTTGAAGCAAATAAAAAACGATAGGCGGGAGAGCCAAAAATCCTCTCAGTCGACTATCTGTATAATTACTCATCTGTGCATGGAAGTGTGCACTGGCCTGTGGCTGCTGCTATTCAACGATCAACGGCCATTTAATCGATGTGCATTCAGAGTTACCAATTTTCGTGGAGGTCATGTTTTGATCTTTGAAATTTCTTTTAATTTGTGGCGGATATGTTAAAATGCAGAGGTCTCAAAAGTAAAGTAGATGATTTCAATAAGTGTGCCATCAGGCAAATTGTGCATCAGTTTTTTCCAAATAACGAACTTACGACGCTGGATAAAATACTGCATAAGGTAGGATGCAATGCAAACATCACTAAAATTAGCAGGTCTTCTCTGCATACGGTTTTAAAAATTGATTTGCCCATCGTCAGCGAAAGAGTGTTCTTTTGGAAAGAACGGATATAATAACAGAAAGTTAAATTTGTTTTAGTTTTTATTAATAAAAATTTCAATATTTTTAGGTTTTTGCTGATTTGAAATCCTTAGTCCGGAAACCCTGTAAGAGCTTTTGTTAGAATAGCACCTTACGGAAAAGAGAAGAGTGCGAATGAGAGGCAAACATCCCTATTTTCCCTGTATTGCCAATTTATGTTGGACAGAGTATAGTGGCTTTGGATTTCGGCTCTTATTTCAGTTGAGATGACAAATTTTACTGATCCTTACCACTTTGCGATCCTCAGCTTTTGTGGTCGTTCGAGGTCTCTCTCGTGGTAGATCATCAAAGGTGGCATTTTTTTTAGAGTGCTTAATGGCATTGTTAAATCTTGGCACGAGTGAAGCTTAAAAACTCCGAAACTTTTCCAACGCTTTTCATTTGGTTTCCCATGTTAGCTTTCGTTCGGCTGGAGTGGAGGTTTTATTAATTCCCATTGTGGCAATATATTTCTTTTTTTTGTGCATTTAATATAATAAAAAAATATTTAAATCAAACACATTAAATAGTGCTCACTCTTCGTAAAGAGTCGACTTACCTCTTTTGAAATAAATGGCTTAATTATATGAGCACTTACGCGTAACACTAATGAGTTTTTTTTTGCTCCGAAATAACGGTAATTAACAGTCAAGCGATAAAAACAAACAAAAAAATGCAGTTGACAATAATGCAAAAAGTATTCCTGTGGCCTAATTATGTGCGTACAAGTATATATTTTGGTTGATTTCATTAATATGCAATTCAAAGTTTTGTGATATAAGCAAACACCTGATGCCACCACTCACTTTGGCTGATAGAAATATGGCAGAACTGTAAAAAACAGACACGTTAAACTGACTAACATTTCTCGTAAACAATATGTTTAATCTTCCCGTGAAAAACTCAAAAACATTCCAGTTAAACAATGAACCATTGACACCAACTCATCCTCTATAATTCGATCAACAGGTGACTGTTAGCTTCTGGAAAATAGTTTCCTAAGCGACATTGATTGACAGTTGTGGTGAGTGTCGAGAGTAAATCCCCCTTGTGAATGATTTTGCACGTTCACCGGAGGTGACACTAAACATACTGCGTTTGTTGGCAGCTACAAACTATTTCGGTGCGTCACACTGGTGTTTGCTTACAAAATGATTGATTGATGTTGTCCTGTCCGGTGAACAGTTGGGCTGCGAAACTATATACCGCAAACTTACCTTACTAAACTTCTGAGTGTGTTTTGTCCAGAAACAACTTTTCATTAAAAATAGAGCACAGACTTAATGAATGTGTTTGTGCCTGGCTACTGCACGTTCATGGGAATGATCTTAATGTCGCACGAGACAGGTAGATTTTATGTGAGTCAGAAAGAAAAATATAGTTTGCACCAAGAATCCACCGAAAATCCTCTTTCGATTTGAATTCTCGCTATCACTTTTGACTTTTGACAGAATCCTCATTTGAGATTTGTGTTGGAAGAGTGAAGACCGAATACAGGTACTAGAGAGCACAAAAGTATTCGATTTTCCAAGAGAAATTTTGTTTTGTTTCAGATTTCAGCGTTCCCCGCCATTCAACTTGCTTTCATTCTTATGAGACTTTTTTGTGTGTGTAGCCATGACGGGTGCAGCGGCTTAGTGGTTAAGTACGTTGGACCACTAAGCGAGAGGTCGCCGGTTCAAATCCCGACCTGTACCACCTGAAAGTTTTTATTCCCTGCCCCACCTCTTGCGAACGTCTGACAAACAACCAAGAGTAAGAAATGTCATGAGAAACTTCTCAAAAATAAATTGCCGTTCGGAACCGGCATTAAACTGTAGGTTCCGCCATTCGTGTCAAAAATATAACTTCGCACACACAATGATTGGGGAAGCTAGGCTTTAGGTTCTGTATGGACCGTTTACGCCTACAGGGTCCGCCATCTAACGGTTTTTTTTCAACTAGTGCTTATTTCGCGAATGGTAACACTTAGCTCATGTCTGATTTGACAGATAATTAGTTTTATCCTTCCGCTGAACGAATATGGTTGTGTATACGCTTGAACAACGCTGGGAAATATTGCTACATAGCAAAATAGAGAAGATGCCGATTTTGCCAAAAAAAAATCATCTTTTCAGATGAAGCTCATTTTGAACTTGGCGGGTATGTAAACAAGCAAAATTGTCGCATTTGGGGCACAGAAAACCCGCACGCATACATTGAAAAGCCGACTTACCCAAAACGAGTCACTGTTTGGTGCGGATTTTGGTCCAGAGGCATAATTGGGCCATTTTTCTTCGAAAATGAGCAAGGTGTGGCCGTTACAGTCAATGGCGATCGTTATCGGGCCATGTTGAACTAATTTTTGTTCACAAAAATTGAAGAGGAGGATATTAGTATTGTTTGGCATTTCATAATGGAAAGCCTTACGCGTGAACAACGTTTACAAATTGTTCAACTTTATTATGAAAATTCACGTTCTGTGAGGAATGTGTTTCGTGCACTTCGCTCAACTTATGGTCAACATAATCGGCCTACTGAGCGTACTATTCGCAACACCATCACCCATTTTGAGACCCAGCATTCATTATTGGATAATATTCGACCGAATAGACCACGTCCAGCACGCTGTGAAGAAAATATAGCGGCCGTAGCTGAGAGTGTACACGAAGACCGTAGAGAGTCGATTCGGCGCCGTTCGCAGCAACTCGGACTGACGTATGGAACGACTTGGCGCATTTTACGTCAAGATCTTAAATTGAAAGCGTACAAAATACAGCTTGTGCAACAACTGAAGCCGCTCGACCTTCCCAAGCGACATCGCTTCGCTCTATTGGCTCTTGAAAAGTTCCAAGAAGATCCGACGTTTTCAAGGCAAATTTTGTTTAGCAATGAGGCCCATTTCTGGCTCAATGGGTATGTAAACAAACAAAATTGAAGAGCAACCTGAATAGATTGAAGAACTGCCACTTCATCCAGAAAAAACAACGGTTTGGTGTGGTTTGTGGGCCGGTGGAATCATCGGTCCATATTTCTTTAAAAATTATGCCGGTGCGAACGTAACCGTCAATGGCGACCGTTATCGTGCCATGATAACCGACTATTTGATGCCTGAAATTGAAGCTCGTGATCTCGGCGACATTTGGTTTCAGCAAGACGGCGCCACTTCCCACACATCGCATCAATCAATGGACTTATTGAGAGAACATTTCGGTGAGCACATAATTTCACGTTTTGGGCCGGTCGATTGGCCACCAAGATCGTGTGATATGTAAAGTGAAAAGCTTATGCCGACAAACCCGCTTCGATTCAGGCCTTGGAGGAAAAAATCACGCGGGTCATTCGCCAGTTACCAGTCGAAATGCTCGAACGAGTGATCGAAAATTGGACTCAACGGATGGACCATCTGCGACGTAGCAACGGCCAACATTTGATAGACATAATCTTCAAAAAATAAATGCCACAGAATGTTCTTTCAAATGATAATAAACATTCTCCATTAAATTTGAATTTTCTGTGTTTTTTTCTTTTAAAAAGTAGGGAACCTCGAAATGGATCACCCTTTATATTGAATGAAAGTCATTCCCATGAACGTGTAGCCAGGCACTTTGTGCACTTCATTCCAGGTGAGCCTCAGAGTGTCGACGAAGATATTTTACGAAGCATTAATCGTGGAAACATTGTCGAAAATGGGAGAACGCATGCACTATTTCCAGGATCTATTGATTTTACTGCAGTACATTAGGTTCGAAGGACGAGTTAAATCCTTATAAATCACCCGATACACCAACTCTGTTGTGTTTTGCTAATAAATCACGAATATTAGCTTAGCTGCGGTACCTACCTGGTTGAGAGAGAAAGAGAGAGAGAGAACGAATTCCTGCTCGAATTGATTCCATAAAATCTCGCACTCCATAATGTTAAACTTGTCCTAATTTTGCACCACAAAACTAAAGCCACTTAAAGTTCTATAACTATACCCTTTTGCGGTATTTTTTTTTACTTACAATTTCCCCCTAGTGACACAATTAATTCTATAGAAATTCACAGGACATCCAACACTGACTCCTTTCTATGTGTAAATTGATATTTGTCTCGTAACTTTCCACCGTCTCCATACAAACAACATTTAAATTTCGTCCCGTTTTTACTTGGAAGTATCTTAAGCCATTATTTTGGGGAATTTAATTTGGAAAGTTTTCAACTCCACCAAAAGTAGAGGCGAAAAGGACTTTTCTTCTGATGGCATTCGCGCTGATTCAATTTGCAAGGTGGTATGTAGGTATTTGTCGAACAGGCAAACTTTAGTAATTGATAGCGACACTGCATGACCTTATCGAGAATTAAGGGGAGTGCCATTCCGGCTGAACGGGTTATTCCTAAAATTCGTGAATATTTGTTGAAGCATGAAAATCGCGCGACTCTCATCGATGAAAGTATTCCAAATTGAAAGAAATTATGGACTACTACCTAAATAAGTTTGCGTTTGTGCCTAACTTAACGTTCGATAATTATTATGGAGTAAGATGCTTAAATTGGCGCCATGGGAGAAATGGAAAGAAACAAAAAACAAAAATGCCAACTTCCAAGGATCACCATGGATGAGTGTAACGATTACATCAATGGATACAAATCGATTGGTAAATGTTCGTATTCGCCCACTGTCAATTCGCTGTGATGAATGGCTTCGGCATCGGCATCGGCAGTGGTGGTGAACTCGTGTATATGGGTAAAAGGATCTCAAAAAGCATGTCGTCTTGCGCTGGGTTATAAGGATATTCATTGGGAGTATCATATTGCTATGCAAAGCTATTTTTAGCATCTAAACCTCTTGGCGTTCCAACGAACAGACCACAGAAGTGTGTCTGTTTTCAAATACATAGCTACAGAAACAAAAAAAAAAATGTCCTTAGTAATGACACAGGCGTTAAGTGCGTACACGACTCTGGTGGAATAAAAAAATACCTAAATAAAATCACGTTCTTTACTATACGACGGAACTACAGTTTATTCAAACAGTTAAGTGAAGCAGATACTCTTGAACAGCAGGGGGGAGGATATACAAACATAAATCGATGGAGATGGCACAGTGAAGGAAATTATTTCATGGCGAAGCACTATGTTTGCATCAAATATTTACAAAACGTAGCGTGATAGTGTCGACCTAGATATTTTACTTTCAAAGGAGTTTCGTTAAAGCCTTTTATAGGTTTTCTGCAAAATTTATTTCAGAAACTTTTCTTTATATTTAGGCTGATTGATTGCTTTGAGACGGTGGAATCTATCTATCTCTGGATCGCAACAGCGAGTTTTAAGTCGATAAGATAACCAGAACTTCGTTTGAAGGACCAATCCGTCGCCGATGGCAGAGAGTTTATGCAAAGCACTGAAAGTAGGTCGGCATACTTGTTTTTATAGATAAAATCTTGGATTTGGATTAGAAGTTGCTGCCCATTTTGCTAATCAAGATCAAGATCCCAGATTAAAAGCCTGACGTACAGGGTTTTTCAACAGGGGCGCTACAAAAGTAGAGCGACAGGGGCAGCAAATGACGCCATACTTCTTGCCGCTCTTTTGACATTTCTCTTCAGGAAGGTTTGCCATTTCATTATGGAAAGATATACGAGCCAACAACGAGTCGAAATTATTAAAATTTACTACCGCAATTCGGAGTCGTCTTAATCGTCCTAGCAGATCAACAATTGAGCGTCTAGTGGAAAAATTTGAATCCACAGGCACAGTACAAAATGTTCCTGTGCCGGTGAGATAAAGAAGTGCCCGTAGTGTCGAGAATATTGCTCCCGCTGAGGCTTCAGTTGAAGAAAGCCCAAATGTGTCTCTCACACGTCGTTCTCAAGCGTTGGGCATCTCTGTCGAATTTTTTTGAAAAGATCTTGGCCTACATCCTTACAAGATTAAATTGGACGCAAGAATTTGACCACCAGAAGCGTCGGTTGCTCGTGAATTGGGCTGAGCAACAACTTGAAAATGATTCGGATTTTCATCGAAAAATCATCTTCAGCGATGAGGCTCATTTCTGGCTAAATGGCTTCGTCAATACACGAAATATGCGGTATTGGTCAGGCAGCAATCCACACGTACTCCATGAGTCATCATTGCATCCCGAAAAAATTACGGTTTGGTGTGTTTTATGGACCGGTTTTTTAAGACCGACACATTACTGTGAATAGAAATCGCTACCGTTCAATGATAACCGAATATTTTTGGCCCCAATTGGATGATATGGACTTGGGGGACATGTGGTTCCAACAGGACGGCGCCACAAGCCACACAGCGAATGTCACAATCAGTTTATTGGGAACCAAGTTTGGAGAACGAGTCGCTTTACCGCCTCGGTCGTGCGATTTGACGCCGTTAGACCATTTCCTGTGGGTCTACGTCAAGTCTATGGTCTATGCCAACAAGCCAGCGACGATTAATGAACTTCGTACGAATATCGAACGTGAAATTGCAGCAGTATCTGCCGATTTATGCTGGAAAACCGTCGAAAATTGGTTTCAGCGTCTGGACTTCTGCAAGCGTGCCCGTGGTGGCAATGCAAAAGAAATCGAGTTCCACACATAATGGCATCGAACGTACTTTCACAGGAATAAAGAATTTCATTGATATCCAAAACCGTTTTTGTTTTATTTAAAAAAAAACTTTTGTTTGAAAACTCTTATTGAAAAACCCGATATTATTTATCGTATCGGCTCCGCCAGGCCACGTTTTGAGTTGACTCGGGTGTCATCAAATAAGTATTAAATAAATGTAAAGAAACATACATGACCATTTGTGTGCTGATGGCGAATGGAGGAGAAGGTTCAACCGCGAATTCTATGATCTGTACCAAGATTGTGGATGTAGTTTAAAAAGCCAAAACGCGAGGACTACATTGACTCGGCCACATCAAGGACAATAGAATCCAGTCAAGAGGATCTTCGAGTCCCACCTCCTAGGTTCGAGATGACAAGGAAAACCGAGGCTCCATTTCAAAGACCAAGCCATCGCGGATGTCATAGCGCTTGGTATGGACAACTGGAAGCAGCATGCTCTGGACCGTAGATGAAGGAAGGCTAATGTGTCTCAGACAGAGAATCTCAACGGGTGGGATCCCCGTTAAGTCAATAATTTATTTGCGGGCCTTTAAATCCATCAAAGACGGATATCATGCTATTAACAAGGAAACGGGTATTTCCCGCCTTTAAACCACCGAGTTTGTGGGAAGTTGCCTTAAAAATTTCCGGAACAGCAAGATATCTGGGAATTATTTTAGATTCCAAACTCAATTTTAACGAAAATATTGAGGGTGGTATCAAAAAAGCAAACTTGGCTCTCATATGCCTACAGAAAAACGTTGAGAATACAGGGAGCCTTAAACCGTATGTGGTACATGCGACTGTGTCTCGTTGTGTACGAAATTCGACTCCCCCAAGTCAACGAGAACAGCGTGGAACCTGGATTGGTAGGCTCGCTTGCGGAAATGCAATACTAAGAATGACCTTAAGTGTTTGCATTTCCTTCGTAGCCGTTGGCCCACAGAACCATTGATGTCGCCGCAGTGATAGTATAATTACTATGTCACTGGCGCAATTATTGGTTCAGTTGACCATGACGCAGCTATATACATATTTGAGGCATAAAAGCTGAACACATTGGTGTGGTGGAAAGGCATCGATAAAGTCTTAACTACATTCGGCAAAAAGTGAAGTACACACACGAAAAGTTTTTTCTATTTCCACATTTTCTTGAAAGTTAGACGTACCTCTAACTTCCAAGTGGCACACTTTGGGAAGGTTCGCAAAAAATATGTAAAAATATGCAACAAAAGCTAGATGACTCTGATGCAAATCTTTCTTTCTTTCGTTGGCAAATTCTTCCTGTTTTTGTTTATTCTTTCTTAGAGCTTTTAAAAGTCAAAAAAGATTCTTAGTCCAGTTTCTGAATACGAAACGACAGCAGCGTGTATATGTGAGCTTTGAAAAAGTCACTTTTTGCCGAATGTATTTAAGCCTTAACAATAACATTTTTCAAATCTTATCTCACACAAAAAGACCCGTGGCATGGCCAACAAGATTAAAAATCAAAGCCACAACAATAAGTAGATGCAATTAGGGGAAATTTTGTGTGATAAATGAAAAAGATAAAAATATTATCTCGTTCTTCTTGTTCTGCTTTACAACTTTGCTTAATGGAATCCACTCAGTAATCTTTTCATACAGTCTTCACTGTGGAAGTTTAAAAAAAATTAGAGAAGAGAGAAGAAATATATTTTACTGAAAAAAAGTTTGGATAGACCCAACTATTCCAACACTCGAACTCTACAGGCGACGATTGGGTACCGATTCGTTTTTTTAAAACTAACTCCACCCTTAATTGTCTGTCATTAACTACTGCATAACTACATCTGCTCTTTCCATGTCTTGGAAAATTGCCAAAGTTTTACCCAATGCAAAAAATTCCAATCTAGTTTCTGTCGGAGACCTTAGACCAATCAGAATTTTATCATGCCTGTCGAAAGCTTTTGAGAAACTTATACAAATACTTATCATGACATAATGTGCTGAGTCCTATTCAATCTGGCTTTAGAGCAAATAACAACTGATCTACAGCTATTGTAAAAATTCTAAACGATATAAAGTGCGAGTTTGACAACATTCACCCTTGGAAGGCCCGACCATGCTGATTTTCATCGCAAAATTTTGTTCAGTGATGAGGCTCATTTTGGGTTGAATGGCTACGTCAACAAGCAAAATTGCCGCATTTGGAGTGAAGAGAATCCACATGAGACCCTTGAAACGCCATTCCATCCACAAACACTGTCTGGAGTCATTGGGCCATACTTCTTTCGATATGATGCTGGAGAGTCAGTTACCGTTAATGGAGACCGGTATAGAGCCATGATAACCGACTATTTTGTTCCCGAATTGGATGGCATGAATGTGAATGAGATGTGGTTCCAACAAGACGGCGCTACATGCCACACAGCGCACGTCACAATCGATTTATTGAAGGAAACATTCGATGAGCGCATAATTTCGAGGAATGGACCTGTCAATTGGACACAAAGATCGTGGGATTTGACACCATTGGATTATTTTCTTTGGGGATATGTGAAGTCGCTCGCCTATGCCAACAAACCAGAAACGTTAGGGGACTTGGAAGCCAACATTCCTGGCGTTATTGACGACATACAGCCCCAAATGCTTGAAAAAGTGGTTGAAAATTGGACCTCTAGACGGGTCACATGCCCGAAATCATATTAAAACATTAATGGCATAAAATTATCCTTCAAATTAAGCCAAATTAATGGACATTAAAACGATTTTCTTTCTTTATTTCATTTCGAAGTTCTATACCTCTAGAAAAAACACCCTGTAGAATATGAATAAAGTATCATACTGTTCGCCGCAAGCAGACTGTAGCCTTTCCTTATGTTTTTTTATTTAATATGAATTAAACTCTATACCGTGTGGCGGGAAGGGGCAATCCACGACTGAACATTGGTCAGATGGGATTAAGGACAAGTTAAAGATTGTCCATATATGAAGCAGCGGTTGGCACGCTTGCGGTGCTCGGCATCAGCTCGTCGGAGGGGTGGGATCTTGCTGCTTTTCCCTTGCGCACAAAATATCGTGCCAAATAATAAAAAAAAAGAACGGTGAAGAAAAGTTATCATGACCTCGCATATCAGAGGTTAACAAGAAAATGTCCTTGATACTATTGTAGAAAATGGTAGGTGAAATGGTTGAAAATGAGAGAAAAGGAGGAATATGAACTGTATCAGATGTGTGTGACATCGGTGTATTGACACTTGGAGGGCCCTCCCCTTGCAACCTGCATACGTCACCTGGTTGCACCATGACTATTCTCGCCTCCAGAATCTATGAGAATAATCCCTAAATCGCGATCACACGCACAAACTACACACTAACACATCTCAACAAATGTAAGGTATTTAACGCATCTTCTTTATTGAGAGAGAATAATACATCGATTAAAAATAAAAAAAAAAAACAAAAAAAAAAGTGTATACCTTAGCAATAACTCGCGTAAATAATTGCTTTTAAGATTGAAAGGCAATATAAGAAAAAATTAATATTGTACATTCATCTTCAGGTTTTTATCATAAGATATAGTTTAAGTTGGTATAGGTATTTATGCAAGAAAATATTTTAGTATCTTAACTCTAATCATAAAGGGAAGCCAATGAAAAGATTGTTATTTATCAACGTATATGTACTCACTTATATATCCATGCATTTCGGCGATCCGGATGCGTTGAAGTTTGTGCACAAAATTCCCGCTTGTAGATCGAGTGGAGTTAATGCCATTAAAGGGTGATTTTTTAAGAGGTTTAGAACTTTTTTAAAAAAAAAACACAAAAAATTCGAAAAAATGAATGAAATATTTTTTTTGAATCGATAGTTTGAACCTTGCAATTTAATGTTTAAAGATAATTTCATGCAAATGTGGACCGCGGCTGCGTCTCAGGTAGCCCATCCGCTGAGTCCAATTTTGGCATACTCTTTTACACATATCGGCCGGTATCTCACGAATGAATGCATGGATGTTGGCTTCCAGTGCGTCAATCGAAGCGGGCTTGTCCCTATACACATTAGCCTTGGCATACCCCCACAAAAAATAATCTAATGGTGTCAAATCGAACGATCTAGGCGGCCAATTGACCGGCCCGAAACGTGAAATTAACTGTTCACCAAACTCGCCTCGCAATTGCGCCATTGTTTCGCGTGCTGTGTGGCATGTGGCACCGTCTTGTTGAAACCACATATCATGCAAGTCAAGAACTTCCATTTCGGGCAAAAAAAAGTTTGTTATCATCGCTCGGTAGCGTTCACCATTGACAGTAACGCTGCGATTCGCATCATCTTTGAAGAAATATGGCCCAATAATGCCGCCGGCCCATAAACCGCACCAAACAGTGGCTTTTTCGGGATGCATTGGTAGCTGTTGCAATGCTTCTGGCTGATCTTCACTCCAAATGCGGCAATTTTGCTTATTTACGTACCCATTCAACCAAAAATGAGCCTCATCGCTGAACACAATTTTTCGATAAAAAAGCGGATCCTCGGCCAGCTTTCCAAGAGCCCATTCACCAAAAATTCGGCGTTGTGGTAGGTCGGCTGGCTTTAGTTCTTGCACCAGCTGTATCTTAAAAGGCTTTACGCCCAAATCCTTCCGCAAAATTTTCCACGTAGTGCTGTAACAAAGGCCTAACTACTGGGAACGGCGCCGAATCGACATTTCGCGGTCTTCTATCACACTAGCTGATACGGCCGCAATATTTTCTTCAATACGCACAGTACGTAAACGTGTTGGTGGTTTAATGTCCAACAAAGTAAATTTGGTGCGAAATTTGGTCACAATCTTCCGAATAGACTGCTCAGAAGGTCGAGAATGCCGATCATAAAATGGAAGCAGCGCGCGATGAACATTTCGAACCGAGCACGAATTTTGATAGTAAAATTCAATAATTTGCAAGCGTTGTTCATTTGTAAGACGATCCATGGTTAAATTGCAAACCAAACTGAAGCTGTTTGACAGTGACACAAGGTACTAAACACACGTCAGCTGTCAAAACCAGTGTTGCCAAAACCAAACCAGCTAAAAAATCACCCTTTACTTTAAAATTTACCTTTAAAAAGAAAAAGAAAATGAGGTAAAATCCACGTGTTAAATGGGTTGGGGATTTTGATTCCTTCCTTTACTTTTAAATTGGCTTTTCTTTGGCCTTTTTACTTACTGGCCTAAATAAAACAAAAACTTGGATTTTAAGCAAAAACTCTAAATCAAAAAAAAAAAAACTTACTGGACAGTGGAATGGTGATACTTCACAAAAAAAACTATTATCTTGGGCGCTGTGCACAGCCCAGTAAAGTAAAAAAAAGAAAAAGAGCGCGCACCAGATTTGCCACCAGTATAAGTACTCTCCGTATGGCTATGTACTAGAAATGACATAGATAGCGGGAAGCAAGCAAAAAAAAAAATATACTGGTTGATTGGCAGTCAAGTGCACAGCTGTTTTAAACTGGTCGAAAAACAATGTTCGTGAAAAGATCCGGTTCGTGTCCAGGAACACGCAGTCGGTCGTTATAGCAAAGCAAACCAAAATCAGGCTCAAACAAATTGCCTAAGCACTTCAATTAATTTTATTTTTCTGCCGAAGTGTCTTCCAATGTTTTCGAGGGAATACACCGTAATGGTTTAATACTATTTCTCACTTTTAAACGTCCGAACGTCCGAGTGAATGAATCAATCAAGACCAACTCTTTTAAAGATAAAACACCGACACGTGGTTTTGTTAAATCGCTTCCCCTCTTAATCCCCTTAAACTTTCAGTACCTCTTATTATTGAAATTCATAAATAATGTATAAAGCCTGCTTAACTGGCAATGCAAAAACATTTTTGTAAACAATTTACAAATGCTGAGAATAAAAAAAGAGAAACCCGCCTTTACACTTCACTTCCATCGGTAGTGATAAATTATCCCGAACCGGAGCAAATATACGGAAATTATTTTCACAATCCCAAGGCATATGCGCCTTTGCGTGAGTTCTGTTGCGGGGGTAAATCTATACAGTATCGTCATGGTATCGAATTTATGACCCGATATTGTATTAATACTTAACTCGTGATATCGATAACATGGATATGTTATCCCTCTTTATCGGTCTTGTGCTTTGGAATAAATTGCTCATTTAATCTTTGTCACTTTGGGGATACCGTCCGTCCGTGTGTGGGATGCATGGGTGTTATCCTTTTTGGGTACTTTCCTTTGCACGAAAGTTCTTCACAAAGTTTTTTGGGGTAACTATGCTTGTGCATGTATGGTATGATAACGGGTTTCACAGATACGTGTTGAGAATAGAATTACGAGCGTGAATATTGTTAAATTGTTATCCAAAGACTGGATACCGACGAAGTAGCAGAAAGAGACTATATGGTAAATCTAAAGCAATATTAAGGCACTCAAGGATGTTGAGTATTCTTTTGAAATTGAGAAACTTTGACACTGTTTTTGACTTTATCAGTGTTTTTGGGTTAGATATTAATTTCTAATTAAAATGATTATGGGAGTGGGAGTTTTACTTTTCTGTTATGTTGGGACGGAAAATTTGTTAAGGTCACACGAAAGATGTTCAGGGGAAAGTGTGAGGAAGAGTGGGGATCTACAGCTTCTTTGCCTCAGAGGGTTTTTCGGTTTAAGTAGAACGTGGTTAAATGATCTGATGTTGGCAAGGTGAAACGGCTTTAAAGTGAGGATTACAATGAAATGTGTTAAGTAAATAACTTTCCTAGGGCCGTTAATATTTTATGCAATCGGACCAAGTAGTAAAATGAACAAGAGTGCCATCAAAAAACTGATTAAATCATCAAACACTGACAACCGTCCTTTTCGGGATAAGCAATAAAAGAATACCCATTTCCTTACATTTCACTCATACTGTGGGCTGTTTTGCGTGCGCAGAAAAAGGTTTACACGCCAACCCTTATCTGTTGTTATTATATTTTGTTATCTCTTTGTATTTAGAATGGCGACATATAATTCAAAGGACATTAGGGACGAAAGCCGCAAAAAGCCCCATAGCTATTTTTCAAATGCAAATTAAATTATATCTCATATTTGCTTTGATTCCATCTATATATGTATATAAGACCGCGACCCGCATGATGAATTAATTGGTGAAATTAAATTTTTACTGTGAAATTGTTTCGTTCGATCGTGAATAAATTAAGTTTAATTCGTGCATGTTGCAGGATATTACTCGCTTTTCCTTTGTTGAATTTATTCTACACGATGATGGTCAATCTAAGGAAGTGTTTGATTACAGCGCCATAAGTCCAGTCTCCACTTAAAGTGGTAGCAAAAGCAAATTATTGGTATTTTTCCATTTAAGCCAAAAAAGTTTATTAGTTTGTCTGTTCTGATTCCCTACAGCCGAAGTGGATGTATGGATTTTCCTTAAAAATAGGAAAGTTAAATAGAAGGTGGTGGTTCTGAAAGAATCCTAGAATCTTGTTTGCCGATTCGATACCACATAATGGATGAAATCTAGATCCAACCTGTGGAATTCAAGCAAGTTATTATTTCATTAATATTTCTCTTTGCGACTTTCTTGAGGAAGCCGAAAAGGGGTTCGACTTACGCTCTTTGTTTGGCACTAGCACGTGATCCCTATTCTGACCACATGGTCTCAGTAACCCCTCTTTTCGCTTTTAGTTAAGAAAATTGACTGTTTTTGGCTCTTTTTTATATCGGAGGTTGCTACTATCGAGCGCTCAGACACAACTACGGTTCCGTTGTACTACCATGCGGTCGCCTGATATAGTTACCTAGTTTTTCCGTCTTTCGAGAAAAAAATGAAAAGGAGCTTAGAAAATCCGCCACCCGATGCTCACAAAGGCAGGGCAACAAATCCGCAGGACAGGTAATGATGTCGCTCAAACCCAACACATTTAAGTGTTAAGCAAAAGCTTGGTGGCCCGAAATGATGTTTGCAAGCAGTCTGCAGTCGATTCTCCTGAGAGATCGATGAAAAGATGCAGAGTTTTCGAAAATGTCCGGGTGCAATAGTTTGGTCTGGCTGCATCCATCGCAGACGCGCAACCAAAAATGTTGTGCGCGAGAAATCCAACGGCCTACCCAATGGAAGGCATGAATCTCGAGGTCTTTGAAAACGCATTCTAAACCTTGCTTGGCAAGCTCATCGTATATGCCAGTGCGACCTAGGACTCACTGTGTTCAGCGTTTCAAAAACCTTGAGTTTGAGCACGATCTTGGACGAGGTTTTGCCTTACTTTTACGGTATGAAACCGTTTGTCTGCATTCCCTATGGAGATTGCCTTTGATTACAAATTCTGAAGAATTTATTTCCTCAATATGAACTGATTCCTCTAGCATACCCCAACTTTTCGGCATGTTCGAATCCATAAACTTTACTGTACCCTGGAATCCAGGTAGGATTGAGCTTATCAATGAGCTAATCACTGCATTTCAACACTAATTTTGAGGTTATATTGGCAGAGCAGGCAGACCTTGTGACGGTCTTGATGGACGTCTATGGTTTTTTAAATAGTTTGACCTGGAGCATACTGGCATAATCCAGAAGTCGCTACGATTTCGTATTGTTCGGAGACTCCAAAGCACACATCCGCACCATTTTTTAACTCCCTCTTCAGATTCTAAGATCCAACTCTTCAGTCAGCGATCGATATTGGGCCTGTTTGGGCCGTTTACGCCTAATATTTATTTATTTTTCTATGAGCTACAGCAGAGTTGGAACAGTGGGTTGAGGTGAAGCACAACGACGTGGATGCCGCTGCTGATATGATTACAAATTTAATTCACCTGGGTATGAAACGTTTTATCCCTAATAGGATAAAGTGTATCAGACCTAAGGAAAAGGCGTGGTGTGACTTGAGCTGTAAAGAAGCTATCAGGGCTAAATAGGTAACTTTTCGGTCATTTAAGGCCAACCCAAATGAGGAAAACCGAAAAAAGTTCAAACGAGCCAGAAATGACTGCAATGCCCACATTAATCGTGTCAAATTCTCCTACGACCAAAAGTTGAGGCAAAAAATACTACAAAGTCCTTCCGGTACTAAAAACTTTTGGTCGTTTGTTAAGAATATTAAAAATTCGGCCTCGTCATCTATCCCGACACTCATTTGCAATGGCACTCCAGCTGTCAGCTCTTCGGATAAAGCCAATCTGCTTGCTGCTCATTTTGCAGCTAGCTCAACGCTCCCAGATTGTGCTTTATCTCCCCCAGTACACGAGCGCGTAGAACAATCCATGGGACAAATCCACTTCCGCACCCGTACTGTGGCAAGAGTACTTCAAGATGTCAACATTCACAAATCCGCTGGCCCAGATGGTATTTCCCCTATAGTTCTGAAGAGGTGTTCTTCCACGCTGGCAAAACCATTGCGTAAGCATTTCTATCTGTTCTATTCTTCAGGGCTCTTTCCGAGAAGATGGAAAACAGCATTTGTCCAGCCCGTTCCCAAAAAAGCCGAATCTTCTTCTCCCTCCTTCTACCGACCAATTGCACTAACGTTCCCACTGACCAAGGTCATGGAAACGCTGATAAACCGTCAGCTTATGAAATATCTCGAATCCCGAAAACTTCTTAATGACCGGCAGTACGGTTTTCGCAGCAACAGATCCACTGGTGATCTGATGACATATCTAACCGAAAAGTGGAACCAATCTATTCACCATGGTGGTGAAAGCAAGGTCGTTGCGCTTGATATTTCAAAGGCATTTGACAGAGTTTGGCATCAAGCTCTCTTGTTGAAAATGCGTGCATTTGGGATCGATGTTACCCTTCTTCAATGGATTAGAAATTGCCTTTCGGACCGTTCAATTCAAGTCGTTTTGGACGGTTTCAAGTCTGCAACTCACCACATAAATGCTGGTGTTCCTCAAGGCTCTGTTTTGTCTCCGACTCTCTTTCTCAGTTTTATCAATGACCTCCTGTCTGTCACTTCTAATCCAATCCATTCCTTTGCTGATGACAGTACCTTCAGCTTTACATATTCGTTTTCTGGGCAACGCCCCTCATCTTCGGGCGTTGAACTGGAACGGCAACGTATGTTAAGCTCATTGAATTCCGATGTTGACAGCATTCTTAAATGGGGTAAAACCAACAGAGTGGAATTTAATGCTTCCAAAACGCAATGCTGTCTGCTGCCATTGAAGCGAAACCCTAATTCTCTGCCATTGTCCATGGATGGCACTTGCTTCGCTGAAACCGAACGACTTTCCATTCTCGGTATGTGTGTTAACGACAAACTTCGTTGGAATGACCACATATTCGATGTCGCCAAGAACGCTGCGAAATGTCTAGGCTTCCTTAAGCGATGCAAGAAATATTTCACCCCTTCTGATCTGGCTAGAATCTACAAGGCGTTTATTTGCCCAAAACTTGAGTACAACGCTCATATCTGGTCTGGTGCACCAATAACATATTTGGAGCTACTTGACAGGATCCAAAAACGTGCGGTAAAACTTATTGGCGATCGAGACATCGCGAAATCACTTGACTCTCTTAGTCATCGTCGTAATGTCTCCTGCTTGTCTTTGTTTTATCGATATTTCCACCACAAGTCCTCAAATGAAATAGCCAGTTGCATTCCACCCTTACAGCAATTCAACCGCAATACTCGCCATGCGAGGATCTTAAAACTCCAAGGATATCCTGTATGCTGGCGAAATAACCAAATGCTTTGCAAAAGCCCAGAAGGCCTTTGAAGTTTGTGCCATCTACCTTTTACCTCTAGGGTTTCAAAATAATTTTTCCATAAATTTTCTTGTAAAGGGTGATCCATTTCGAGGTTCCCTTCTTTTTTAAAGAAAAAAACACAGAAAATTCAAATTTAATGGAGAATGTTTATTATCATTTGAAAGAACATTCTTTGGCATTTATTTTTTGAAGATTATGTCTATCAAATGTTGGCCGTTGCTACGTCGCAGATGGTCCATCCGTTGAGTCCAATTTTCGATCACTCGTTCGAGCATTTCGACTGGTAACTGACGAATGACACGCGTGATGTTTTCCTCCAAGGTCTGAATCGAAGCGGGTTTGTCGGCATAAGCTTTTGACTTTACATATCCCCACAGGAAAAAGTCTAACGGTGTGATATCACACGATCTTGGTGGCCAATCGACCGGCCCAAAACGTGAAATTATGTGCTCACCGAAATGTTCTCTCAATAAGTCCATTGATTGATGCGATGTGTGGGAAGTGGCGCCGTCTTGCTGAAACCAAATGTCGCCGAGATCACGAGCTTCAATTTCAGGCATCAAATAGTCGGTTATCATGGCACGATAACGATCGCCATTGACGGTTACGTTCGCACCGGCATAATTTTTAAAGAAATATGGACCGATGATTCCACCGGCCCACAAACCACACCAAACCGTTGTTTTTTCTGGATGAAGTGGCAGTTCTTCAATCTCTTCAGGTTGCTCTTCGTCCTAAATGCGGCAATTTTGTTTGTTTACATACCCATTGAGCCAGAAATGGGCCTCATTGCTTAACAAAATTTGCCTCGAAAACGTCGGATCTTCTTGGAACTTTTCAAGAGCCCATAGAGCGAAGCGATGTCGTTTGGGAAGGTCGAGCGGCTTCAGTTGTTGCACAAGCTGTATTTTGTACGCTTTCAATTTAAGATCTTGACGTAAAATGCGCCAAGTCGTTCCATACGTCAGTCCGAGTTGCTGCGAACGGCGCCGAATCGACTCTCTACGGTCTTCGTGTACACTCTCAGCTACGGCCGCTATATTTTCTTCACAGCGTGCTGGACGTGGTCCATTCGGTCGAATATTATCCAATGGTGTTGCGAATAGTACGCTCAGTAGGCCGATTATGTTGACCATAAGTTGAGCGAAGTGCACGAAACACATTCCTCACAGAACGTGAATTTTCATAATAAAGTTGAACAATTTGTAAGCGTTGTTCACGCGTAAGTCTTTCCATTATGAAATGCCAAACAATACTAAACAAAAATAACATGACAGCATGACACGACTCACACGTGATCTGTCAAAAAAGGCTATTGAAAAAAGTATCTCTACTTGGATCACCCGTTATGTGCGTTATATTCTCAACAGCCGGAAGAATCTGCAGATATCTGTATCCGATAATACAGGTCTCTTTGCATGTTTCGCAGGAGTCAGTACCCTGTCAGGATTTTTATTATTTTTCTAAGCGTTCTGCTCCCTAGATCGCTTACAAAAAAAAATATTAGGCGTTAACGGCCCATACAGGACCTAAAGCCTAGCTTCTCCAACCATTGTGTGTGCGAAGTTATATTTTTGACACTAATGGCGGGACCTACAGTTTAATGCCGATTCCGAACGGCAATTTATTTTTGAGAAGCTTCACATGACATTTCTTACTCTTGGATGTTTGTCAGACGTTCGCAAGAGGGTGGGGCAGCGAATAAAAACTTTCAGGTGGTATGGGTCGGGATTTGAACCAGCGACCTTTCGCTAAGTGGTCCAACACACTTACCCACTAAGCCAGTCGTTTACTGTCGAAAAATGGCCATGGACCGTTCGACACTCTGTGTCCTTAAAAACTTGACACTTAGGTTGGCAGACCCTATGGTTTTTTTTTTATGGTTTTTTTGCGACAGCCCCTGACCGTATCAGCGTTGACTTTAGTTGATTGCATTGCCTAAGTGCGGCCTGGCTATCGATGTAGATGGTGATATTACTTCCGAAAGCCGATCTCATCTCATTAGCTCAGCCGCCCTGAGGTAGTCGTACAGACCGACATACCACAACATGTGCCCCCTCTGTTTTCGAATCTGATGATTACATTTCTTTGCCAATCCTCCCTTTCCGACAGTCAGGTCTATCATACGGAATGTCAAAATCAACCCAGGAATGTATTTTTCCTATTGCAATTTGATTGCCTTGCAGAAGCTCCGCTAGGACCATGCCGTGCCCGAATCTACCGCTCTTAAAGTGGCTCAAAGTTTCACAAATATATTAAAATATTAACAATCTGTAGGTCCATCCACGCTTGTAACCCTTCTTTGTTAGAGAATACCATAATAAACCACCACGTTTAGCCCACATACCATTTGCCAACAAATTTCGCGTACAAATTGATTAAGCTGCTACACAGAACCCCAAAAGTATGTTTGATATCAACGAATTACGAATAAACAAAATAAATCGTAATATCTGTCAAGTTGTTGACATGTGGCCTAGATCTCTCGAAAATGTGCCCACAAAATTCAGTAGGCCATCGAACACATGGGGAGCAAAGTTCTCTTAAAAGTAATCAATTCAGTTCGTCAGGCAGGCAGTCAGCAGTTCTTCCTGAATCAGTTCATTTACTCAATGTTTCTGAAAATTGCTCACACGTGCTCGTCAACGAGATGCCAATGACACCTGGTGACTACACACGTGTGGCATGCAATGAATTGGTAAAGTTTTGAAACAAACAAGCGAAGCGTCCTCAAGCTTGTGGCCCTAATACACACATATTCGGGAATAATAAATGAAGAAATTTGCAAAAACGGGAGACACTTCAATGAAGTGAAGCGAATGAATGTGGCTATGTTGTGGAACCACAATCAACTTGCAGATTATGCAAAAAGTACTTGAAAACCCAGACCAGAAAATGAGATAGTTCATAGTTTGCTCCTTGAGAGGCAGAAGTTTGGGATTTTTCGAAGAAAAAGGGTAATTTCTTTATGATGTGGTGATGAAAGTGGGTACTTTACGAAATTGGTCTGCGGTGCTGAGTAAACAGGATAGTTTAAAAATATTGTAGCTGCTTTAATGGAATTCTTAGAAGTGGTATTTTTGGCTTGGAGGTTAAGGCTAAACGAACATAAATAAATGTGTCTTGAATTTTCATCTTGGGGTGCTGGAAGCAAACATATTTTTGGGGACATGTGGCAGCGAATACTATTTTTAAGGTGGTACAGGGTCGAATTTAGTAGTTCAACGCGCCTAACCATTAAGCCACATCACCCACCTAGAAATGACAACCAAAGAGAAAATCAGTCGACCTTAGTAAGTCGAATGCTTTTCGGTTTGACGAAACAAATCGATTAAAAACTAAGTAGGAAGGTGGAGTTAGTTTTGGACACTTTCGAATAGAAAATTGTTCGGCCTTAATTTTGTTCTGTGAGCTGTGTAGAAGGGGGCAAAACCATGAACTCCGATATGCTTAACTAAGCCATGCAAAGGCCCAAAAGACGTCGATTTGATTGGGTCAGTCACTCCATCCGAAAGGATACTTAGATCCCGGCCTCCAAGTTCGAGACAGCAAGAAAATCTAGGTCTTCGGTTTAAAATATCAAGTCATCGCGAATGCGAGCCTTAAGAGCTAAAAGGAGCATCCCTGGGATCATAGAACATAGAAGGGTACAGTGTCACAAACAGAGATACTTCACAGGTCGGAGGACGGGAAGGTAAGTACCTACCTGTAGATAGGTAGGTTGGATGACGGGTTTCCAAATCCAGAGTCAGAAACACAAAATAAGCGCTTAATCGCCACAACGTGATCAAAAAGAGAAAGAAGAGAGAGATTGAGCTCAAAACCACCCTGAGGCTTCCGAGATCGATGCCTGAGATCTCAGAAATGTCTTCAAAGAATGGTTTACCTAGTATGCGTTGTATAGTTTTATCTAAAGCCCAGCAACCACATAATGATGGAATACAGTTTCTTTTCACCAATATCCCCACAGTAACGGCAGTGCGTGTTATGGAAAATGCCTAGCTTGGCAGCATGCGTGCCGATAGGCCTGTGTCCCGTGGAAATTGCGACCAGTCTCGCGACGTCCGCACGTGTTCCCCGAATGAGATACTGTGTTTTGTATTTGTATGATCTTCCTATTAATGACGCAGTAAGTTGCCTTAAGGGTAAAGTGCAGGAAGACAAACTTCCAGGATGATAAGCCCGGAGAGAGTCACGTCTAGCCAGTTTTTCCTGCCCTGTCATTCCCTTCCATGTTCCTATGACCCGGACCACAGAAGAGAGTGATATTGAATCGACGACTAACCCGAGCTAATAGCTCCACGCAGGCCTTAGCAAACCTTAACATAGTAGCGGTTGAATCGAGAGCCCTTATCGCAGCCTGGATGTGCACAATTATGGCACATGTAATGTTTTGTTTGGATATTGATTTGGTCATAAGAATCCTACCTGATTCCCCACTGACCAAAACCACCGCCTGGAAGACACTGGACGCCTGATGTATATGGATACTTCGAAGTATTTCCTAACAGTATTCAGTTCCCATAACATCCTCGATGGAAAACGGGTGTAGACATTTTTAAGAAGCTAAGTTCTTGATCCTATGGTTTTGATATGCAGGTCCAGGGGTGGATGTTAAGAATAACTTTAAGAGCTGCGGTCGGACTTGATCGATGGGCCCCCGCATTCTTATCCCAGCCGTTCTTAGGACTCTACTTAATTTGGTTATGTTATACGCTTTGCGAACGGCGGACAACCATACTGGTGACCCATAATTGAGGATTGGGCGTACCACAGCTGTGTACAGGTACATCCGGATAACCATTTTAGGTTTAAGTCCCCCCCTTTTGCCGAAGGTTTAACTGCACGCGTAGATGGCAATGCTAACTTTACTAACCCTGTGTTCAATATTTAGCTTCCAGTTTAGTCTGGGGTCCAACGCAACGTGATAAAGGTTAATTGTTAATCCTTTATGTGAGGAAGTCTGAAGGTTGGTATTTTGGTTTTGCTGCTGAAGAGCATACGTTTGTTTTTTTCTAGGGTTAACTCCGAGGGAACACGTCGTAACCCGTGCGCTAATCTTACCCAAAACTCCCTCCATGATCTCACTTATCACGTTGGCAAACATCCGTGATACTAGAACAACGAAATAGCTTCGTCCTGGGATGTGCGCCTGTTATCAGATTTATAGAGATATAGCTGCAACCCAGTCCCGCACTGACAATCCTTGTGCTAATCCATTCCATTTACTTATACAATATTCTACCCCGAGCTCGATGAGAGATTCTTGTATAGATTCAGTGTAGAATGTCTGGACCGGTCGATTTATAGGATCCTTTCCTCGGGAATAATTGAATTTATTTCTTCCCAGGACGCGCGTTGCGTTCTACCGATATTACTGAGTTAGCACAGTGATTCTTGCACTCCGCAAAGTGTGTGTTGAGGAGGAACTCCAGCGATTCTCCGGAAGATTCTAGGTGGGAATCTGGTACAAATTTAGCTTGGAAGCTGAGTTTAGCTCTACATGAACTTAAAATTAGACACTAGTGCCATTTTGTTGCTTTTAACTTTTTATAAACGACCATCCTCCGACATGTCTTTCTTCCTCTTTGTCAACAGGACTCCTATTTGAGCTCCAAATGTGGGACTCTACCATTTAAATAAACGGTCCTTCGATCCGGATAAAATAAGTTAGAAAAAAATTTCTTAAATGTTACAAAACTCCTCTCTTTAACTCTTCCTATCTATTGCCACAGCACAGCTCACATGTACATTCAAATCTGAACACCACGTGTGTTCCTGACAAATGGAAAAGTGAATAATCAAATGGAAAAATCAAACCCCAATGGGAGGCTTCTTAAACAAAAAAACTCCTCGATGGGATCAACACACATTTACCGTGTTGCTGCTTATTGAAATGGATAACGCTTCTCGCATGGTATGCACCCCCCCCCCCCCCCAACTGGTTAATGTGACAGTAAATTGATTGATGCATGCTCATCTCATCATCATTTGATAAAAGAACCAACCTTATGTTGGAGCACGGTCGTATTATCTCAAAAACAAAAAATACCGACTAAACCGGAAACATTAAAGTTCAAAAGTATGAGAAGTCGATAAGCGAAAGGGAAACAAGTCATGAGGGAGTTTATCATCTCGACACATAAGCGAATATTGTGATTGATATCATGGTAAAATTGACGCAGGGGTTTCTTTCTATCTTTAGAACAAATCCTTTTTCTGCTTAAATTTCAAAAGTGATGATTTTTTGAAAAAAAAAAAAATAAAAATTTAAAAATTGTTTCCCTTTGACATGGAGTAAATTCCCGCGGGCCTATAATCAAAATAAAGCTAATATGTATTCACATGAAAAATATGTTTAAACCAAAGCAAAAGAGGGATGCTATTTTTGGGATTTTTATTTATTTAAATATTAATGACACACAAAGGATCCTGCATGATTGGCGTGAAATAATATTAAACGAAAACACCCAAGCTCTAAGAAAAAGTTTATTTAAACTTACAAGAGGACCATTTAAATTGTTGGCTGGAAAAATAAAATGTATCTTTTATTTTAGACCTTCTCCCTTATTCTGCGTATTGTCGTTTGCATCTTGATTCGCTATATTTTCCGCTTGATAAGCTACGAAAATAAATCAGAAACATAGATGAGAGCATTTTGCTTTAATGTCCTCGAAGACAGATAATGCCAAAATTGAATTATGAAAAACAGGATAAGCGCAATTTTATTTATCCTGTGGGAGTCCTTAGACAAAATGATATAAAAGATTCCTTTCATGTTGATACGTGGTCCAAAAGACGAACGTGTTTTCTTCTTCTTCTTTTGCGACTTTTCTGTTGAAGATTAATTAATGCTTTCTGTGGAGGCTAATTTTAGCATTTATATTCCCCATAGGGGTAAGGTTTTAATTTATATATTAAATAATTTGGAAAACACCTTGTGTAGGGACGAATTTGATAAGGATAATGATAGTGAATAGCGCTTCTCGTAAGAGGCGGTCTAATGGGGAGATATCCCATCGAGGCAACAGGTGAGCTTAGAAACACACTTCATGCTACTCCACGTGCCTGTCGGTTGATACAACTGGGCATGACCAGTGGCGTCAAATAAGGATTAAAGATGTAAAGGAATATAATCCGACAGGTCTAAAAACGGCGTAATTTGATTGACTCCCGTGATTTAACCAAAACTGAAGAGCGTGGCGAAACTTGAATCCCCCAGGCGGACCAGTAGAGATCCTTTATTCCTTATCATAACCTTTTCGTCAATTTAAAAGAATGTTTGTCGTAGACTTATGGGTTAGGTAAGGTCGATTGGGTCCGCGAGGAAGATCAATCTCTCCTAGCCACACTTAGGTCCCTATGGCCCTGTAGTGATACCCTTCATTAGGGGGTTCAGAAAGTGTTGTGGCCTCCCTTTTAGTTCATTCCTTGCGCTCCTGGCTACTCAACTGAGTGAGATATCTAGCATTTCTTCAATTTTTCCAAGGAAGAACCTTTCAAGTATTCTGTTCCTCAAGTGGCAGACAACCGGGCAGTAGCAGAAATGATGAGGTGTTTCCTCGTGGAATTTCTCTTCGCCGCAGTCTCTACATTCAATTTCGTTGTGTGGTTTCTTAGAAAAAGATGGACACATAAAGCACATGCTAGCTTTGACAGCGATGATCTGTCCTACTCTAGTTCGGTTTTTATTATATTTTGACCTGTTATTGGCTTTTATTCTGATCTTATATTCCACTCGCTCTCTCAGGCTGCATATTGGCTGTTTGACTAACTGAACTGAACATGACCGGGCATGATCCATTTCAAATCCTTTTCTTGCTAGCTCGTCGGCCATCATAGAGTTGGTTATGTTCCTGTATCCAGGGATGTTGCAGGAACCCAGAAAAGATATGACCTATGCATCAGCGACGAACGTCGTTTACTGATTTTATTGCCGCTTGGCTGTCAATAAATATTGATTGCCAGAACATCAGCTTGGAAAACATTACTATGATCAGGGAGTCTGATGGAGTTGTGTATATTTAATTCCCCCGAGAAAAACCGGCACCATTTCCATAATCCATCTTCATTCCTTCTGTGAATATTCATGTTTCTTTCATTCCTGGTCGGGAAGGAGAAGGAGCAGGTGAATGGACTGTTAAAGTCCATGTAGGGTGACATGTAGTCGGAGCTATCGTTGTGTCCTTCTTACATTCTCAGAATCTGAGCTTGGCCTAAGAGACCTGAGTTCCAGCTGACTGTTTGGCTGATCCTGAATGCGCTCTTGGCAACTGCTTCATGTAGGTATAGATCCAAGAATAGCAAAATTTATAACCACTTCCAAACCAGCGGTTAATGTCGTTCTTAATGCCCATGTTCTTCCTATGCGTTCTAGTCTGTGTATTTTCGTCAATATTTTCAGATTGGTTGTTTGTCTGCACTTGCCACCAGATTTTAATGCCATTTTTGACTATCGATCACCTTCTTCAAACAGCCGACAGTTGTTAAAAAAAATTACGTAACAACATTGGCATTGGTAAATCAAGGATCGGTCCAGCTGAGGACATCGATGGTAATGCCCTCATTAAAACATTTGTTTCTGCTCCATTGAAACCATTCGATCGCTCCCCTTTCTATTTACTAATCAGTGTAACGACCCTGGTCTTGGTTTAATTGCAGTTGATAGTGCTGATGTTGTCGAAAGTTTGCTTTCCATTAAATCAAAGGCAGTTGGGCTAGATGATATTCACCTCTCTTTTCTGTGTATGATTCTATCATATTTGCTGCCTTAAATTACCTTTGCTTTCAATACTATTCTGATCGCTGTATTGCCCTTTTTGTCTAAAGTCTTTCAAAATATACTAACGGGTGATCCAAGTAGAGATACTTTTTTCAATAGCCTTTTTTGACAGATCACGTGTGAGTCGTGTCATGCTGTCATGTTATTTTTGTTTAGTATTGTTTGGCATTTCATAATGGAAAGACTTACGCGTGAACAACGTTTACAAATTGTTCAACTTTATTATGAAAATTCACGTTCTGTGAGGAATGTATTTCGTGCACTTCGCTCAACTTATGGTCAACATAATCGGCCTACTGAGCGTACTATTCGCAACACCATCACCCATTTTGAGACACAGCATTCATTATTGGATAATATTCGACCGAATAAACCACGTCCAGCACGCTGTGAAGAAAATATAGCGGCCGTAGCTGAGAGTGTACACGAAGACCGTAGAGAGTCGATTCGGCACCGTTCGCAGCAACTCGGACTGACGTATGAAACGACTTGGCTTGTGCAACAACTGAAGCCGCTCGACCTTCCCAAGCGACATCGCTTCGCTCTATGGGCTCTTGAAAAGTTCCAAGAAGATCCGACGTTTTCGAGGCAAATTTTGTTTAGCGATGAGGCCCATTTCTGGCTCAATGGGTATGTAAACAAACAAAATTGCCGCATTTGGGACGAAGAGCAACCTGAAGAGGTTGAAGAACTGCCACTTCATCCAAAAAAAACAACGGTTTGGTGTGGTTTGTGGGCCGGTGGAATCATCGGTCCATATTTCTTTAAAAATTATGCCGGTGCGAACGTAACCGTCAATGGCGACCGTTATCGTGCCATGATAACCGACTATTTGATGCCTGAAATTGAAGCTCGTGATCTCGGCGACATTTGGTTTCAGCAAGACGTTTGGCATCAATCAATGGACTTATTGAGAGAACATTTCGGTGAGCACATAATTTCACGTTTTGGGCCGGTCGATTGGCCACCAAGATCGTGTGATATCACACCGTTAGACTTTTTCCTGTGGGGATATGTAAAGTCAAAAGCTTATGCCGACAAACCCGCTTCGATTCAGGCCTTGGAGGAAAACATCACGCGTGTCATTCGCCAGTTACCAGTCGAAATGCTCGAACGAGTGATCGAAAATTGGACTCAACGGATGGACCATCTGCGACGTAGCAACGGCCAACATTCGATAGACATAATCTTCAAAAAATAAATGCCAAAGAATGTTCTTTCAAATGATAATAAACATTCTCCATTAAATTTGAATTTTCTGTGGTTTTTTCTTTAAAAAAGTAGGGAACCTCGAAATGGATCACCCTTTACAAAACCTAATCACGGTTAAATCAATGATTATCCTCACTGCTCATTCTTAACATCAGAGCGCCAACTTTTCGTTTATTTGATCTATCTTTGTAACTCAAAAAAATTAAGTATCAAAGAAGCCATAAAATCTCATTTTTCAGTTAATACGTAAATAAAATTGTAAAATATAAGTGAATAAAGCTTGTAAGATATTATATCTTACAGTGGTTAAACATTAACGACATAAATTAAAATGAAGAAAATCGTACAATTGGGTGGAACATCCACAGAATTATTTTGGATGTTGGTCCCTCCTTTCTGTCGAAGATGTCATTGCGCGCGTAGAATGCATTAGCTGCCTTCCTTACTCGTTAATTGACACTCAACCTCCATTCTATCAAAGATTTTTATCAAGAAATTGTGATATTTGAACCACCAGCTATCGAGAGGATCCATCTAAATGTGGCGGAGAATGCGAAATATCTAAGTGAAAGCCTTGATGTGGTTCCTCTACCACTTTAACAAAACAAGTTCGGTTTTTTGGAGATCCATTCCAAGACCACATTGTTTTGTTCTCAAGCTAAGTGCCCGTAGTTAGTTTTTGAACAGTTCGCTTGTGGTTGGTAGGAACTTGCCTGACGCAAGCCATAACATATGTCACGAACAGGACTCGTTTTATTCCGGACTTATAAACTTGTAAATATGGCTAAGCGCGAAATTAGCCACAGGTTAAGCTTTTCCAGCGTCACGCGACAAAGTTGAATCAGGCTTTCTTAAATTCATTAAAATTCAATGCCTGAGCATTAGTTTAAATATTTGCTTTATGATCTACCTGGCAATACCAAAATCGCAATGATTTTACATTTAAAAGTACTGAGGTCTTCCTCGAAGAACCGACTTGAACCGAACTTGAAATACATATGAATCATGCCCTTAACCTATTAAATGACAGTGTTATCCCTCAAAATATTTATTTACGTTCACAAAGAAAACTTTTCCACATGTAAATGTATTTATTTTAATTTACTTCCACCTTAAGCCAGCCTTACAGAACCTTTAAAGAAACTAATTTGAAAAATTAGTAGAACAAAATTTAATATAATATAAAAATTCACTCCTGAATGGCAGAAAATTTATTTAAAAGACAAAATTTGAAATATCTTGAGTCCCGAAAACTTCTTAATGACCGGCAGTACGGTTTTCGCAGCAACAGATCCACTGGTGATCTGATGACATATCTAACCGAAAAGTGGAACCAATCTATTCACCATGGTGGTGAAAGCAAGGTCGTTGCGCTTGATATTTCAAAGGCATTTGACAGAGTTTGGCATCAATTCCATTCTTCAATGGATTCGAATTTACCTTTCGGACCGTTCAATACAAGTTGTTTTGGACGGTGAGTTGCAGACCAAATAAATGCTGGTGTCCATCAAGGCTCCGTTTTGTCTCCGACTCTCTTTCTCATTTTTATCAATGATCTCCTCTCTGTTACTTCTAATCCTATTCATTCCTTCGCCGATGACAGTACCCTCAGCTTTACATATTCGTTTTCTGGGCAACGCCCCTCATCTTCGGGCGTTGAACTGGAATGGCAACGAATGTTACTACTTACTTACTTACTTAGGTGGCGCTACAGTCCGGGGTGGACCTGGGCCTCAACCAATACGCCTCTCCAGTTAGCACGATCTTTGGCTAACTGCCTCCAGTTGTGCACTCCAAGTTGGTTGAGGTCCCCTTCCACTTGCGCGCGCCACCTTAGGCGAGGTCTTCCTCTACTGCGTTGTTCCTCCGGGTTGGATTCGAAGACTCTTCGGGCCGGAGCGTTGGTGTCCATTCGCTCTACATGTCCCAGCCATCTTAGACGACTAATCCGTATTTTTCTGACCAGGTCGATGTCGCTGTACAGCTCGTAGAGTTCGCTGTTGAATCCCCTTCTCCAAAGCCCGTCAACGCAAACGGGATCGAAAATCACTCGAAGAATTTTGCGTTCGAAACGACCAAGGAGATCTTCATCTGCCTTTGATAACGTCCATGCTTCTGCGCCATACAGCAGGACTGGGATGATGAGGGACTTTTATAGAGCCTCCTTGGTGTTTCTCGACAAGGCCTTACTAATCAATTGCCTCCTTAGGCCAAAGTAACAGCGGTTGGCAAGTGTAATTCTTCGCTTGATTTCTGACGATATATCATTGTCAGAGTTAATAGCGGAGCCGAGGTAGATAAAGTAACGAACTACCTCTAAGTTATAGCTGCCTATCGTGTCGTTCTGTCCGATTCGTTGATGTTGTACGTCCCTTCAACGTATGTTAAGCTCATTGAATTCCGATCTTGACAGCATACTTAAATGGGGTAAAACCAACAGAGTGGAATTTAATGCTTCCAAAACGCAATGCTGTCGTCTGTCATTAAAGCGAAACCCCAATACTCTGCCATTATCCATGGATGGCACTTGCATCGACGAATACGAAAGACTTTCCATCCTTGGTATGTGCGTTAACGACTAACTTCGTTGGAATGACCACATGTTCGATGTCGCCAAGAACGCTGCGAAATGTCTAGGCTTCCTTAAGCGATGCAAGAAATATTTTACCCCTTTCTGATCTGGCTAGAATCTGCAAGGCGTTCATTCGCCCAAAACTTGAGTACAACGCTCATATCTGGTCTGGTGCATCTTAAAACTTATTGGCGATCGAGACATCGCGAAATCACTTGACTCTCTTAGTCATCGTCGTAATGTCTCCTGCTTGTCTTTGTTTTATCGGTATTTCCACCACAAGTGCTCAAATGAAATAGCCAGCTGCAATCCACCCCCACAGCAATTCAACCGCAATACTCGCCATGCTAGGAATGCACATCAGTTTACCCTCAAGCCTGTATTCGGACGTACAGTGAAATACAAGGATTCGTTTCTCAACCGTACAATACGAATGTGGAATGCTCTACCACGCTCTGTTTTTCCTCCGCATTATAGTTTACAGACATTTAAAACCAACGTGCATCGGTTTCTCCTTTTTCGTTATCCTTCCCTTTCCTAATGCCCGCACTATGTTACTTCATTATAAGGGTATCCAAAATCCCTTTAGTGCGCGTACATTATAAAAAAAAACTCTCTCCTTCCACAAAAGATCATTAGAGCATTTCATGAAATAATATGCTACTCACTTCTCTCCGACAGAAAGAGGAATACCTTTCATCTACTTTTGATCAACTCAAACGCATCACCATTCGTATCACTGAACGTAAACAAATTAGACTGCGTCTTCCTTCGTTGAACCAATTTAACATACCCTAGAAGTATAGATACTTTGCAGAGCTAAACTCCATCAGATAATACGCATTTCCCTCAGATCCTTATTGCAAAGAAAATAAAGAAAAACGCTCATTCGTCTTTCCTCCATCACGCATGTAATCGATGGCATCTAATACATTTCAGAATGCTTGCCTAAGCTTGGCTAATGATTTATCATAAGGGTGTGGTGAAAATTGCTTGCGTGCGTATTTAAAATAATTTCAATAAATACGGTTGGTTGGAAAATGCCAGACGAATTTGTAAATTCGTTTTTAACCAGGCAGACTTTTAAAAAATCTTTCAAGTCGAGGGTATCAAGCGAATACTTTTCAAAGAACGTATATGAGCCGCTTTACTAACCAATTATGGAATTGGCAGTGGACCCGCATCATCTTACTTCTACTCTCTACTGGTCTACTCAGAAGTATGCGTCTTAGCAAAAGCAGTGAAAAGTAGACGTGGGTGAAAGGCCTACTCGATCCAGTTTGAATTTATAAAGTGTGCCGGGCGGACAGCGTCCTAATTGAAAAAAAATGGGAATTTAGAAAGGCACAATAGCTGCAATTTCAATTTATTTAATAAGAGGTTTGTACAGTATGATATTTATCTTTGTAACGGGTGATCCAAGTAGAGATACTTTTTGCAATAGCCTTTTTTGACCGACCACGTGTGAGTCGTGTCATGCTGTCATGTTATTTTTGTTTAGTATTGTTTGGCATTTCGCTCAACTAAAGCCTTACGCGTGAACAACGCTTACAAATTGTTCAACTTTATTATGAAAATTCACGTTCTGTGAGGAATGTGTTTCGTGCACTTCGCTCAACTTATGGTCAACATAATCGGCCTACTGAGCGTACTATTCGCAATACCATTGGATAATATTCGACCGAATAGACCACGTCCAGCACGCTGTGAAGAAAATATAGCGGCCGTAGCTGAGAGTGTACACGAAGACCGTAGAGAGTCGATTCGGCGCCGTTCGCAGCAACTCGGACTGACGTATGGAACGACTTGGCGCATTTTACTTCAAGATCTTAAATTGAAAGTGTACAAAATACAGCTTGTGCAACAACTTCATCCAGAAAAAACAACGGTTTGGTGTGGTTTGTGGGCCGGTGGAATCATCGGTCCATATTTCTTTAAAATTTATGCCGGTGCGAACGTAACCGTCAATGGCGAAGCTCGTGATCTCGGCGACATTTGGTTTCAGTAAGACGGCGCCACTTCCCACACATCGCATCAATCAATGGACTTATTGAGAGAACATTTCGGTGAGCATATAATTTCACGTTTTGGGCCGGTCGATTGGCCACCAAGATCGTGTGATATCACACCGTTAGACTTTTTCCTGTGGGGATATGTAAAGTCAAAAGCTTATGCCGACAAACCCGCTTCGATTCAGGCCTTCGAGAGAAACATCACGCGTGTCATTCGCCAGTTACCAGTCGAAATGCTCGAACGAGTGATCGAAAATTGGACTCAACGGATGGACCATCTGCGACGTAGCAACGGCCAACATTTGATAGACATAATCTTCAAAAAATAAATGCCAAAGAATGTTCTTTCAAATTCTCCATTCAATTTGAATTTTCTGTGTTTTTTTCTTTATAAAAGTAAGGAACCTCGAAATGGATCACCCTTTAGTACTTAGTACTTTACGATTAGGCTCTAGGTAATAAGGCCCCAAAATAAAAATGAAATTTTTAATTTTTATTTTGGGGTTTTTTTTTTTCTTGGGGCCTTATTTCCTAGAGCCTAACGATTAGTTGAAAGATTACAGTGAATGGACAAGGGTAAGTAAACAAAAAAGATAAGTAACAAAAGAACGATAAAGGATAAATAGATAGGGAATTATTGAGGTGCTAAAATTTGTAGGACCGCACTTTTAAATCTAGTACTCCTAGGGATCAAGTTTTGATTAGCAAAGGAAGAAAGTCCCATAACTTGAAATTAAAAAGAAATGAACGAAAAACAAATGAGACGAATTTAAATAGCGATATTGAGGTAAGCTAATGTTAAAGGTTCTTTCAGAGAATGAGGAAAAATAAGCTTGTTAAATAAATACGGTGGGCAATTTGCCCCTCTATTGTGCATTTCGGCCCTTGGCCCAGGGCCACTTGAAAATGGCCCTCAAATGTAGAAATTATACTAGATATGGATTTACATTGCCTTCTAGAAAGCCGTATTTTTTTTACAAATAATTAATATTTTCTTATAAAACATATATCTACATTAGTTTCGTTTTTTAACTTTCTCGTATACGAAAGAGAAAGTTATTGCGATCGCGTGGAAACTTCGAACTCAAACTGAGTATGAGGGATGATATTACGACTATAGAGAAGTCCAAAAAAGTAGGTCCGCCAATATTTCTGTTTGTCTATCTGTCTGTCCGGGCGCCGTATGGCGAAACGGTTCGACGGATTTGTTTCAAAGTTCGTATATAGGGTTCTTGGGGTTACATCTCGGGGCATCTATTTATGTTTTGCTTTATCTTTTGAAATAACGGTACCTGAAATACAATTTTTTTTGGTGAAAATCACTTATCACTATTTTTCTCGAAAGTGGTTCCATGGATTTCGGTCATTTTCTGTACTAAGGATGTTTGGGATAGGGTAAAAAACTCTGCGTACTCAGTTTTTCGAAAAAAAAATCGATTAACTGTAATTTATGAAACTGGCAATATCTCGAAAACAAACGAACAAAACTGCATACTTCGATTTTTAAAATAATTTTTTGTAAATTTTTTTTTCATATACCAATTTTCTTAAATTTAAATTAAATTCGTTTTCTCAAAAACGGCTCCCACGATTTTGGTAATTTTTAGTATTCCAAACAATTATTTTAAAAGTGGCTAATGTGCGAAATTACATCAAAATCGTAGGTGCCGTTTTTGGAAAAATCAAATTTTTTAAAACCTAAAATGTGATTTAAATAAATTTCGCACCATTCGTTTTCGACTTATTTTGCGATTCAAAAACGCGTTCGGAAGGCGTTCGGTTTGTTGAACTTCGTCCACCAGACGAAAATTAAGTGAGAACTGAAGTCCAACAAAACGGCTGGGAAGGACGAACTATTTGAGGCAACAGAGAGATGAATCGAAAAAGAGCATTCACCAACTACCTTCCAAGATTTGTTCAAAATAATGTATGCCTCATGAATAGAAGCTTAGCATCGTTGGATCTTTTGACATGAAAGAAGTCCTTCTAAACTGCCATAACTATTAGGTATCAGTCTCCTTGACATCGCATATAAGATCCTGTACGCCGTATAGTGCGAGCGCCTGAAACCATTTGTCAACGGTTTTATTTGGACCCTATCAGTAGAATTTTAGGCCCGGTAAGTCCACAGTTGATCAAATATTCACACTAATGCGGATCTTGAAGAAAACCCAAAAACTCCAGATCGGCTCTCAATACCTTTTTATCGATTTGAATGTCACATATAACAGCACAGTAAGGGACTTTGTCAACCTCTTCTCTGCTATCACATGCTGAAAACGACATCTCTTTAGACATCAAACGAAGAATAACTTTAGCCAATCGCTGTTTTTTCGGGCGAAGAAGGTATTTGTCTCCAGAACAAATAAGGACATTTTATATAAGACCCTTATAATCCCAGTTCTGCTCTATAGATTTGAAGTATAGACCTCCGGATGAATAGATTCTTTGTCATTTTAAAAGAATTTTTTCCTTAGATATTTGGTCCCGAATGCGTTGATGGGTTCTGGAAGAGCTGAACAGCGGCATTGACAGTCCATTCCCTTTTGATATGCAGAGCGATTAAACACCAAGGCTCCAGCCAGAGAGAGAACGAAATAGAGGAAAACCTTGCTTTAGGTGGCGCGCACATAATATAAATGAAAACAGCAACGAAGGCGGAATGATATTTAATTTAAAATGTCCAGATTAGTTTCCATAACTAATTGGTTTCGAAATACATTATTGTTTTTATTTATGAAATTTTCCAAAAGACAGAATGGATTTAAACTTCGAACTTAAAGTGGTCCCTACTTTTAAATGGGACTCAAAAAAGCCCCAATATTTTTTCCTTCGTGCCAACGCTGGTGGACGGACATTGATATTAGACAGTGAGCAACAAGGGCGGCTTCTCGAATACTGAGAGATATATTCGTATCTATGAAGAATGCTATAGATGTAACGCATTGCGTCGTTAAAGGCTACTTGTAACTTTCGCTGAGATAGGAATAAATTAGAATTGGCAGCACCAATGTAAGCATTAGCCTCTATAGTGACGATCAGTGAAGCAAGTTTAGTTCCGGCATTAATTGGCAGAGCCAAATGAAGCTGAACATCATCAACATATAGAGATGCACAGCTGCATGTTTACAAATAGACGGCTGGTAATTAATAAATAGGCAGAACAAAATCGACCCTAAAATTGAACCCTGAGGTACACCATGATTCATAGGTTTAACATCAGAGAGTTTTTCACCAGCAAGAACTCGTTGCCATCTCCCCGAGAGTAAGCTATAAAAAAGTTGAACGGCTCTATCACTAAAACCAAACAGATTCTTCAGTTTCCAAAAGAGGATATCATGATTGTCGCAGTCAAAGCCCTTCGAGAAGTGAAGCAGACACAAAATAGTAACGTAGCTCTTATCATAATCTTGTTATATTTCATCAACGATGTTGACCATTGCCGCTGAGCAAATGTGGTTAGCCCGAAAGCCAGACTGTTGGTGTCTCAACACGGAAAGGGAACATTACTGTAGTCAGCTAGGTTAGAGAAACTTAAGCTTGATAAGGTTTTTGTGATTTCGTTATCTACCCCTAAGAAATCAACTCTACTGCAAGATAATAATTTTCATGAAAAACCTGTACTCTATAGTTCATTCGGACATCCTTAAGTTAGAACTAAGCTTCCTCGCCACACTTGGTCCTAATGCAACCATAGTGGTACATGGTGTTGTGGTCTCCTCCAATATTATCCAGCCATCCTGATATCCTCAGAAACTTGTAAAGGTTGGATAATAGAGTACTGAGAAGTTCTATAAAAATAGTTTAGGTTTAACCAATATTTGCATTATCTTGATCACGTAACCGAAGACGTCCTACTTTAAAAAAAAGTGATTTTAATGTTCTCTCAGATAAATTAGTCCCTAATAAGCCTGCGTATTATTAATAGATTTCAACACGTGTTCTCGTATTATCATTACAACCTTTCCGTTGTCCCGTTCTCTTAACTCGGATCATCAAAAAAGGTCCATTTACAACCACTCAACCAAAGTCCTTTGAAGCAACCAATAATTTGACAGACAAACATCTGAAACCGGAAGCTTACGTAACTACATATGTATCAGTATTCCTGAATTATTCATGGCAATTAGAAAGTTTTCGGGTTTCTCTAAAGTGAATGTGTACTTTGAATAATTATAGTTTCCACCTTAACTCATTTCGCAAACCGAATTCTTCACATGGATGCTTTTCCAGGGCTAACATGACAACCCGTACCTACGTACACACATCATCTATACATGAAAATGCAAATTCAATAAGTTTACTTGAACTTTAGTTTAGTTGCAAAAAAAGAGCATCTTTTGCTCCACAAAACGTGGCAAAACAAAAGTGTTAATGGATTAGAGATTTGAATTATTCAATAGGACATTTGCAGCATTTGGTCACGTTTTAGTTTCATTCGAAAAAGGATTCTATTATAACTTCTCCAATGTTTTTCATGTGCCGTCGAAGCGAATCGGAAATTTCTTAGAATTAGAACAATATTGGAAAGGATTTGAATAGTTTTATTTGCATGTGAAATAATTTTAGTAGAACTGAATTTTTGCTTCAATCCTGGGGAAGAAATAACAACGAAATCACGTTTTGGCTCATTTACAGCATCGGTTAATGGATCAGCTCATGGTGGCCAAATAAATATAAATATTAGGCGTAAACGGTCCATATAGGACCTAAAGCCTAGCTTCTCCAACCATTGTGTGTGCAGGTTATATTTTTGACACGAATGGAGGGACCTACAGTTTAATGCCGGTTCCGAACGGCAATTTATTTTTGAGAATCTTCCCATGACATTTCTTACTCTTGGATGTTTGTCAGATGTTCGCCAGAGGTGGGGCAGCGAATAAAAAGTTGCAGATGGTACAAGTCGGGATTTGAACCAGCGACCTCTCACTTAGTGTGTCGCGGTAAGAATTAACAGCGAAAAAGAACGCCTACATACTTTTATTCGGCTGCGCACCCACGGTCTAGAGAAGTGGAGGGGCAGCCAAGGTACCATCAACCATTGGCCCACTTCGCTAGAACCTCGGGGAAAACAGCCACTACAGACTAACCCGAGTATGGACGGACGGCCTACGGGACAAAATGATGTGCAGCCTATCCGAAGGTGAGCCGGGAGGACGGCCTGGAGACTCCCAACGGACCAGCGAGCCCAATCGGACGGATGGTCCGCAACGTTCAAATGCTACCCAAGACACAATTGAGAGTAAGACGGACGGTCTGAATGGAAAAGAGTGCAAAACAGAACGAAAAGCACTCCAACTCAACATAAAAGGGGGTAGGCGGACGGTCCTTATTATTAAAACACCTCCGATACATTTGATGGTGCCGAGAGGCAAACATTCGCAATTAGGGAGCGCGGGCGGACGGCCCAGAGTTAATAAGCTCCAACGAAAATTGCACCCGAACTACCACCGACACGGTAGGGAGCCAAGTTCGATGAGGGAAGGGGCGACGATCCCTTTTGATCCAACTCCATCTTGGAGAGCACCGGAGGAGCAACAGAGGAGTGTTGGCGGACGGCCACCAATTCGCACCCTCAACATTGACCACAAACACACAAAGTCTACCTAAATACCGACCACACAACAAACGATTTTGGTCACGACACGAGTCACGGAAATCGACGTAGAAACAACACAAAACAACATGAAATGAACATTGTAACAACTTGAAAACAAGCGAAAATTACAATTATTATCTGTGTAAGGGATATCACAAGATCAGCAATTCCCTCACGTCCAAAAATCTGAACACGGCTCCACCGAGATAGGCCGCGATAATGGAAACACCAGACTACCTACCTTTTTCCTCCTGGTTTCCTGCCTTGAAGTTGTGGGGTTGGTGCCTGGTCCCATGTATATATTAATTTTAACCGCGAGGGACAGTATTTTGCAATGCACTCGGTGTTCCTCTCGATTTTTTTTATTTTTGTTTTGTTTCACCAAACTGTCAGATGGGAAATATTGACAGAGGTCCAGGGTCGGCTGGAGGATTTGTCTATTATTGGCTAATTCCAATAATGGGCGAATTCAAGAATTGGAAAATGTGAGAGCATTAGCGGGATCATGTCAGCACCCTCTGGGTAGCAGGGGAAGGCATGACCCATTAAATGCGTAAATGTGTGAGGCGTAGGATACAGTTGATAATATCAGAGCGACAGCTGAATTATCGAGTTGGAGCTGCTATTCCTATCGTCTACGTATGAGTGAGTGCAGGGGAGCGGATTACGGCTGACAATTCTAGCACAATAGCTGAATCGTCATATGGAGCTGTAGTTGATTCTGCTTCCCCTACAACGAATGAGTGTGTGTATGGAAAAAAACCGGCCGACCGAATGGACAAAGAGATTCTAAAAACCACTTCTTGGTTGACCAGCAAGTTTACTGGAGGTTTTTTTCTTTTGGTATCAAAGAGGGGATATTGGATAGCAGTGTAAAGAATAAGTTCGAGGAGTAGTACCGAGTGGCAATAAAAAAAACAAAAAAAAAAAAAAAGACGAAAACGAAGCAGAGACCAGAATCCAACTAAATCCTTGGAAAATCGGGGAATTAGGAGGAAACAGGAAAAGAGATAAGTAGAGTGCATTAAATTAGTGTGGTTTCGGTTAGGCATACATTTTTAGAACACAATCTTGCGGTACCTCAAACGGCAAACCGTTCTTTTTGTTCCTCAAACGGAACACCCTTATTAATAAAATAAAACAAATAAAAATTGCCGTGCTCCAACAGGGCATTTATAACGTTGTAAAAAAAAAACGGGTATTTCATTCACCGGTTTCAGATTTCAGTTTCAAAAGGCTTCCAGATTTCTCTCAACGGGTTGACGTTAAAAAAATCTATTTTTGTGGCGCCCATATTTTGTTGTTGTAAAGTAACATTTGGTAACCCCAACTTGAGTCGAAAAACGAATTTCAACCCAACCCCAATTTTAACCATTCGAACGTTGAACCCATCCCTCACTGAGCTACCGGGGAGCAGCATCCCTGTGCTGCCGCGGTTACACCTTTCGGCTTTGACATTTCAATTCAACATTTTTTTCTTCCGGGCGGTGGCGGCCCCAAAATTTCGTTTGGGTTTTCTCCAGATCTCCTACTTCATAGAAGAACGAATTGAATTAAAATGCCTAATCTTCGCACGCGTTCCGCCCGTAGACCAGGTGTGACTCCTGCCAATAAGTGATTACTGCGCGTTTTCCTCAGTAGCATTACTACATTAAATACAACATCCTTTCTGTCCGTCTGTCTATATATCCATTACTCGAAAACCATTCAACCGATTTTCGCAATTTTTTGTGTGGTATAAATGGGAAGGGAGGCGAAATGGTATCTCTCGAACTCTTTGACCGATTTTAAAAATATTTTCAACGTAGTAGTTGTGACACTCGCTGGATAAGTACAGATTATTAAAAGAGAAGTTGGAGGGAATTGTAAAAGGGGTACGTATAAACGGGGTTGGTATAAAAGGGGGAGGAGTAAGGAGATTCTCGAACGATTTTAAAAATTCTTTCAACTTGTAATTTTCGCGCATAAAAATCGCGAGTGGAGCCGTGGGCATAGTTTAGCTAAATATAAATTACAAGCGATCTTAATTCAAAAAGCAGAGGATTGGCAATTGTAGTGTAGTAATCCTGAACGACCAGTAGAGGAGACGCGAGTAGTCTGTGGGTCACGTCTCTTACTTCATTGTTACTTATTGTAATGTTGTCCATAGGGTTTGGGTGACCACAAACAATTCAAAATCAATAGCACACTGCCCTTTCAAAATAGGAATGCTTTGAATAATTATAACTTCTCTTAAAACTTGTGCAGTGAGGGGGAGATACAATTTTTAGGTCAACACAAAAATCTCATATATTCAACCGGGCTGCATTAAAATTGTTGACCTTGTTGTGAAGTAATGGTCACATCCTTTAGCATAAGAGGCGATTAGGTAGGCTCTTACCGAACCGCTCATTATGTTCTTCTTTTCTTTTATTCGATGAAGTTATGACGAGGATTATAGGGATCAGAATCCTCCCACTGTATTGTATTCCTGCTGGCCCAACTGAGGTGATTCGCTTGTTTGACCTCAAAATATATCTGCTGGCCTTCAGGTATTGTATTACTTCGTCACTAAGGACAATTAAATGCTTTGTAGCATCGTAGGGTTCTTCCTTGGAACATGGCAATACCAAGTCGTTCGCAATCAACATTTTTTTTCTTTGAAAAGTTTTTGACGTGAAGTCTTCCTCGAAGTGGTGTCGAGCCTTCCTTTTTTCTCACAGAAGCTGCCATAGTTTTTTTCTTGCACTTCATCCATCCGACGCTAACGCCGCGATGATTGAAAACGTCATCCACTGTTACTTCACTGTTGATCCTAGATATTTGAACTTTTCACACCTGGGAAGCACTATTTCATTTAAATAAATGTCTGGAATATTTTGGAGTGGTTCAGAGTGGATAAGAGAATGGACATTTTTTTTAATCACATAATAGGATTGGACCCTATCAGTGCGGTTTTAGGCCCAGTAAGTCCACAACTGACCAGATTTTCACACTTCGGCAGATCCTGAAAAAAACCCAAGAAGTCCAGATCGATACTCACCATCTTTTTATCGATTTTAAGGCCGCATATGACAGCATTTATAGAGACGAGCTATACAGAGTCATGTCTAGTTTTGGCATACCTGCCAAACTCGTCAGATTGTGCAGGATCTCACCGAGACCTTTGATGTCAAAAAAGGATTTAGACAAGGCGATGCGCTGTCATGTAACTTCTTCAACATCATACTTGCGAGAATTGTGCGAAACTCGCAAGCCAACACCAGGGGCACAATTTTCCAAAATTCTGTGCAACTACTTGCTTACGCCGACGACATCGACATCATTGGCAGAACACAGCGAGCTGTCACTGGTGCGTTTGCAAGTATCAGTACAGAGGCGGCAAAAATGGGTTTAGAAATGAATGAGGGCAAAACGAAATATATGCTGTCAACAAGAAGGGACGCACAACATCGACGAATCGGACAGAACGTCACGATAGGCAGCTATAACTTCGAGGTAGTTCGGGACTTTATCTACCTCGGCTCCGCTATTAACTCTGACAATGATATATCGTCAGAAATCAAGCGAAGAATTACACTTGCCAACCGCTGTTACTTTGGCCTAAGGAGGCAATTGATTAGTAAGGCCTTGTCGAGAAACACCAAGGAGACTCTATATAAGACCCTCATCATCCCAGTCCTGCTGTATGGCGCAGAAGCATGGACGTTATCAAAGGCGGATGAAGATCTCCTTGGTCGTTTCGAACGCAAAATTCTTCGAGTGATTTTCGGTCCCGTTTGCGTTGACGGGCTTTGGAGGAGGAGATTTAACAGCGAACTCTACGAGCTGTACAGCGATATCGACCTGGTCAGAAAAATACGGATTAGTCGTCTAAGATGGCTGGGACATGTAGAGCGAATGGACACCAACGCTCCGGCCCGAAGAGTCTTCGAATCTAACCCGGAGGGACAACGCAGTAGAGGAAGACCTCGCCTAAGATGGCACGCGCAAGTGGAAGGGGACCTCAACCAACTTGGAGTGCGCAACTGGAGGCTGTTAGCCAAAGATCGTGCTAACTGGAGAGGCGTATTGGTTGAGGCCCAGGTCCACCCCGGACTGTAGCGCCACCTAAGTAAGTAAGTAAGCAAGGAGAACAATAAAAGGCAAAGGACTTAGGACTCCTCGGGGTCTCTAGAGGGGCACATGTCCATGATCATCTGTACGTATATTTAAGGAACACCTCGCTGTCTTAGCACCAACTATATCAGATTTCTTGGTTGTCTTTCGAATGCTTTTTCAAAATTATATAACATATAGGCAAATTCTTAAAGGAATTTATGTGTTTTTCCTATATGCGGCCATAGAATATCTAATAGGATCAACAGCCCTCCACATTTTCATAAAAAAAAGTGCAACACTGCAAGTTTGAAACAAACAAAAGAACAATCACTTCGAACTAATGGAACTGCTATCGGAAATCCCCGAACTAGACATGATCTGCGGGGTAACAGTTCGAACCAGTGGTATGCGGACGGTTCAAAAATGGGCTCTGTGGTGGGAGCTAGATCCACGGACCAAACAAAAATGCCTATGGGAAAAAGTCCCAGCGTATTTCAGGCAGAGCTCCATGCCATAAAAGAATGGGCGAACCCTATTAATGGTGCTAACATCTATATTTTCACGGAGAGTAAATCAGCTATAAAAGCGCTTAGCGTTGAAAGACTTCAAGCACTCATTACCAGAAACAAAACCAAAACCTGATGGTTTCCCGAACTCAAGGAAATTGAGGGAAATGAAAAAGCTGACGAATTGGCTAGAAAAGGCTCGGAGACCCCCTTTGTAGGACCCCGAGCCATTTTGTCCAATCAACAAATTAGCTATTAATCTGAAGCTAAAAAGCTGGGAACACAAAATTGTCATCTCTGAAACAGACTAAAAAGGCTTCAGAAACGCTGCCAAAAAGATACTTAATCTACCCAGGCATGAAAATACAAATCTTATTGGATACCGAACAGGTCATCACAGATTAAGAAATCACCTCCATAAATTAAAAATAGTCGACTCGCCGCAGTGCAGACTATGTCTGGAGGAAGACGAAGGCGACGAATATCAAGAAGTAATAAGCACTAATGCTCTTAAGAATTGTTCTGTTGATAGGATCATCAGCTACATTAGGAACGTATAGGCTCCACTTTTCTAAACAATTTTCTGACATTTACCTCCAAATATCTTTTAGGTCGACCATATTTCTAACCTATTCAGCTGTCACTCCAATTGAAAAGTGGTTCGTGGAAAGTATGAGAAAGCAAGTGAAATTGATCATTAAAGGTTTTTCACTATACCGCCGCTACCTGGGTAAAATTCTTGCTGTCACCCTCAAGTTTTTGGCCCTTCGGCAAACATTTCTCAAACATTTCTTCTTTCTTATGCGGCTATTTTGAAGGGAATAGTAGATGTATTTAAGCAGCATTTCCAGCAGCTGCTTAACGGACAAAATGTAGAGAGAGTGATGGGGCAAGAAGAGAACCCGTATCCAGTCAATGAAGAACCAGTCCCTCCGCCCAGTATAGAAGAGGTTGGCTTAGCTATAAAAAAGCTAAAGAACAACAAGGCCGCCGGCTCTGATGGTCTACCTGCAGAGCTTTTCAAATACGGAGGTGATGTTATGGTAGGGCGCATGCACCAAATCAACCAAGTTTGGGTGGAGGAAAGCATGCCCGATGACTGGACCATCAGCTCCATATGTCCCATCTACAAGAAAGGCGATCCTAGCACTATCGAGGCATATCGCTGCTTAATGTCGCATATAAGATCCTATCCAACGTATTGTGTGAACGTCTCAAACTTTTCTGCAACACACTAATCGGCACGTACCAGTGTGGCTTCCGGCCCGGCAGATCAACTGTAGACCAAATCTTCACACTAAGGCAAATCCTGGAAAAGACCAACGAGTTTCAAGTTGAGACACACCATCTCTTCGTCGACTTTAAAGCCGCATATGACAGCATTCATCGCCAGGAGCTTTTTGTGGCGATGGCCGAATTCGGGATCCCGTCAAAACTGATGCAGATGTGTCGCATGACACTAGATAACACGCAATGCAATGTGCAGTTTGGCAGCAGCTCATCTGAACTCTTTCAAACATGCACCGGATTTCGGCAAGGAGATGCGCTGTCGTGTGATTTCTTCAATCTTGTTCTTGAGCAGATAGTGCGCAGGGCAGGAGTCAACACGGAAGGCGCTCTCTTCAACAGATCAGTCCAACTCATCGGTCGATCCCATCGCGCCGTGATAGAGGCTTTCACGGCTATTGAAGAACAGGCGAAACTAGTTGGCCTTGAAGTGAATGAGGACACGACGAAATATATGCTATCAACCAACAAACAATCATCTGTCCACCGACTAGGACAAAATGTCACTGTTGATAGCAGCAACTTCGAGGTAGTTAAGGAGTTCATCTACCTCGGGGTAAACATCAACTCCATAAATGACATCTTAGTAGAGATCCGTCGAAGAATTACCCTAGGAAACCGCTGCTACTTCGGTTTGGCAAAATACATAGGTTCAAAGCTCCTGACTCGAAGGACAAAGTGCATGCTCTACAGTACCTTTACCCTATACGGCGCCGAGTGCTGGACGATAAGCAGGAAAGGAGAGTTAATACTGAGATCCTTTGAAAGAAAAATCCTTCGACGAATATTTGGTCCTGTGTGCGAGGAGGGCGAATGAAAGAGAAGATACAACCACGAACTCTATGAGCTGTACCAAGATGTGGATGTAGTTCGAAAAGCTAAAACTCGTCGACTACATTGGCTCGGCCACATCGAGCGAATGGACAACAACGCTCCAGCCAAGAGGATCTTCGAATCCCAGCCCCCAAGTTCGAGACGACAAGGAAGACCGAACCTCCGTTTTAAAGACCAAGCCATCGCGGATGCCAGAGCGCTTGGTCTGGACAACTGGAAGCAGCGTGCTCGGGATCGCAGAGGGTGGAAGGCTGCCGTATCTCAGGCAGGGTCTCTTCACGGGTCGGGAGTCCGTTAAGTAAAGTAAAGTAAAAAGTAAGTAAATATTTCTAGCAGCAGGAGACGGTGGTGCCAGCTGACAGCCTTCACAATATTTTATCCCAAGCTTCATGAAACTATCCACGGAGTGGTGGTCAATCAAGATTTCATTTAAGTGACCAGGTGCCAGCTTTGTTTGACGATTAGATAGTATGACTTGATACTATCTCCGGAAGAGTCCAGTATCCTTGCTAGACTTCCGAAGATATTCGTTCAAATCACCGCCAACAAAGCAAAGTTTTTCCTTGGCCTTTTTTTTGAATTGTGTAGCCAAATGAACTTCGCAAAGACCTAAACAACAGTCCCTTTCAGAAGTACTTCATAGAAAAGCCTAAAGCAAACATACCTACAACTGGGATTTACCGCTACTGTAGTGTATTTTTAAAATTCGCTTCTTCTTATTTTGCATGTGCTATTTACGGACCAACAATTTTTCAATTCAAATTCCACACACATCATGAACGAACCCTTCTCAAATCCAACTCATGGTCTTTTCAGAAGCTAAACCGGAAATCCTTCAGTAAGCATGTTTAGTAAATTCACGGTGACAATGCTGGACTCCTCTCATACCATCCAACGAAAATAAATCCTTCGTTATGCAAAAAAGGCCAGCCATTCACTCGCTTCGCCCCCAAGTTGGTTTTTGTGGTCGAAAAATCAAAACATACACAGCCACTCAGGATTTGTAAAAGGTTATGTTGAGTAATTTATTATCCCGTGCACTGATTTGCGAATAAACATTCCCATAAATATAAGTATCCAGAGCATTACAAATGTAAAGACTTTTCATTAATCATAGTCACAAGTAAATGAAATGTGTGTATGTGTGTGTGTGCACGTTTTGACAGGACACATGCTTTTTGCTACAATTATTTTCAATGTCCAATCGTTTGGAGTGTTTCGTTAGTAAAACTTCTCGGACTTTCTAACCATGACTGAAACCAAATAGACCTGAAAATTCCTTCGAACATCCAATTAAATGCTACATGCAATTTTGATCAATTGTATCCACCCTTATGGGCATAGATACAGCAATAGTTTTGGTTTGTATTACAAACTCAAAGGTATTTTCAGTTAAATGACCACAAATGGACACCTGCAATTTGTCACCTCACCGAAGGAGGCTACACCGAATTTCAGAGCAATTACAATCCAACAATGTTTCAAGGCGGTTTCCCAGCACTAATTTCAAATATGTATTCTCCGAATTTAATTGAGTTGCCATTCGGATGGAACACATGCTGCCAAAGGTTAGAACTATGTCAGAGAAGAGGGCACCTTGAGGAGAACAATTTCAAATTAAAAATCCCATCTCGAAGGACATGAGTGTTCCAACAGCTTTGAAGTATCGAAATGAAAATGCGTCAGTTGGCCGGCCCTTTTACGTCAGTGCGAAACGAGATAAAAATCTAAATAAATTTCATGGGATTTTCCATTCCGAACACGTTTCTGCACAGTTTGCCCATATCGCATGGCTTTTTGACTTTGCGAAATGAAAAACCTTTACATAATGTTGTGGAGGGTTAAATAAATGAGCCTAAAGTGAAAGTAATCAATTGAAGATTCTCTTTTTTTTTTTTTGGTAGGAAGAGGTGCAGCCACATGGAAATGTTCTGGAGTATTGGAATTTGCAGGATTTATTTGTTTTCAATCGGCGTATTTTTTGTTTGTTATAAATAATAGGGCAATTGATTTGGAGAAATCATTTAGGGCGGTTTTATTCATTTGGAATTGCTGGAATTGCTCGAGAATTGGCTGGCATGAGAGTTGATCTCAGTTCGAGAGATGAAAAATGGTTTTATTCACTATTCTTACTCTCGGATTGGTAGTTGAAAGCATGCTGTTTTGATAAATTCCCTGGGATATTTCAACTTTCGGTTTGAGTTGCATGCATCATTTGTTTATGATTTTGCGCTAAGATGGGTGAGATGCAAAATTTTTGCAATTTTTGAAAATCTCACTTGTTTCCTATTGGAACCAGATAAATTGCTTTGCGCTACATCTGCTGGTCATTTCTTGAAACAATAATGTGTCTACATGCTTTGGACAGCTGGTCGGCCGTATGTACAGTAAAACCCGGATAACTATAACCTATCCACGATTTCAGATTTTTTTGGGTACTTTAGCGGGTGAGGTAGTTAAACGATCCCGCTTAATTACCCCGATCATCATCTGTTAGAAGGCCATAGCATCTGTTAGAAGGCCATAGCATTGCAGGTCTTTATCACTTGCAAATTGATCAGAAGTTATTGCAACGTCGGTAAAAGTATTTTGTTCGGATATTGTTCTTTCTTCATTTTCCAAAAGTTCTTGACCAAAATAGAATCCCGCCTGAAAAAAAATCTTTATAACAGCACTGACTTGTCTGGAATACATACATACAACCTTTCTAAAACAATTCTTAATCGTTTCTTCTGTGACCGGCCACCAAGCCCTCTTCACAAAAAATAGTGCATCCAATTCAAACCTTTTTCTAAGGCAACCAGTTGCTTTCTTATAATAATTTGCCTTTAGTGAGATTTAAAGATGTGAATTATTCCCTGATCAAGTGGCTGAATCAAGGCGGTGGTGTTTGGTGGAAGATATTACTTCCTAGCTTAACTGTTGTTTTGTGGCAGGACGCATTGTCCACGAATAAGAGAATGTGTCTCCCTTCCTTTTTCATCTCTTCATCAATTTTGAATAGTATAGAGTTCCATAAAGAAGTTGTCATCCAAACGTTTTGATTGGAATAATAGGAAATAGGTAGACTTTTCGTGTTGAAACATCGAGGATTTTTCGATTTTCCAATAACAAAGACTTTTTTTTATAAGTTGCGTTGCATAAAAATAGTAAAGTTATTCGGACTTTCTGCGATTTACTATCTTTTATTTTTTCTTTCACCATGTATTTTAGTAAAATGGATATTCACTCGATGTTTCCATCTCCATAACCACTCATTGTTGGGCTCAAAATCGGAGGGCTAGTTATTTTGCCTTATTAAGAATGACAGGCCAGATATCACTGCGTTTTGAGCTCGGGCTTGATCAAATCATTTTGTTAAAGCACTTTCCACATCTTCATGCGTACCTTTGCGTTGGCGTTTTGATTTCAAGTTTTTATTTCCAAACGCAACCTCACGAATTTGATCTTTTTTCCTTAAAATCCTATTCACCGTCGATATGTCACATTTGAAAAATGAAGCGAGTTCTTTATTCGTTTTAACTTTGCTTTCGAATTGCGAGAGCAAATTTAATTTCTGTGTGGATTACGCGCCTATTCATTTCTGTGGATATTTATGAAAACTTTCGCTAGATTATTTTGTATACTTTTGCAAATTCATCAACAAATCCAAATCAGCAAGCACATATGTCAATTGAAATAAATCTCAAGCAAAAAGAGACATAGCGAATATGTAATTTTTTGGGACGCAGTGAAGTTTGTACCGATGGAATTTTAGGATTTGAATGAGATACTTACACGAGTTTTATATGAGCAGACGAGTGGAAAAATGTGACAAATAGAGGGCACTAAACCGATTAAGGCACTTAAGTGGCGAGTACTTATCCGTGTTTTTTACGTTTTGTTTAAAATATTTTGGGCACTTAAACGGGGTTGTGCTTATCGGGTTTTTACTGTATTTTGCATATGAAAATAAATAATCGGAAGTAAAAGAAATTAAAATTTTAAATACAATTCTAAATGAAACGCCGTAATTTTTTTTTGCGGAATGTCCTTGGAAAATGTGTGAGTGTTTAAAAATATTGAAAGAAGTGAAAATTTCAAATAAGCTCCGGCTGAAACTATGTATATGTGAAATATTTAAACAACCGCGGTTTGTTATTTATTTTTGTATATTTCGATGTTTTACGTTTGAATTCTTGATGATAATGAAATATTTTTACAGAAACATTAGTAAGGGTGATTTTTTAGAGGTTGGTTTTTCGAATAGAGATAAAACTGACATTTTGTGGTCAAATCTGGCAACTCTTATCTCATTTATGTTCTGTCTGGTTTGTCATTTCATCATGAACAGGTTGACAAATGAACAACGCTTGCAAATTTATTTCGAAAATATTGGTTCAGTTCGCGAAGTTTACCTGTCTACAAAATTATTTTTCAAATTCATCCTTAAAAAAAACTTTTTTTGGATTGAATGCAACCCATTCACTAAACATGTTAAACATACCTATCTGGTACAAAAACTACAACCGAATTGCTCAGAAATTATACATCTTCATGTAAACCACTTTAAACTTGACACACGGAAACGGTGCCTGTCGGTCTACTTAAATCCGCCTTCAACAATCAATCACTCCTTTCAAGTTTTGATCTCGGCGATGGTGGTACTGTCCATCATTTTTACAGATTCTGTGACTCTTAAGTACATATATATACTAACGTAGCTTACACCTCTAGAAATAACAGCACATATAAATAGTCAAATTTATAATAAAAAGTGTGTTTAATTGAAACGTGCAGTGTCAAACTTATTTCCCGTGTTCCTCCTTTCATGAGAAATGAATGAAGACTCCACCAACCACCCCACGTGTCAACAAGAACCACCATCGGAAGGTACCATTCATTTTATAGCTCGCCAAACCCATTTCATTTGTCAATCCCTTCCAAAGCCCGCGAAGCTAGTCCAAAGCCAATTTCGTATTGCATAAATACGGGTTTTAATAAAGGCGTGAGACTGGGTTTATTGAGTCTAACCTCAATAATTGATCGCAAGTAAGCCACAGGCCGAAAATTCTGTCAGCATCCAAACGATCCGACCAACGACAACATGCGCTAAAATTCATCGGACACGCGGCCCACTTGACAATCAATATCCATCTTTGATCTATCAGCAGTCCACCCGTCGATTACATTCCGTTTATGATCAACCATCCATGCGCTGTGATCCAGTGAAGATAAGATCGAATTGTCATCAAAATCACTGACCGTAACTCGAGCAATCTGCGCCCCTATCAGCACCAGCAACTACGCGCTACAGGAGAATCACTACCTAAAAAGGTAGTAGAGCGAAAAGCAACAACAAAACCAGCTATCTGACGCAGCCATCCAAATCGATAAATAGCATCCTTAAGTTTACCTGATTCCGTACCAGCAACCCTGCAAAAAAAAAGTAGCAACAACAACAGCCTTACAGGGATCACCCACTCGACCGTGTAATTGATCGCACCTGATCAAGTGTTTGAGATCGAGCTTAATTGCTCTCTCTGTCCACGTACACCTGACGCAGTCAATCCACCAATAACTGCACCCATCATCACAACTTGGTAAAATATATAACACACTTGCAAACTTTTCAAACCAAAAGTTAAGTATTCATTCATTTATAGTAATCATTGTAAAGGGCGTTCAATTGATTTAATTGTTGTGAATTGTAGCCACACTCAAGGAAACCATACCATCTTTCGGTTTCCAAACTTTTGGATATTCAAAGATAAAACTCTTTTGGGATTTTAAATAAGAATTTAATGTAGTCTTCTCCATTTAGGCATGTAAAAATCTACGGTAGTTCAGCGGCATGTGCAAGAACCCACCCATTTCGACGAGCTAGTTTCGTGCTGTCAACAAGCATGCCTAACCGTACTCCGTCGACTGAACAGTCCACCAAAACACTCATCGATATCTGCAGGATTTCCTGTGATCCTGGAAATAGATGGGATCGCTTAAAAGTTGTTTTTGGTGGGACCAGCATCCGTTACAAGTGATGAGGTTCATTTTGGGTTCCACATGAGACCCTTGAAACGCCATTACATCCACTAAAACTTACTGTTTGGTGTGCTCAATGGGCTGGTGGAGTCATTGGGCCATACTTTTTCCGAAATGATGTTGGAGAGTCAGTTACCGTTAATGGAGACCGATACAGTGGATACAATGGATGGCATGAATGTGGATGAGATGTGGTTCCAACAAGACGGCGCTACATGCCACACAGCGCACGTCACAATCGATTTATTGAAGGAAACATGCGATCAGCGCATAATTTCGCGGAAAGGACCTGTCAATTGACAACCAAGATCGCGTGGTTTGACACCATTGGATTATTTTCTTTGGGGATATGTGAAGTCGCTCGCCTACGCCAACAAACCAGAAACGTTAGGGGACTTGGAAGCCAACATTCGTGGCGTTATTGCCGACATACAGCCCCAAATGCTCCAATAAAGCCAAATTGATGGACATTAAAACAATCTGCTTGTGTTTTATTTCAATTCGAAGTTCTATACCTCTAAAAAGAACATGCTTTACTAGTGAAATTAGGCGTTGCTAGGTAGCTCCTATCAGTGTAGCCCGAATCACCAATAGGAATAAAATTCGCCTTTTTCGAAAATTTTAAAATTCGCTGATCATGCGTTCAGCCCTTTAAAGAAGAGAACAATTAAAGTAGATTTAAAATTTATATAAATAATTATACAAGCACAATACCTGCCACAGAGCGACGATATCGTTTATTTTCAAATTCGCAGCGGACACAGTCTGAACGTTGAGTGAGAACCACCCCTTACGGTTTCTGAAGTTTTCTGGATCAGTTCCTCCTGGTGACTGAATGCGGATGTATGTGCAATCTATCGCGCCAATTGTTCGTGGGAATTTAGCTCTCGCATAAAACTCTGCTGCTTTCAGCCTTTCTCTTTGCGTTTACCGGGCATACGAATGAATCGCTGTGCAAGATTTGCAAGACCTCCAAACACACGTATAAGCTCACAGTGCACTGTTGAAATGCTAACTCCAATGAAATCCGCAATTGACAATTGAGTTGAACCAAATAGCGTTATATCTTACTGCGATTAATAGTTGTGAAATTGATCTTGATTCCCGCGATCTAGAACAAATAAAACAACCAAAATCGATCAAATAAGTACAAATAAATTCAAACCAATTCGTAATGTTCTATACCGTCTCGCGTTCAAGCACCATCATTGTGGTCCGCTATGAGAGTCGAAAACGAAAGATGATGTCGCCGTCGTCCTATTTGTTTAAATTGACACGTGAAAGCATCTTGTATTGGCGTCTTTGAAATGCAAACTTTTCAACATCTTCCTCATCTTCGCTGCTCTAAAATAATTAGCACGAAGCATTACATTTTTGATTTATTATTATTATATTTGTAACGTTGTGTCCGAAATATTGTATTATATTTCGGGCACAAATTAAGGAATAAAGCTGAAACACAATTGTTTTGATGAAGCAACACCACCCGACGCCCGATCACCCATTCGTTATGGTGTCTAGCTTCTGTAAGGATCTTGTGTTAATCAAAAGTTTTGAAAAAAGTCCTGTCTAAGCAGATTTCGAGGCACCTAGAGCAACATAACATAATTTGGTTTGGTCCAGTCAGGTTTTCGAAACAACCACAGTTGCAGTGCGCTCATGGCTAAGATCCTTGATGACAAAAGGATTAGATTCGACTTGGACTATATCATAGTACTCTGCCTAAGTACTTAAGTAATCGTAGTCAAAGGGTTGTGCTTGGTGATAGATCATCTCACGTGAGAAATATATGTACATGCAGTAGTGCTTCAGGGCTCTATACTGGGTCCTATTATGTTTTGCATATTCATTACTGATCTTCTCAGAGTTTGCCTTCATTTTTGTGCGCATGATGCACCATAGGCCTAGTTCAGAATCTCGATTGCAAGCTGACCGGGGATCTATCTGCCATCTACCAAGGGTCACTTCAGTTGCCGCCCATTTACCTCAAGCGGTAACGAACCTATTCCCAGTAAGACACATTAACTATACTGTCGGTCGAATTTATAGTGGCCTTCGCGAACTTTGGTTATTCGTAAGTTTTACTCCTTAGTAGTTCCCTACATTCATTATGCATCATCTGTGTATTGCAAACTTGATGACTCTTGACTTTTGACTCTTGCATTCAATGACATGGTTTGGTATGTTTACGGGCTTCGCCGTTACGACCATATTTCCTTGGTTGTTCACCACCAACAGTTCTTGCAAGTGAGGTGCTGTGTATTCCTGCACAAAACCATACAGACCAGAACACGAAAAACTCACCTTCACTCGTTCGTCTTGAACGTTTAGTCTTATAACTCCTGCCTCGAATTATCTGAAGTCCTTCCCGTGTCTGACACTAGAGTCTGGAATTCTCTGCCTACGACAGTAAAACCCCTCATTTGAAAGATGCCACGTTGGAATAGGTCTCCTAAAAATTAATACCTTCAAATGAGTATATACTATATAGAAGCCTTTAAATGCTTCTCAAGTTACAAATTTTAGTTCTGCTTCTGAACAGTTGGAGATTCAACAAAATTCATATAAGGAGACTGGACTAAATGTTGGAAATATTCATAAATGTCCCCTATATCCCATCCTTCCTCTGAAGAGTCATTGCAATGGGAACGATTTTGTCAACCACCCTTTCGTATACCACTGAATCTCCCACAGCTTTCGTACATTTTTAAATTCTAACAAACTTAATGTCAATGAAATATTGCTATCAAAGTGTCCTAAAGTTCAATTTATCATTTTCGTAGCCTGACAGTTTGGTTGCAAGCAAAATTTTTATTTATCGGTCACCCATAACCATAACCATAACCGTAAACATTCGACCTCAACCGACAGAATGCAAAATATATCGTGAAATTGTCCCAAAATAAACATTAGCAAGGTAAAAAATAAAACCACGCACACGTTACTTGCCAGCAGATTTTATGTTCAGCAAAAATCCAGCTCACATTAGCAATGTCACATTGAATATTGTAGGACCAAATTTATGAATTACGTTTCTTTGTTTCGCACCCTTGGCGGTTTGTATCTGCGTGTAAAATGGAAAATTTATAGAAAGTAATAAAACAAACTCAGTTCATCCAACACAATCGAAACAGGTGTCGTGCCATTCATCAGAATCCAGATTAATTGCGAAGACCCTTTGGTAGGGTGAAATACATTGCCCAACCCTGGAAATGCGATTAAATGTTAATGACATAAATACGAGGATACCCCTTTTTGCATTCTCATGCTATACTCATAGAAACAGTTAATTACGAACCCTATCGGAGGAGAGTTGAGACATTAATTAAAGGAAACCTCTCGATTGTCAGTTACTCCCACCCATCCCATCAAGGATTCATCTTCTTGATGAAGTGCTAATTACCCAGTGACATTATAATTGATTTTCGTTTGGGGCCATCCTAAATTTTACTAAGTGACACTTCATTTGTGTAGTAGAAATTTAAAGAGAAGCAAAAATTTAAAGCCAGGCCAGAGGAATGCCAATGGCTGGAATGATATGCAGGATAATACAAAGAGGAAATTGTAAGCTCTGTAACTTTTTGTACTTTTCATGACTCAACAACAAACACATTGTGTGTAGATTCACGGAAGGAAATGGCCAGCCATGGTCTGATAAAATATGCTAACGCACTTTTTAAGGCAGCGCTCACTTCGGCTTTGCTTTCGTCAGTCCTTTCTGGCTACTGGTTCTCTGGCATGCATTATACATGAAGCGAATAAACAACAATAATGACGTCCTTGCTGAATTTATTATTATTCAGAGAAACTCTTGGTATTTTTATTTTTTTATGAAATCTGTCATGTCAGAAGGATTTGCAAAATGGAAAAATGTTTGATGATGGTAATCGTTAGAGAGCTACTTTACTTTAAAATATTTGTCGCTACCCCAATGAGCCACTGATGCGAGCTTAATATGGAAGCGAATAGTTTTCGTGAAACGAGTTGATAAGCATCTTCGACTTTCCTTATAACTTAAGTTGCAAGACAATTTTTTTTATTATTATTTCACTTAGAGACCTGTAACGATAGGAAGGTGGGACATGAGTGTTCTGTTCCTCAAGCGACAGAGATAGTGCGGTGTGTAGTCATTAGACTCTTTGTCACCTTGATTTCATTGCGTGGTTTCTTCAAAATTTGTAATTCGTTAAAGTTTAGACAGAGGAGCCCTATCGGACTGCAAAAGTTAATTAGTTCTGCTTTTGGTATATTCTGGACCCAATTTCCGTGTTATTTCGCAGGTGGTTATTCGATTGTCCGAATCCGATTGTGAGGCACGACACTGATACCGGTCAATGAGGTGAAGTACCTAGGACTACATCTGGACAGTAAATTATTATGGAAAAAACACACAGAGAGGAAACCACCAGAAAGGCAACCCGTGCTCCTATGATATGCAAGAGCCTAGCGGGAAAGTCGTGGGCCAGCTTAGGACAAAGGCCGAACATTCAAACTTCTACAGTTCGACAGGCCATCGCTGTCTAAGCTGGTAGGGGCTCTAACGGGTCATAACTTCTTAAGAAATCACATGATGAAACTAAATCTCAAGGACGACGATATTTGTAGAGGTTGCGAAGACGAAGAGGTCCATGAGGACACACCTCACTTCCTCTGTCACTGCCCGAGCCTCTGCCAGAACACTTGGGAGTTTTTACTTCCATGATTTACGAGAACTTTCTGATGTTACACTTTCTAATCTTTACAGGTTCTTGAGGACGTCAGGATGGCTGGACGGAGTCGGGTAAATGCAAGAAGGATGAAACAAGCTGACCATCAACAACACCGACGGTTAATACCCAACAAAAGGGAATCACAATGGGTCCACAAGGACCTGAGTGTAGAAGGGTATACCCTGCTCTACCAACCCACATACCATACCTAACCTAACCTAAGTCGTGGGGTTCTACCCCCAATATTCTACGATAGCGATTGTGAGACCAATGATCACATATCTCATCACAACAACACAATCTCTCAATAGAGTGCAAAGACTGGAATTGGAATTAACTCGCCTGCACCTCATTGTCTCAGAGGCGGCAGACAAAACTATTCTAAGAATAGCAAAAGAATTAACTGAAAAGGGAAAATGCATCAGCTCGAAACAATATGATGCACTACTCGGAAAACTTCCATTCTTGGCTTTTACAAGAAGTGACAGCTTTAGCAAATATTTCTTAACAAAGCTCAGCAACAAGAAAGAATGGAGCTATGAGTCCACAATCTATGCACTGAGCGACCACACGATAAAGTGGTATACAGACGGAACTGATGAAGGAACTGGTGCAGGAGTGTTTAGGCCAAGAACGAAACATTACGAATCCATGGGCAAGAGTACCAGCATCTTTCAAGTAGAAATATGCGCCATAGATAGATGTGGTTGAATAAATATCGAAAAGAATTACAGAAACTGTAACATGTCAGATAGTAAATAGTAAAGCACTGAACTCCTTTGTCTTTAAATCCAAGCTTGTATGGGAATGCTTACAAAGTCTTAACAAATTGGGCAAGAAAAATAAAGTATCTGTCTGCTGCATACCAGGCCATGTCGGCATTATTGGTAACGAGGCGGCGGACTCTCTAGCGAGAAAAGGGGCAGTAACACCATTCATAGGACCTGAACCCTTCTGCGGGATAGGGGAACATACGCTAGGCGAAGAATTCAGGGCTAGAACCTTTCGAGATCTCCAAGGTCTGAGACAAGCCAAAACATTTTTTAGGAGATTTTAATCTCAAAAGATTTAAAGCATGTATCAGTGTTAGCAAAAATTGCCCACGTATCATTATTGGTTTCCTGTGTTCTGAGTCGGTTTTCCTTGCCAAGGTCAGAGCATAAACATTCCAACATAATTCCCGACGAATTAAGCTGTGAGGGGGCTCTGGAAGAGGGAGCAAAACCTCTCCAAGGTATAAGTAGGGGGCACAATGGACCACAAGGTCGCAGTGTACTACACCGGCACCCTATATTATTATTATTATTAACACCTGTTATTGGCCTTCATTCTGATCTTTGCCATTTACGTTTTAAAGACAACTTCATGTAAATGTCGTCCGCGGCTTAATTTCAAATGGTCCATTCGGAAGGTCCAATTTTGCCTCACTTTTTCGAGCATTTCGGCCCACGAATTACGCGTTTTATGTTATCCTGTAAGACTTCAATCGTGTTCGGCTGGTCCACATAGACTAACGACTTACATAACCCCACAAGAAATAATCAAAAGGCTTTAAATCGCATGATTTTGGCGGCCAACTCACAGAGCCATTTTGAGAGATAAGCTGCTCACCAAATTCATCCTTCAACATTTCCATTGATTCACGAGCTGTGTGGGTTGTGGCACCGTCTTGATGAAACCACATGTCAACCAAGTTCAACTCAGCCAACTAGGGCCAAAAAAAAAGGTCGCGTATCATGGCTCGACATCGTTTGTCGTTGAAGAAAAATGGACCGATGATGCCACCAGCCCATAAACCACACCAAACTGTCGATTTTTCGGGACGCATCGGTAATTCTCGTATGGCGTGTGGCTGTTCATGACTCCAGATGCGACTGTTTTGCTTATTTATGTATCCGTTGAGCCAGAAATGAGCCTCATCGCTGAACACAATTTTTGACAAAACAGCGGATTTTCACATTTTTCACAGAGCACGAATTTTGATAATAAATTTCAATAATTTGCAACCGTTGCTCATTTGTAAGTCTTTCCTTGAATAAGTGGCAGTCAGAGTATACTGAAAACATTTCACTTTGACAGATGAAGCTTGGACGCCATTACTAACGAGTGCTGCCAACCTGAAAAGCTTAACTCTTAAAAAATCACCCATTACTTGCTCTTTGATATTTCGGTCATGATCTATTTCGCATGCGTTTCTTGATAACGCATGATGAGAGAGAGGTGGGTCTTGTGCCTTGAGGCAACTAGCTTTAATTTTATTTTAATAGCACTAACTCCTCTTATAGACGATTGGCTATCAATAAACATGGTTATGAGTGAATTGGGAAACGCCAAGAAAATGCGAATCGATACAGACCTCACTGTCCAAATTACGAAGCAGATGTGCATACATTTGCGCATCTGTCACGCATCTTTTACAAAAATTAACATAATGCTTTTCCAGTACATCCGAAATGGTTGGTTGAGCATTGAACACGCAGTGATGCGTTTCCGAATCGATGTAGTATTTTCAACTTTCCAAACACTGATAAAGTACGAGTCATTTCCGGGATTGGCAGGGAGCTCGATTAGAGACTGACTATGTATGGTCTTAACAGGGACATTTTCTATGAAGACCCTGTTCTTAAAGGAAATGTTTACAAGAGATGCCGGTAGACCAAACACAGGTTCAACTCCTGCAAAAACGTTCTCCTAGCCTTGACGAGGCTTAACAAGGATCCCAGATAAGACTCTGGATTAGACTGTTATTATTTTATTTGATTGACAGATTCAAATGAGCGATATCCCAATGCCTGTGCTCAAAAAAACAGAACTACGATTGCAGTTGCTCTAAAGACTTTACTTAGCTTTGCAAGAAAGAATGCAAGCTCTCCAAACAGAACATATAGCTTGCTTGGCTTCCGCTAATTTTGATTGAAGATGCTTCTTAAGATTTAGGTTAGAAACAATTAAGACTCCCAGATATTTATACACCTCAACTATTTCTTTTGACTGCATTGCTTAGTCTAAAAATGCATTAAAGACGCGCATTTCCATGACTTGAATGTAGACAAAAAATTGTTTTAAAACTAAAGTTAACGAGATGAAGGTTTAGAACTTTAACAAAATATGTAGGGAATTATTAACACCTTTTTCTTTTGGGATCTATATGTGGATAGATGGATAAGGTTTTTAAGATATTGTTTGAAGGATGTTGAAATTCTAGAAGAACTCAGACTCCGTAATGGTGAATTGTGCCTTTAAGTAGAAACCCCTGTTTATTGAAGTGAGTGAAAGCTGGGATCTACGCTAAACAAAGGTCTGCTGAAATACTCCTACAGGTGGAACTACTACGTCGGGTAGGAGAGAAATGTGTCAGGGGACTGACTGGCTGGCCTTCAGTCTGCCATCGATAGTAAGAATCGAATACACTTTTTTTTTTTATTTTTTGGGTATTCACTGCACAATAACAGAAACATGGCTAAAAGGCTAGGAGTTTTCAGTTCTGACCACTTGCAAAAGCTCGTATGACTCTGCCCAGCACTCTAGAAATTCCGCTTATCCCGCATAAGAGAGAATGATTCTTCGACAGCTTGGGCGGCTTGGAGAATTCGCCCCTACCAAACCACAACAGATGAATCAAAAGATCGAAATGGGATAGTTAGTCGCTTGTTCTATCATGTGCTTTTAGGGTATTCGAAATTGGCTATCCTTGGCTTCTGGGTGATACAGCATGCACGACATTTGCAAACGTCTCTTTCAGCATAACCTATATGATTCAGGGAATGCTAGTGTCTCCTCTAACTTTTACAGTACCTATCTCTTCTACATCTCTCCATCACTGGCTATAGTTTTTGAATGCATGCAATAAAACTTAATCTTAGGGACGACTTTATTTGAAGAGGCTGCAGTGATGAAGGGAATCATGAAGATTGTCACTGGAAGTTACTACTTCACATACATCTTCTCATGTCTCTATTTCTAATCTTAACAGCTTTCTGCTGGCATCGGGCTGGTTGGACAACATTGGGTGATAGTGAGGAGAAAAGGCGCGACATCGGCTATTCGACCTTAATGCGACGAAGTATGGTTTGTTCTGCTTCAACAGCCCGTCAACTTTACTTACTTACTTACTTAACGGACTCCTGACCCATGAAGAGACCCTGCCTGAGATACGGCAGCCTTCCACCCTCTGCGATCCCGAGCACACTGCTTCCAGTTGTCCAGACCAAGGGCTCTGGCATCCGTGATGGCATCCGTGATCCGTGATGAACCTTGGGGCTGGGATTCGAAGATCCTCTTGGCTGAAGCGTTGTTGTCCATTCGCTCGATGTGGCCGAGCCAATGTAGTCGACGAGTTTTAGCTTTTCGGACTACATCCACATCTTGGTACAGTTCATAGAGTTCGTTCGCGGTTGTATCTTCTCCTCCATTCGCCCTCCTTGCACACAGCACCAAAACTTCGTCGAAGGATTTTTCTTTCGAAAGATCCCAGTATTAACTCTCCTTTCCTGCTTATCAACCAGCACTCGCTGGGATCGACCGATGATATCTATATCATCCGCATACCCCAGTATTTGGACTGATCTTTTGAAGAGAGCGCCTTCCGTGTTGACACCTGCCCTGCGCACTATCTGCTCAAGAACAAGATTGAAGAAATCACACGACAGCGCATCTCCTTGCCGAAATCTGGTGCATGTTTGAAAGAGTTCAGATGAGCTGCTGCCAAACTGCACATTGCATCGCGTGTTATTTAGTGTCATGCGACAAATCTGGATCAGTTTTGACGGGATCCCGAATTCGGCCACCGCCACAAAAAGCTCCTGACGATGACTGCTGTCATATGCGGCTTTAAAGTCGACGAAGAGATGGTGTGTCTCGACTTGAAAGTCGTTGGTCTTTTCCAGGATTTGCCTTAGTGTGAAGATTTGGTCTACAGTTGATCTGCCGGGCCGGAATCCACACTGGTACGTGCCGATTAGTGTGTTGCAGAAAGGTTTGAGACGTTCACACAGTACGTTGGATAGGATCTTATATGCGACATTAAGCAGGGATATGCCTCGATAGTTCTAGGATTGCCTTTCTTGTAGATGGGACATATGGTGCTGATGGTCCAGTCATCAGGCATGCTTTCCACCACCCAAACTTGGTTGATGATTTGGTGCGTGCGCCCTACCCGTCAACTTTACATCACCTCATATCTAAGTTACGTTACAGGATATATATTTTCTTCGTGTACAAACGCACTTGGCCCCCCCCACCCCCCCCCGCCCCCCCAAGTCTTTGTAAGTTCATCGTTTATCTTTGAGAAATGTTTGCGTTAAATTAGACAAACAATTTTGTTTTAAATTTTCTTCCATTTCAATTTTAAAATACAATCTTTCTTAAGCAATTTTATGGAAAACAAGAAAGCTTGTTTATTCTGCTTCAAAGTTATTTCCGAGAATAAAATTGTTCTTGTTCTTTTCTATTTACATTTTGTTTCATTTGGATACAAATCAATTTTGTTTCGACAAATTATTGCGGAAATACAAACAAAGCAAAATGTTTACTTTGTTACCTTGTTTTTAAACAAAATAAGCATAATCATTAATTTTTTAAATAAAAGTAAATTCTGTGATGAATAATTATTTTTTTGTCTCACTATAATCCGCACCTCAACATTTAGACTCATTCGTCAACATACGTCAACATCAAGAGGACACTGAAAATAAATCGAAATGCAAGGTAAACAAACGTAATTCAATTTTAAAATAAACATCAGCAAACTGAGCTCGGGGTAAATAGGCGGAAAATTGGATATATGTTAAGTTTTGTTGTCAAAGTGGTACTTTGGCAAATAAAATGACATTTTTGGGCGACAAAATTTGCAATATTTTTTTTAACGGACTATACTTTGCGTGAAAAGCTTTGTAGGCACTTTAGTACTTACCACTTCAGCACCTAAAGCCTACAGCCTTGCTGGAGCAGAGACATGACATTCACAAGCCATAGTTGTATGGCTTAAGTGAATTGTATGAAATTGAGGACCCACTGCTTTCTATGTTTTTGGTTGGTACTCCTTCAAATGGTAATGGTTAAAATGTTCCCAGAATATTTTCCCATGGCGAAATCAAAAAATTGAATTCTTTTGTTTAAAAGGATTTTTCGCTTTTTTCATGCCTAAAATAAATCAAATCCTCCACCTCGATGTCCGATCCGAACTACATTTATAAATCTTTGGTTATTTTTATGCTAACAAAAATGTCAACATGGTGGCCAGAATTGAAACTTTAAGGGCCAACCATAATAGTCTTAAAGGGCCAACTGCAATAGGCATAAGTTTGCATGAAAAAAAAAAAAAGAATTTAAAGAAACCTTTGAAAAATTTCTTAGACAGAATGTCTCCTACTTCATTTAAAAATTTCTAATTGGTCAATTATTTTTAAATGTCAAAATTCAGTGTGAAAGGTTGCTGACTTACTAAACGAAACGGAAAAAAAAATTATCGAATGCACGAGTATTCACATTGCGGTTTGGTTAAGGGAGTCTAAAGGCCCCAATCCATAGAATCCGTTGCCGCGTGCGACCGCCTCACAGCAACATAGAATACACGTAAACTTATGGAAGCTGACCTATAAACAACGCATTGACAGTGACGCAGGAAATTATAGCCCAACATTCTACTCTTTCATACTTTGACAGTCTGGCGAAAAGCATTCTGATTGGTTGAAAAGCACAAACGAAAGCATTTGTCATTGCAGTCAGCATTGCCATATTGGCATATTTATCGTAGCTTATTCTGTGGTAAATTATGTTTGTTTCAAATTAAAACTCATTTTTCAAATAAAATAGAACTATATTAGTATTTTTTTATTTTAATGGGCATATGTTTCTGCTTATACTTTATCAGCCTTATTTATAAACATATTTTAAGGCCAGCGTAACTTTACGCAATACTTAAACTGCCCTTACGCATCATAACATTATTTACAAAACTTAAGCAACGTTGCTTAAGCGATGCGTAACCTAAACACCAAAATTTGCGTTTAGAGGCTGCGTAAAGTATGTGTAAAATTTGTTTTTGATTGCAAATATCATTTTTGTATTTGTAAAAAGGTATAAAAAGATATAAAAATGCAATTTGATTTCGTGGCTTTTGTGAAGGATATGGATTTAATTAACTTCTTCAGCCAACTAAGACAATGCCAATGCTATAATTGACTATAGAAGGTGGCGCAAAAGTAATCCTCCTATCAGAAAATGCTATAAATTTTGCGATTGGCCCCTAATGTCAGTTCTGTTTTGACATTTATGTAGTAAACATATTCGAAATACACGTTAATAAACAATGTTACGCTACACTGCTCCAGAACGCGGAATATAGGTGAGTATTTATTTGAGCAATAATCGGTTGGTGACTTTGACACAACGTGAACCAACGCCTACTGGTGAAACACTCCAGACTTCTTTTTGTGGGGCTTTTTGAAGTCGCGGGTTTATGTCAACAAGCCTCAAACGCCTCAGCTCTTAAAGACAATATCCGTCAAGAATGTGAGGAGCTATCGCCGGAAGTTTTGGCCAAAGTGATGGAAAATGCCATAAAAAGGGCTCAAATGACAATCAACTGTGGCGGCGGCCATTTACATGACATCATATTCTCGACTTGATGTAAAAAAAATTAAAAGGCCAAATAAAAACAATCCACAAGAAGAATCAAAGTTTTTCATTTTTTTTTTCAATTACAGCCAAAAAACATCGGAAGGTTATTTTTGCGCCACCTTGTAATATGTGTGCCTTTTTAACATATTTCATAAACAAATTGTAGGACCTTATCAGTGGAATCCCAATTTTCCGACATTTTTCTTTTATTTTGGGAGTTCATCATGCTACGCAAAATATTTCTATATCAATAAACAAAAATCAGTCAAATGCAGCTGAGGTTCTGCACTAGTACTAGTTTTGTAAGTGTTGTTACTTATTTAGACACAAACCTCGTTTAGTTAAAACACAGAGGAAAATCGTTTATAAATCAGAATTTCAGCAAAGATGCGTAAAGGTTGAGTAAATACTTGCTTAACTAAACAACCTCTGGGAGGTGTTTTAAGGAAATCTAATAAATACGGCTGTATATATTTAAACGATTTATCATTACAAAAAAAAAAATCGGAATATTTTTTCGATATGGCAGTATTGACAGAGATGACAACCGAGAGCCGCAATCGCCGATGAAAAAAAAAACACAACAGTCAAAGTTCCAACGGATTCTATGGGACTGCCCATGCGTTAATTTGAAAGTTCTAACGCACGCACGCCAGCGACGGATTCTATGGGTCGGGCCTTTAAGTCTACTCATAAATACTTTGCAGAGCATTTGCATATGCAAGCTTATGCCCATTGCGGTTTGCCCTGAAGTCGAATTAACCTTATGTCAAAATCCAACGAAAAGTCCACTAAATTTCATTCAATTTCTCTCAAAAGTTCTAGTTACCCATAATGAATCAATTCGCCATGTTCGCAAAATAGAGCAGCTAGAACAGCACTGACAGCAGTTGTAACAGTTCCAACATGGCGAATGGGTGAATGAAAATCGACATTAAGCGGTTACATGTGTTTATTCGGGGAAAAAAGGTCTATTTTCAAAATTTTTTTTTATATAAAAAATAAAATATTTTATTCAAACGTTTTACTGTCTTAAAGATATACATTTGAAAAATAATTTCTGAAATTTTCAAAGGAAAAATATTCAAATAGTCATTGTGACGTCATTTCCGGTAGAACTCGTGACAGGATCATCAGAAGTGAAAAAAGAAATTTGGGTTTTAGTTAAGACCATAAACTAGAATTTGGACGATGGACAAAAAATGTGAAAATTGGATATTTTTTGGGCAAAAAAATGCAAATTTTGGTATAATTTGCTCAACATTTTTTTTAAATAGTTGTGATTGACAAAAAAAAAGAAATCCTTCGTCCAAGTCCTCGTCAATTGTATCTCGAAGACCGGTGTAAAATTTCATCAAGATCGGTTTATTAGTTTTCGAGAAATTTTGACAACCGACTTTGGAAACACAGTTTCGAGAAAAACGTGTTTAATGTTTGGATAACCTCAAATAAACCTAGTGATTCGATTGAGAGCGCACCTTTCACTTTTATTCGGAATGACTTGAAAATTTATGATAATATTCTCGAGATCTTGTAGAAATTAATAAGACTATAAAAATAAATTCGATTTTTTGAATCTGTGAAGCCCATATAACCCCTTAAACAAAATTAAACAAATCAAGCAAACTGTCATATTTTTAATATTCGAGCAGAGGAAACTTTTAAACTACCGTAATTATTTCTTAGAATGCATTTAAAAAATAAAGTGACAATGCAAAGAAAACATATACATTGATGGTGTCAATTGTCAAATTTCCTTACTGAAGATCTCATTGAATTTATACTTTCAGTAGGCCCACTTAAGTTAGAAAAATTTGACGAAACTGATCATTACTCTCAAAGAGATATTTCATCAAACTAGCTTAAGCCCATGAAAGTCCATTATGGGTGGGCCTTTAGACTTTGAAAATAAATAAAAATAAAATGGAAATGATTATCGATGACGTCTACCTCCATGCAGTGAGAATTGGGCAAGATTTTAAAAGGGCTAAAGACATTTTCCTAATTCGTATATAAATATAGACGATCTACTCCAATATATAGGGTCCGCCATTTAATGTTTTTTTTTAACTAGTGCTTATTTCGCGAATGGTAACACTTAGCTCATGTCTGATTTGACAGATAATTAGTTTTATCATTCCGCTGAACGAATATGGTTGTGTATACGCTTGAAAAACGCTGGGAAATATTGCGATTTGAAAATCATGGTAATGTTGCAGAATGTGTGCGAAAATTGCGTACGGATTTTGGAAGAAGAGAAGCGCCGTCAGCTCCGTATGTTCGTTATCTTGTGAAAAAAGTGAAAGAAACTGGCATCCTCATCGATAAACCAAAGCGTGAAAAGCCAAAAAACAGAAAGTGTGCGTGAAGCGCCATCAACATCAATTCACCGTCGTTCTCAACAATTGAACATTTCGGAGACATCATTGAGACGAATTTTGCATAAAGACCTTGGTATGACGCCATTCAAAGTCCAATTGGTTCAGGAGTTGAAGCCAACTGACCATCCAATGCGTTTTCGCTTCGCTAAGTGGGCCTGCGATCGACTTAGAGAAGATGCCGAATTTGCCAAAAAAATCATCTTTTCAGATGAAGCTCATTTTGATCTTGGCGGGTATGTAAACAAGCAAAATTGTCGCATTTGGGGCACAGAAAACCCGCACGCATACATTGAAAAGCCGATATACCCAAAACGTGTCACTGTTTGGTGCCGATTTTGGTCCAGAGGCATAATTGGGCCATTTTTCTTCGAAAATGAGCAAGGAGTGGCCGTTACAGTTAATGGCGATCGTTATCGGGCCATGTTGAACGAATTTTTGTTCACAAAAATTGAAGAGGAGGACATTGGCAACCTTTGGTTTCAACAGGACGGCGCTACGTGCCACACAGCCGAAGCTACACTCGATGTTTTGCGCCCTGTTTCCAAAAAAAAAAAGAAGTTATTTGGCGAACCCTATAGTTTGAAGTCCTGTTGGAACAAACCTATAGCTATTCTTCTCCAGTTTTTGTGGGTTTTTAGCTCACTGTCTAAATCTAAAAACCAACAAAAGCCACGAAAGAATAATTGCTCGACTAAGGAAAGGATCTGTAAATTTGAGAAAAGTAGAAATACTGATAATTTGGCATAATTCGTTCAGTTCATTCCTTCTTTACCTGAAACCAAAGCTATGCAAGGCCCGCAGGCTTTTAATAGAATTTAAACTAAAATCACTGCACTCAGCTGCTTGAAGATTAATATTCATCTTTAAAAGTTTCCACACGAATTCTTTCATCCTGATAACATGTATTACTCAGACAAAGGTTTTATGAAATTTAAAAAGCCAAATAATATTTATTCTATTTTGCAAAATCCACCTCTGCAGCTTCGTTAAGCATGCCGAAAGTTGAGCGTTTTACAGGAATTGCAAACTATTAACTTCCTACAGCAAACTTATTGCTTCCTACAACCTCAAATAGTATTATAATGTATCTCACGTAGGTGAACTCTCTACCTTCAACATCATGCATTAGGTGATATCCTAATTTAATTTGGCAGTGCACCCAAACTTCACAAACAGCAGGATGTAAGAAAGCAAGCATAGATATGTTTCAAGCAGGAAGGTAGTAACGTTTTTTTTTTACTTAAAAAAAGATGATGCTCTGTGAATACAAAATTTTATCTCAGCCCCCTAGGGACATTCTGAAGAAATGACTGCGGATGATTCAAAAGTCGAAAAAGTCGTAGGAAATCAGTTTGTGAAAGTATTCCATCAAAAATATCTTCATCAATTCAATTTTTTATCACAAAAAATTCTCCATGTAACTGCTTTGACTTCCCGAGCAATTAGCGCAATTCATAAATCGTTTAATCATCAATTTTTGAGGAAAAACCTTTTAAATGAACTTCACCCAAATAGGATTATCTTTGAGACCCTACTCTCGCGATAAGCTAAAGCTCAAACTTGTAAAAACAACAACAACAACAACAAAAACAAGAGCGAAGAAAAATTAGGAAACGTTTCAGAATTTCCGGTCATGCACAAATTTTTTTGTTCTTCCACCAATTTCCGTTTTTCCCTTGTTTGAGTGGCACGTGGCATCACATTTACCAAACTCGATCCATAAAAAACAAAACACCAGGGAAAAAAGCGATAAAAAAAAATTACAAAAATTGGAAATGATTTATAATCCACCACCAATTCGCCCGCAATTAATTCAAAACAAGGGAAAATCCCCTCCGGGGCAAACGTTACATTAGCAATCTGCCTTTTGCTAAGCAGGAAAGGTAAAAAAGGCAACCCCGCTGTCAAGTTCCATTGCCGTTTGACCTGACATTTCCGTCGGGCTGCTGTAAAACATGCCAATTTAAGGGCGTTAAATTCTCGTCCTGAATTTGACAACTATTTATGTTTTGGGGGAGGACTAAAAAAATAAAAAAAAAATACCGCAAAAGCATAATTTTCGGAAGGAAACTTTAGCCACGATAAGATGTTGAGGGTACTCGTGTTTGATAATGCTAATCATCACCTACGATGGCGGTAATTTGTTTTGATCCCTTGTTGTGACACGAAAACAGAAACAAATGCTTCAGCTTTGGAAATCAAGTTTTCGTGTGCAGAGAATTTGGCACGTTATGAAAATTTGCTTTAATTCTGTTTTTGGCGCTAAACGTTAAACGCCGCCCAGCGGGATACTAATTAGGTAATGTTCGTCTGTTTATTATATTGCGCATTTGGGTTTCTGGAATGAGCTGTTCAATTTGGTCGAGGTCGAAAGGACATCGGTTTTTCTTTCGAACCTATTTTGCCTACTCGACATTTCATCACACAACGCTTGTTGAAAGTGTGGAATTGATTAACAAAAAATTATCGAATTTTCGGTGTAGTTGTAAATATGTGATTTTCGTCGAGAGGATCGGTCGTCATCATGGCTTCAGTGGAATAGTTTGAATGTGAGTCCACTCTTCTGTGCCTTATGCCACCAACCGGACAGAGATTGCTGCCTATGAAGAAGCATAGCCGCGCACCGGAGCGACCAGTATCGTAGAAGAGACAGATTGGGATTCGCCAGAAAAATCAACCCGGCTTGTTTTGTGATTGGACTTGGTTGACCTACATCCGTGATGACGCAAAAATTGAAGGCGGACGACCATAGACACCTCCATGAGTTCTCTAATTTTGCGCTGGAATTGTGGGCCGGAGACTCGGATTTTGGCCAAAAAATTATCTTCTTGGACGAGGTCCATATTTGGCTCAGCGACTATGTCAATTGTTGGACTGTGTGGGCGGTTTATGCCAAGGCCGCGTCATCGAACCTTATTTCCTTCGATATGAGGAAGGAGACACATTTACAGTTACAATGAGTTTAGGTATAGAGCGATGTTAACCGACTTTCGAACAACATCGTTATAGTCGAGCTGTGATTCTAACAAGACGTCTCTATATGCCACGCAAGCGACGCAATGCTCGAAGTTGGGAGGGGGACATTGGTCACGGTTCATCAATTGGCCGGCACCACTCGCGCTATATCAAGTTCTCAGTCTAACAAGTTAACAAGTCAACCACTTTGGACAAGCTCATTCGAGATGCAGTTGCTGGAATACGGCCGCAGATATTGGACCGACCGCTAGAAGCACAGCCAGCGAATTCTAGGCGGCCTTTTAAATTTTAGTTACTACTATCCGATCGAGCGCTCAGACACAACTACAGGTCCATTGTACTACCATGCAGACACCTTACATTTATGTACTTAATTTTCCTGTCTTAAGCTGTCTGGGCATAGATGTTCGGCACTTACCACGTTAGCCTCACAGAAGGAAAGGCAGGACGGCTACAGTGAATATGTTACTCACCACAAGCTGGTCAGGTGGTGGTGTCGATCAAGTGTTTAGCAAAAGCTTGGTGACCCTTAAAACAGCCTGCAAACTACATGACTGCAGCTTCAAAATAAACTTGTTTTTTAATTTGAATTTCGTTACCCACGTTCTTACCTGGTCACCCTTAATTTCAAGCAATTTTGAGTTGAGATGGACATAAGCTGACGAAATGGTTTTCAAATCTTTAAAAAGCTGAAAGTAACTCTCTGACTCTTGAAAAAATATTATTTCAAATTTTTAATGGTGGTCTTCCTGTACGAATTGCTGAAAAAAAACAGTTTAAATTCTAAAAATAAACAGACAGTTACACCTTTTCTCTAAAATTAAATTTTTTTAAAATCCAAGAAGTTTTCAGTCCCAAGAAAAAACGCCTCAACGATGTCAACGATTCCTTTATCTCCAACGGGTGACCTAAATTGATCAACATCATTGACGTATAAATTACCATCCGTTTATTTATTTGCAGATACATTTCGACAGAATAAAAAAGAAATTTAATTTACATGGAATCTTTGACGTTACAAAAACGAACCCAAACTCATTAGGCTGGTGGGCGTCTGTTCTACCCTCACTTGTGGCCATGTAATCAATAAATAAAAAAAAAAACCTTTCAATACTTATTCATATTATTGCGAGAATATATTCATAGGAAATGTCTATAGCAACGAATTAGATACAAACAAGGGTTTTAAGTTCGTTTTTATGGGTAACTTGTAACATATATGAATACGGCAGAAAAGTAAGGAGTCGCTTCGTAAGAACAGAGTTTTCCAGCAAGATGTTCTCTTTTGGTTCGCCAAGAAAACTCTTTTCTTTTTGGCGAAAATTGGTATTTAAAAATTAAAAGCATTAATTCATCCATGCTTCTTCCTATAATTTTTCAACCGCATGAGAACTTTGAGTGATTTAATTGACTGCGGATTATTGGCTGAAAGAAAGAAATTGCACGCACTCAACAGCCAATTTTGATCACAACTTCGGGAAACGAAGTGACCATAAAACTTTATAAGACGTCTTCGCCCTCATCTGAAGGCCTAAAAAGGGACACGACTGACTCTGAGAGTGTTGTGCTTGTATAGTTCTGGAAAATCGCCCTCACAGCGTTGGTACAAGAATAAACCCATTTTCGACAAGGTTTATAGATAAGTTAATTGGCTAAACCGCCGTTTTGGTTGCACCACTCACGGGTCCTGTGAGAAAAGACCAATCTAGTTGAGCCCAATCTAGCCCGTGGAACTAGGAAAAGGAATTATGTTGTTGAATATTATGACTGTGAATCATCCGCGAAATCATCAAAGAATTGCTTGGCGAGTAGGCGACCACTTCTTCTTGCTAAAGATGTACACCGACCAAGCAACTGTGGCAGTCGGTACTTTGGGCAATTGGCCACAGGCGAACCTATCGGCCGTACATATGGCCACCAGCCTTACGATGTCCCCACACATTCTTTGTATGAGGTTCTGTTTTCTAGATTTTCTATTAGCGTCCATCATAAGATTCAACCACCTAGGCTCAGCCTTCAAGGTGAAATGCAAAAAGACTTATCCCTTTACGAACCCTAGAGTGTATAGACTTCCTCCGCCGCTGATACATGAAGAGCAGAGCCTGTCCCTCTTGGCAATTTTCTTGTTTACCTTTATGTTCATACGGCCCGGAGCCCACGCGAGAGTGATATTAAATCGACCCGTACCGGTCTCCCCTGCAGGTCGCAACAAGCTGCAATGTAGTCACGGTTCAATAGAGAGTTAAAATCGCGGCCTGACTATCAACGAAGATAGCTGCATCTTTCTAGGATGTCAATGAATTCAAAAGTACCCCGACCGCCTCCCTAACAGTTAGGACTTCTGCCTGGAAGATGCTATAAACGTTGGGTAGACGCATGGATTGGCGTGCATCTAGGTGAATTGAGAAAACCCTAGCACCACAGTCCATTTTAGAACTATCCGAGAAGATAGTTAATCTGAATTCCAAAATTTGACTCCCATTCCAAGTGACAGAGAAAGTTTAATGGAATTATAGTTTGGATATTGCATAGTTAGTATGATTCAGTAAGATTTTGCTATATCCATAAGTTCTTGAGGACCATCATTCGGTCTTACCCTCCTGCTGTGGTTTTTTAATGTGCAGGGGTATAGCTTTGTGGAGACTCATATAGTTCATAAGAAAGGCGAGAAAGGATTCGTCTAAATGATCCTTGTTTTAAGCATGCAAACAACGCATCTGCCTACGAACTCTTATATACTCAGCTCAATAAAAGATTCTTGGATAGATTCAGGATGGGCATCATTAAATGCTTCTTATATAATGATTCGCACTGTTGACTTGAAATTTAGACAAGATTAACCTAACGACAAATGGATCAGGAATACGTTCGAGTGTCTTCAGCTCAAATAATTATAAAACGAGGGGTCTAAGGTCCTCGGCGGACTTCTGTCCACTTTTGCTAATTTTTGGTATGAAAATTACTTGAGCATTCCTCCATGCCTATTGGACATGATTTAGTAGAATACATGTAGAAATTTATCTTAAAAAAAAGAAGACAACTTCGATATTATTTTCGAAGCTTAGCGGCTTCAACTAATCTCCCCCAGATACAAGTTGCAACTGATCTTAAATAAAACACAATCTTAGTGGCTCTGAACTTCTGTCCTCTCGATAAAAACTGCAACTGATAAATTTGAAAACTAAACTTGCAAGAATATTGAGTGCGCGCTGTCGTCGGCTCTATGTTAAAGTATATAAGTCCTGTCGTCCTTGTGTATAGTCTATTTAAGTTCTTATTCGATCGTCATTTGCCAGCTACTTCTGTATGTTCAGGTTGTTTACGTGCTGACGTCGAAAATTTCCAAACGAAATAATGCCAAATTTTTAATAAGGAGTCCCGGGCAATAGTACCTTGATGACACGCTACGCGGGATGAAGGGATTTCAACCCCCTTTCTGCAGGCGGCAGGTACAACTCACGCAACTTCGTTGCTTCGCTCGAGGTATGTGCTTTTCGACAGGCAGGCGCCTATGACAACAGTAACTGAGTCTTCCGAGTTACATAGCAACGAAACTGTCACCGATATTTATGTATTTACCGTCATCATCATCATTTGCATCATTAGAACCAGATCAGCAGAAATATGAGCATAACAACAAAAGCTCACCGCATCCAAACGGCTTGTCAACAAACCACCCGTCCGCTAGGCTCACCATCATGATCATCCAAATAATGGCTTGCAATAGGCCATCTAACAGCCAAATAAATGCTAGCAGCAGGTAGCTGCATTTCTATTTACCATCTAGCAGCAATTGGAGAGTACAAAAACAATACGCTGAGCTTGGTATATATTCGGAGGTGACGAACAACTATGATCTTAAGTATTTGGGCAGTTGCAGTTTTGTCTTTGGACCATCAACTAATTGCAAGTTATAGAGCGGGTTTAAAGGATTTCAACACTCATTCCACAGGCGGTTAGATTTTGGAATGGATATAATTATTTCGTTTGGCGTTATTTCACGTCACCGTTTACGTTCCGGTTCACTGTCTACTGCTGCATGTGTCGTCTAGGTTGTTTACGTTCTGGTTGATATGTCGCGTTGATACATGTTGGTGCATGTATCGTCCGTCTCTTATCTCAAACTGCAGAATACCCGGTAGTGAATACTAAGACATCACTGTACTCTCAAGCTAATGCAATATTATGGACAGGATCACAGATAAGTAATACAGATAGTCGAGTGAGAGGATTTTTGGCTCTCCCGCCTATCGTTTTTTATTTGCTTCAAAAAGGCACAGTAAGGTGTTGGAATATGTTTTTACATGCAAATCAAATTTGAGTCAGCTCACGCACACAATAGCAGTTCTGCGCCTAAGAATCCATTTTGGAAAAGATCTCATGTTGACATATTAAAAGTCAGAACTGGGCTGTGTCCAATAACATCGTAATAACATGCGACGATTTATAAATTCATTATAACAGAATAAAATTTTAGTGAATGTTTTTAATTATTATATATTATTTTAGTTTTACCTAGCAAACATATTTTTTGGGTAAACATTTTTAAGCAGTTTCGTAAACATAAAATATGGATTTTCATAATTTGTTTGCCGACAGTTAAACTAATTTAGCAGTTTTAAATTGTCAGTAATAATTAAATTATTTTGTTGGTTGAAGGTTTAATAAATATTTGAGCAGTGAATTAATGAAATATTCCTTAAAATGACTAAAATTGTAGGTAAAATAAATAAAAGCCCAATGAATAAAATTAATAAGTAACTCGTGATTAGTTTACTGACCATTTCAATAATTTAACGTGGTAATGGGTGATCCAAGTAGAGATACTTTTTTCAATAGCCTTTTTTGACAGATCACGTGTGAGTCGTGTCATGCTGTCATGTTATTTTTGTTTAGTATTATTTGGCATTTCATAATGGAAAGACTTACGCGTGAACAACGTTTACAAATTGTTCAACTTTATTATAAAAATTCACGTTCTGTGAGGAATGTGTTTCGTGCACTTCGCTCAACTTATGGTCAACATAATCGGCCTACTGAGCGTACTATTCGCAACACCATCACCCATTTTGAGACCCAGCATTCATTATTGGATAATATTCGACCGAATAGACCACGTCCAGCACGCTGTGAAGAAAATATAGCGGCCGTAGCTGAGAGTGTACACGAAGACCGTAGAGAGTCGATTCGGCGCCGTTCGCAGCAACTCGGACTGACGTATGGAACGACTTGGCGCATTTTACGTCAAGATCTTAAATTGAAAGCGTACAAAATACAGCTTGTGCAACAACTGAAGCCGCTCGACCTTCCCAAGCGACATCGCTTCGCTCTATGGGCTCTTGAAAAGTTCCAAGAAGATCCGACGTTTTCGAGGCAAATTTTGTTTAGCGATGAGGCCCATTTCTGGCTCAATGGGTATGTAAACAAACAAAATTGCCGCATTTGGGACGAAGAGCAACCTGAAGAGATTGAAGAACTGCCACTTCATCCAGAAAAAACAACGGTTTGGTGTGGTTTGTGGGCCGGTGCGAACGTAACCGTCAATGGCGGCCGTTATCGTGCCATGATAACCGACTATTTGATGCCTGAAATTGAAGCTCGTGATCTCGGCGACATTTGGTTTCAGCAAGACGGCGCCACTTCCCACACATCGCATCAATCAATGGACTTATTGAGAGAACACTTCGGTGAGCACATAATTTCACGTTTTGGGCCGGTCGATTGGCCACCAAGATCGTGTGATATGTAAAGTCAAAAGCTTATGCCGACAAACCCGCTTCGATTCAGGCCTTGGAGGAAAACATCACGCGTGTCATTCGCCAGTTACCAGTCGAAATGCTCGAAGGAGTGATCGAAAATTGGACTCAACGGATGGACCATCTGCGACGTAGCAACGGCCAACATTTGATAGACATAATCTTCAAAAAATAAATGCCAAAGAATGTTCTTTCAAATGATAATAAACATTCTCCATTAAATTTGAATTTTCTGTGTTTTTTTCTTTAAAAAAGTTGGGGACCTCGAAATGGATCACCCTTTATTTCATAAATTCACTGTGCTATTTTGTTCACGGCTATTCACTATTCCAATTCAAAGAAAATGCATGATGCAGCACGATTATAATCTTGGAATTGAAAAAGTAGTCAAGTCTACTTTTTGTGTTTAAAAATGCATTTAAAGCTATTTCGTCGCAGTTTGTCAATTCGCTCGCTCGCTCTCATATGAACGTTCCGAATATGTGTATAAATATATTAAACCTTCATATGTTCAATAAGAACATAATAAAACAACCAACGAATTTAATATGCATGAAAAACTAATCCAAAACTATTAACTATAAATATTTTGCACCCAAACATTACTAATTTAGTAATATTCATGCAATAATAAAATAATATATACATTTTATCTCACTCTAATAACCAAAATGGAAAAAATATAACAACCCAAGTATGTTTATTTTAAGGCAGATAAAAAATTGAGAAATATTTCTTATAAACACAAAAAATATTCACATTTAATTGCAACAACTTCATTATTTATTATATACCTAACTATTTTTTTTATAAACATTTCAACTAAAATATCTATTAAACTTGAACTACGTTAACTCAATTCTTCGCAGCACTTCCCCAACACATCCGATATAATCAGCTGTTTTTTTTTTTTGCCATTTAGAATTCATGCAAAACTGCCCGCGCTAATGACATATTTTTGACACATCAACGCCTCCGTACTTTATTTGGCTGGCTCACACGTATTCACAGATTGAACATTTAAGAGAGGATTTTTTCTCTATTTTTAAAAATTTTTTGCGGGTTCAAAGGGACAGAGGTATGCTGAGTCGACTATCTGTATAATTACTCATCTGTGGACAGGATATCGTAAAGATCTATCTACTCAAGACTGTCGAAGCAGTGCTCCCTGTAGTCTGGGAAGTACATATTCATGAAAAGATCTAAGAATTTGTCATTGTCCACTGTCCAAAACAGCTAAAAGTAAAGTAGCAAAACCTAACTCCCTATACTGGGATATCTTAGAATGCACCCATGTTCGATAAAAACGCTGCTTGAAACCAAAGTTTCGTCGAAATGCATTAGAAATAAATACTTATATATCAAGTGCAACGATGGTGAATACATTAGATTAGATTTGATATTTCATCAAATTTTCAGGAATCCAGATATCATTCATAAGTTCATGATTTATCAGCCTTCCAATGACCAATGAGAAGAAAAAAGAAGATTCGCTTTTTTTGGGCCGGACTTTTCTGAAAAAAAATGTTTCCTTTGTTGAAAGTTGAAAAAAAAATGTAGGTCTTATTTATGCTAATTGATTCCCAATGCCCTCAACCTAATTCCACGCTCACGCTCACAGAATGACTATAGCCTGGCCATATTTTTCATATCAACTGATTTTGACTTTTGTTTTCTCATAATGTGCCGATCACAGATGAGAAATTAAACAGATAGTCAACTCTGCAATCCCCTATCACTTTCAACCCGCAAAAAATATTTAATAACGGCCGCAAAATCCTCTCTCAGTTTTCCCATCTGTGAATACGTGTGAGCCAGACACATGAAGTTAGATCTAATTTACTAGATTACCCGCCAAAAATAATTGTGGGGAGTTTTGCAATATATCCAAACCACAACAACAAAACAGCTGGTCATGGCGGATGTGTTGGGAAATAGGAAATTCTGCGAAGTGTTGAGTTTATGTGATTCAACTTTTTATTTTATTTTAATATAAATGTTTATAAAGAAACAAAAAATTAGTTACCCAATTAAGTTGTTACAATTTAGTTGGAATATGTTTTGCGGTTATAAAAATTAGTTCTCTATTTTTTATCTGCCTTAAAATAAACATTCATGGGTAGTTGTACTTTTCCATTTTGGTTAATAAAATGAGATAAAATGCATATTTTATTGTATTATTGCATAAATATTACTAAATTAGTAATGTTTGGGTGTAAAATATTTGTAGTAAATAGTTTGTAATGGTTTTTATATATACTTACATTAAATTCTTTGATTGTTTTTATTCAACATATGAAAGTTTAATGAATATATGTACATATTCGGGTTCCGTGCATGGATAAAAAAAAGTGAAAAAGAAGTATTTGTAATCGTTTTTAAATTATGTTGTGTTACAAGATTTGTACGTTTAGTCAATATTTTCTTATCTGTTTCTTTTCTAAGGCGGTTTTGAAATTTTTTATATAAGTTAAGAGAAAAAAAGGTAGCTGGAATGCACTGCATAAATATATTGGGGTTGAATTTTTTTTTTATCGAAAATGCTTGGTAGTTGAGTACATATCATAAATAAGCATGCACATTGTGTTACATATATATTGAATTAATTAGCCACTTTTTTTAACAGCCGACTTTATTTGTCAAGTTATAATGTTTTGTAATTTTATTTTATATGAAAATAAAGAAAACAATTTACTACTACTACTACTACTAGGAAATAAATGCAAATTTTGTTAAAAAAGTATTTTGATGTACCAAAAATAATATTTGTAAGAATTTGGATTACGTTTTATTAAAAAGCGTTTTAAACCAGTGTTCATTTCTGTAGAGTTACTTAACTGCTTCAATATAACCATCCATAATCTACGAAATCCTTGCTTGTATAGTTATACTTAAATTTATTGTCAACCGAAAATGTATGATGAACTTACTTATTATATATTAGTCACGTTAATCAATATTATTTTGATTATTTTTCATTAAAAATTAGAATAAATTAGTTAAAACACAGCTTCTTAATATTATAATATTTTATTATGTGTTATTAGTTGTGTGGTAAGTATGTTTTTATCCATCCATATTCACCGCATATTGACCATGTTTATTTTACACACCCAAATTGTGAGTTGTAATCTGCTGAAATTCATCAACTGTTCCCAACTTCTTGCTATAAAAAATGACATTTCATGGGCGCGGCCATTAGCTCCATATAATTCGATTTATGTGTGCGTGATTCCCATTTGATTTGTACGTAAAAGCCCATATAAGTGCAAATTATGTGGGGCTTATCAGTTCGACTTAGCTTGTAGGCAAGGTGAGAGGTTCGCTCTCGAGTTGACTATCCGGTTAATTCCTCATCTGTGGTGCCGATAAGCCCCACCACAATAAAGAGAACATTTAAGAAAAAAATTCTTCGAAATTTAATTTGCAATTCAGTCTTGAAGTGCTTCATTTCCTGGATATACAAGTCTACAATTTTTCCTTAAATCAATTCGACTAAAATCGATCGATCAATATCAATGAAGACTTTGGCAAATTGATTCATGCAAAGAAATATGTCAACTTCATTTCGATGCGTGGGCATTCAAATTCATTCGAATTTGAGGCTCAACCGAACACATAACAAAGTACAAAATTGCTTGACAAATAAACGACCACAATGGGTGCACCAAAAACAAACCGCCACCATCATCATATGAGTAAAGTGTCGGCGCCACCACGTTATGTCTATGTATGTATGTATCGGGTGTAGTTAAATATTTTTTTTCGGCGTCTTTTATGAGCCCCACAAATTGCTCGGATGAAATCGAGCACTTTGCCAAATTGGCTAGAAACAAACGTGCGATAATTGCCGCCCATTAAATTTAAAAAAAAAAAAAAACTCCACATTCCAAGGAGGGACCTGCCAAAAGGATACAATCACGATTATGGTGGATACTGTTTTTTCTGTTTATAATTCCATATAAATGGAATGAAGGGATTTAGAATCCGCCTATATCGCATGGGGAATGGCGAAATACATAAATATTGTAGAGACCTTTAACAATGCAGAAGGTTTAGGCGTGGATATAATTTAAAACTCATATTTGTTATTTCGACGGTCGTTGGGTCACTTTGCATGATTATTCAGCGAATTAATATTTTCATATTTTAGTTTACTCTTAGTACTATACTGTTGTGGAGGGTGTCGCCGTTGCATTTTTTGTATTTGTATTTGTATTTATTTTTGAAATTTTCTGTACAATAAGAAAATAAATTCTTTAAGAGTGCACAGTTTAAATAAGGTTTTTAAAATAATTAAAAGTTAAATAGTAAAAATAATAAAAATAATAATAAAACATTCAGTAAGGAAAAAAAAAAATAGGATAATTAAAGTTAAACTAACAGCAAAGGAAAAATAAAAACACAGGTTGTTTATCTCTTAAAATTTTGGAAAATAAAGCGCAAGCTCTATAGTTAAGAAATTGGTCCAGACTGCATCCTAGTATTTGGCGAGAATAGCTCGAAACATGATCATATCTACGCAAGTTAAACACAAATCTAGCCACAGAATTGAATGCAACGTTTAGTTTTCGCCTTGAGATAGCATCAGTGCAGGCAAATAACTCACAGCCATACATTATTAAGGGTACAATCAGAGCCTTTGCCAATTTCAGTTTAACGGCAATTGGTAAAGTGTCTTGGCATACTGAAAGATCCCGCAAAGCTCCATAGATTATGATCGCTCCAAGTGAGGTTACTATTAATAACAATAACAATACCAAGATTTTTTATTTTAGAAACCATTTCAACTTGAACTCCACATAATAAAATAGGAGGCAGACGGGACATTAATAAATGTTTATAGATTGTAATTGATTTAAAAGAAACTGGTTTTCTGACGACCATTTAACCATTGAAGTTAGATCCTCGTTCATTTTTTCAACAGTATCTTCCATCAATCCAACAGGAAAGTGGAAATAAATTTGTACATCGTCAGCATAAATATGAAAAAAAAAACAATTATGTATAACAAGTGGTAAATCATTAATGAACATAGAGAATAACAAAGGACCAATTATTGAACCTTGAGGCACACCACAATTAACATTTAAGAGCGACGAATAGGATTGATTGCAAAAGACAGACTGAGCTCTATTTGTAAGATAAGACGAGATTAACTTCACGGAAAGATGAGAAAAATTGAAGTAAGTTACAAGCTTGTTACAGAGAATATCAGGACGGACAGAGTCGAAAGCCTTAGAAAAATCCAATAATGTAACCAAAGTGACTTCATCTCTGTCAATAGCTACCCGTATATCATTCGTGACTTTAATCAGGGCAGTTATGCAACTGTGACCTGAGCGAAAGCCTGACTGCATTGGAGTCAGCAAATTATTAAACTCAATGTATTGCTTAATTTGAGCGCTTATAATTAACTTGAAAGCCTTAGAAAGAAAAGGTAGGATGGCGATGGGTCGAAATTCCGTGCCTTTTCTATTTTTTGGAATAGGTATAATTTTTGTTTGCTTCCACTGATTCGGATAGTTCGAGGACATTAGGATGGTATTGAAAATATATGTAACATATTTGAGTGAATATTGTCCATACCCATACTATCAGATTTTATAGACAAAATAGTTTTCGCAACAGAAAAGGAGTCGACTCTATCAAAAAGAAATGCATTGTCAGCGGGATTAATTATTACAGTGTCAGATAAAGGGTAAGACACTTCAGATACCAACGGCTCCCTAACAAACATTCTGTTCAATTCTTCAATATCTATATCATCATTGGGATGCAAGTTATTTTATTGTTGTCCACAGAAAAGTTGAAGAGCGGCTGGTATTAAATTTGTTTGTAAAATGCAATGACTTAGCTCTTTTAATCATTAAGTTAACTGAGTTTCTCAATCTTTTGAATTCAGTAAACATTTCTGGAATTTGAAATCTTCGCCACCGTCGATAGAGTTGATCTCTTGTACTCATGGCAGATTTAATCTCATTCGAAAGCCAAGGACATGGTCCATGCTTAACAACGAAAGTCTTTTAAATAATTTTATTAATCCATTAAGTAGCTCGACTTGATCATTAACATCTGGGTTAATAAAAATATAATCCCATTCTAGAGAAACAAATTCCCTTATTAGATTCACTGTATCAACTTGGCTTAGGTCTCTTATTACTCTGATTTTGCGCGTTTGACATGATTTAGACAGGAATAGTGAGAAATAAAGAGAAATTGCACAAGTTATTTCAAATGTCGATTTGCTTTAAATTTCACAAATAATATTCTGATTTAGCACTTAGCACGAATGAAATTATTTAAAAGTTAAGTTATAGACGCAAGCAGGTGATGTATTGAGTTTATTATTTTCGGTTTGGTTATATAGGGTGATTTTTTAAGAGGTTTAGAACTTTTTTTTAAAAAAAAAACACAAAAAATTCGAAAAAATGAATGAAATATTTATTTGAATCGATAGTTTGAACCTTGCAATTTAATGTTTAAAGATAATTTCATGCAAATGTTGACCGCGGCTGCGTCTCAGGTAGCCCATCCGCTGAGTGCAATTTGGGCATACTCTTTCACACATATCGGCCGGTATCTCACGAATGAATGCATGGATGTTGGCTTCCAGTGCGTCAATCGAAGCGGGCTTGTCCCTATACACATTAGCCTTGGCATACCCCCACAAAAAATAATCTAATGGTGTCAAATCGCACGATCTAGGCGGCCAATTGACCGGCCCGAAACGTGAAATTAACTGTTCACCAAACTCGCCTCGCAATTGCGCCATTGTTTCGCGTGCTGTGTGGCATGTGGCACCGTCTTGTTGAAACCACATATCATGCAAGTCAAGAACTTCCATTTCGGGCAAAAAAAAGTTTGTTATCATCGCTCGGTAGCGTTCACCATTGACAGTAACGCTGCGATTCGCATCATCTTTGAAGAAATATGGCCCAATAATGCCGCCGGCCCATAAACCGCACCAAACAGTGGCTTTTTCGGGATGCATTGGTAGCTGTTGCAATGCTTCTGGCTGATCTTCACTCCAAATGCGGCAATTTTGCTTATTTAATTACCCATTCAACCAAAAATGAGCCTCATCGCTGAACACAATTTTTCGATAAAAAAGCGGATCCTCGGCCAGCTTTCCAAGAGCCCATTCACCAAAAATTCGGCGTTGTGGTAGGTCGGCTGGCTTTAGTTCTTGCACCAGCTGTATCTTAAAAGGCTTTACGCTCAAATCCTTCCGCAAAATTTTCCACGTAGTGCTGTAACAAAGGCCTAACTGCTGGGAACGGCGCCGAATCGACATTTCGCGGTCTTCTGTCACACTAGCTGATACGGCCGCAATATTTTCTTCAATACGCACAGTACGTAAACGTGTTGGTGGTTTAATGTCCAACAAAGTAAATTTGGTGCGAAATTTGGTCACAATCTTCCGAATAGACTGCTCAGAAGGTCGAGAATGCCGATCATAAAATGGAAGCGAGCACGAATTTTGATAGTAAAATTCAATAATTTGCAAGCGTTGTTCATTTGTAAGACGATCCATGGTTAAATTGCAAACCAAACTGAAGCTGTTTGACAGTGACACAAGGTACTAAACACACGTCAGCTGTCAAAACCAGTGTTGCCAAAACCAAACCAGCTAAAAAATCACCCTTTAATTCGTCAATGATTAACTCGAAAAATTTAATGATAAGCTGGACAACTTAACTAGACGTGTTACTCGCACCAAAACATTATTCTTGATTGCAATGCTGAAAAATATTTTAAAATCGTCTGAACTGGTACTACCCCAATTACCCTTTATCATTCATCTTTCCGCTCTAAAACTTTAAAAGACATATGTCAATATGACAAACTGATAAACAGATGTTGCATTTAGTTAAACAAGTTGGCATGTCAGACGTTATCCTGCCTTTTCCGGTAAGGTGGGTCCACATACAGCGCCATCTATTATAGTTATGATTCATCGCTTTGACAAAACAAATATATTGTGTGAATATGAGCTGTCTAAGTTTACTGGCTGATTGAGTTTCAGAACTCAAAATGAGCAGTTCAGTAAGAGGCCGTACGGTGGCCGTTGAATTTAATAGATTGGATCAATGGTTTCGTCGGTAGATTTGAAACTGATATCAATAAGAAGTTTTTAGGACTAACCAGAGTTCTGGGTGAGCCTTTTATGGCCAAACGCCAGTTCATACATTAATGCGATCATCATCCAGCATCCCGAACGGACACACTTTTCGAGGGTGAAAAGTCAACTCTGACCACTTATTGTTGCAGCTAGATTCAGAGATCGACTGTTTGACAAAAATGAGCTGTGAAGACCACAAATAATGCCTAAGTAATTCATTTTAAACTCAGCAACTGGCCTCTGGCCTTAAGACCGGAATGTAGGCTCTGCGAAGCAGCCAAGGGAACCTAGTGGCCGATGAACAGGGAATAGTAGATGTATTTAAGCAGCATTTCCAGAACCTGTTAAACAAACATCATGTAGAGAGAGTGATGGGACAAGAGGACCCACGGGCAGTTTATGAAGGACCAGTCCCACCACCCAGAATAGAAGTTAGCTAAGCTATAAAATAAGCTTAAGAAAAACAAGGCCACCAGCTTTGATGGTCTACCAGTACAGCTCTTCACTCTACGGACGTGATGTTTTGGTAGAGCGCATGCACCAAGTCATCAATCAAGCTTGGGTGGAGGAAAGCATACCCGATGACTGGACCACATATACTGGCTACATATTCCCCATCTAGAAGAAAGGCGATCCCTGCTAAATGTCGCATATAAGATCCTATTTAACGTACTGCGTGAACCTCTCACTTATCGGCAATTATTAGTTTGTTGAAGATATCCTGGTATGGTATCCTAAAGAAGACCAACGAATTTCAAGTTGAGACAGACCACCTCTTCATCGTCTTTAAAGCCGCTTATTATGGTTTTCATCGTCAGGAGCTATACGTGCCAATGACCAAATTCGAGATCTCGGCAAAACTTATCCACGCATATATACTTTGCGTGGCGCTGGAAAACACATGGTTCAATGTGCAGTTTGGCACCAGCTAATCTAAACTCCTCCAAATCCATTTGATATCATACGATATTAACATTATCGGACGCCCTCGAAGTGCCTGATAATAGCTTTCACAGCTATTGAAGAACTATTTAACCTGATGCCAAAACTTAGTATATGTCAGAAGATTTGTCTATGGGGGAAACTCGGGAATATGTGGTATTATCACCTCTTCTCTGGAAGTTAGTGGTGAACAAGGTGTTTCTATGTCTAGAAGGGGAGGCGGGGGTGTACAGTGCTCGTCTATGTTCATGACTATTGCCGTCTAAGGAAAGCATCTAAATACGTCAAAAGAACTTGTCCAGAATGCACTGTGGGGTTAACTCCCAAGAAACCAAATTTGTCCTCTTTACTAGGAAGTAAAGATTGTTCCTCCCTCCAATAAAAGAACCAGCCTGGTATTTTCTGACGAAGGAAAATATCTGGGTCGAATCTTAAATAAACATTTAAGATGGAAACCTATTATACAAGAAAGAGCTAGGAAAGCAACATTTGCTCTTTTTTTGGCAAATAAGTAGTTGCATATCTCGGTTGTAAGACCTATACTCATGTTGGGTGTGGTGGTCTTTTGGACTGCCTTAGACATTGCGACAAATCGTGACAATCGCATTAAAGTTCAGCGATCAGCTTGTCTACGCGTGGGTGGTGCAAGTCGTATTACACCAACGGCAGCACTCGACATCCTTAGCCAAAAAGTAGCTGCAAACTCGAATATTCGCCGTAAAGCAACGCCATTCGCCCAATGGACCGAGAAAGAATGAGTGCGGGGCATAGATATATTCTAGGGAACTGCACGGCCGACGAACTTGCAAAACACGCAACAACACTGCCTCATATTTCTCCTGATGAAGGTTCCTTATGCATTCCAATTGCTACATGCAAACTCATACCTTAATTAGAAGCTATTTAGAAAGCCGACCTTAGGTGGACAAGTGGCACAACTTGTCTAACGAAAAAGCGGATTTGACATATGCTGGGTCTTAAACGCTATACGTGCTTGATCTCTCTAAAAAGACTACTTCGGTTCTACAATAGCTGTCAACACTGGACATTGTCTTATAGGCTCCATATGCACTCAGGAGGAGACCATCCTGTACCTGCCAAAAACGTAAGGCCCACCTATGAGCTTTCCTCAATGAAGATCTTGAAGGTCTATACACTATTGGCAATAAAGATCTCTTTTGCTATATTTAAAGCTTCAAATGGTTTAGAGTAGAGTAATATTTAGTAAATATCCACGTGGTATTACAAAGGACCCCTTTTTGGTCTGCCCCCCTTTGGAATACTTCCGCCTCATCGACTGCGACTTCAACCTAATCTAACCTAATCAACTTTACTGAAGTGCATTACATAAAAGTTGGGTTATCTTTGGCCTTTTATGACTTCTAACAAAATACTTAAAATATTTCAGATTTCGTAAAAAAAACCTCACAAAAAAGGAGCTTTTTCAAAAGTGTTGAGTTGTTGAATTCTTTGACAAGATATAATCCTTCACAAAACAAACAATAAAAACCTTTTCTAACTTACCTTCTCCCAACCCCATAAACTTCCATAAATTTCTAGGGTTACACGTGATAAGCATTGCAAATACCAAACTCCAAACACGTATGAACGAGTTAACGCCACTTTCTGCACCTTCTCGAATAGGAGTTGCGAGATTTGCATACTCTAAAGCAGCACGTTCCATTTGGGCTGGATTCATTTAGTGAATATCAATTTCATAGGGTTAGACTAAATCGGCTATACGAAGTGTTGCCTTCTCCATCATAGACAGGATATGAAAGAAATAAGTATAAAAAATAATAATATGAGTGTTAGTCCTCGTCCTGATATTCATAGGAATTTTTCCCGCGGCATTGAAGTGAATTTCATATCAAGTTAAGTAAGCACGGAACGTGATAGCTGCGCCGGAATCTTGTTTCGTGTAAATAAAATTCCAAGCGTTTCCTGCTTTCTTACTCGTACATACAGATCATATGCATGGAATAGTATATATATATCCTGATAACGTAATTTCAACCAAGTTAAGCCACGTCGAATGTCGAATAAGAGTATTTTTCAGTTTACTATGTCAGAAAATCTATTTCACAGTCTGAAGGTGAGTATCGATTTTTTTTGTTCTCCTTTTTTCCGATTCGTTTGGTGCAACATTGGATTTCGTCAGAAAAGTGTCCTTAGGTGTTTGAGAAAGTAGAGAAATATAAAGGGAAGACTGAGCCAAATTAATGCAATTATGAATGGAAGCGTGTCAGAAATGTAACCGAGGCCAATGCAGAAGCAATTAATAGGACTTTCTTTAGTCCTTTAGGAGTACAACGTTCGAATGTGGAATTAAAAATTTAAACAGCAGACCTAATAAAGTCTAAAGGGAAAAGCTGTCTAAAGAATTTGAAGTACAAAATGGAGTTCCGCAAGGCTGCATTCTGTGACCAATATTGTTTATTTTATTTTGGTGATTGGCGATGTGCTTAATGCGGCTTTATCAACCGAAAGCGGAGAAATTCGATGGAATCTTACACCTGAACTCAAGCATCTGGACTACGCTATCATAATGGACCTTCATCAATTGACAAAAAATGTGGGAAATGAATGTAAAGAGGGAAGTAGACATCGTTGGGCTGAAAATTAATTTGGCAAAAACAAAAATGATCAGCCAAAGACCGAACCCTTTAACTGATACAATATAGATTACTGGACAACCGGTTGAGAGAGTAGAGAGATGGTGGAACTGATCTGGATATAGCCAGCTGAATGTGCGAGGCAAAATCTGCATTTGGGATGCTATCCCCGATTTGGTAGAGTAATGCAATTAGCTTAAAAATTATGGCTGTTTCGTTCTAACGTTGAATCTGTTCTGCTATATGAATGTGGCACTCGAACCAATCCTCTCACGAGGAAGCTGCAAACGTTCGTTAATTGCTGCCTAAGAAAATTTTAAGGATTTTCTGTCCGAACTGCATTTCAATCGAACAGCTTTACCAGAGAATAGGCACAACTATACAGCAACGAAAGTGGCAGTGGATTGGTCCGAAAAACCACGCGATGCAATGGAATCCGCTAATGCAGGATGGCAGAATACGCAGCGGTTCTAGGAGTACATGACGGAGAACTGTCAAGAAGGTAGCGCTGCAACTGGGAAAGAATTGGGCAGAACTGAGACACATTGCCAAAAACCGCAGACTATGGTCCGTATGCGTTGTAGAGGCCCTACGACCTACAAGTGGATGTAGGGCATAAGTAAAGTAAGTAAAGTCTAAGAGATACATAGGATCTAATACGAATAACAGGCCAATCAGACTCCTGCCCAAAGGTTTTGGAAGTGATTTTAAGTATAAAGTAGATTATTGGCGTTTGAAAGAGCGGAATAAATTTACGGCGGAATCAATTTAGATTGAGAAAAAATCACCATCCGTCAGTGCATGGTGTTTCGACGGATATTAACTGCAATCTAAACACCAAAAGATGTACAGCTGCCTAGTAGATATCGAAATAGCCTTAGACACGGTTTGGTACGTCGAGTTATTATTTAAATCATTAAGGTATAAATTGCCACTTTATCTTCTCAAGATGTTGTAGTATGAGAAGAAATTTGTAGTTACAGGTAGGAAATATACGATAGCTTAATCAATTTTGCAAACAATCTAATCATCCAATGCTGCAATTTAGAGGAGCTCTGAATACCGCCTGTAAGGACTAGCACTTGGCATGCAAGCATATGCACAGCTGGGTAGGGACGGATGGTTCTAGTCCTAAGGAAGCCAGAAGCAGCAAGAACATGTTGTTTCATACCAAGATTTTGTGTAAAAACAGACGGACTCTGCTGTTTCTGTTCGCGTGGCACCACCCGTACTGTGTGGTTTATGGGCTGATGGAGTCATTAGATTATATTTCTTTAAAAATGAGTCAAATTAGAATGTTACCGTCCGTGGGAACCGCTATCGCGCCATGTTAACGGACTATGTGCTTCCTGTGTTCAAGTCCATGGCCTTGGTGAGCTCTGGTTTCAACAAGACGGCGCGACGAGCCATACAGCGCGTGATACAATAGCCGTGTTGAGGAATAATTTTGGTGAGCACTTAATTTCACGTTTTGTTATGGTTAAGTGGCTGCCTAGATCGTGCGATATCACACCTTTTGACTATTTTCTCTAGGGATATGTAAAGTCTCAGGTCTTCCGGAATGAGCCACCTACGATTGACGCTTTGAAAGCCAACATTACTCGTGTTTTTCGCGAGATACCAGTCGCTATGCCCGAACGAAACACACAAAATTGGACCTTCCTCAGACGTAGTCGTTGCCAAAAATTATACAAGGTGGCGCAAAAGTAATCCTCCTATCATAAAATGCTATAAATATGTCAGTTCTGTTTTGACAATTGTGTAGTAAACACATGCGAAATACACGTTAATAAACAATGTTACGCTACACTGCTCCAGAACGCGGAATATTGGTGACTATTTATTTGAGCAATAATCGGTCGGTGACTTTGGCACAACGTGAATTTCTTCGCAGATTTGCAAGCCGTCCAACGCCTACTGGTGAAACACTGCGACGTTTAGCCGCTCGCCTCGAAGAGACTGGCACAACACGAGATGCTGCCAGGCGTGGCAGACCCCGGAGTAGCCGTTCTGCAGAGAATATTGCTGCTGTAGCCGAAGATGTCATGGAAGCGCCGTCGACATCGACCAGACGACGTGCCACGCAAATGGGTATTAGTCGACAGTCTTTACAGCGAATTTTGGTACAAGATTTGAAGATGTTTCCGTACAAAGTCCAGACGGTGCATCAGCTGTTAGCTGCTGACCGCCAATCGCGTCTAACATACGCTCAAGCCATCCTTAATCACCACCAAGAGGAAGACGATTTTCCATCAAAAATAATCATGAGTGATGAGGCCCATTTCCATCTTAGCGGGTACGTAAATAAGCAAAATTTACGCTTCTGGGTCACTGAAAATCCGCGTGTAACCCACGAAGAGCCATTACACCCGCTCAAAGTCACTACATGGTGTGCTGTTTTCGCTGGAGGAGTCATCGGACCTTTTTTCTTCGAAGACATCGCGGGCCAAACGGTTACTGTGAATGGTGAGCGCTACAGAGCAATGAATTGGGATTGGAAAACATGTGGTTCCAACAGGACGGTGCAACGGCACACACTGCACGTGCCACAACCGATATGCTGAAGGATGCATTTCCCGGGCGCCTAATCTCACGTTTTGGCGATTTGCACTGGCCAGCAAGATCGCCTGATTTGACCGCTCCAGACTTCTTTTTGTGGGGCTTTTTGAAGTCGCGCATTTATGTCAACAAGCCTCAGACTCTTGCAGCTCTTAAAGACAATATCCGTCAAGAATGTGAGGACCTATCGCCGGAAGTTTTGGCCAAAGTGATGGAAAATGCCATAAAAAGGGCTCAAATGACAATCAACTGTGGCGGCGGCCATTTACATGACATCATATTGACTTTTCGATGTCAGCAGTAGAGCTCCCGCTGATTTTATTCATGGTGCTAATTTGAAAACTCTACTTGTGAACAATCTACTTGTTTCTCAATCTTTACATTTTTGTGTATTGTAAGGGTATGTAAAAGTCCCCTAAAATATTGCAACTCCAATACGAGTACCCTCTCTGGTTGATAGAAAAGAAACCCACGTGCCTACTATTCGACAACTTATAGAGCATACCAGATAACGCAGTTAAACGTCACCACTACAACTGCGATAAGCTTTAATACTTTTCTTACTTAAAATACAACATCTTAAGATGTTGACCTTTTTCCGGCCGATTTCACATAGGTAAGTGTATAATTTTTAACGAAACTGCGTACCTTTCCAAACATCCCAAGAGACAAACTGTCACAATGTCAATGCCAGTGTGATATCCTTTGAAATTGAGCTAAAGAATATTCTTTATCTAAATAGGAAGGAATCTTCTTTGGGTTATATAAAATGGTGTCGGAAGGCAAACACATAAAGGACCCTTTCAACGCGTGACGGTGTTTTGTGAATTCAGAAAGGAATTTCAACTATTTGTATTGTCTACAAATTGTAATTATTCCACTCCAAAGCTGGATTTAAGGGTAAGAGATGTCAGCTTTGCGGAAACAAACGTGCAGACAAAAGAAAAGGGTCAAAACAACGTTTGTCTGATTCCGAGAATTCCTAGGGTATAAATTAACTTTGAACCCAATACAAGAGAATTAACTTTGCATAGTTTGTTTCGTCCTTGAAGCAATCAAGCACGTATTTCATAATAGATTTTTGATCTCCCTTGGTATAGTAGTAATTGGGTTATTGCGTTCTTAGCAAATATTTTTTATAGCTCCTTGGTGACTTTATGCACGACCAACTTAATATGTGGTCCTTGAAGTAATTACTTTTGCTCCATAAATCACCAAATATACTCGGTTTATGAGCGTGTATGCACTTTAAGCATACACACATAAGACCGAAGAATGAAAAGGACAATTTTGATAAAACGTCTGCATTGCACATGGCTTCCGCTGTGGCAGTCAACTTTAACCCCAGATACATGAAATGGTATTAAATTTCTCAGTGTTTGGTTTCTATTCGGAATATCTCATAGTTTGCTTTACTGGTTTTTCACTTTTTTCTTTTTTTCTAAATCCACACAACTACAGCTGAAGTACTCACTGTGGAATAAAAATGGAGTTTTGCCTTAAATTTTCCCAAATGAAAACATTGCGGTGGATTTAATACAACTGGCATTTTATAAATTTTGTCCGGGATTATTTATCTCAGTCAGTCATACCGAAAAAAAAAAATACGACACATCAACTTTGAAGGGAAGTTCTGCAAATGATCCAGCTGTCGTACGACAACGCATATGGGATTGGGATATGGATTATGTGGTGCGAAGTAGTCAGCCAGCTGAATATATTAAAAACTGCGGATAAGGACTTTTTTTGAAACGAAATTATCTCTGGTAAAGAGTTAACTTTTTTTATTGATATTTTTACAGGGTGATACTGACTTAATGATTTGAATAAAAAGCTCTGCATGAAATTTCAGCTGCAATTGGTTTGTTTTTTTTTGTTGGTTTTGGTGGAAGTTGCTACTACCCGACGTAACTACTGCTTCATTGATATCTTACATTATTGTACTCAGTTTTCCCGTCTTTCGAAGGAAGATGACAGGGAGCTTCAGTGATAAAGAGCTTATTCATTAATTTAGCCCCGAAAATTCGCTTCAGCCCGAAGCAACCTGTTCTCGATCCTGATGAGATGGAAGGAAAAACGAAGAATTTGTAGTTAAGTCTGTCTGCATCCATAGCGGTCGAGCCACCGAATCTTATGTTCATGAGAGACCCAAATATCCATGGATGATATGAATACAGATGCGGGCAGATGCGGGTCCTAGGAAAACTTCTTCCGAAACCTGCCTAGCAAGCTCGGCGGAGATTTCATTTCCTTCGACACCAGTGAGGCCTGGGACCCAGACAAAATTTACTGTGTTCAGCATTCCGACCAGGATAGCTATTAGGATGACGAAAACTTGAAAAATACACGCATGTTTACTCAAGAGGTAGTGAAGTCCCGCATTCCACAAAGACCCCACAATGGCGTTCTTTCCCTGCTTCAAAATCTGATCGAAGCCATTGCAGTACTTGCGACAAGTGGTAGATTTATCGCAGAAGGATTTTTGGACAGGAATCGAAGGATAATTATTTAATTATTGTGCAAGTTCTTCCAAATTCCTGTGCGCATGGTACCAAAAGCCACCACTCTTTAAGCGAGAGATTGCTTTTAGCGTACACCAGTAGGAAGGTTCATCTACAGCAGAGCCCGGCGTGTTAGGGAAGGCCCTGTGCAGCGACCGTTCTTTGGAATTTGGCAAAATAGGCAGTAACACGTTTCCGCGAAAGCCTGTTACTCCAAACAACCGATGCGTATGAGAGGTGTGATCTAGTCATGGCGGTATAGATCCAAAGTAACCTTTTGAACCTTCTACACTGCAAAAAAGTCGACGATGCTTTATCGGTTTTGATTTAACTTTGAACATAGAAGTTTTTTTTTCGGGATTACTCCCAGATATTCGACTTCATCGGAGATCGGGCTGGTGCCACCTCTAAGCACGAGTCGAGACAGACCAGTGACCCTTGGCCTCCTCGTAAAGTGATCAAACGTGGTTGTAAAAGGATTCACGGAAAGCCCATTTCTAGTGCAATCAAATATCGATTAAATCTTAGGATCTCCGAGCACCATAGTCTCAGTTTGTATTATTATGTTCAAAGGAGAGATCCTCGTCTAAGAGCGCAACGTTGCTATACAACCCCAAAAGAGATATTGGTCCTTTAATCCTTTTATTATTGCTATTATGGCAGTATCTGTAATATAGACTTTCATTTGCCATTTCGTGCCATTTCCATATGGAGGATATTATACGTCGCATGCGCTACAATATGGGTCATGATCAAAAGTCATCAAAAAATGGTAATGGTCGAATTCGTTTGTTGGAATACTTCGTGACACTGCCATATCGGTGCCATTTCGATAAAACAAGTAGGTACCATGCTGTTCTATTTCGCATGGCAGACCCCATTAGACGGGCATGTTTACTGGTCAGGACCACCGAAATCGGATCCCTGAAATTACGTCAAAGAAAATAATGCCAAGAAGTGTTTTGGAAACGGTGCTACAAATTAAAAAGGAAAATACGCCAGAAAGTTAGGAAATTATTTATTATTTAAATTCCCCAAATTTTGTATGGAGATTTTTGTGCTCTTTTGCCATTTTAATATGTTGGCGTAATTTGTTGACAATTTAATTCAGCACTGTCCAAAATTTATGATCCAAATCCTCGTTCCTAAATGGAGACCATGATCTAGTTCGAACATATTTCCTTTCTCAACCACGCTTTGAGCTTGCAGAGTGGTACAGCAAGTGATCCTAGTCACCGAAATCCAGGCATTTATAAGCGAAATCAATCAAAATTGAAGGTCAGTCGATTTGAAATGGACGAGGGGCTCGGAGGTAGTGGTATTTAATTTTTATTTAATTTCAGATCAATACATATTGCTACCCAGAAACAGCTCTCTCTCTCCTTTACAAAGAACATGAACGCCAGTAATCGAATGTTTTCAATCTGGAGTGAAGTAAGGTATTTAGATACAACCAGTCCTTGTGAACTTTATAAACTTTTCTTACTTTCTGGCACCTTCTTATTATATCGTCGAGTAATTTTAAAATCCCCCCTGAATGAAGACTAGAACAATTTGGAAAAAAAAAATACTTTCAAAATTCGTGTGTCACACTTGGCGAGCTGCATGTGCAGTCCTATGATCCTACTACATCCTCGAGAAGGAGCAATTTGTCTTCTTTTCTTAGATAAGCTATAGCATACTCGAAGACTATCTATTCTACATAAAGTTTAAAGCTACTAAACTGTGAGACGTATACAAATTTATCAAATATGTATAGGATTTTCCTTCAACCAGGATCCTACGGTCCTCTTCTTGGCTCGTCTTTAAAAGAAACACACACTCGTTATGAATTTAAAGACAATCATTTTATTTACTTACTAGCTGTATCCTGCGCGCATTGCAACGCCACCATCTAAAGTAAATTTGAAGAATTTGAATTGAAATATTCAATTCATTTTGGGTCATTTTATTGATGTTGTTATTTTCGAAAAAATTGTGACATTGCAGCGTTTCGTTTCAATTCGATATTTATTGAAGTGCTGTGGGATAAACAGAAGTTTTTCGATGCGTTATCAGGCCACTTAGAGTCGCCCATTTGAGAAGCATGGATTGTCCAAATGTAATCCACACACTTGCAACGATGTCCTTGTGCTATGTTGGTAGTCACTGCGAAAGCGAGTCGCACCGGGAACTGCAGACGTTTGAATTCGAATGGCATATCCGTCGGGATCATTGAGATACGCGGCAACACTACGTCAAAATTATTGTCTCGATAACATTGTTCATCATTTTATTGACTGAAAGTTTGGTTAAGTAGCAAAGTCGTATGTTCGTTAAGTAAAGGATGATTTTTTAAGCGTAGTTTTTTTAAAAATCAAATAAAACACTCAAATCTGCATGAAATATTCAAAATGTTTATTGTAGTCGATAAATAGGCCCTTACCATTTACGTTTTAAAGACAACTTCATGTAAATATTATCGGCGGCTTCGTTTCAAATGGTCCATTCGGAAGGTCCAATTTTGCGCCACTTTTTCGAGCATTACGGCCTGTATTCCACGCATTACGCGTGTTATGTTATCCTGTAAGGCTTCAATCGTGTTCGGCTTGTCCACATAGACTAACGACTTTACATAACCCCACAAGAAATAATCAAGAGGCGTTAAATCGCATGTTCTTGGCGGCCAACTCACAGAGCCATTTCGAGAGATAAGCTGCTCGCCAAATTCATCCTTCAACATTTCCATTGTTTCACGAGCTGTGTGGCATGTGGCACCGTCTTGATGAAACCACATGTTCAACTCAGCCAACTGGCGCGTATCATGGCTCGATATCGTTTGCCGTTGACGATAACGTTTCTTTCACGGTCGTCCTTGAAGAAAAATGGACCGATGATGCCACCAGTCCATAAACCACTCCAAACTGTCGTTTTTTCGGGACGCATCGGCAATTCTTGTATGGCATGTGGCTGTTCATAACTCCAGATGTGACAGTTTTGCTTATTTACGTATCCGTTGAGCCAGAAATGAGCCTCATCGCTGAACACAATTTTTCGATAAAACAGCGGATTTGCACATTTTTCACAGAGCACGAATTTTGATAATAAATTTCAATAATTTGCAATCGTTGCTCATTTGTAAGTCTTTCCTTGATTAAATGACAGGCAGAGTATACTGAAAACATTTCACTTTGACAGATGACGTTTGGACGCTATTACTAACCAGTGCTGCCAATCTGAAAAACTTAACTCTTAAAAAATCACTCCTTAAATGGTAATTAACTGTCTGAGGGTTGTTCGGTCGTATGTTTTGACAGGGTATAAGATGATGATTCGGCTTCCGATCCCACATATACATATATGGCAAGACACAAGAAGTACAGGCTCTTCGCCGACTAATGCTATATTGAGGATGATTTCAAAATAATCCCAACAGTAGCCAATGTATAGTTCAAGCTGCTTCTCTTCACCAAATAATCTTATTTACGTAAGGAGAAAGTCTACTTAAGTCTGTTGAAAATTGTGTACAGACAAATGGAAGGTACCTTCCCATTTTTATTGGCAAATCTTACCCATCCGCAGAGTTACATAATATTTCTTCTTAGCTGATTTTTCATCACGATTACTAACCACTTCAAACATTCATGTTGTCATGAAGACAAAGTCCCGGTATGGCGACAGTCTACCACATTTTGCTGTCAAGTAGCCTTAAATGATTGCGATAAACGTTGTAGCTTTATTTTGACCGAAATAGTGATGATTTAAAGTGACAAAACAAAAAACCCTCTTACTATACGTTGCGTTTATGTAAATGTAACATATGCATAACATTTGGTATCACAAAGCCCCACGGATACAAAATTTCATGAACCAACTCCTTTAAGTTTGAACAACTTCATCTTCTGTTGAGTTTTCCATTGAAAATTATCTCCGTCTGCTCTGTGTCATTCGAGAGCTGAAAACATTTTCCATTATCCCATTTGCATACATTACGAGTATCCTTTTTTCTTTTTTGCTGGCAACTAAGGATATACATTTGACGCCAATTAATTTATTCCTTTTTTTTTTCCTCTCTCTCTTCATCTGGAGTAGGAGTTACTGATGCTACGAGTATACGTAGGAGTTGACACAACGATTACGTCACCATCAAAGAGAAAATTCGTTGATGATATCATGTCCTTATAACGCAATAAAGAAGGAGCCATAATGAATATTACTCCTTCACAATAGCATGAGAGCAGAAAAGCAATGTCAAATAACAGAAACAAAAAACTCTTACGCACTTCAGCTGCAATAAATTCGGTCATGTTATAGGCCATGTTGGATGTCAGAGTAACGGAATGTCTGCCTAGATGATGCTTATTTGGACAGCAGTGGGTCGGCAGCAAGGCTCTATCTCTGCTGTGGCACAATATGTTAGAAGAACGAGTGTGTAGTACGTAATTCTCCTACACACAAACGCCTAAGCCCTAATTTAATTTTCTGCTTTTGTATCTCCTCGTATGTGCTAGAATTGTTTGGGCAATATGTTTTGATGAAAAGACCGCAGGGTAATTTTGGACAGAAAGTCACTAACGCGCTGCTGCGATGCGAATATCGATTTCTAGATATTAAAGTTTGTCGCAGAAGCTCAATTGAAGGGTTTCTTTATAGTTCAAGTTGTGCGTGTCACATAATATGCGTCCTTCAGAGTCGGAGAGTATGGAATATATACCACTTGAATTGAAGACAATTCGTCCTTCATATATTGTAAATATGAACGCTGTGAATGCACCTGCCTTTATTCTATTGGCTCTCATAACCTGACTTGGATAATAGCTCCATAAGCAAAACTGTAGCAGGTCGAGGACTACATCCGTGGGAAAATGTGGCTGCTTTCAATGCAAAGCAAACATAGTTCTACACATTTCATAAGCAAAAACCTATCCATCCAAAATATAAACATGAATGTGCTGCACTCGAGTGGAAACACACACTTTCATAGCCATCAATGGTGGCAAGCACTACATATGAACATGAGGTTTCTCTGTTCGCGCAATACCGCAATACCCCGTAAATAAGACTGCCTATGCACTAAATTAGCTTTATGGTACGAAAATGAGTTATCCTTTCAGAGTTATCCAATTTTAAGACCGCCCGCTGGAAGTAGGAGTTCTGTACTCGTCTACCAACTATTATGGTAGATATTTTAACACTCAGTTTTATTCCGAAAGTCGACACTTTTCTATTGAAAATGAGTACCCTTAAAGTTCGCTGATAGAAATCATACATCTGGAGCAATTCAATTTACAAGAACTCAAAGGGAGGAATATCTCGTTGTATATTTAGTTGTCTGTGCCCAAGGGGATCTATGCAGCATATATTTTCAAGTTGTGGATGCTCTTGGATATTTGTCACATGTTCGCAGGAGGTGGGGCAGCGAATACAAACTTTAAGGTGGTACGGGCCGGGATTTGAACCAGCGACCCCTCGCTTAGTGGTCCAACGCACTGAATCACTAAGCCACGATCAATCAGCGTGACTCATTTTGTGATGAATACTGTCGAACGAACCCCAGACAACCATCTTAGTGGCATAAAAGAAGTTCCACGCCTTTTTGAATGACATCACGCAGACCAAATAAAGATAGACTGAGGACAGATCTTACTAAGGCAGTAAGCTACCTTTCTAGACAAAGAAGGCCGATTTGAAGCGATTCTGGAGTCCCTTACGGAGCTAGGGATAGAAACCCATCTTAGCCCCGTGATTATTTGTATGTTTTGTACTGGAATCAATATAACCATAGGTGGCGCTACAGTCCGGGGTGGACCTGGGCCTCAACCAATACGCCTCTCCAGTTAGCACGATGTTTGGCTAACTGCCTCCAGTTGTGCACTCCAAGTTGGTTGAGGTCCCCTTCCACTTGCGCGCGCCACCTTAGGCGAGGTCTTCCTCTACTGCGTTGTTCCTCCGGGTTGGATTCGAAGACCCTTCGGGCCGGAGCGTTGGACATTCGCTCTACATGTCCCAGCCATCTTAGACGACTAATCCATATTTTTCTGACCAGGTCGATGTCGCTGTACAGCTCGTAGAGTTTGCTGTTAAATCTCCTCCTCCAAAGCCCGTCAAAGCAAACGGGACCGAAAATCACTCGAAGAATTTTGCGTTCGAAACGACCAAGGAGATCTTTATCCGCCTTTGATAACGTCCATGCTTCTGCGCCATACAGCAGGACTGGGATGATGAGGGTCTTATATAGAGTCTCTTTGGTGTTTCTCGACAAGGCCTTACTAATCAATTGCCTCCTTAGGTCAAAGTAACAGCGGTTGGCAAGTGTAATTCTTCGCTTGATTTCTGACGATATATCATTGTCAGAGTTAATAGCGGAGCCGAGGTAGATAAAGTCCCGAACTACCTCGAAGTTATAGCTGCCTATCGTGACGTTCTGTCCGATTCGTCGATGTTGTGCGTCCCTTCTTGTTGACAGCATATATTTCGTTTTGCCTTCATTCACTTATTAACCCATTTTTGCCGCCTCTGTACAGATACTTGCAAACGCACCAGTGACAGCTCGCTGTGTTCTGCCAATGGTGTGGATGTCGTCGGCGTAAGCAAGTAGTTGCACAGACTTTTGGAAAATTGTTCCCCTGGTGTTGGCTTGCGAGTTTCGCACAATTCTCTCAGGTATGATGTTGAGGAAGTTACATGACAGCGCATCGCCCTGTCTAAATTCTTTTTTGACATTAAAGGTCTCGGTGATATTGTTTCCGACCCTAATGGAGCAGCGAGAGTTCTCCATCGTCATCCTGCACAATCTGACGAGTTTGGCAGGTATGCCAAAACTAGACATGACTCTGTATAGCTCGTCTCTATAAATGCTGTCATATGCGGCCTTAAAATCGATAAAAAGATGGTGAGTATCGATCTGGACTTCTTGGGTTTTTTCCAAGATCTGCCGAAGTGCAAAAATCTGGTCAGTTGTGGACTTACTGGGCCTAAAACCGCACTGATAGGGTCCAATCAGTTCGTTGACGAATGGTTTCAGGCGTTCACACAGCACGGCAGACAGGATCTTGTATGCGATGTTGAGGAGACTTATACCTCTATAGTTGGCGCAGTTAAGAGGGTCTCCTTTCTTGTGGATCATACTTTCCTCTGACCAAATCTTGGAGACGAGCTGGTGCATGCTCTCTACCAAATCATCTCCCGCTGCCTTGAAAAGTTCGGCAGTTAAGCCGTCCGGCCCGGCAGCCTTGTTGGATTTCAGTTTGGATATTGCTATCCCCACTTCATTTTGGTCAGGTGGGCGGGAGTCTTGGCTTTCATCACCCATGTTGAATGGTTCATTCTGCCTGACAGCGGAATTTGTGTCATCATTGCCGTTTAACAGTCTGCAGAAATGGTTTTTCCATATCCTCAGCACCGACTGTGTTTCCACTACTACTAGACTAATTTAGACAAATTAAAATGCGGACATTTTGGTGATTGCTAAGGGAGGGAACTTGCCCTTTAAGGAGCGTAATTATGGAAAATGTTTGGAATAATTTAGGCACCTTGAACAGAAAGTGTGCTCGAACCACCAAGACCTTGTGAATGCAAACAGTCGTGGTACGAACAATCCTCACTTAGGTTTCAATAGGTTTGTGGCCGGCTCTAAGTAAGGCCCATAAAATAACCAAACTCAACGTAGGCTTTCAGCATAATGCCGACCTGCTTAAACCAATATTGGCCCATTGTGATCTAGAAATAAGCTCTTTTTTCCACGTTAAACCATTTGGAGCTTCTAATGAAGCGATGGAGAGTCAATATTAGAAAAATTACTTAGACCGTCATAGAAGAAGGCCCCGACATGGAGCTTTGTTTTTCTTGAGAGAGCAAGGCAAGTACAATAAGGTTAGATTCATTCTCCTCTTTGTCCATCCAACTTCCGGAAAGGTCTTTTAAAATGCACCAAGACCTTTTGCATGCTTCTCTATGATACTTTGTCCAGCGAAAAAGCCTGTTGCAGTGCTTATGTGCTTTTCGGATCCATCTTTGGCTAAATCTGTTTCGTCTCTAGACATGTTTGGTTCCTCGCCATTATTTCCATCTGGAAAACGCTACAACTGCAATTGTCAGGAAGACGACAGAAAAGACTCCGGACTAAACACCACTCATCACCTTATCGGCAGTCTTTGATCTTTTGCTGTGAAAATAGATCGATGGCTCCTCCATGAAAGCACCCTCACTACACAATATTATTTTTCTTGCGGAAGGGTCCCGAATTCGCATAGTATGGAAACCTGGGCAATAACTATATTGGTCCACTGTGATGAAGCCTTAGGATGAACAGGCGTATTAGCCACCAGTTTGCCAATTGAAGACATCGAGGGGTGTCAGATAATAAAGAATGTTAAGTGCAGCAGTTGGGAATCTCTCATCAGGTGGTCATATAGTACCCTTCCACGTTTAATGTCTGGACCTTACATAACCAATGTCACTTCACACTGTGCGATTAGACTCAAAGATTAATATTCTGCTTCTCTACATTTTCCTGACAACATTAGAATAGCAAGATGGGCAGGTGACTGAAGACTTGATTCTAAAAATTTATAAAACGGACTGTTCAGTAGGTGCGGTTCTCTAAGCTTCACAAAATCCCACAGCTAGTGTGTTTCAGGTGGAACAACTTTCTATCCCCCGATACCTGCCGTCATATCAAGATATTAAACTACAAAAAACATAGACCGGAGGCAAAATATAGCCAGGCTGTCGTCAAAGCTATTCTTTTTTTTATTTTTTTTTTCCATCAATCAGAGTTTAACAATCTCTTAAAGACTACTTACAAAGATAAAAAATGAACAAATCGAAGAAAAGTACATAAAAAAGAAACTTAGTAAAGGTTGATCCATTTCGAGGTTCCCTACTTTTTTAAAGAAAAAACCACAGAAAATTCAAATTTAATGGAGAATGTTTATTATCATTTGAAAGAACATTCGTTGGCATTTATTTTTTGAAGATTATGTCTATCAAATGTTGGCCGTTGCTACGTCGCAGATGGTCCATCCGTTGAGTCCAATTTTCGATCACTCGTTCGAGCATTTCGACTGGTAACTGGCGAATGACACGCGTGAGGTTTTCCTCCAAGGCCTGAATCGAAGCGGGTTTGTCGGCAAAAGCTTTTGACTTTACATATCCCCACAGGAAAAAGTGATATCGCACGATCTTGGTGGCCAATCGACCGGCCCAAAACTTGAAATTATGTGCTCACCAAAATGTTCTCTCAATAAGTCCATGGATTGATGCGATGTGTGGGAAGTGGCGCCGTCTTGCTGAAACCAAATGTCGCCGAGATCACGAGCCCACAAACCACACCAAACCGTTGTTTTTTCTGGATGAAGTGGCAGTTCTTCAATCTCTTCAGGTTGCTCTTCGTCCCAAATGCGGCAATTTTGTTTGTTTACATACCCATTTTCTTCACAGCGTGCTGGACGTGGTCTATTCGGTCGAATATTATCCAATAATGAATGCTGGGTCTCAAAATGGGTGATGGTGTTGCGAATAGTACGCTCAGTAGGCCGATTATGTTGACCATAAGTTGAGCGAAGTGCACGAAACACATTCCTCACAGAACGTGAATTTTCATAATAAAGTTGAACAATTTGTAAACGTTGTTCACGCGTAAGTCTTTCCATTATGAAATGCCAAACAATACTAAACAAAAATAACATGACAGCATGACACGACTCACACGTGATCTGTCAAAAAAGGCTATTGAAAAAAGTATCTCTACTTGGATCACCCGTTATACATCATAAATAACAAAAGAGAGAAAACAGATTGAGCAATGTAAAGTGGAAATACTTTACGATTGATCCAAACTTGAAATGAGTATAGTTTTAAAACAATCTCTAGAGCAACTTAAAAAAAAGTCAATATCAGATGAAGCAATTATAGAGTTAGACACATTAATGCAGCGAGCTATAGGTTCATTACGAGCATAAGATCTTCTATGATTAACTTCAGGGAAGTTAAAAAAGCTTCGAAGTCTTCGACGGGGAGACGGAAAATAAATCATTGCAAGCAATGCAGGACACTAGCCGAGAAATATTTACGACGACATTTGAGAGAACTTGAATTAATTAAGCAGCATCTAGTTTTATATGAAGGTGTCTCAATACGCCAATTCAATTTAAAAAAAACATGAACCTTGTGAAGTTTCTCTGAACTCTTTCGATTCTTGATGAATATATATTGAAAGAGGGATTCCAGCTTATGCAGCAATACTCTAAATGAGGTCTAACCAGAGCTTTTAATGTGTAAGGGTCAATAAAATCTTTAGTATTGCGTTTAACGAATCCAAGAATATGATCGAATGGTCTCTGAAATTCAACTAGAAATCTAATAGAATACCTAAATCGTTTTTAGAGTACACCCTTTCGAGTGAGTATGTTTTTATATTGTAGTTCGAAGTAATAGGAGTAGTACATTTACATAATGTGAAACATTGGCGTTTGGAAGAGTTCAAAAGCAATTTATTTCGACTGCAGTTAAATCTTCTTGTAGCGGGTGATTTTTTAAGAGGTTTAGAACTTTTTTTAAAAAAAAAACACAAAAAATTCGAAAAAATGAATGAAATATTTATTTGAATCGATAGTTTGAACCTTGCAATTTAATGTTTAAAGATAATTTCATGCAAATGTTGACCGCGGCTGCGTCTCAGGTAGCCCATCCGCTGAGTCCAATTTTGGCATACTCTTTCACACATATCGGCCGGTATCTCACGAATGAATGCATGGATGTTGGCTTCCAGTGCGTCAATCGAAGCGGGCTTGTCCCTATACACATTAGCCTTGGCATACCCCAACAAAAAATAATCTAATGGTGTCAAATCGCACGATCTAGGCGGCCAATTGACCGGCCCGAAACGTGAAATTAACTGTTCACCAAACTCGCCTCGCAATTGCGCCATTGTTTCGCGTGCTGTGTGGCATGTGGCACCGTCTTGTTGAAACCACATATCATGCAAGTCAAGAACTTCCATTTCGGGCAAAAAAAAGTTTGTTATCATCGCTCGGTAGCGTTCACCATCGACAGTAACGCTGCGATTCGCATCATCTTTGAAGAAATATGGCCCAATAATGCCGCCGGCCCATAAACCGCACCAAACAGTGGCTTTTTCGGGATGCATTGGTAGCTGTTGCAATGCTTCTGGCTGATCTTCACTCCAAATGCGGCAATTTTGCTTATTTACGTACCCATTCAACCAAAAATGAGCCTCATCGCTGAACACAATTTTTCGATAAAAAAGCGGATCCTCGGCCAGCTTTCCAAGAGCCCATTCACCAAAAATTCGGCGTTGTGGTAGGTCGGCTGGCTTTAGTTCTTGCACCAGCTGTATCTTAAAAGGCTTTACGCCCAAATCCTTCCGCAAAATTTTCCACGTAGTGCTGTAACAAAGGCCTAACTGCTGGGAACGGCGCCGAATCGACATTTCGCGGTCTTCTGTCACACTAGCTGATACGGCCGCAATATTTTCTTCAATACGCACAGTACGTAAACGTGTTGGTGGTTTAATGTCCAACAAAGTAAATTTGGTGCGAAATTTGGTCACAATCTTCCGAATAGACTGCTCAGAAGGTCGAGAATGCCGATCATAAAATGGAAGCAGCGCGCGATGAACATTTCGAACCGAGCACGAATTTTGATAGTAAAATTCAATAATTTGCAAGCGTTGTTCATTTGTAAGACGATCCATGGTTAAATTGCAAACCAAACTGAAGCTGTTTGACAGTGACACAAGGTACTAAACACACGTCAGCTGTCAAAACCAGTGTTGCCAAAACCAAACCAGCTAAAAAATCACCCTTTAGTAGACAGGGATCAGATAAAGATTCTACATGGCGAAATAATTTAAGGTCATCTGCAAACAAAAGACACTAGGAGTGTTTAATAACAGACGGCAGATCATTAATAAACAAAACAAGAACAGCAAGGGACCAAGGTGGCTGCCTTGGGGTACACCTGAAGAAACATTGATTGACCTGGAGAAGCTATCATTAATTTAATATGATTCCAGCCACCTTAATAAAGTTGAGTGGAAACCCAAAGAAAATAATTTTCGAATGAGCAGAATATGATTAACTTTGTCATAGGATTTTGCAAAATCAGTGAAAACTACATCAGTTTGCAAAATATTGCCATATTTGTAGCTGTTGATCAACCAGAGATAAAACCATGTTTGAAATGAAATGTTATTTTGTTATAAACAATCTTTTCAAACAATTTTGGTATCGAAGAGAATTTACAGATTGGTCTATAGTTGCAGACGTTTTGGTTAGAGCCCGACTTGTGGATTGGTATTATATGTGATATCTTCCAATCATTCAAAAAGAGACCACTGGTAATAGATTTATTAAAAATTATACAAAGGGGGATCGACAATGTCTTACTAGTCATTTTAAGAAGTATTGGAGCAATTCCGTCAGGACCCTCGGATTTGCTACTTTCAATACTATCAAGGCACATTTAACATCATCTTCAGTTATTCAGATTTCAAGTCAGCGAAAAAATTGCAAATAGTAATGGTATCTTCCGATGACGACTCCAGATAACTCATTTGACTAGAAAACCCATTTGAGTTGCTTTGAGAGTTAATGAAGGACCAAAAGTGTTTGCTATTTGACTTCAATTTGTTCTCAGTAGTAACAATGTACGAGCGGTAGAGAAATTTGTTAAGTACATTAAATTCCTGTTGGGATCTTAAGTACTGAGACTTGAGGTGAATGTAAGTTTCATTTTGTTTGTATTGTTTGAAAGTATTGTTTTTCCTATTTTTTAAGTGAGGAAGCCTTTTATTAAACCAGGGAGGGCTGGAATTAATATTAATTAACTTATTAGGTACAATTTTCCCTCCATAAATACGACTTCAAAAGAGTGTTAAAATGCCGAGAGAAACTGGCCTCGCTTGATCAGCTGAAAGTAACCCTGATTTTGAGAAACAATAACTGATAATCTGGTAGGTAGGGCTCAGCTCTAGAACGCCTACCCTTTAGCAATGCAGACAAAATTACCTCCGAATTTTAAAAGTATTTCAATTTAAGGTGACGATGGCTCCAAAAAGCTGTGGCCTAGTAACCGACTTTCTTAACAGAAAGCTCAAAGATATCGTGGGCCAATAGCCTACAGAAGACCATGCTCTCGCACTGCCGTTGTGCCAATTTCGCAACTGAAAAATAAACTGCGCCTGTTGCTAAGTCGGGCCTAGAAAACTAGAGTCCCTAACTAGAGCCTAGAAAGAAGTCTCTTAAAGAAGTCTCGAAGAAAAGAAACGACGAACAAATACTGAATTCATTCTCGTAATGTCCTCCTATAGTCCTTTTCTGCTCCATCTTGTTCAATTTGACTTCTATCACTGTAATCTTAGGTCTCGTAACCGTTCTTATGAGCCCAGCCATATCGAAATGAACCAATAACGCCTTGCTATCGGCTTACTCTGTTTCTCATTCCATTGATTTTAAAGTATTTTATTTAGCCGAATGCAGGAATAATGAACGCAGTTTTCTGTTGACCAAATTCGTCGAAGTGGACTTCGCCTTATCCCGTCTAAACAATTTACAAAATTGGAAATTCATGATGTTTTGAAATTACTTTTGTACTTTGAAAATGTTCGCTCTTTATCGACAAAAAAAGTGGACTCCTATCTCAAGTTTGTTCTTCATTATCTTAAATGACGTCTTAACTGCGTTCTAAAGATGAAACGAAGGAATTTCAAACAAAGCAGCATTACGTGAGGACCGGCTGCAGGATGATAGCGCAGACAGCCATTGACTCATTGACAGAAGTGTTGACAATTCGAATGTCCAATGCCCTCTGTTGTCGTTTGCTAAGTACCCTCATTCCGTATTCCAAAGGAGATTTCAATTTATGCATTCATTTGTAATCTAAGTTTAAGAAAAGGAAAACTGAATTCCTTTGTGCAGACCATTTTGGTTTTCATAAAGTTTTTTTTCTGTTTTTTTTTTTTCAACTATTAAGGACAATACTCTTTGAATGGCGTGATTCTGAAGAAAACAGTTTGGAGATTTTTTTTTTCGTTATTTTAACACAAGTTGCACATTTGCGTGTTACATACACTTAACGCGTGCTATACGAGTAAACTAAAACTTCTGTTGCAATCGTCTGGGCGTATAGTCGAGTTATGGTGGAAATTATGGATTAACTTTTACTTAGCATGCGATTGTAGAGGAAATGTGATGACAGTGAGAAGTGAATGCGATAGTCATTTAATTTAGGGCCTTTGTTTCTGTTCTAAGATGATAGGGGTGTAGTAGTGGAAGGATTATACAAGGAGGAGGGGGATTCAGGGTCCTGCCAGCACCGAACGATTTTTCTTCTGATTTTTTGATAAACTACTTAGGGTTTATCATGTCTTTGCGATATTATTTCGATTTACGAAGACAATCGGAGGAGGATTAGAGTTTGGACGAATTAAAAATTCTAAGCCTCATTTTTGCCGATGACATAGTTTTTCGGGCGGAAGCCATTGAGGGAGTGCAGCGATGATCTTTGGAATATTTCCTTTAATATAAAATATTAAATCAAAGATGGTTGCCGTCCCATTCAGACCGAGCTGAACTTGTGGCTTCAATTTCAATGGCACAGTGCACAATATGTTTCTAGTCTAGATATCCAGTCCCGATAGGATGAACGATAGGTAGTAGACCAGTTCCACTCAAACTGAAGCTGATGATCGATTTACGAAAGCCGTAAAATAGATGAAGTCTTCATTTTTAATGATGGCAATCACTAGCTGTTGTTGAAATATTTCAAGTCGAACCCAGCTGAAGCGAAAAGAGCTACTTCAGCGTCTTGGGGACGTTGCTTGGATAGTAAAGTTAGTACGTACGCCAAACATAGCGGACAGATTTCATGCAACTGCAGTTTCCGAATATTGTGTATGCTCTACAAGTTGGGATATACCAAATTCAATGACATGGAAAAGATTCTAAGATACTTTCTTAAACACATTTTTCAATTACCGGTTTGTACCTCGACACGCTAATTTAAACCACAGAGTGCCGATCTGCCACCCGACGCGTGCACACACACTTTAAAATAGCTCCGCGGTCAGTTTGCACACACACAAAAAAAAAAAAAAAACAACAACAAGCAAGTGTGCAAAAGCATAATAACAAAAAAATAAAACGCTAATCGCGCGCGCGCTGTGCAAAAACAAAAACAGTGCAGTGTACAGTGCAGTGAAAAAAAAAAGTGTATTGTGTTGGGCACTCCATCTGGTCCCACTCCCTATCGTTTGCTGCTGCTTTGCTTGGCTATAGCAAGTGCCGTATGTTTTTGCGTGCACTTGCTATGGCTGGGTAGAGTATCATTTGGCGAATAGCGGGTCGCGCTGTGTAGATTTTGTTGGCAGACCAAAGCAATTTATTGTATGGGCATAACACCTGCAGTGATTTGTTTTGGAAAGCTGACGTCAGGATCTACACGGTACGGCCTAGCTTAGTCTGCGTCGGAGTTGAATTTTTTGTGTTTGTTTTTTTGTTATGCGTGGGAATTTTAGAGTGAACGTGAGTAACATTCGTGGGTTGAGATCCAATTTTTTTTTCATTGTACGCCCATGCGATTCACAATAAACCAGCTGTTTTGGCACTAAGTGAAACACAGGTCAGCATTGATTCCGATTTAACGGAGTTTAGTGTACCTGGTTACAACTTAGTGCCATTATTCTTTCCCCATCGTGGTATCGCCACTACACTACGTATATAGTGATGTAGCCTACCAACTTCTACCTCAATATGGCCAATGTTCCAATCCGGAATTTAACTATATTTGGCTAAAATTCCATGTCCGTAGGCAATTAATCCACTACTGTTTTATATACAGAAGCCCTAACCGGGACAGGCATTCAACTTATAATGAGTTTGATGCACTGTCTGATTCCATCACCAGAATTGTAACCGATTATCCTCGTACTGAAATCGTCATTGCGGGCGATTTCAATATACACAATTCAAGTTGGCTTCGACATTCTGGACAGACAACACCCGAAGGAAGGTATGTTGAGATATTTGCTGAGGTTAATAGTTTAACCCAGATTGTAAATGAGCCGACACGGATACCGGACATTAGCGGTCAAAACGCCAACACTCTGGACTTGTTTCTTACCTCTCTCCCTGATAAATACACTTTAAATGTATTATCGCCTCTAGGTTCGTCAGACAATTGTATCATATCGGCGAATTTCTTGTACTCCACCACACAGTTAAAGAACAAGCTCCATTTGCAATGACACCCCAACTGTCAGCTCTTTGGATAAAGTCAATCTGCTTGCTGCTCATTTTGCAGCTAGCTCAACGCTACCAGATTGTGCTTTATCTCCCCCTGTACTCGAGCGCGTAGAATATACTATGGGACCAATTCATTTTCGCACTCGTACAGTGGCAAGAGTTCTTCGAGATCTCAACGTACATAAATCCGCTGGTCCAGATGGTATTTCCCCCATCGTTCTGAAGAGGTGTTCTTCCACGCTGGCAAAACCACTGCGTAAGCTTTTCTTTCTGTCCTATTCTTCAGGGCTCTTTCCGAGAAGATGGAAAACAGCATTTGTCCAGCCTGTCCCAAAAAAAGGCGAATCTTCCTCTCCCTCCTCCTACCGACCAATTGCACTTACGACCCTTCTTTCCAAGGTCATGGAAACGCTGATAAATCGTCAGCTTATGAAATATCTTGAATCGCGGAAACTTCTTAATGACCGGCAATGAAACCAATAGAGTGGAATTTAATGCTTCCAAAACGCAATACTGTCTGCTGTCATTGAAGCGAACCCCTAATAGGGTCCATGCTTCGGATTCTGATATGGAGTTTTCTTAGTTGTTCGAGAGCGGGTCTTACTGCGATTGAAAAGCGTCATTCTCCTTTTGATTTCTGACGAGCTGTTATTTTCTGATGTCTTAGCAGAGCCGAGGTAGACAAAGTCGCTTAGTACCTTAAAGTTATAGCTGTGGATTGGGACATTCTGGCTGAGGGTGTTCCTTCTTTTTGACACCATATACTTTGTTTTGCCCTCATTTAGCGGTAGACCAATTTTAGATGCGGGTGGACTCACTCATCATCATACCACTCGTTGGTAGTCGGCGGTGGTCTCTGCTATCAAATTCATGATGTCGCGTTGCTGGTTTCACGTGGGAGGGCTCTTTAGACTCTGGCTGCTTTTGTCTGTTAGATGGTCTTACCCTGAAATTAGCCGCATCAAGAAAATGGTTAAAGTCAACGTTTGATGCTTCGAGTAAGTGCAAAATATTCGATGCTTACCTTATACCGATTAGAACTTGGTCGATTTGGTTGGCGGTTTTACCATCTGGAGAGCACCAGGTCGATTTGTCGATTCGTAGTCTTAAAAACCGATTGCTGCTTATTCCTATATTACGAGCTGCTGCAAAGTCTATTTTGCTAAAGCCGTTTTCTGCTGTCGTATCGAGGAGGTGGCGCCACCAAATAGTCGTAAGTTCCCGAGTATAATTTTGACATAGTACCCCGGACAGGTACCGTCCAGGAGGTCATAAAACTTCACCAGTTTTATCGATGATGCCGTGTTCATATATTAAGCTCATGTTAGAAACCGTTCCAGGCGATCGCTATAGGTGGCCACATGCATACTTAAACGTATCCAATAATTCTATCTTTACAACGTACGTTCATAGACCATTGTCATTTCGGGTTGTGATCTTAAAAGAGGGTGGTCCATATTCACGGCTGATCTCTCATAACATTGGTTTTTTGACGCAGACAGCACAACTCCAAACCTGGAATGCCAGTACTGATACTCCACTTAAAGGTTCATCCACATCCTTAATGACCTTAACTCAAAATTTGTCAAGAAGCATGACACCGTTGACTCAATCGAATGACTTTTTTTTCTGCCGTACTGAGGTGCTCAAACTTGACTTTTAAGACGGTCTACCGAAAAAAAATACACCTTAGGGATTGAGATGGCAGGGAAATTTTGCAGAATCTTGTGCCTTAATCCGATGACTGTGGAAGAAGACCAAAACCAACTTGGAACTTGGGCTAACTGAAGAGGTCTATACGTTTAGGTCCACCTCGACTGTAACACCATCTGAGAAGTCAGTTTAACGAATGTACTTTACCACGCACAAAAAAATTTTACAAAGTCAATTTGGCATATTCTTTGATACATAGCGCTAAAAATATATATGCCCTTCGTACAAGATACATACTCCAGAAATAATGTAACCTATAACTCGTCGCGTCGCTTGGAATTCATTTAAAAAGGTATTTCAAGAACAACTTGAATGTTTTATGCAAATTTCTACGTGTATATATGAGTAAAACAGAGACCTTGGAAAGCCTTCTGTTAGATCTCTTCCCAATACTTTCTTCGACAGTCCGACAGGCCAAATACAAGTTTTTTTCTTATTAGTTAGAGCAAACATTCCCATTATTTATGGAACACAATGTCGTTCAAGTGGCTGCCTCGGCTGGCCTTGCAGTAGCGCATTCTGTCACTCCAATTTTCCAAGACCTTGTTGATGGTTTCGGGATTCTTTTGGGATTGTTGGCATAATATCGGTCCCTCACGGTTCACAAAAAAAATAAGTCCAAATGGGTCAAATCCCAGCTCCGAGGCAGTCAATTGACATCTCCAAGACGGCTGATAACACGATTTGAGAATTTGGTGCTCAAAAGCACGATTGTGGCATGGACTGGGTGGCATTGCGCGCCATCCTGTATGAACCAAAGGTCGTCTAAATGCGTGTCTTCAATTTCAAAAAAAAGGGTCGGTTAACATGGCTCTGTAACGCCCACCGCTGACCGAAACGTTGTTCCCAGCCTCATTTTCGAAGGAAAATTGTCCAATGATGTCACCACTCCACAATCTGCACCAAACACTCTCTGGGAATGCATTGGCTTCTCGACAATAACGTGCGAATTTTCCGAGTCCCAGATGCGGCAATTTTTTTGTTAACGTAGACCCCGAGATGAAAATGCGCCTCGTCAGAAAAGATGATTTTCCACACAAAATCGTCGTCCAATTCAAGTTCCTCTAAGGCGCAAACTGCGAAGCGGATGGTCGTGAGCCTTCAATTGCTGAGTCAGTGCGTGAAATGTTGAGCTGTTGAGATCGATGGCAAGTTTATGTTTGTGAACTGAGTCTTGCCCTCTCGGCTAGCCGTGGGTGCTTCACTTCTTTTTAAAAAACGCACTTGTTGCGCTACACAGCACTCACTTTGGAAAGCATTTCCCCTGCGTAAAGTGACTCATTTCGTTCCGCGGAGGAATGATACTGATTTTCTGTCCAAATTTCGAGCAGGAAACAGCTGCCAGTGTCTAAATATCCTATGAGCACAATACTAGTTTATTTGAAAAACTTTTATATACGAGTATAACCTGCTGAAAATTTGGGCAATTTTTACACTCGACGTTAAGCCGTTAAAAGCAAATGACGTGGAGTCCAAGTAACGATTCAATTAAAACCTTCCTCAAGTAGTTCTACGAGACAGGCTAATGTACAATCCCATTTGCCTTTTTATTTTATCCCATCCACCAGTCAGGAACATTATCTATTTAAGAGCAAAAGATATTTAAGTTTGAGGTAGCCACAGTTTGAAATGCCACAGGTCAAATGCCTTCGAGTTTTGCCCAACTCCAGCAAAATGTTTTTTTCTTATTCCGTTTGACTCCTGCAGGCAAATAAGTTTTTCGTTCATACTGACAGCACAACTTTGTCAATCACATTAAAGCAGCAGCGATATAGCTTTTAAAAGGAATTCCTCTTTAATACGGAGACTTCCTTGCTCATCCCTGATTTTCGTGTACAAAAAGTTGAGCCAACGTTCTTTAATCTGTAAAGAGTTGAAGAGAAAATTAAAATTAAGCTTCTTAAGATTTTTAGCAAGAAAATCCACCAATTAATCGCCATGCGAAGGAGTAATCGTATAAAGAACAAATTACTTATCCTTAGCAAAATTACAGTTTAACATACGATTGTGGGCGTAAGACTCTGGAGTTTTCCATTCCATTTTGTAATTACTTTATAAAATCAATTTGCTTGCATGGACGAATGCGGCGGAATGTCCTGTAATGTGAGTCTCGGTGTGCGTGGAGAAAATTGGAAAAATGCAAATTTACTGATGGCGACTCGTCTCTTGCAGGTGCCTTGAATATTACTGCAGTTTATCGCATTTATATTGCTTACGTGTGGGTTTGGCTGCTTTTGTTCTGAAATCGAGATCCATCCAGCGGGATTACAGGGGGTGATGTGATTGTCTGATGTCTGAACTCCGCAGGCGATGCATGTGCCGATAGACAGTGGAATAATTTTATAGTTGAATATGCAAATTGGACGTATCAGAATTGCAGAAGACTATCTCAAATCCATTCTCGTTTGTCTTCATTGATATACGGGTGACGTTATAAAGGCAATATAGGCTTCCATGCAATTGCTTTGATTTTCTAAAAATTTGCATCTACAAACGAGTAGAGAAATACATACATTAGCTGGACAGGAGTTATTGATGGGAATAATGCATGTAGTTTGTGCTGCTGGGTAGTCATTCCAGGATCAATGGTATGGATAAATATGCAAGACGTAATCGCAAGTTGAAGGATATTTCGATTGACATGGAAAATTTACAGCGAAATGAGGAAAAGTTACCTTTGATCCCCGCAGTTTGTAAAAATTTATTTATACAGGTATTTCGAGTATTTCGAGGGATGAAGAAATATGAGCTTAATAATGCCACGGCGAGATCCAAGGTAAGGTGAGATGGCAAAGAGACATGGAACACCACTTAGACTGTTTGTCGCCCCATAAGAGATAGCACATAAGGTCTTGGATACGTGGTATCACAATAGACGCTACATAGGTCTAAGTGAGTCGGACCTCTATCCGACTGCCACTTCAACCTAACCTAACCTAATATAAGGTCTTGAATGGACCCAAGAATTGGGATAAGGGTCGTGTGAGGTTACATAATCAAATCTCAGGCGCACCTGACACTGAAATGCTCGAAGAGGGAGGTTCGACAGCAAAGTGACTGAAGTTGTCGAAACTGAAACCATTCCTGAAGCTTTGGAAGGGAGAAGAGTGCAATTTATTATAACGGGTGATCCAAGTAGAGATACTTTTTTCAATAGCCTCTTTTGACAGATCACGTGTGAGTCGTGTCATGCTGTCATGTTATTTTTGTTTAGTATTGTTTGGCATTTCATAATGGAAAGCCTTACGCGTGAACAACGTTTACAAATTGTTCAACTTTATTATGAAAATGCACGTTCTGTGAGGAATGTGTTTCGTGCACTTCGCTCAACTTATGGTCAACATAATCGGCCTACTGAGCGTACTATTCGCAACACCATCACCCATTTTGAGACCCAGCATTCATTATTGGATAATATTCGACCGAATAGACCACGTCCAGCACGCTGTGAAGAAAATGGGTATGTAAACAAACAAAATTGCCGCATTTGGGACGAAGAGCAACCTGAAGAGATTGAAGAACTGCCACTTCATCCAGAAAAAACAACGGTTTGGTGTGGTTTGTGGGCCGGTGGAATCATCGGTCCATATTTCTTTAAAAATTATGCCGGTGCGAACGTAACCGTCAATGGCGACCGTTATCTTGCTAACCGACTATTTGATGCCTGAAATTGAAGCTCGTGATCTCGGCGACATTTGGTTTCAGCAAGACGTTTGGCATCAATCAATGGACTTATTGAGAGAACATTTCGGTGAGCACATAATTTCACGTTTTGGGCCGGTCGATTGGCCACCAAGATCGTGTGATATTACACCGTTAGACTTTTCCTGTGGGGATATGTAAAGTCAAAAGCTTATGCCGACAAATCCGCTTCGATTCAGGCCTTGGAGGAAAACATCACGCGTGTCATTCGCCAGTTACCAGTCGAAATGCTCGAACGAGTAATCGAAAATTGGACTCAACGGATGGACCATCTGCGACGTAGCAACGGCCAACATATGATAGACATAATCTTCAACAAATAAATGCCAAAGAATGTTCTTTCAAATGATAATAAACATTCTCCATTAAATTTGAATTTTCTGTGGTTTTTTCTTTAAAAAAGTAGGGAACCTCGAAATGGATCACCCTTTACGATCAAACTGATGACTAGTGCGTTCGGTCTCAGCCCGCTCTTCAAAATTTTAATTAAAAAAGAAGAGTGACTGAAGCTGTTATGGCCGGAATTCACTAATGTTTTTAAAAGGCGTGAAAAGGGGGGGGGGCCGACTGATGCGATCAAACCTCAAACCACTGTTGAATTACGAAACATTTGGACTTAGTGATGAATTTGCTAAGATCACTCAGATCTTCAGAAAAGTATGCACCTAAACAGTTGTTCTTCAACTAAGCGAGTGCGGGCCATTTACACACGAAATGGGTGGTGGTTGCCTCTACCTCGACATAGAAGGATTTATGAAAAATATGTGTAAAATATGCGGCTTCGGTGTCATACCTCTATCCCGTGGTCTATATTTTCAATGACTCTGAGACATAATTGAGGTTCAATGTCGTTAATGTGCCGAATTATCTCATCCTTTAGCTCTTTAATTTTGTTCTTGGCTTATTGACGTACACTTTTTTTTTTTAAATATCCCCAAAGAAAGAAGTCCAACGGGCTTGTTCAAATCACATGATCTTGGCGGCTAGTTAACATCGCCACAATGTGAGATAACACCGCCACCGAATTTCTCGTTTCGCTGACTGAGTGGCAAGTGGCACCATCCTGTTGGAAGCACATATCGTCGAGGTGCATATCCTCACAAGATTGCCCATATCATGTAGCGATAGCGACCACCATTCACGGTAACTGCTGGGCCGACCTCATTTTCAAAGAAGTAAGGCCCGAAGATGCCGCCAGCAAATAAACCTTAGCAAACAGTCACTCTTTGTGGATGCAGCGGCATTTTCAACAATCATTAGTGGATTCTCATTTGGACAAATGCGGCAATTCTGCTTGTTTACAAATCCACTGACGTGAAAGGGTGCCTCGTCGCTGAATAGGTCAGTAGGCTTCAGCTCTTGAGTCAATTGAACCTTGTAAGCATATCTTTATTCAAAATTCGAATTAGTTATGTTCTTGAGATGTTCAATTGTTGTCGAGGTTAACGGCTCTTCTGACACACTATCGTGATCAACAGCAAATTTTTCCGCAGAACGAACTGGGCGAGCATGGACAGGTGTTTTCCCAGTTTGAATTGTCAAGGACTGAAACAAGGAAATGTCAAGTTAAGTTGGGCAAAAAACTAGACGCTAAGGGGTGACTCACAATAAACATCGTGCATTATAGTTGTGGGTGCAGTGGCTTAGTGGTTAAGTGCGTTGGACAACTAAGCGAGAGGTCGCCGGTTCAAATCCCGTCTTGTACCGCCTGAAAGTTTTTATTCGCTGCTCCACCTCTTGCGAACATCTGACAAACATCCAAGAGTAAGAAATGTCATGAGAAGCTTCTCAAAAATAAATTGCCGTTCGGAATCGGCATTAAACTGTAGGTCTCTCCATTCGAGTCAAAAATATAACTTTGCACACACAATGGTTGGAGCAGCTAGGCTTTAGGTCCTGTTTGGGCCGTTTACGCCTAATATTTATTTTTTTATTATAGTTGGAGCACCCTTTATAAGCACCGAGCTTTCCATCTCAGATGATGGAATTCTGTAATTTTAGAGGCAGATGCCCTTCACTGTCTGTTCTAGTTTGAGTTTAGAATTTAAGCCAGCATAAAGCATACATATGCTTAGTACGCTAGTCTGTCTTGATGTGTTTTTAGTTGACAAAAAACTTACGGATTTTTACCTCAACTCTCTTGTCCATCTTCTTCTCTCCATTTAACGACGAGATTATGATCAGGATTACAGGGATCATAACCCTCCCACTTCACTGCATTCCTACTGGCTGTGGGGTTCGCCAGTTCGACCTCAAAAGATATCTGAAGGCATCCCGATTTTGGATCACTTCATCATTGAGGCCTTGTGTGATCCAAGAGTTTTTAGGTCTGCCTCTTTTACGCGATTTTTTCGTGGGATCCCGCCTTTGAACATAACAATACAATTTGAGTAGGTCGTGCTCCAATTTTTTCGAGATGGGTTCTTTGACGTGAAGGCTTCCTCGGATTTTGGAACTTCTAATTCGATCAAGCTTTGTTACTCCTGCTGTCATGTGAAGCATCTTCATCTCAGCTGCTGTAAATTTGCCCTCATACTTTTTGTAGATTGTCCAGCATTGTGAACCGTATATGAGCGCCGAGCTTTCCATCTCAGATGATGGAATTCTATAATTTTAGAGCCAGATGCCCTTCACTGTCTGTTCTAGTTTGAGTTTAGAATTTAAGCCAGCATAAAGCATACATATGCTTAGTACGCTAGTCTGTCTTGATGTGTTTTTAGTTGACAAAAAACTTACGGATTTTTACCTCAACTCTCTTGTCCATCTTCTTCTCTCCATTTAACGACGAGATTATGATCAGGATTACAGGGATCATAACCCTCCCACTTCACTGCATTCCTACTGGCTGTGGGGTTCGCCAGTTCGACCTCAAAAGATATCTGAAGGCATCCCGATTTTGGATCACTTCATCATTGAGGCCTTGTGTGATCCAAGAGTTTTTAGGTCTGCCTCTTTTACGCGATTTTTTCGTGGGATCCCGCCTTTGAACATAACAATACAATTTGAGTAGGTCGTGCTCCAATTTTTTCGAGATGGGTTCTTTGACGTGAAGGCTTCCTCGGATTTTGGAACTTCTAATTCGATCAAGCTTTGTTACTCCTGCTGTCATGTGAAGCATCTTCATCTCAGCTGCTGTAAATTTGCCCTCATACTTTTTGTAGATTGTCCAGCATTGTGAACCGTATATGAGCGCCGAGCTTTCCATCTCAGATGATGGAATTCTATAATTTTAGAGCCAGATGCCCTTCACTGTCTGTTCTAGTTTGAGTTTAGAATTTAAGCCAGCATAAAGCATACATATGCTTAGTACGCTAGTCTGTCTTGATGTGTTTTTAGTTGACAAAAAACTTACGGATTTTTACCTCAACTCTCTTGTCCATCTTCTTCTCTCCATTTAACGACGAGATTATGATCAGGATTACAGGGATCATAACCCTCCCACTTCACTGCATTCCCACTGGCTGTGGGGTTCGCCAGTTCGACCTCAAAAGATATCTGAAGGCATCCCGATTTTGGATCACTTCATCATTGAGGCCTTGTGTGATCCAAGAGTTTTTAGGTCTGCCTCTTTTACGCGATTTTAAGGGAACGTTGATTGCCATTGCCTCTTTGACGGGGTTCGTGGGATCCCGCCTTTGAACATAACAATACAATTTGAGTAGGTCGTGCTCCAATTTTTTCGAGATGGGTTCTTTGACGTGAAGGCTTCCTCGGATTCTGCAACTTCTAATTCGATCAAGCTTTGTTACTCTTGCTGTCATGCGAAGCATCTTTATCTCAGCTGCTATCAACTTGCCCTCATACTTTTTGTAGATTGTCCAGCATTGTGAACCGTATATGAGCGCCGGACGCACGCTTTGGGGACATTTTTCGGTCACAGAAGATGGCATAGTTTGCCTACCACTTCATCCACCCTACGCTTACACGATGGTTGATGTCGTCATCAACTTTTGCTTCGCTGTTGATCATTGATCCCAGATATTTGAACTTTTCACACTTGGGAACCACCACCCCATTCAAATAAATGTCCGGAATGGGTTGACTTGGGTCAGAGAATGGGCAGTACAGATACTCAGTCTTTTGTCGATCTAAAATGGTTTTATTTCGATGTGGAAGGAAAGAAATATCTCCCATCTCTCTTCTCTCCTTCTCTCCTTTTCTATACTCCCTCATTCCATTTTTCTATTTGCCAAATGTCCAATTTTTTTTTGTTTCAAAAACTAAACCTCTAAAATATCAAACAGCGATAACGTGAATGAATACGAATAAAAATGAATTGAAATTGAATTGAAAATATATCGCTCCTCGCATTGATAATTCGCGCGTTATTCTTGTCAGCAAGAGTTCTCCCGACAAAAAAAAAATGACACAATTCCCCAACAAATGTGACTGTCATCGATTCCAAAGCGGACCTCCCATAAAACATTTATTTAGCACCAAATCCGGCAAAAAAAAAGAAACCACCAACCGGAAGTTTTCATGAACCGCACAAACCGAAAGTTAGGAAGACTATTTATTGATTTTGTTCGGTTGCAAACGTGCCTGGTATTGAATTTTAAAACATTAAAGGAATTAACGGCAAGGAAGATGTTTTATGTCATGTCCTAGGACTAGGCTATGCGAAAGAAGTTCACCCAATACCATTGGTCCTTTAAACGTGAAATTTAATGTTCAAAGACCGAATGGACGGCGCGCGGCGACAAAAAAAATGAAAACCAAACCATTAGGTTCTGCGAATTGAAAGTCAATGAGCATTCTCATCGAGATAATTTTCGAATTTTGTGGCTTTCGCACTGGAAAATATGATGAGATGACTTTTGAATTGACTTTGGCTTTATGTGCGGATGAAAATAAAGAAATCCCATTGAACGCGGTTGTCAGTGTTAATTTATAGAACTGTTCATGCCTGAATGGATTTTAATGAGTTCTGATTGGGGTGTGGCTTGGGGGGGATGTTCACAAGTCGGAGACACCATTGCTTTGACTTTTTCACTCCGGCCATCGTGTATGTCGTTAGAATTAAGATTCAGTCTACTACGACGACGTAGATATGTAAATAATACAAGGTGGCGCAAAAATAACCTTCCGATGTTTTTTGGCTGTAATTGAAAAAAAAAATGAAAAACTTTGATTCTTCTTGTGGATTATTTTTATTTGGTCTTTTAATTTTTTTTACTTCAAGTCGAGAATATGTTGTAATGTAAATGGCCGCCGCCACGGTTGATTGTCAATTGAGCCCTTTTTATGGCATTTTCGATCACTTAGGCCAAAACTTCCGGCGATAGGTCCTCACATTCTTGACGGATATTGTCTTTAAGAGCTGCAAGAGTCTGAGGCTTGTTGACATAACCCCGCGACTTCAAAAAGTCCCACAAAAAGAAGTCTGGAGCGGTCAAATCAGGCGATCTTGCTGGCCAGTGCAAATCGCCAAAACGGCAGATTAGGCGCCCGGGAAATGCATCCTTCAGCATATCGGTTGTGGCACTTGCAGTGTGTGCCGTTGCACCGTCCTGTTGGAACCACATGTTTTCCAATCCGAATTCATCAAGCAAGCGGCAAAAAGAACTCGTTGATCATTGCTCTGTAGCGCTCACCATTCACAGTAACCGTTTGGCCCGCGACGTCTTCGAAGAAAAAAGGTCCGATGACTCCTGCAGCGAAAACAGCACACCATACAGTGACTTTGAGCGGGTGTAATGGCTCTTCGTGGGTTACACGCGGATTTTCAGTGCCCCAGAAGCGTAAATTTTGCTAAGATGGAAATGGGGCTCATCACTCATGATTATTTTTGATGAAAAATCATCTTCCTCTTGGTGGTGATTAAGGATGGCTTGAGCGTATGTTAGACGCGATTGGCGGTCAGCAGCTAACAGCTGATGCACCGTCTGGACTTTGTACGGAAACATCTTCAAATCTTGTACCAAACCAAAATTCGCTGTAAAGACCGTCGACTGATACCCATTTGCGTGGCACGTCGTCTGGTCGATGTCGACGGCGCTTCCATGACATCTTCGGCTACAGCAGCAATATTCTCTGCAGAACGGCTACTCCGGCAGCATCTCGTGTTGTGCCAGTCTCTTCAAGGCGAGCGGCTAAACGTCGCAGTGTTTCACCAGTAGGCGTTGGACGGCTAGGAAATCTGCGACGAAATTCACGTTGTGCCAAAGTCACCGACCGATTATTGCTCAAATAAATAGTCACTAATATTCCGCGTTCTGGAGCAGTGTAGCGTAACATTGTTTACTACACAAATGTCAAAACAGAACTGACATTAGGGGCCAATCGCAAAATTTATAGCATTTTCTGATAGGAGGATTACTTTTGCGCCACCTTGTACTATCACCCACTATCTGCTACCATCTATCTAATCACCGTTGTTTTGAAAAGCTTCACGCTTAGCCACTGAGGGAAGTTAAACAACATTTTAAAACAAGCACACTTAAGCAAGTGCCTTAGTGCCTCTGTGCCTTTGTGCTTAGTTGAGGAATTCAACTATTTTTGCTTACGAATTGCAGAACGACGTAACTGACTCAAGGAAAGGACAAATATTTACTTGAGAACTAATGCACTTTTCTGCACTCAGGAGCTGAGAGCATGAACTGAATATTAATTTCCGAGATGTTCGTACATTAATTTGAGTTTAAACCAACAAATTGTTTAAGTGTTTATCAATAATTGCTCAACGTGGTTTACTTGGATTCAAAAGCAAAATAAACAAACTCTTAGAAAGGGATTTATTTGTAGTCCGCCAGAGTGGCCTGGTGCTTTATTTTATGAGTGGAGTTTTTGCTTGTGCAAGGTTTTAATGCGATAGAAGCTGAGTGTGCTCTCAATGTTGATCAATCACTGCAAATTATTAGAATATTTTTTATCTGAATGGCCATCAATGTTTTTGGGAAAAGTACATGTAGGGCATTGGAGAGAAAGTAGTAGTATTTTCGATTACCTCGTTTTACGACTTTTTTTAGACAAACTGACATGACCTGTCATGGCATGGTAAGTACTTGGAATATATGGAACCTAATACCGTTTGATTTAAAACTCCAATTTCAATGAATCTGAAGCACTTATATGTCAAAATCAGTCACACGAATAACATCATTGAAAATATTTATCCAAGTGAAAAATGGCTTCAATGAGTTTGGACGTATATTTTGTGCAGTTGTGGAATGGCAAATGACAGGCAATGAAAAGGAAAGCATTTCACAATTTGTATCACCTAAATTAAGTGATTTTAGATAATCAAATCCTCCCCAGTACCAGTTTGAAGTTTGAAGTTTGAAGTTTGAAGTTTGTTGGTACCCCAACTCTTCCGAAAGTCTAACAAACACTTGTAAGGGACTTCCTTGACAAGTACCTATAAAGGGTGATCCATTTCGAGGTTCCTTACTTTTTTAAAGAAAAAAACACAGAAAATTCAAATTTAATGGAGAAAGAACATTCGTAGGCATTTATTTTTTGAAGATTATGTCTATCAAATGTTGGCCGTTGCTGCTACGTCGCAGATGGTCCATCCGTTGAGTCCAATTTTCGATCACTCGTTCGAGCATTTCGACTGGTAACTGGCGAATGACACGCGTGATGTTTTCCTCCAAGGCCTGAATCGAAGCGGGTTTGTCGGCATAAGCTTTTGACTTTACATATCCCCGCAGGAAAAAGTCTAACGGTGTGATATCACACGGTCTTGGTGGCCAATCGACCGGCCCAAAACGTGAAATTATGTGCTCACCGAAATGTTCTCTCAATAAGTCCATTGATTGATGCGATGTGTGGGAAGTGGCGCCGTCTTGCTGAAACCAAATGTCGCCAAGATCACGAGCTTCAATTTCAGGCATCAAATAGTCGGTTATCATGGCACGATAACGGTCGCCATTGACGGTTACGTTCTCACCGGCATAATTTTTAAAGAAATATGGACCGATGATTCCACCGGCCCACAAACCACACCAAACCGTTGTTTTTTCTGGATGAAGTGGCAGTTCTTCAATCTCTTCAGGTTGCTCTTCGTCCCAAATGCGGCAATTTTGTTTGTATACATACCCATTGAGCCAGAAATGGGCCTCATCGCTAAAAAACTTGGAACTTTTCAAGAGCCCATAGAGCGAAGCGATGTCGCTTGGGAAGGTCGAGCGGCTTCAGTTGTTACACAAGCTGTATTTTGTACGCTTTCAATTTAAGATCTTGACGTAAAATGCGCCAAGTCGTTCCATACGTCAGTCCGAGTTGCTGCGATTCGGCGACGAATCGACTCTCTACGGTCTTCGTGAATACACGTCTTCACAGCGTGCTGGACGTGGTCTATTCGGTCGAATATTAACCAATAATGAATGCTGGGTCTCAAAATGGGTGATGGTGTTGCGAATAGTACGCTCAGTAGGCCGATTATGTTGACCATAAGTTGAGCGAAGTGCACGAAACACATTCCTCACAGAACGTGAATTTTCATAATAAAGTTGAACAATTTGTAAACGTTGTTCACGCGTAAGTCTTTCCATTATGAAATGCCAAACAATACTAAACAAAAATAACATGACAGCATGACACGACTCACACGTGATCTGTCAAAAAAGGCTATTGAAAAAAGTATCTCTACTTGGATCACCCGTTATTTGTTTTAGTAAAATACGGACCCATGAATATCTGGAGTAGGCATTGCATAAATAAAATAGTTATCATCGCATATGGAAAGCAGGCGGAATTCTGACAGCCTTCAACTATAAGCTTTCGTTAAGCACTTACCCGAAAATAGCCACTTAACGAATAATTTGTCTGAGCTTGACTATCTCAATATCCGACAAAGTCAATTCGCTCTCTTCTTTCTGAAACGGACAAGTGCAGTTGAGTGGTATGCAGAAACCAAAGTTTTTCTTTCAAACTGTGACAGTGGTGTTAGTTCTTTTTTATGCCTATAACTTCCACCACCAGAAAATATGTGTGTCTCCCAGCAAGCCGCGTGTCAAATAAAACCGCGTTCTGACAAAAATTATACAATTTAGTACTATGGGAATAAAAGGCTGCCATCCTACTCCTATAGAAGTAGATCTACTGCGTTTTGGCCCAAATGAAAATCTACTGCACAGCAAACCAAATCTACTCCTCTTTTTTGAATTTTTAAAAATGAAAAATATCCTCATAACTTGGCGAGTCCCTTATCCAAAGTTTGCTTTGACTACATCCACCCAGGATTTCAAACCCACATCTATAGTTTACTTAAAATGCTGGAAAACATCAAACTGACACATGATACCGTGAAACTGTTTTGATCTAATTGTTTTCTTTTAAATAAATTTGCTGTGCTTAATTTTTTTTAAAGTGGACTAATATGTTTGTAGATCTGACGTTTAAATGTATTTTATGATTGGGTACTCTTATATTTATGTGTAGCAGCTCCAGCTTCATTCGGGAAGAAAGGATTGACAAAGAAAACGCAATAAACAGATCGAACGAAATTGCGATTTTTACACATGGTTCGAAAACAGCGGAAGTAACAGGTTCTGGTATATTCTCAGAAGATCCGAAACTAAGAGTGTATACCTATACGACTACCGGACACAAGTAGTGTCGTCCAAGTAGTGCTGTCTTTAGAGCGGCTGAGCTGGTGCAGTTGAGATTGGTATCTGGAAGAGATATCGCCATCTATAAGGTCCGCCAAATAACTTTTTTTTTTTTTTGAAAATGCTATAAAAAAAAACTAGTGAATATTTTCTCAAAATTTTTTATTTAAAAGTACAATCCTTCCTGAATGAAAATAATTTTATTCACGATCGGTCAAATTTTTAATCACATTATCGATTGTGTGCAGCTGTATTTCACCAATGGCTTCACGAATATTGTCCTTTAAAGCGTCAATTGTCTCTGGCATGTCGGCGTAACACTTATCTTTTACGGCACCCCACAAAAAATAGTCCAACGGTGTCAAATCGCAACTCCGCGGTGGCCAAACGTCATCAGCTCTACGGCTGATAATGCGATCTTCAAAAACAGGGCGCAAAACATCGAGTGTAGCTTCGGCTGTGTGGCACGTACCGCCGTCCTGTTGAAACCAAATATTGCCAATATCCTCCTCTTCAATTTTTGTTTTGCTTGTTTACATACCCGCCAAGATCAAAATGAGCTTCATCTGAAAAGATGATTTTTTTGGCAAAATCGGCATCTTCTCTAAGTCGATCGCAGGCCCACTTAGCGAAGCGAAAACGCATTGGATGGTCAGTTGGCTTCAACTCCTGAACCAATTGGACTTTGTTTGGCGTCATACCAAGGTCTTTATGCAAAATTCGTCTCAATGATGTCTCCGAAATGTTCAATTGTTGAGAACGACGGTGAATTGATGTTGATGGCGCTTCACGCACACTTTTGGTTTATCGATAAGGATGCCAGTTTCTTTCACGTTTTTCACAAGATAACAAACATGCGGAGCTGACGGTGGTTCTCTTGCACACTTTCTGAAACATTACCATGATTTTCAAAGTAATGTCGCAATATTTCCCAGCGTTGTTCAAGCGTAAACACAACCATATTCGTTCAGCGGAAGGATAAAACTAATTATCTGTCAAATCAGACATGAGCTAAGTGTTACCATTCGCGAAATAAGCACTAGCTGAAAAAAAAAACGTTAAATGGCGGACCCATACATCGACAGCCAGCCCACACTCAATTCAAGTTTCTTAGTTTTGAAAAGCATTCACATTTTTTTTTAACCATAGGTACCTACTCTAGGATCTACTGCGGTATATTGAAATCTACTGCCCTTTTTTTATAAATATACTGCGCTCAAACATCGGAAGGGTGGAAGCACATTGGGAATCAGCCATAACCGCTATGTGATCGGAGCAGTCGTACCAGCCAACAATGAAAACCCAAATGCACCCAGTTTTGACGCTAAAAAATATTAAAAAGGGGCGTCCACATAAAATATAATAAAGTCAATAAACAACCTAAAAAAACCTATCACTTATCATTTAATCATATACAACAAAGTTTAAATTCCTTCGACTGGACCTACACAACGATTTTATTATTTTTATGATTACGTATTTACAAGTAGAAGGTTCGTGCATTTAAAAATATTTGATTTTGAGTTTGAAAGATCAAGTAATTCAATAACTAAGTAGAATTTGAACCAAAAAAAAAAAAAGTGAACTTCTCCTTCGCCTAATTTAGTATTATAGGGAAGTTTTTTCAAAATCAGTAATGTGCAATATTTTTCGACTATAGAAAATTGAAAGAAACCCTGTTTACCCGCCAGTGAATTTCCAATTGCATCTGACGTAGATCCAACTCGAGTTATTCAGCGCACATCTGATTGGCTGTGGCCTCTGGCTGCTGCTATTCAACGCCCATTTAATTGATGTGCATTCAGAGTTACCAATGTCTGTTTCGTAACTCGTTTCCTTGGGTTTCTGTTGAGGAGCTTTGAAAGAAAGTTCATAATGATAAGTGTTATCGTAGACGTCTTCTTTTAATCTTTAGCGTCTCTTTTATTGTGTGGATACGTTAATACTTTAAAATGCAGTTACAAAATTGTAAGCTGTTTTCTTTAAAGAAAAAGATTATTTGCGTAGGTTTATTTATTATTTGTCAGAATTGGCTGCAAAATCATCTAAAGACTTAAGTGTGAACATTTTAGACTTCTCAACGAAAATAGTACCAAAGGCCACAACTAGCCACCAAAGAAGAAAAACCGAACTGCTCTTAAAACTAAAGTAGATTATTTCAAATAGTGTGACATTAGTTAACTTGTGCATCGGTTTTTTTTTTTTCAAATAACGAACCTACGCTGGATAAAAAACTACATGAGGTAGGATGCAATGCAAACATCACCAAAATTAGCGAACCTTCTCTGCATGCGATTTTTTAAAATTAAACTGGGTTTTGAATTTGCCCATCGTCAGCGAAAGAGAGTTCTTTCGGAAAGAACTGACATCATAACATGAAGATAAATTTGAAATTTGAATTTGAAAAATTAAAATGAAAATTTCATTTTAAAAAAATGCATGGTAACGCAACATAATATTCTTTCAGGTTTTTGCTGATTTGAAATCCTTAGTCCGGAAACCCTGTAAGAGCTTTTGTTAGAATAGCACCTTACGGAAAACCAAAAAGTGCGAATGAGAGGCAAACATGCCTATCTTCCCTGTGCTACCAATTTATGTTGAACAGAGTATAAATATCTTGTTATCCATTTTTTTTCGTTAAAAAAAAAAATTGTGGGAATTTCTACCCAGTCGCAACAATATCGGTTGAATGAATGTCGTAGCATCAACCAGCAGGTAGCCAAAACCAGCGATTCGGAAAGACAGCAAGTGTGCAGTGCACTGGTGCACGGAAGGAATTATGTAATTTAGTAAATATGTTTGTGCTGTGATGTATGTGGTTTTTCCTAAGTTAAGTTTTTCATTTTGTATTATATGTATATAAATGTGTAAAGCTCGTTCAGTTCCAACATCAGCGGGAAAAGATTCGTCCGATATGCATTTTGAAGCAATCCTAAAAAGCAGAGAATGCATTCCCCTACGTTACGCCTATAATTTCCTTTTTATACCCAATCCTAAGGGTATATCAATTTTGACACATAGTTTGTAACACCCCTTAATATTCGTCGTAGACCCATAAAAGTATATATATTTATGATCAGGACCAAATCCTAAGACTATTTAGCCATGTCCGTCCGTCCGGCCGTCCGTACGCAATTTTTAGGTCTTTAAAATCAAGCTAGAAGGCTGAAATTTGGACCACATACTCCCTAGGGCTCCGAAATGGTTAAGTGTAAATTTTTTGGGAATACGCCCACTGCCACGCCCACAATTTAGAAAAAACCGATTTAAAGCTACAGATGGACAGATAGAGGGTTATAACCTTCACAAGATATGTAGGCACTGCCCTCCTTTATAAGTTTGTCATATAAAGTTTTTTGCCACGCCTACTTTTAGTGGGCGTTTTTCACTAAAATGCTGTTTTCTTCGATAATTTTCATAGAAACCGAAAAAAAATGTTTAACAAGATATTTAGCCAATATTTTTTCCAATATATCGCCCATAAAAAGTTTTTGGCCACGCCCACTTATTGGGGGCGTTTTTTCAAAAAATGTTTTTTTTTTTCTAAATTTTATAGAATGAAATAAAATGCTATCCATCATCTTCTTAAGGTTTTTTTTGGGGCATATAGGGATATGGATAGGGTATCATACTGTTCGCTCCAAGCGGACTGTAGCCTTTCCTTATGTTTATTAAGGCATGTCCGCAGACGAAAGCAATAGAAAACTGGTTTTTAAAATATCTAGAACACATGGCTCGGAATGTTTCTTTGAATGCATCGTAAGTATCAATCCAGAAAGTAATGTGAGGATGAACTTAGAATAAAATTCAAGTAAAATAAAACAGCGAAATACATTGACTAATAAGTGCATTTTATTCAATAATTTTTTCTTTTAATTCATATGATTTATAAACTTACAATATTGAAAATAGTATCTAAATTGTCAGCTGCTTCTCCCTTGGCAGGATCTATAGAAAAATTAAAATATATTTTGAAATCAACTTATGACACTTAGTTTTATAAAATAGTACGTACCTAAGAGTGGCTAGGCGTCTGGGGAATAGGGCACAGTAACTTGGTGGCTGCATTAAAGTTAAAATGAGTTGTAATAATTTATAATTGCTATTTATTAATGAGATGTCAAAACATACTTGGGAAATTTTGATCAATTTCATTATTTTCCAGTACATTTTTTCTGAAAATGTGAGTCGTGTCATGCTGTCATGTTATTTTTGTTTAGTATTGTTTGGCATTTCATAATGGAAAGACTTACGCGTGAACAACGTTTACAAATTGTTCAACTTTATTATGAAAATTCACGTTCTGTGAGGAATGTGTTTCGTGCACTTCGCTCAACTTATGGTTAACATAATCGGCCTACTGAGCGTACTATTCGCAACACCATCACCCATTTTGAGACCCAGCATTCATTATTGGATAATATTCGACCGAATAGACCAAGTCCAGCACGCTGTGAAGAAAATATAGCGGCCGTAGCTGAGAGTGTACACAAAGACCGTAGAGAGTCGATTCGGCGCCGTTCGCAGCAACACGGACTGACGTATGGAACGACTTGGCGCATTTTACGTGAAATCATCGGTCCATGTTTCTTTAAAAATTATGCCGGTGCGAACGTAACCGTCAAAGGCGACCGTTATCGTGCCATGATAACCGACTATTTGATGCCTGAAATTGAAGCTCGTGATCTCGGCGACATTTGGTTTCAGCAAGACGGCGCCACTTCCCACACATCGCATCAATCAATGGACTTATTGAGAGAACATTTCGGTGAGCACATAATTTCACGTTTTGGGCCGGTCGATTGGCCACCAAGATAGTGTGATATCACACCGTTAGACTTTTTCCTGTGGGGATATGTAAAGTCAAAAGCTTATGCCGACAAACCCGCTTCGATTCAGGCCTTGGAGGAAAACATCACGCGTGTCATTCGCCAGTTACCAGTCGAAATGCTCGAACGAGTGATCGAAAATTGGACTCAACGGATGGACCATCTGCGTCGTAGCAACGGCCAACATTTGATGGACATAATCTTCAAAAAATAAATGCCAAAGAATGTTCTTTCAAATGATAATAAACATTCTCCATTAAATTTGAATTTTCTGTGTTTTTTTCTTTAAAAAAGTAGGGAACCTCGAAATGGATCACCCTTTACATCACAGAGAATGTTTTTCTAAAAAACCTATTGCTTCCAAATAACTTCTATGAGAATGTCTTCCCAAATTTACCGCTGGGTTGCAATCAATAAATGCTGTGCACTACATCTATCCGAGTGTCATTTCATCATCATCATTTATCAATACATAAGTAATTCATCAAGTAAATATCCACAAAGGTACATTGTGAGCCTTTTTGTTATATGTTTCGATCTGACAATTTCATAAATTTAGTACCTAGACGAGTGTACTAAATTAGGCTTTACGTTTTGTTTTATTTTATTTTAACACTAAGCCAAATCATTCAAGTGCCAATCCATTGGTTGAATTCCTATATGAATCGGGCATTGGATAATTTTAAAAAAAATATATTTCTTGTGAAAAAGCTTTCCTCTTTTTTGCTGATCAGTATAAATTCGGTCCATGAGATTCCATATAACATCACTATATTCGCATATCGGCCCCACCAAGGAAATAAATAGCGAAAGTCGTAGTTTATTTTGTTGTTGTCTATTCTGAACCTGCAGACTGTTGGCAGCTTAAAAAAGGCTCAGACCTACAAACTTCTTTATATGAATAAGCATCTGCGAATTTAACAGAGTTTTAGAAGTCAGGCACGCTCCTGTCAAACCTAGCTGCAGCAATCAACCGCGCTTTTTATATCCCATCCTTAAGGGCCAACCATAATAGACTTTCATGAGCTTAAGCTAGCTTAATGAAATATCTAAATACTCGTAAACAGTACAGCATGACCATAATGGGATTAAGCTCAGTTTCGTCAAATTTTCGTTGACTTGAGTGGGCTTAAGAGAGTGTAAATTAAATGGGACGTTCAGTAAGGAAATTTGACAATTGACACCAGCAGAAAAGTCAAGAACTTAAGCCTATATTTCTACCTTACATCACTTTATTTCTCAAATGCATTGTAAAAAAAAGAAATTATATGTTCCGAAAGTAGCACTCTTCTTTTGAAAGAAAGGTCTCCATATCCGCATCAGGAATTGACTACAGACCTAGTAGTGAGCAAAATATTTCTGTCGTATTTTGGCGAACTGCCTTTGACACAGCTAAATATCATGTTGTTCAACCATAAGTGAAGCTTTGCAGACTACTCTTTCCGCAGGACATGTTTTTATATACAAAATGGATGTTTCTTTGCTACAAAATGGATTTAGACTCTTCGCTATTCTAAATTCTTTGAGGACCCTTCCATGAAGCATTAACTATATCTTACCTCGCATCAGTTCGACAGAAACTCTAGTGCATTCTGGCAAGATGGGATTTTTTTTATATTTCCATAAACGTTATGGTTGCCTAGGGCCTACTGCCGATCATCTCTTTTGGAAATATCGAAACTATTATTTTCTGTTCATCTCTGTTGGGTGTCGGGGCATAGAATATTTCAGGAAACTGCGAGGCTGATGCAGCTGCCATTTTTTTGGCATTCCAATCGCCACATATAGACTCATACAAATGCAACAAGAAGTCAAGCAGCAAACAGATTTGGCTCATTTGTCCCCAGCTAAGATGCCCTGCACTTTCCAATAAACATAATCTCCATGGCTCCAGGTTTCCATGATGATTTTAAAGATCTCTTAAACATTGAATGTCTCTTTCGATGCATAAATATCTCCAACTGGTCCAACGAGATCAATAAAAACCCTCCTAGAGCAGCGTTGGTATCTCAATTTATTCATCTTATTTGAAACATGTCCGTCTTATGCCAATAGAAGCTTCAAACCTCATCTAACCGTACCTTCCTACCTGTTACATCCCGAAAGAATATGGTTAGGCTCACTGTCACGCTTAAGGGCCAACCATAATAGACTTTTTTAAGCTAGCTTAATGAATTACCTTAATACTCCTAAGCAGTACAGCATGACCATAATGGGAGTTGAGTGGGCTTGCGGAAAAATATACAATTTTTGACAGTTTGATTGATTTGTGTGATTTTGTTTAAGTTCATTATGGGTAACTACAACTTTTGAGAGAAATTGAGTGGACTTTTCGTTCGGTTTCGACATAAGGTTAATACCACTTAAGTCTGTTATGGTTGGCCCTTAAGGGTATATTTATTTTGACACAAATCTGTGCATAGTAATATCGCACGTTGTCATCTCAGCTCTGAATTGTTTAAATATATATTTGACTAAATATTCTCAAATCCATGTAAATATTCAATAATTTAAGAATAACTTAAAATGAAAAACAACTATTGAAAATGAATGCATTTTCGATTACGCCCTGTCGCCAATAAATAACACGTATCGACAATGCACATGCAAATCATTTTATCTGCCTGGACAACGTGTAAATTTATCCTGTCATGGCATTATTTTAAAAATGTCATATTACGTATTCAACAAAAAAAAAACAAAACACGACCACCATCAACAATATTAATAATATTTATAATTGACATATAAACAGCACAGAATTTGCAGAATTTGTGTACTCCCACATTCATCTCAATATTTACAAAATGAACAATTCGAAATATAAATATTTGCGATTTTCATTAAGCGCTCCACTGACATTACTTGTGGTTTCTTATTTAAATTTATTATTTAATTTATCAATAATTGCGATCATTATATTAATCAGTTGTAAATGTGGAGGCAGTGCATATCAGTGGTAAATTAAAAAAAAAAAAAAAAAAACAAGTTGTATGGAAAAGCGGACATAAATCTTTATTAAAGGATGTTTTTTTTAGGGGTTGGTTTTCGAATAGAGATAAACTGACATATTGTGGTCAAATCTGGCAAATCTAATGTCATTTATGTTCAGTTTGGTTTGCCATTTCATCATGAACAGGTTGACAAATGAACAACGCTTGCAAATCGTGCAAATTTATTTCGAAAATAAGGGTTCAGTTCGCGAAGTTTACCGCAAGGTCCGTTCATTTTATGGTCGACATAATCGTCCATCAGAGCAATTAATTCGGTTAACTACGGATCGTTTACGCACTACGTTTACTCTATGTGATAATACGCATCCGCAGAGACGTCGAACAGTGCGCACCGAAGAAACAATTGCCGCTGTAGAGCAGAGGACCCGAATGAATCGATTCGCCACCGTGCACAGCAATTGGAGCTTTGTCCATCAACTTATGGAAGGCGTCGTGATTTTGGTGTATGGGCCGAAAATGAGATTGATATCGATGCTGATTTTCATCGCAAAATGTTGTTCAGTGATGAGGCTCATTTTAGGTTGAATGGCTACGTCAACAAGCAAAATTGCCGCATTTGGAGCGAAGAGAATCCATATGAGACCTTTGAAACGCCATTACATCCACAAAAACTGTCTGTTTGGTGTGCTCTATGGGCTGGTGGAGTCATTGGGCCATACTTCTTCCGAAATGATGCTGGAGACCGGTATAGAGCCATGATAACCGACTATTTTGTTCCCCAATTGGATGGCATGAATGTAGATGAGATGTGGTTTCAACAGGACGGCGCTACATGCCACACAGCGCACGTCACAATCGATTTAATGAAGGAAACATTCGATGAGCGCATAATTTCGCGGAAAGGACCTGTCAATTGGCAACCAAGATCGTGTGATTTGACACCATTGGATTATTTTCTTTGGGGATATGTGAAGTCGCTCGCCTATGCCAACAAACCAGGGGGACTTGGAAGCCAACATTCGTGGCGTTATTGCCGACATACAGCCCCAAATGCTTGAAAAGTGGTTGAAAATTGGACCTCTAGACGGGTCACATGCCCGAAATCATATTAAAACATTAATGGCATAAAATTATCCTTCCAATTAAGCCAAATTGATGGACATTAAAATGATTTTCTTGTGTTTTATTTCAATTCGAAGTTCTATACCTCTAAAAAAAAACACCCTGTATAAGCTAGCTGAATGCTATGGTTTGGTTTTTGCGGTAATATCAAATATGAAGAGTGTCTTCAAGGTGGGCAATCTCGAACGGTATTGCCGTATTGGGGCTAACGAGCAACCCGAAGAGTACCAAGAGCTACCATTACATCCATTAAAAACAAATTGGCTGCCTAGATCGTGCGATATCTCACCTTTGGACTATTTTCTCTGGGGATAGGTAAAGACTAAGGTCTTCAGGAAAATTTTGGCTTTGGAAGCCAACATTAAACCAGTCGCTATGCTCGAACGAGTCACCCAAAATTGGACCTTCCGAATGGACCACCTCAGATGTATCACTTACATGATATAATTTTCAAAAAGTAAATGCCATGAATTGTTCTTTTAACCGATAGTACAAACTTTAAATTTTTTACAATCAATCAGTTTTTTTTTTATTTTACATTATAAATCAAACCTCACGATGAATCACCCGTTATAATGGGATTCTTTTCGAAACATAAAATACCATAATAAAAATAAAAAATAGCGCCATCTATACTCCATAGGATAATACAGTATCGAGGCCAAATGTAACGTGAGTAAAGGCGCCTGAAAAGCGGGTCGACATCACAGGATTCGATCGATTTCACACCTTAGTAAAGGAAGTGCGACATTTTGTAATAGGCTGAAGATAAATAAGAAATTGCAAATATAAATTAGTGGGAAATCAGTTAGCAATAAATAAAAGTTTAGTTGTTTATTATTTTACATAATTACTGACGAAGAAGTGTTACGAAGAATATCTTATCAGTGCATAATCCATCAGGCAGACCCTTGTAGAAAACTGTTGCGTTAAAAAAAAACGCCACAAAAATTTGTTTCCCCTCCAACCCTTCCACTCCCATACCCAATCCACTTTTTGCGCCCTATCCTCTCATTTTTATATCCGTCATCCTGCTGGGAGATTGGTTAACTGGCCGCCGCTGATTGACCTTTAATCCCAATCAGGCTGGTTCGTTTCTATGAGACCCGGAGGATGACAAAATCAGGTATGGAGCCCAACGGCGTGTTGGCATCTCGACAACGATGAGTGGGGGAGGACGATCCCTTAGCACACGCCAACGTGATTCCAAGCGGGTCGCGATGAAGACCCCGTTAGAGCCAGACAGACTGTTTGTCTGTACAACGATGGGTGGGGGAAGATGAGAAAGAATGATCTCTCCCCCAACGAAACAAATCGGTCTGGCAGATGGCCCACACACTAACATCAACACCAAAACCACAAAACCAACAAAACATTAATATACATCACTATAACTGAGGGCAGGAGCCCAAATACAAAACACACTGTCAACAACTTCAACAACATTCACCAACCACTCACATGAGAAAACCTAACGAAGACTTCCACGGCCAAGAGCCCAACAATTAAACATGTATACGCTATACAGATTCCCCTTCCCCCGAAATCTGCGCGAAAGTCTACCGGGCTAGAATAGTTTTTCGGTCATTGATTTTACACTCCTCCTCAAAGACTCCTGGGGTAAATTGGGACACCAGCAAATATTGTCCCAAAACTAAAATCCGTCTTCGTTTCTTCTTTCTTTTTCATTTTTGGTTTACTTCGGTATTGTTTTGCTATTAACTTTTATTCGTTGGGGACATTTTCGCGTTTCAAACATTTCTCGATTCTTTCAACCTTTTATCTTGTCGAATTGTTTAAGTGTTTGTCAACACGTCCTCTTGGGGAAACTTGTGTGAATGTGGTCATCGATTCGCTCAGCCCCAGAGTTGCAGCGAATTCTAAAGAGAGTATGAGACGGAGGCGGTGGCACACTCCAGTAAAGTGACAGAGTGCATGCTAGAAAAAGCCGCAGTGGATTCCGTAATAGCTGAACGTGGGGGTATGAAAGAGAGAGTGAATGGTCCATCACGAACAAAGAAACCTGAAAGTGGACAAACCGACACTTCTTGGTTGACCATCAAAGGTGCAGAAAGTGTTAATAGAATTGAGAGAATCGAGGAAGTTTTTTTGTTCAAATATAGTTTTTTTTATAGTCCGATCGAGATCAGAATCCAACAAAAAAAAAGGAGAAAAAGCAAGAAGACGGCCGACAAAGGATATAGCGGCAGGACAGGCAGCTGATCCCCAAGGGTACAAGTATTAGGACTCCTAGAGGAGCAGATTTTTTTTTTTAAAAGCTAAGTATAGTGCTTTGGTGTTTAAAAAAAAAGTTTCGTTTAGTTAGGCAGTTTATTTTAAGAACCCGGTAGGCTTTTGTCACGGTAAAATCCTGGAAATCACGGGACACGCGTCCCCTTCATTTTGTCTTTTATAAACTTTCGGGAAATAGCGATAGCGGGCTATTTCAAACGGCGATATTTTCTTTTGTTGTTCCGCAATCTAACGTCACTTCAATAAATTGACCGTTGCTCATCCGAGCGTTATAACGTTTTGAAAACCTTGCCTTTTTTATTTCATTCCTTTTTTTTAGCAATCAATCATCGACTTCTTCTTAAAAAGGTTTCACAATTCCTTTTTTTCAAAGATTGTTTGGCGCCCGTTTTACCCACCCTCACTTTACCTTTTCTTCATGCCCTTTCCTTTCAGAATTTCGTCCTTCCCTAAAATTATTTCCATCTCCGAACCCACCCCAGCTGAGCAACCGGGACGGTAGCATTCAACAGGCTACCTGTTGCACTTCTCTTTCGGCGAATTCCTGTTGACGTTTCCCTATTCCGCCAGTATTCGACTGTTTACCACCGGCGCAGCGGCGGCTGTAATCTTCTCGCGTTTTATTTTTTGCGCATTTAAACTCGGTTAGTTTTTACTAACCCACCCCCGAAATAAAGTGCAACAAAACTACACTGAAAGAAATAATGGACAGCTTAGTCAAGTTGATTAATTTAATGACACATCGTTCTGCTCTTCAACGCCAACAGCTCAAAGAGTTTCTTTGATTATGGAGCTCATTCTAATTCATTCTGACTGATTGCAACACAACACTAATAAATAATCAAGTAGTAAAAGCTGAGGCTTTTTTTTAAAAGATTACAAGAAAATGAAATATTAATATGTGATCTGATACAAAGCGTGTCTGATTTTCGTCGCAAGTTGTAAATTTTTTAAAAAGAATGTTTTCATTTTCCAACAGTTCTTGAATATTAAAAGAACAACTCGAACATTAAAGTGTTTTTAAGATTTATATCTGATCATAGAAACGAATTTTCTGCAAGATTTCAAGTCTTTTTCAGAAATCGGGAAGCGGCAGAATGAACTGACGTGGCTGCAAAGTTGTGCAGTCTTTCAAAGCCTTCACTTCAAATGGAAATGATTGACTAAGAAGAAGATATTCTCTTGAAAATATATAATGCTGCATCCACTAATAAATTTTGGAGTAAATGAACCTATTTAGAATAATATGGAAATTTCAAAAAAATACTATCTATTATAGGGTCCGCCAAATAACTTTTTTATTTTTTGAAAATGCTGTATAAAAAAACTGCTGAAAATCTTCTCAAATTCCTTTTTTTATTTGAAAGCACAATCCTTCCGGTTAATAATGGAAAATAATCAAATGGCTGCCTCGGCTGGCCATGCAGTAGCCTACACGATCGGTCCGATTTTTAAGCACATTATCGATTGTGTGCAGCTGTATTTCACCAATGGCTTCACGAATATTGTCTTTTGAAGCGTCAATTGTCTCTGGCATGTCGGCGTAACACTTATCTCTTACGGTACCAAACAAATAATAGTCCAACGGTATCAAATCGCAGCTCCGCGGTGCCCAAACGACATCAGCTCTGCGGCTGATAATGCGATCTTCAAAAACAGGGCGCAAAACATCAAGTGTAGCTTCGGCTGTGTGGCACGTAGCGCCGTCCTGTTGAAACCAAATGTTGCCAATATCCTCCTCTTCAATTTTTGTGAACACAAATTCATTTAACATGGCCCGATAACGATCGCCATTAACTCTAACGGCCACTCCCTGCTCATTTTCGAAGAAAAATGGCCCAATTATGCCTCTCGACCAAAATCCCCACCAAACAGTGACTCGTTTTGGCTATATCGGCTTTGCAATGTATGCGTGCGGGTTTCCTGTGCCCCAAATGCGACAATTTTGCTTGTTTACATACCCGCCAAGCTTCATCTGAAAAGATGATTTTTTTGGCAAATTCGGCATCTTCTCTAAGTCGATCGCAGGCCCACTTAGCGAAGCGAAAACGCATTGGATGGTTGGTCAGTTGGCTTCAACTCCTGAACCAATTGAACTTTGTTTGGCGTCATACCAAGGTCTTTATGCAAAATTCGTCTCAATGATGTCTCCGAAATGTTCGATTGTTGAGAACGACGGTGAATTGATGTTGATGGCGCTTCACGCACACTTTCTATTTTTGGCTTTTCGCGCTTTGGTTTATCGATGAGAATGTCAGTTTCTTTCACTTTTTTTTTTTACAAGATAACGAACATACGGAGCTGACGGTGCTTCTCTTATTCCAAAATCCGTACGCAATTTTCGCACACATTCTGCAACATTACCACGATTTTCAAAGTAATGTCGCAATATTTTCCAGCGTTGATCAAGCGTATACACAACAATATTCGTTCAGCGGAAGGATAAGAACTAATTATCTGTCAAATCAGACATGCGAAATAAGCACTAGTTGAAAAAAAAACGTTAGATGGCGGACTCTTTATATTTGGATGGACATATACATATATGTGAATCATCATTCTCAAAACATAGTTTTTTGAAGAAAAAACACCGGATTTTGAACGGTAATTTTGTTAATAGGAATGAAAAATTTGGAGACGCTGTTATGGTGTAAGGGTTTCCACGATGATACTGAACAAAATTGACAAAGCAGTTTGATAAGAGTCAATCGTGTTGTGTGAACGCCTGAAACCATTAGTTAACAATCTGATTGGACCCTATCGGTGCGGTTTTTGGCCCGGTTTAAGGCCAGCATAGATACCCACCACCTTTTTATGTACTTTAAAACTGCGTTTAACAGTGACAAGGCGACGCGCTGTCATGTGACTTCTTTAACATCATACTTGAAAGAATTGTGCAGAGCTCAAAAGCCAATACAAGAGGTACGGTCTTTCAAAAGTCTGTTCAATTACTTGCATATACCGACGATATTGATATCATTGGCAGAACATAACAAGTATAGGAACAGAAGCGGCAAAAATGGATAACGCTCCACCTCTCAGAATCTTGGACGCCGATCCGGAAGGACAACACAGAAGAGGAAGGCCTCGCCTAAGGTGGCACGCGCAAGAGGAAGGGGATCTCAACCAACTTGGAGTGCGCTTTGAGGTATCCATAAATACTCCAAGTGGGCACTGTAAGCTTTAAGTGCTTATAAGTCGCCTCGGCCTTGAAACTAAGAAAAAATTTGTGACGTGAAATAACGCCAAACGAAATAAAGCGAACAAAGCCGCTCTTCGGGATTAAGGAATTTCAACCCTCTTTCTGCAGGCGGTAGGTACCGCTCACGCAACTTCGTTGCTCGGGGTATATGCTTTTCGTCAGGCAGGCGCCTACGGCAATAGTACCTGAGTTGCCCGCTAGGCGGTATTAAGAGACTTTAACCTCCTTTCCGCAGGCGCTTCCATTTTGGAACTGAAATAATGCTAACTTCTTAGAATTTGGCTTCATTTCGTTTGGCGTTGTTTCACATCACCGAAAAAATTATCTACCTATATTCCGAATTTCAGCTTTGTAGGCCTTACAGTTTCCGAGTTATTTTGGCTTGTACAGAAACTCAGTGCAGAGTACAGAAGATTGACTTTATGGAGGATACCGAATCCCTCAGAAATATAAAACTCTTCCCAGGGCATGACTACTTTTTTATCACATTCACAGACTGACGAAATAAAATATATTTCCCAGAATTGGTAGCAAAAACTATGAAAAAGCAACCGAACAAAAGAAATAATACTCATTGGCGTCAAACTACCTACACCTACACAACTTTCTGGTAACAAAGAAATCATTCTGGCTTACAGGCGAAATTTGCTAAAATTAATAAAACAAGTTCAGTGAATAGGAATACAATCTAAATAATTGAATCCTTGGTCTTCTATAGAATCGAATCGACAAACTCATCAAATTTTCTAGTAGTCAATGGCTAAACTTAACGTTACGTACGAGTGATTTGGCTTGGCTTCATTTTCTTTTTTTTATTACTACGTAATGGTTGAAACTTAACTTTAACAAATGTAGTTATCCATCAACTGACTCATCGACCAAGAGAAAAAAAAATTAAAATGAAGAAGTCCTTGCCCATGGTAGAGGTTAACCACGGTTTTATTTATGTGCAGTTGGTTTCCACCACCGCCGTACAAGAAATATATGTATTTATTTTTTTTCAGCAGAAACAAAGAGTAAATAAAAATTAATTGCTATGCAGCAAGCAAGTACACGTCTTCCCAATCGATTTGCCACACTACACCGTGTCGATAGTTCATTATTCATTTGAAACTATACACGTCTCTGACTTGTGTAGTACGATAATGGCGTAGCAGCGTGTTCCTTATCGGAAAGTAATTTAATGGGATTGTTATTTTCTTCTCGGACCGGTCCACGACTATGGAACATTAATCTCGGTTAGATAGCAACACTACATCCCCGAAGGAGTGGCAACATCAGTACTTAGAGTGACAAATAACTTATAGGGCCAGTTGCTGGCGACTGTTGGAAGTAAGCGCTTTAAATTGAATCTGTCCTGTAATGTATCAGATATCGGAGTTGCCCTAATAAACTCGAACATTAGAGCTGTTCTGATTTACAGCATCGCAAAAAATCGGGCAATTTCTTAAATCTGTCAATTTAGTTTAGAAATGGTTTGGGTGCTTAGTGATAAATTTTGAACTTTCTTTTAGTATAGTTTCGAAGCGAAGGTTAAGTCTTATTGCAAAATGAAATTTTTTTTGTAATTGAAAACCGCGGGTAGAAGACATCTTCCGCTGAGGTCATGAGGATGCAGCACTGATAGAACTGTTCACGAGTTGAAGAAAGCTTTGGAGATGTACAATGGATTTTATGTGACAATTCTAAGATGAAATTCCATCATCATGATGACGGTTGTTCATAGTAAGACCAATTTATTGCTGTTTCCAAGGAACATCTCAAGAATAATAGCAATATCCTTCACAGTTCGTGAACTATAATATTTTCATCGTTCCTTCGATGCTGCGGTTGTGTAATTGCATTTTTTTTTTAAATCCATGGAGATTCTTTTTTTTTTGTGTAGTTATTATGCAGATGGATGTCATGGACTTATTTATTTTTTTTTCCCGAGGGGAGGAGAAAAATGCTGAGATGCTTGCTCACTAATAAAACCTCTGTTGAAAGTAATATAAATTTGCACTTGATTACTTCGTATTCTATCTGGCAGGTAGATTACTCGGTCTGATTTGGTCTGACTCCAATCTGAGTTAAGTAGTCGTAGACTTCACCTTTCTGCAGATCGCTCATATATCATGCTGGCATTTGAACATCGTTGAAGACTTTTATTGAAGCGATTTTAGGAAAGCGTCCGAAGCTCAAGGGGCGCATTGTTAAGTAAATAAAGACATTCATCGTCGGCGTCAGCAGCGTAAAGGTACGATCAGACGGTCATCCAAACTTGTCATCCGAATGATGTCTGTCTGTTTGCACAAATTGATAAGTTTGCCGATTTGATCAATTGTTTCGTGAATTTTTTTGACCGAGGTTGCAACGAATATGGGTAGTTTGGGTGAAAAATTGTAGCCAACATTGATGTAGGAATCGAACATAAGGACGAGATGAAATCTGCGGTTACAGATTACAGGCCAAAACTTGCACGTACATCAAACACCAACGACGATGTACGTTCAACCGGAACATAAACATGTCACTCATAATCAGGATTGCCAAATTGCGCGATATATCGTGAAACGTGCGATATTTTTGTTTAGTTTTGCGGTGAAAAATCTGATTTTGCGATATTCAATATTATTCGCGATATTTAATAAAGAAAAAAATATATTACGAAATTACACAATATGTCGAATCCCTAAATATTTTCTTCAAAACTGTATTGAACGTATTTATTTTCTGGTTTATTCTTGACATATTTCAAAGAGATAGCCAACATTAAACAAAAAACATTAGGCAAGCCTACAGTCCGCTTGGGGCGAACAGTATAATACGCTATCCATATCTCTATATCCCCCAAAGAAAAAATCCCTAAAAATATTATGAATAGCATTTTATTTCATTCTATTAAATTTAAAGAAAATATTATTTTTTGGAAAAAAAAACACCCCCAAAAAGTGGGCGTAGCCAAAAACTTTGTATGCGCGATATATTGAAAAAAATGTTGCCTAAATATCTTGTTAAACATTTTTTTTTCGCTTTCTAAAAAAATTTTCGAAGAAAACTGCATTTAAGTGAAAGACGCCCACAAAAATAGGCGTGGCAAAAAGCTTTATTTGACAAACTTATAAAAGGGGGCAGGGCCTATTTATCTTGTGAAGGTTGTAACAATCTATCTCTGCAACTTTTGCATTAAAATGGTTTTTCTAACTTGTGGGCGTGGCAGTGGGCATATTCAAAAATTTTTTACACTTAACCATTTCGGAGCCCTAGGGAGCATGTGGTCCGAATGTCAGCTTCCTAGCTTAATTTTAAAGGCCTAAAAATTGCGTTCGGACGGATGGACATTGCTAAAGAGTCTTAGGATTTGGTCCTTATCATGATCATTGATCACTTATGACGAATATTAAGGGGTGTTACAAACTATGTGTCAAAATTAATATACCCTTAGGATAGGGTATAAACATATATGTACATGTCCTTCATCACCGCGAAGTCTTTGTCGCTTTGCATGTATAAAACGCATATTTGATCTGGAACTTAAACACATTGGGCCTTACTAATAATCACATTTAGTGAGTGCTTAAATAAAAATCTTCACACTTTAAACAAATCATGTACCAATAAAGAATTTGGTGCCCAGCTTAGTCACAACTGAGAGGATAAAATTTAATGTATGGAAAGCCATGTTTAAGTCGTAACTACACAAGTATAGACTGACATTTCGAAGCAGGTGTTACCTGTTGTACAATATGATGGTACCTAAAGTAGGTAGTTTAATACACAAATGTACTGAAAGGTGTCAGGTTAATAAGAAGGAACAATACGGATAACGATAACGATAACGATGACGAATAAATACACCAACGCACGAAATAACATCGAAGTAGAAAATATAAATAAATTGCAACATGTCTAGACGCAGTCCATACTACCGATAAAGATCACAAATTTGACGATATAAGGCAAAATAATACACACGCATGCGCAAATAAAGAGCTCAGTAGTAGTTCAAAGCCCATCAAGACTCGGTCATTATCACTCCGCACCCATAGTTATTAAAATTCTTTGCATTTATATATTTAATTCATTTTGAACTAAACTGTGGTGTTTTATTTATTTTAAAAAAAATCCCCCACATGCATATAAATATAAATAAATCCATATTAATATTTAGTTCCTACTCGGTACACTCATCGAATGAAAAGGTTCGATATGCATAACATGAGGAGCTTTAGTTGGAAATCAAAATGCACAAAAGTTTCTAAGGTTTTCTCATATTATTTCAATTCTAAACCCTTTCTATGTAGAATTGCATTAACAGAATTATTTGTTAATCAATTGATTAATGAAACTAAAATCGCTTTAAAAACGCATTGACACGGGTATCAAGAGCAATAATACTTAGTGCTAAAATACCTACTACTACTACCACACGGTAATACCTACTGATATACGAAGGATACGATTTTGACAGATGTATGTATAGCTTAGCTGAAGCTGTAGCACAGTCTCGACTAGATCCATTCTTTAGTCCGAAAATAACGAAAAAATAATGGGATTTCAAAGTAATGATGATGCATTAATTATTTCCAAATCGGCAAATAAACCTTCGTTCATCGAAGTACTTTTAATATTTGATTTGGAATTTTTTTTTTGGAAACTACAAAATTGATTTCGACATTTAGTGTTGTTTGATAACAACTTTGATGGAAATTGTAGTAGATTGAAAGAAAGTACGAAGGTTACTTAATGAATAGGTGCAATCGTTTATTAGTAGGATTCTACAATACTATAACCTTGCATTTAGTTAGTAGTCGACATTTGTGTCTGTTTATTAGTAAGGCCCATTTTGAAATTTGTTAATTAGTGTCACACTGCTAAAATCTTTTTTAAGATCGGAAAACCTATCTCTTACTTGCAGACGTTTTACCAATTGTTAATTTCCTTAACGTATATCCAAACGAATATAATGTTTCGTTGCATTTTTTCTTAAAAGCTAACTTAGTTTGCAATTATTAAAACGAAAATCCATTCAAAGTTAAACGTGCAATTTATGCATCCGTTATAGCATAAGAATTCATTCGAATGCAAAAAAAATTTACTGCAACCATTTAACAATTTCAAACTCATCTCAGAAATGCTCATTCAGCATTTACGCAAAATACTCCGTTGAAGATAAAGCCAATATAAACGTGTTTAACTACATTCGGAAAGTGACACACTCTGGAATTTGTATTATTCTTTTTATAACTTTTCACAAAGTCTTACTTGAAAAACAAAACAATGTAGGTACAAGGTGGCGCAAAAGTAATCCTCCTATCAGAAAATGCTATAAATTTTGCGATTGGCCCCTAATGTCAGTTCTGTTTTGACATTTGTGTAGTAAACACATGCGAAATACACGTTAATAAACAAGAACGCGGAATATTGGTGACTATTTATTTGAGCAATAATCGGTCGGTGACTTTGGCACAACGTGAATTTCGTCGCAGATTTCCTAGCCGTCCAACGCCTACTGGTGAAACACTGCCACGTTTAGCCGCTCGCCTCGAAGATACTGGCACAACACGAGATGCTGCCAGGCGTGGCAGACACCGGAGTAGCCGTTCTGCAGAGAATATTGCTGCTGTAGCCGAAAATGTCATGGAAGCGTCGTCGACATCGACCAGACGACGTGCCACGCAAATGGGCATCAGTCGACGGTTTTTACAGCCAATTTTGGTACAAGATTTGAAGATGTTTCCGTACAAAGTCCAGACGGTGCATCAGCTGTTAGCTGTTACAGAGCAATGATCAACGAGTTCTTTTTGCCGCAACTTGATGAATTGGGATTGGAAAACATGTGGTTCCAACAGGACGGTGCAACGGCACACACTGCACGTGCCACAACCGATATGCTGAAGGATGCATTTCCTGGGCGCCTAATCTCCCTTTTTGGCGATTTACACTGGCCAGCAAGATCGCCTGATTTGACCGCTCCAGACTTCTTTTTGTGGGGCTTTTTGAAGTCGCGGGTTTATGTCAACAAGCCTCAGACTCTTGCAGCTCTTAAAGACAATATCCGTGAAGAATGTGAGGACCTATCGCCGGAAGTTTTGGCCAAAGTGATGGAAAATGCCATAAAAAGGGCTCAAATGACAATCAACTGTGGCGGCGGCCATTTACATGACATCATATTCTCGACTTGATGTAAAAAAAATTAAAAGACCAAATAAAAATAATCCACAAGAAGAATCAAAGTTTTTCATTTTTTTTTTTAAATTACCGCCAAAAACATCGGAAGGTTATTTTTGCGCCACCTTGTATATAATTCAAAATATAAAGAAAACAAAAATCCAACGTATTTTGATAGCTATAAATTACATAAAGATATTGCAACAAGAAAAAAAAAGTAATTTATTAAAGGCTTAACTACATTCGGCAGCGTATGCACTCCCCGTCGTGGTCAGAAACTGGTTCAAGAACCTATTTTCACTTTCAAAAGTCTAAGAAAGCATAAACAAGACCAGGAAGCATAAGCCCATGAAAGAAAGAGGCATTTGGATCAGAGTCGTCTAAGGATAGGATTAGTAATTATGTCAAGCTTCTGTGTGTAAATACATTAGTTTTTTTTTCGGCTTATAATTTTTAATTGAATTTTATTTTTATTTAATTTATAAATACATTTAAAAAAAATTGGTTTTTTGTATCGTGAATATTTTGAATTATATACCTATATTGTTTTGTTTTTCATTATTGTGTGAATTTGAAAGTCAAAACTTCTTTGCGTAAAACTTTCTTTTTTGCGTAAAAAATATAAAAATGTGCGATAAAGCCCTGCAGAAATCTGGCAAGCCTGCTCACGATCACAACACGACAAGCGATACACACAACAGGACGATAACGATGACGAACATTGACGACTGTAGAGTGTAGTAAAGTCAGTCATTCCTTACCCACGAACGCTAACAGATCATATTAGCCGGAATTTTTCACATAAATGTATCTCATTTAATATGTGTATTCATTTATCGGAATTCCACATTGATGCAGTGCGCCTACCGGCAATTTATTGGCGAACGATTATGTTGGCGTCAAGAAAAATACCACAATTTTGAACAAAGTGATGGCAGTTCATCAGTCATGAGACTGGGGCCGCAGATGTAGACGACGATGATGAAGATGCCAAATCGAGGAAAGCGGATCCAAATGTGAATCAACTACTTCTTCTTCTCTCCATTTAAACGACGATTTTATGATCAGAATTATGGAGATCGCAACCCTCCCACTTAACTGAATTCCTACTGGTATCTGTAGGCCGCCCGATTTTGAATCATTTAGGCGACATTTTTCGGTCACAGAAGATGGCAGAGTTTTCCTGCCACTTCACCCCCTATGCTATATTTCAGTATCGAACCGTTCACTTGCCAAAGCCTGTTCTGTCAATACAATGCCACTTGATTTGTAAAGTTCCGACATTTCGTAAGATTCAAGAAACAGCTTTTGGTCTTCCGATGTCGCCAACAAAGTGACCACATTGTGTTTCGATTTGAGTTCGAATTGGTCTATCCATCGATCAATAATGTCGTGTGACTGTTCATTTTCGTCATCAATTTTGTGGTGAACTTTGTCTTAAGTGGAAGTAATGAAAACCTTTTAAAATCTGCCGTGATTATGTACTTCGACTGCATTTGAAAAAAAAAAAAACAAAAAACACTAAGATTTTTACATCGTTTACAACGGCCGACTGAAAATCATGTAGTTTTGCCAACTCAGGTTCCAGTAGACCCTTCTGATTATACATGTTGAGACTGTTTTTGGCGTACGTTACTAGTTCCTGTTCCTGAATACTCTGAAAAAATTGATAGATATCAATTTGGGTGCACGTGCATTGGCAAGAGTTTTCTGTCTAAGGCTCAGCGCATTGCATAGGAAAGTCCTATCAAATATTCCCTGTTCCGTCCAGTGGCAGGATTCTCAGATATACTGGACTCTTTTAATAACTTCAACATATCGATCGTTAACTTTATCTCAGATATGAAGGTGTATGTTTCGCTTGGTGAGTTGATTAATCTACTGCTTCTTTAACTCAAAACTAGGTGTAGATTCTGTCAAAAGTTGTATACATAAGTCGAGGAAGTCCTCAATGTGGAGTCATGCCTCCATTTTTTGGTATTAAGTGATTAAGAAGCTGCTGATATGCCTTGAAAGGAAAGGCTTAAATGCGCTTAATTCAAAAGTTTTTTACTTCTCTTTAAGATTTACTTACAGATCTTTGTAAGTTGGGAGTTAACTCCACACTAGGAAATACAAAATTCTACATATCCCCAGTCTTTGAAAGATGCTACCCAAGTCTTATCTAAAAAAGTTGATTGTTTGAGACTTATCTGAGATGAAAGACTTAGCTGGACACCTAAGAGAAAGAGAGAGAGAGAGAGAGAGAGAGAGAGAGAGAGAGAGAGAGAGAGAGAGAGAGAGAGAGAGAGAGAGAGAGTTTAAAAATCGTTATTAGAATTAATTTTTCAAAGACAGCTATTGGTAACAAATGGGTTCTGCGGCCTCTCATCATATATAAGCTACATATGTCAGCAGTGGGATCAATACTGTTGTTGGGTAGACTGCTTTGGACGCAACGACTAATCGCAAAAGAATGAGCAAAGTCCCTCTGCAGCTCTAGACATTCTTTTTACCTGACACCACCAATATTTTAAGCAAGCTACCGGACGTTTGTACGTCTATTCGTCGCAAGGCACCCTCCAAGTAGACCCGGCAGGACCCTTCCAATGTACCTCAACGTTTTCAGTTTGACAGGAACTTCCAAGTCGTTTTCCCCTTTAGACATCTCTGGAAGGTAGTAGTTTTAGTGGAAGATAAATCGTCCGAGTTCTGCACTGATGGACTGATGACTGAGGTGCGGTGATGTTCTCTCTGATAGACTTAAACCTTTTTGTCTACCCCCAATCCCTGCACTCTTGGATTGGCATGGTCTTCTCAGAGCGTTATGCTGCATTAAGAACTGCTGTAATAAGTTGCCATTAGCTCTATAGTAACTCTACACTGCCGACCATCTCTTGTGGCGATGTGGAAGTTCAATATTCGCCTGTGTTGGGTACGAGGCATAAGAATGTTGAAGCAAACTATAAGGCTTTTAAATTTTAGTTCCGCTATACTGACCTGTACCGGTCCCAATCCCAGATGAAATAGGAGATTTAAGGTAACGAGTCTCATCCTATACCTACTGACCAGCGAAGAAAAACAACATGAACCACAAAATAAAACTAGAGTGGGTATTCAAATGCGGCTACCGTCTCCAGCTTGCTAGCACGCTCAGCGCTAGTGGCGTAAAATAACAGACCCTAAGGCCAGTATTAAAATGAACAAACAACTTACGGACAAACGAGCGTGCAGTATGATTAATTTCACTACAGGACTAAACATACCCTAAGGCACAATGTGTTCTGTTAAGTGCCCTGGAGCACTCCAGCACTGAGTTTCCACGATGACACTCATCCTACCTTCGCTTCTGGGATTTGAACGGAGATAGAGCAAAACCTGACTAACGCTTTCAGCGGCACTCCCATCAGTTACCCTCTTAGAAATCAGGTGACGCTCCGGATTAAACTTAAAAACCTCTATTTTGAGAAAGTGTTGCTAATTTTTTTCGAGAAGAAGGAGAGTGAAGGCTCGGTGAAATATATTGTTCCTGTTTCATCTGAAGCAAAGCTAACAATGCTTGGAATAGCTCAATCGATGTCTGCCGAAACTGCATCGGCCTCTTTTTAGGCACATGCCACGTTCTGTGCGGTCCAAGGCAATGCCGACTGGAATTTCAATCTAACCTAATCTATCATAGATCTTGTGCACAGTTCACTGTAGTAAAAGTTGTCAGCATACCCGAAGCTGATAAATGCTCTTACGCAAGTCCGAAAGAGCTCAGTCTGTCATAATTACTTCTAAAAGTCATAAAACGACTGTATATGTCCAGTTGAATGTTCTTGAAGAACACCTTAGAAATTTATCTACTTTGTTATTACAAAAGCTGCAAAGTTTTAATAAATCCAGGGAGATCGCTGTGGTGTCCCATTTAGCATAACCTAAATGTTCAAAATATCATCCGAAACAAAAGCCATGATGTCATATTCCGCTAACTAACTTTTCAGCTCAAACTCCTCCTATATGGATTACATTCTCTGCAAACTCTATATAACAATACGTGTCTTGCGGAATACAAATTGGTGTTATCCACTCGATGAGACGAAGAATTTATTTCCTCATTCAAAGAAAATAACAAAAATAAAACCAACGACAGAATAATATTTTAAATCTCCAAACTACTTGTGCTGACACGTGTAGCCCCGCATCTTTCAACAAATAAATTAATCTCTTTTGTTTTGGAATCACAAAGATTGATTTTGTGCCATTTGCCGAATTCAACACGCTCTCCTTCTTCTTCTTCTCCTTTTTTTTTTTTGATTAAATCGCTCTTAAATGACAATTCCACCGTCACACTACTACATAAAGTGTACTCGTATAAAAGAAACTAATTCGATTTCTAATCAACGATTTATATTAACTTTTTGCTTACCCCTAAATGAGACTTCTTTATGTTCGGAAGGATTAATTAACGCTTCATCAAGGATTGACATGAATCAAAATCACAACAATGTCGCTATGGTGATTACGAAATTTATTTCACAAAATTTGATTCTCTTTGATCCATCACGAATTGGACCTTTGACGAGATGCGAAAACGGATTTCAGTTCATTGAAGTGGTTTGATAAAGTAACCTTGGAAACTTTTCTGTTTCAAATTCTCGATTATTTAAAAAGAGAGTCAGTTACGTACATAATTGGGTAAATAATTACTTGGGCTGTTAATACAGTTACTTAGGATCATTGCATCAACCGAAAAAATAAAAAGGTTTATCTAAATCTGAATCTAAATCTCTTTTTGGGTTCTTTTGATTAATTCTAAGAAAAATGCCCAAGAAGGCCAATTAAGGTCATGTCGATTTGATGGTTTCTAGGAAGGATTTCCATTTAGTATGGAAAATAAAACAAACAACCAAAATGGGGGTGTGATGGTGGGATCTCGAGATGGCGGAAGCTTGAAGCACTCATACCAGAAACTGGTCCATTGTACGGTTTCAGAGAGATACTTCTCGTAGTAGCTCGTAGTCTGGTTCAAGAATATGTTTTGCGGTGTCCTTACTTTCTTCACAAGCGTCGCAGATATTAGTATGAGCGGGTGGCCCGCTAGACGCCAACTTCCCGCGGATATTCAATTAAACTGTTTTGGTCTGCCAGCAGCCTGAAGTATCGTGTCAACGAATATTGTTTCTTTAGAAGACCCACTAATCAGTGGAGGCCCTAGGTAGAAATGTCGGAAGACCGAAAACAGTTTCAGGTCCTGAGAAAACTTCTTCTGAACCCTGACAAACCAAAAAATATTCAGGCAGCCTTTCGACCGAGTTAAAAGAATTCTTCAGTTGGAGCACTAAGTTAGAAGTGGCTTAAGGCCCTTCAGTGCAACTTGGCGGTTACTACATACACACAGCTAGGTTCCAGAAATCGAGTGTAATGTAGTGAAATTATTTTCAGTGTTCTATACTTCGTCCGGTTTGGTATCTTATTATTAAGGATTATTTTTTCGAAATCACTTTGCGTGAAATTGAAAACCGCTGATATCAGTCATTTGACACATTTTAAAAGTGTTTTCATTTTGGGAAATTATTTGCTTGTTAATTGTTTTGTTGTTCACGCATTTTATAGTATAATTAATGAGTGCTGTGTTAATTGCTGTTTAATGCACAAAAAAATGACGAAGGCTGAGATATTTAATCCCTTTGAAATTGGAGAGCCTGCCTATGCTGTAAAAGCTGAAAACTAAATATTCAATTGCTATTAATTGTAAAATTAAATATTTGTATACTACCGTCCAAATAAATGACCATTCATAATGGTTCCGTAAATTGTAGAACCTCACCTTGAGCAATTTTCAATTCCTGCAGCTAGCCACAGTTTTGCGTTTTCTTGACGAAGAAAATTTACAAAGGTCAATCGGAAAAGATGCTGACGTCGCTTTGGAGTGAAGCACTGTATCAACAATTTTGACAAATGTGCTAATGATTTTGGAGAATCGAATTTGTTTTTTCCATCCACTCGCGTCATTCCGTTGTGGACCATGACTGTTCATGATCTGATCGATCTCTTTTTCTAAGACCTCGTTGAAGATCTTCAGATTCCTCAGACTTGTTTAGAATTTAATTTCTTACTCTGTGAAATGGTGAATTCACATCGAATGACACAGATGGATTTGAAATCACTTTCAAATCGACACAAATCGAATTGTGGAACACAACAATTTCACTTTGGTTCAATTTTGAAAAAAACTGAAATCGAAATCTATTAAAGTGAAATGTGGAACGTAGTTGGCAAATACAAACCCCTCCACCTGTTCTTCGCAATATAATGCATACCCATTAAAATAGCAAATATCTCCGCTTAGAAGACCGATATGAGATGTGTTTGACAAAGGAAAAAGCCTCACGTTATCACATTTCATGAAAGCACCAGCACCTGAACCCTGAACCATCCGTGAATATGCAATTACATCCCGCCGGAAACCATTCTTTTTGGAGAAAATCGACTTTGTCGATCCTTCATAGCTGGGTTATGACGCCTTTTAGTACCAGGTATGACAAACCAGCCAATTGTCTCCTTCTCGTAAAGTAAACAACCTCGGTTTTAAGAGAGTTCACCGAAAGCCCATTTCTAGCACACCCAATCGTCGATCATGGCCAAAGCCGTGCAGATTCTCTTCACGACTGGCAAAAGCTAGTGTACCGTTTGGGAACACAACATAATAAATTCCAACCCCCAAATGATGCAGTAGTCTTTGGAATAGCTTCATCAAAAGTAATTACCAGCTAGTCATGCCATTTGCGAGCAAGTAGAAATATGGTTACCAAGGAAATGGGTTTTGAGCAGGAGACTGATAGTCTCTGCTTTTGTTTCCAATAAGGAACCAACTGATTTTATTTATCTTTTCAGATAGCCAAGCCACCATCAAAGCTCTTGACTCATCTGTCATTAAATCAAAGCTTGTTCTGGAAACCTTCATGGTCACCCTATGAAATTGCTACGAAAAAGTTAGTCATTCTTCACTGCATCCCAGTTCGCTTGGGTATTGTTGGTAACGAAGCGGCTGACTCCCTGGCTAAAGTCGGCGATATTTTGAACCCTTTTGTGGTGTTAGCAAGAATCCCTTCAGAAACTACGTTAAAAGCCTATCCCTTATCGCATCCAATAAAGTCTGGCTTAAATCAACTGGTCAGAACTGTAACAAGCAATTCTTCCCCAAATTTCACCGCAGGAAATTCCTGGACAGGAATAGTCTAAGAATCCTGACAGGAATATTCAGTGGTCATTGTCTCTTAAAAAACCATCTTCACCACATTGACCTCTCACCGGACCCTACATGTGGACTTTGTTTAGAGATTGACGAATCTCTTCAAATACTCATGGACTGTCTTTCGTCTCAGGAAGAACATCCTCGGTGAGGAAATCATTTCAGCAACAAGCCTAACTTCCTTACACCCAGAGAAGATTCTTGTCTTCATGGCTTCCTCCGGAGTTAAGCTATAGCTCTGGGACCCCTTCAGGGAAGGCACAATAGGATTCATTTGTAGCCGAAGTGCCGCCCCATGTAGGCTCTCCCGACGTCCAATCTATCTATTTATCTAACCAACTGGTTTTCTAAGTGTTTCCAGTTGGAAAGAATCAATTTTTTTTAAGACTTTAACTTACCTACTTGTAGCACTAAGGGTTTCGAACTTTTCACAAAAATGACTATAAGAGGCATTTTTCGATTTTCGAATAAGTATCTTACTGTCTTTTTGTTTTAATCGCTAAAAAGATCCCAGTCGTCCAATGAATTGGTTTTGACCTATTCAGAACTCTTTTGACAACTTATTGCATTCTACACAGGTCGTAGTTCCACCATAAAAACCGCTTCCTGTGCGGGGGAATACTAACCGGACAGTTAAGATGGCAATAAAAAAAATAGCTGGTAATGGATCTGTTCAGGTCATGAACGGCCGAAAAAGGTAACAGTAATAGTAATCACTCATTTGAGGACGAATTTTCCAAAATCTCTATTCAGCTAACCTATTGAGCATATAGCGAAACCCTATTCCAAATTTGAAATTCATAGAAAGTATGTCTGGGGCGTGATTTAGAATTAGATGCTCAAACTGTGAGTGAGGTATTAACGGGTGATCCAAGTAGAGATACTTTTTTCAATAGCCTTTTTTGACAGATCACGTGTGAGTCGTGTTATGCTGTCATGTTATTTTTGTTTAGTATTGTTTGGCATTTCATAATGGAAAGACTTACGCGTGAACAACGTTTACAAATTGTTCAACTTTATTATGAAAATTCACGTTCTGTGAGGAATGTGTTTCGTGCACTTCGCTCAACTTATGGTCAACATAATCGGCCTACTGAGCGTACTATTCGCAACACCATCACCCATTTTGAGACCCAGCATTCATTATTGGATAATATTCGACCGAATAGACCACGTCCAGCACGCTACGAAGACGTGTATTCACGAAGACCGTAGAGAGTCGATTCGGCGCCGTTCGCAGCAACTCGGACTGACGTATGGAACGACTTGGCGCATTTTACGTCAAGATCTTAAATTGAAAGCGTACAAAATACAGCTTGTGCAACAACTGAAGCCGCTCGACCTTCCCAAGCGACATCGCTTCGCTCTATGGGCTCTTGAAAAGTTCCAAGAAGATCCAACGTTTTCGAGGCAAATGCAAATTTTGTTTAGCGATGAGGCCCATTTCTGGCTCAATGGGTATGTAAACAAACAAAATTGCCGCATTTGGGACGAAGAGCAACCTGAAGAGATTGAAGAACTGCCACTTCATCCAGAAAAAACAACGGTTTGGTGTGGTTTGTGGGACGGTGGAATCATCGGTCCATATTTCTTTAAAAATTATGCCGGTGCGAACGTAACCGTCAAAGGCGACCGTTATCGTGCCATGATAACCGACTATTTGATGCCTGAAATTGAAGCTCGTGATCTCGGCGACATTTGGTTTCAGCAAGACGGCGCCACTTCCCACACATCGCATCAATCAATGGACTTATTGAGAGAACATTTCGGTGAGCACATAATTTCACGTTTTGGGCCGGTCGATTGGCCACCAAGATCGTGTGATATCACACCGTTAGACTTTTTCCTGTGGGGATATGTAAAGTCAAAAGCTTATGCCGACAAACCCGCTTCGATTCAGGGCTTGGAGGAAAACATCACGCGTGTCATTCGCCAGTTACCAGTCGAAATGCTCGAACGAGTTGGACTCATCTGCGACGTAGCAGTAACGGCCAACATTTGATAGACATAATCTTCAAAAAATAAATGCCAAAGAATGTTCTTTCAAATGATAATAAACATTCTCCATTAAATTTGAATTTTCTGTGTTTTTTTTCTTTAAAAAGTAGGGAACCTCGAAATGGATCACTCTTTATATTAGAAATATAAAGAAGTCAAAAAAGGTCCCGCCATTGCCATCCGTCGGTCTGTCTGTCCAAAAGCCAAATAGAGAATGCAAAAGAAGGAAGGATGCTGCATAATATATTTGAAGAAACCATTTTTTTTTATATAACGACAGAGCCGAGTTGACCGCTGTGCAAATTAAAAAACAGAGACCAGACTGTTGGCTGTTGTTTGTCGAAAGCGGGTCTGCGGGCTTAAGAAGGCATTTTTTTCATAATTTCAAAAATCCTCAATTTTTTTTATTTTTAAGGCAACCCCCATAAATGCCAGCTCATTCATCTCTTAAAATTTCAAACTAATGTTCTAGCACGAATACTCCCACTCAAACCCCATCAATCAGGAAGAAAAAAACATAAGGAAAGGCCACTGGCCGCTTGGGGCGAACAGTATGATACCCTATCCATATCCCCATATGTCCCAAAGAAAAAAGCATTAAGAAGATGATAGCATTTTAGCATATAAAAAAAATATTATTTGAGAAAACGCCCCTTAAAAGTGGGCGTTTCCATAAACTTTGTATGGGAGATATATTGGAAAAAATATTGGCTAATTATCTTGTTAAACATTTTTTGTCAGTTTCTAAGAAAATTTTCGACGGAAACAGCATTTTATTGAAAAACGCCCACAAAATGTAGACGTGGCAAACAACTTTATATGACAAACTTGTAACGGTGGGCAGTACCTACATATCTTGTAAAGATTACTACACTCTATCTCTCTAACTTTAGCTTTAAAACTCGTAGTCGGCGTATCAAACCAAATTTTACACTCTACCATTTCGGGATCCTAGGGAGTATATGTTCCAAATTTCAGCTTTCTAGCTTAATTTTAAAGGCCTTAAAATTGCGTTCGGACGGATGGAAAGTCTAAGGATTTAGTCCTGACCATAAATATATACTAATTATGGGTCTACGACGAATATTAAGGGGTGTTACAAACTATTTGTCAAAATGAATATACCCTTAGGATTGGGTATAAAAACAACAAAAAGGATAATAGCAAATGAAACAAATGACACCACACAAATGGAGTCTGTGCATGTAGGTGGCTACCAATTTAGAGGAGTAAAAGCAATTTTTCCGGTTGAGAGAATGTTCGCGCAATAAAACCAAAACAAGGGAGAACCAGAAAAAAAAGAGGAAAAAGAAAATTGCAACCATCAGATGAGGAAGCAGGAAAACTCGACGACACACTAGAAAAAGCTGCTAAAATTTTATTAACGTTAAATAAAATTTGTCTTTCAGCGGCAAAACACGTACCCGTAATAGCAGTGGCATCAGCTTTTGACGTGTGCAGTGCATAGTTGAGTGCACACAGAAATGGAAGGAACATCCATTCAAAAGGAATGCCGTTAAAATGTGCAAAAAGGATATGAGCATTTTACGTTTCCATGATAAATTGTTCAGATATTTTTCATGCGATATTAGGTACTAGGTGTCAATTGAGTTTTCGTCTTCTCATATTTTCTACAACTTCCTGTATCAAAGTTTAGCTTTTATTGTAAAGCATCAATACGTTTTTTATTGCTGATCATATTCCATAGAAAGAGATAGTTTGCTGCCATTCTTATATCAATTCTAAGGAACGGCAGACCTGCACAACGGGGAGATAACAAATGGACACAAAATCACGTTCCTTCCTTACATATATTGCAATCCAGCATTCTTTGTTGTCCTTTAAAATAAGCTTCCTAGGCTGATGTTGCTTAGATCGATTCAACGTTATGAATAACAATCAGATAGGCGTTGAATTTATGAAACGACATAAACTAATCCTACCAGGAACACAGCGGATCCCAATTGATGCTGCTTTGTGCCGTTCGCATTCTGGTAAAGTGGAAGTAAATAATGAGATTTTATCATTTCATCGACTTTCAGAGCAATAATGTCCGATTTTCCAATCGATTAGTGGATAAAGGGATAATGTGTATCCGAAAATGGGGATTACTTTTATTTGGTAAATCGCCAGTCAACCTTCGGTTTCAAAATGGACCGTAGTCACTAGGGCTGTTGGTTGTGTGTATAATAAAATAAAATTTAATTTTTAATGCACCAGCTCCTAACACTGTAGTTCGACCTAAATTATTTGCAATAAATTACTATGAGCGGACACAGTAATGGGGGGTTTTGTGGGAAAAATCAAAGCAACCACAACACTGTGTTATCCAGCGGTAGTTGCGCAAAGCATAATGGTGCAGAACGTTTCGATAATATCTCACTCGAAGTTATTCACTTTATTGCATTTTTACAGTCTTACCGACCCCAAGAATATGGAAGTCAGTCTGGAAAGTGTTTGTTCATCTCAGTGAAATGATTATAGCCAGTTGCTTTTCATTGAAGTTTATTTATTACTAAGCGGTTGTGTATCGAGGGAGTGCTTCTATGTGTTGCGAGAACTGCGAATGCCAATATGTTTCATAGTGATAGGTAGATATCTGTCGATATTGATTCAGCTTAAAGGATTGAATGAGAGTTTAGGATGTCTGGGGTGGTTGGATGTTGTACAATGGGATTTTCACTGAGCGGCATCAACTAGGCGATGACCAGTGGTGTAACCCTATTTCAATACATTGGTAATGGTCTTTCAACAGGTTTTGACTGGCTTAATCCGAAAGCTCGAGTGTTGACTAGAAAGAAACTCTGGCTTAGACGGCGAAGTCAATACAATATGAGCACCTAAGAAAGAGTAAACAGGATGGATGTATTTTGTTCTAACCTGTATCATACGATCCTCCTCTCGGTTCGTTTTAAGAATAGCACAACACTCGCAATTAATTTTAAATTCAACAATTTTATTGACAGATTTTTTACTTTAAAAAAAATCCCCTTGTCATGTCTTGTGTTCGTCTATTTTATGTCGTTCTTAGATCTTATGTTTTGGTAGGGAATAAAGTAATTATTTGGCTTTCGATCCCAGGTTTAATCGTCGTCAACGTTCATTATGGCAGATATCTAACTCAGTTACATTTAACAGACTTTAACGTCCACGAAGATCACGGTATATAGTATAGAGAGGACACTCTACACCCCTGGTGGTATTCAATAGCTTGAGTCTGTCCAGATGTGGTAGTATAAGGCAGATCCAGAGATGGATAGGATCAGGTATGATGAATGACAAAATTGCGAAACATTTTATCGCTCTCATAAAAGGTTGCATGTACCATTCTTCGAAAGGTAAAATCGAAACATTAGCCTAAAGCCACTGAAGTCCCTATCGAGGTGATCTGGACGTAGCCTTCGAAGGCTACGGAGTATGTCCGGACTAAGTCGTTAAAGTTGTGTTAATTGGGTTAATTGATAAACACGGCCTTCACGACTAATTGATTTTGCATCAAGTTGTAATATGGTGGTAAGTTACATAGCAACTTGTCTTTAGACAATCGAACTGCCAGCCAAATCGACCATTGATAATGGCTGCGATGCAACAACATAATATCGCACAGATACACACTTTTCAAGGACACACTTTCAACTTAGATCACTTTCTTATTGTGACTAGATTTGACTGCCAATCAAGAACAAGTTGCACACTGTACAGACGAAGAAACTCAATTTTGACGATTGAGTGAGAAACTCTTCACTGGGGTTTCCCTATAACCGCAGTATCGCGATTTTATAAAAGAAGTAACCGAATTCACCGTACCCATTCAAGAGAAAAAGCCTATGGTATATGACAGAATATATAGAATACAAAGAACGCAGTTTACCAGCTCAACGAAATTAAAGAGTTTGACCATGAAAACAATAACCGTGAGATTTATGTAAAAGCTAAACAACTGGGAGTTAGAAATTAGCCAGAAACTCAGATTTTTCGAAACACCGAAGGAAATCTAGTCACCATCGCGCACGATAGAGTCCTTGTTAATGTATTTAAGCAGCGCTCCAAATGGGCATCATGTGAAGAAAGTGGTAGAGCGCGAACAGTCCGGCCACCGAGTATATAAGAAGTTGGCTTAGCACTAAACAAGTTTAAGGAAAATGGATGAAAGAATGCCCGATGAATGGACCATCCAATGTTTTGCCACACCTATAGAGAAAAATCTCTCCTACATTTAAGAGCCTGTCCTCATATACATTGTCATCGCCATTTGCCAGTGGGGCTTCCTGTGACTTCCTGTGTGCAAGGAGAGCGAAAACATAGAGAAAAGGAGAAAGCCGGCGAATTTGACTTACGTGGCTCTGCCCTACACTTATAAGCAATAAGGAAAACAGGCCGATACCAACTGTTACGGGGACAAATATTATAGAAAAACACGTCTAATTTTTTTCCACCTGGAGCTTAACCCTAGAATCGGCACCTGGGTCTTTGACTTTATTTATAAAAACCTGAAACTTCTTGACTTCTTTTAGCACTGTTTTGTCAAATCGAATAAGTTTATAGTAGAAACTTTTATTTTTTTAAATCAAAAAGCTGGTTAATAGCCTACTTAGTCTGGCTGGACTACGAATCTTGCGTTCGTCTAATATTTTGTTCCGTAGGTTTTGATATAGACCTCGAAAAAGCCTTTGATTCAGTCTGGCACAACGGCTTGCTCTATAAGCTAATTAGGCTTAATTCCCCAAGGTGCTTAATTTTCATAATTCTAAGCTTCCTTAGAGATAGATTTAGCTCTGTTATCATTGGCTCTGAGTACTCCAACAGTTTTCCAATTCTGTCAGGTGTGGCGCAAGGGTCAATTCTAGGACCGCTCCTGTTTAATATCTACATACATGGTTTTCCCTTCCGATATGCAATACAAGATGATCCTAGTGTTATCCTATACGCCGATGACTCTATTATATTAGCAAGTGACGCAAGACCACAGGTTGCACTAAATAAAATTAAAGAAAATCTACCAACTCTTTTGAGCTATTTCAAAACGTGGAAATTAAAAATAAACATTGAAAAGTGTGGCCTAACATGTTTCAGAAATGCAAGCGGGAAAGGCCATTACAGGATAGTAAGTCTCTGAAACTTCAAAAAAACGGCAGTGACATTCCCCTTAGAGATGATGTCAAATATCTCGGTATAACCATCAATAAAAGACTTAGCCCCAATAAACATGACCGAGAAACGTTGAAAAAAGCGAAAATGGTCACAGCTATTCTTAAGCCAATGCTTAATTCCACACAAGTGTCGCAAAATACTAAGATTGTAATGTATAAGACTTTGGTGGGACCAATATTACCCTATGGATTTTGCACCTGGTTCACAATTTTACCCACTGTAGCCGAAGAGCTTCAGATTTTTGAAAGGAGAATCTTAAGATTCTGCTGCGGTAAATTTAGGAGACCGGATAAAAAGTGGTTTTCCAATAAAACGCTTTATGCCGAAAACAAAATTATATCTTTAATGGCATACCAAACCGAGATTCTTTTTAAAAAAAACTCGAGCGTGTACGTGAACATCCTAACCCGCTTGTAAGAACTTTTATGGACTCAAATATCAACCATAGTATAGAGGAGCATTATTACCTTTTACCATTCAACCTTTTGAATCCGATGTCTTTACCCATGTTTAGACCAAACCAAAATCGAAACTTTTCCGTTCCTTTTTACGAAAAAGCATCCCCGGCCAATTTGCGGCAATAACTTTTTCTGTTTTCCGGTTTTTGTTTTTCTGACCACTACAGCTTTTACTCTGCTTTTGTCCATATTGTGCCTATAATATGGTATTCTTTAAGCGGATTACAAGCTGAAGTGAATTATTATAGGTATATATACATATATTTGCAATTGTGAATATTTTCTATAGTATGTTAGGAACTTTCGAATTATTGTATCTTAAAAAGTACTCAAAAAATACTTTTTCTCTTCTTATTATCCAGTCATATTTTAGTTTTAAGTGCTCTATGAAGCAGCGTTGAAGTTACGCCGGGAGCAAGCATATGTAGAACATTAAATTTACTTTTTCATACTCTAAAACAGATTAAGTTGTTAAAAATTCAACTTTTATATTATATTCCTTTAGCCAGACATTATCTTAGTCATAGCTTCTTTATTAGAAAACATTATTTATTTTACACAAAAATGTATTGATTTAAGAAATAAGCCTCAATAAAAACTAATTGTAAATTGTAAAATTGTCTAATATTTAGTTCCCCATATTTTCTATAATTTTCGTGAATATTTCAACAGGCGTATAGTTTGTAAAGCTAGCTAGCCAATAGAAGTTTTTACAGGTCTAATTACGGACATAACCGGAGAGATTTCAAATAACACGCAATGTGTGTGATTCAAATAATTTCCCCATAAGCCGACTACCTAATAACTGAACGCGAACATTAAATTTCATAGCCGCAGAAAGTTTTTCGCACTCTTCAATAACTGAAGCACGGTTTTGTGTTGTTTTGTTTTATATTTTGCTCTCCTTAAAGAAATTAGAACCTTTTAATTTTTAGCTGAGAAGCTTAAATTTGTAACATATACTTCCTAGAGTCCCGAAATGTGTAAAATTTTTTTTTTACCCTTTTGATAAGTTTGCCGTACAACGTTTTATTTGCCCACACCCACTTGTTGAGGGCATTTTTTTTATAATACTGACTGAGGGGAATACTGTTCGACCTGAATGGACTATAGCCAACAAAATTAAGAACTTTTTTAAATGTCATTAAAACTCTACTGCAAGAATTATGAAAGAATTAACATAAAAACTTTTTAAACATATTTTTACGTTAATATGTTGAATTTTACTTATTTTTGTTTTTATCCTTCATGGGAGAAGGTCATGCAGTTTCGTTTATCATTAAAGCACAAAAATATTTGACATATTTTCAACTTCGTAATATGAGTATATAAAATACAAGCTTGACATTGTGGCCATTTTTTTTTTTTTGACTGACTTTTTTTCTCTGATTTCTAGATGGGTACAATGCATTCATTAGTTGTAAAATTTGTAAGACATGCTAATTTCATTGCTACTACATCCTTACCGAATTTGCATAGATATTCGGCCACTTGTTCGGTTGATTATTCGAGATATTGCAAAAATTCACTACACACATGTCAACCATATGAATAATTTGTTTCTTGTACCATTTTTTTTGTTTTATAATGCACGCGCACTAAAGGGATTTTGGATACCCTTATAATGAAGTAACACAGTGCGGGCATTAGGGAAGTGAAGGATTAGAAAAAAGAAGATACTGATGCACGTTGGTTTTAAATGTCTGTAAACTAAAGGGTGATTTTTTAGCTGGTTTGGTTTTGGCAACACTGGTTTTGACAGCTGACGTGTGTTTAGTACCTTGTGTCACTGTCAAACAGCTTCAGTTTGGTTTGCAATTTAACCATGGATCGTCTTACAAGTGAACAACGCTTGCAAATTATTGAATTTTACTATCAAAATTCGTGCTCGGTTCGAAATGTTCATCGCGCGCTGCTTCCATTTTATGATCGGCACTCTCGACCTTCTGAGCAGTCTATTCGGAAGATTGTGACCAAATTTCGCACCAAAATTTACTTTGTTGGACATTAAACCACCAACACGTTTACGTACTGTGCGTATTGAAGAAAATATTGCGGCCGTATCAGCTAGTGTGACAGAAGACCGCGAAATGTCGATTCGGCGCCGTTCCCAGCAGTTAGGCCTTTGTTACAGCACTACGTGGGAAATTTTGCGGAAGGATTTGGGCGTAAAGCCTTTTAAGATACAGCTGGTGCAAGAACTAAAGCCAGCCGACCTACAACAACGCCGAATTTTTGGTGAATGGGTTCTTGGAAAGCTGGCCGAGGATCCGCTTTTTTATCGAAAAATTGTGTTCAGCGATGAGGCTCATTTTTGGTTGAATGGTACGTAAATAAGCAAAATTGCCGCATTTGGAGTGAAGATCAGCCAGAAGCATTGCAACAGCTACCAATGCATCCCGAAAAAGCCACTGTTTGGTGCGGTTTATGGGCCGGCGGCATTATTGGGCCATATTTCTTCAAAGATGATGCGAATCGCAGCGTTACTGTCAATGGTGAACGCTACCGAGCGATGATAACAAACTTTTTTTTGCCCGAAATGGAAGTTCTTGACTTGCATGATATGTGGTTTCAACAAGACGGTGCCACATGCCACACAGCACGCGAAACAATGGCGCAATTGCGAGGCGAGTTTGGTGAACATTTAATTTCACGTTTCGGGCCGGTCAATTGGCCGCCTAGATCGTGCGATTTGACACCATTAGATTATTTTTTGTGGGGGTATGCCAAGGCTAATGTGTATAGGGACAAGCCCGCTTCGATTGACGCACTGGAAGCCAACATCCATGCATTCATTCGTGAGATACCGGCCGATATGTGTGAAAGAGTAGGCCAAAATTGGACTCAGCGGATGGGCTACCTGAGACGCAGCCGCGGTCAACATTTGCATGAAATTATCTTTAAACATTAAATTGCAAGGTTCAAACTATCGATTCAAATAAATATTTCATTCATTTTTTCGAATTTTTTGTGTTTTTTTTTAAAAAGAGTTCTAAACCTCTTAAAAAATCACCCTTTATAATGTGCGGGAAAAACAGAGCGGGGTAGAGCATTCCACATTCGTATTGTACGGTTAAGAAACGAATCCTTGTATTTCACTGTTCGTCCGAATACAGGCTTGAGGGTAAACTAATGTGCATTTCTAGCATGGCGAGTATTGCGGTTGAATTGCTGTAGGGGCGGAATGCAACTGGCTATTTAATTTGAGCACTTGTGGTGGAAGTACCGATAAAACAATGACAGACAGGAGACATCACGACGATGACTAAGAGAGTCAATTGATTTCGTGATGCCTCGATCGCCAATAAATTTTACCCCACGTTTTTGAATCCTGTCAAGTAGCTCCAAATATTTCACTGGTGCACCAGATAATAATTTCATTGATTGCAAATTAATTCTATAAACACCGAGCATTCCAAGCATAATCCCAAAAAAAACTTCGATAGTGTATACATAATGCATATACATATAACACAAGAGACCATATATAGTCTCACAAAAAAAGCCGTAAAAATGGCTTCATATTATCACAAATACCCAATCAATGCTCCCAAAACTAAAAAAGAATAAAAAAACATCAGACTAAATTTTTTAATTCGATGAACAATACCTTTTTGTAAAAAAAAAAAATTATTTAAAAAAATAACTTCCCCACACTGAGTTGAACTTCACACCGCCACTTGGAACAATAATGTTATTAGTGAATTTGTGCTTTTTCAATGATAATAAAAACCGGTTTGGTATCATGCGAAAGACAAAATTATATTGTATATTTCATTTTGTTGTCCATCGTGCAATATACTGGATATAAACCATGTTAAATTTGGCGAACCATATATGGGATTGTATGCGGTAAACGTTTAATTTAGTTCATTTTCTAATAAGCAGACACCTCTCATAAACGGAGAAATTTCTCGGTATCATCCGTGTTCGCGGATCACATCTCGCACAAAAAAATATTGTGCTTGGCTGGACCAACTGGTACAACTTACTGCTACCAAAGTTGTAGCTCATTCTAGGATTAAGCTAAATATCGCTCACCAGCAAAGCGTTCGATACCACAGGTGGGTTTTAAATTTATTCCCATTTTCCCTTCTCTTCTTACAGATCCTGTTTCAAAAAGGCGGCTAATTGCATTATGAATCCAGCAATATCACAATTTATGTACCGTCCTGTTCAAACATAAGCGTTTGCTCAATAATATTTAATTTCATATCTTTTAAACACAAATGTTGGCCTTACACTGTTCCAAAAGCCTCTCGCAAAGAAACGAGTAACATTTAAAACACGCCACCGGACAATAAATTCAAAACAATTAATATTATTCAAGCAATTTGCCACTGTTTACCATTAGATTGCTGTTATAAAACACTGAATCGAATTTTTAGGGCTGTGGATGAAATCTGCTAATCTAATTTATATTTGAATGATTGGAACGTATTTGAGCAGTTTAACAATAATTTTTGAGGAACTACCACAGAAATTGATTTAAAAAAATTATTTGAAGGTCTATTGATTTTTGAATAGGATCATGCCAAGCAAAGGAAACATTAACCTCCTCACCCTAAATTTGGTAATTTTCTTAACCAAGATGTGAGTACTTCGAAATGCTATAGGCAAATGTCTCAACACCTTCCCCCGAATTGAGTCATGAAATGAAACCTACTCCATCCATCCTCACATCCATGGGGTTAAGCAGGCTAACACGAACACCATCAATTGTCAAGGTCACACATTTAGGACCAGAGTAGGTAGGTAAACAAAGCCCGTTAAGGCAAACAAATTATTTCTTCCAGTCAAAAGCTTACATCTAATAATCCCCAAAGCCAACACCCATATTATTCGCCTGAAAATTCCCATAATTCTGGAAATGTTAATCCATAGCAAATAGATATACATCTTTTGTTTGTCGCTATATGCAGATGTAGTGTAGGTATCAGATATGTTATCTTGATTTCTTTCAAATGTATCTATGTGTGAATGGTGGTAGAGGATTAAGGGCTCCTTTCCATGCTCAGATATAGGGAATTTCATCTCGGTTTCTTGTGTGACCTAAATAATCCACATTCTACATGCAGGCATGTACAAATCTATAGTTTTGATCTATGTAGCTGTACACTCATGTGAGGGTTTGTTGAAGCGTATAGGTATTAGGAATTTATCTGATGCGGTGGTGCTAGTGGCAAAAAAGAAATGAAAGATCGAGTTCAGAGTTGTGTAAAATTAGAGCCGATTAATTAGAGTTTGTGTAGATGATAATATCTAAGCCTATAGATAAGCTATATAGATGTATTGCGAACTGCTGGTTTGGTTCACTCAAGTGATGTCTTCTACGTTGAACTTATTTTGTTCAATCAAAAAATTATTCACATAAAATAACACTAACTGCTGGAAACAATCCTTTTGAAAGGAGGTAGATCTTTATACCCATATCCCATACCGCGGTGGGTCTACTGCAATGTCCTCGTTTTTATTTCGCCCTTGATGCTGGATTTGTGAATAAATTCGGCTAATTCGTTGGGGAAAGAGGCAATTATATCATATACCTCAAGATTATGTCTACCTAAAACCCGTAGACGTGTGTTTGGTAAGCAGTCACAGTGGCAAGTCTTTGTGGTCTGCTTTTTCTTCGATGTCGTGGCACATTCGACAAGTATTGTCTTGAGTGTTTCCCATAGCCATGAGGTATTTTTTAACTCTGCAGTAGTTTCCCGCCAACAAATCGTTAACTGTGTGCAGTTTCGTCTGTTAAAGGAGTTGCTTAGTTCTTGTTAAAGGAGGAAATGGTAGGAATTGTTGTGCTTCTCTGTTACCTTCGGTTTCCTTCCCGCAATAAAGAGATTTAGTTCTTAACCAGTTTTTATGCCTCATTTTATGGAACTAATTGGCACCTCATAGAATGGTCTTGACATAATAAATGGTGCCGCAAATTCTTTCCTGACCAGCTCATCAGCACTGTGTCCTTGCAGCCAGATTAATTGGACTCTCTCGGTGTTGGCTAGTGTTGGGAGTAGTTTAAAGCAGTCTCATACCAATTTTGAAGTGATTTCAAAGGTGTTAATAGCAAGAAGTGCCGCTTAACTGTCAGATAAAATATAAATTGTCAATGACGTTCCTCTTTGGGTTCTCTCTAATGCAGAGCTCTATTGCATGTATTTTGGCTTGAAATGCAGAGTTGCTCCATGCTTGCAAGTAAGGAACATTTTGTGGTCTCTCTTTATACTCCAGATCCAACTCCTTCATCTGTTTTGGAACGTTCCATTTACCGGAAAACTGTGTGTTTATTCTGTTCCCAGTTGGGTCGTTTTGGGAATGTAACGACATTCTATTTGTGGTTGAAGTTGTTTCGTCTTAGGCAGTTGTCTGTCAGTTTGGTGCCTAACAGATCATCTCTACTGAGCTCCTGTGCAAGGTCTTCTGCCTTGCCTTCATCCATTGAGATAGGATGAGCATTTCGGCGTTTACCATAGCTTTTTTCTCAATTTAGAGGTAAGGGCGAGGAAGGAAGGTTCGGTAGGACTTCTAGCGCTATGGTATGTGCTGTTCCCATTGCTCCTAACGTACACACAAGCTAGTCTTTGCAGTTGGTTGAGCCTGGCCTCTGTGAACCTTTGTTTGATTTTTTTTGCCACCAGAAAGGTGCTTCATATGTACAATAGGTCTAGCGATTGCTGTAATTTTGGGATTTATAAGTCGATTTTTCTCTAACAGAGTTCTGCTTGTCCAAAGGTAGATTCTAGCTCCAGATCAGTTTTTGGTCAAGAATTTGTTCTAAAAATTTAATTTCACTGGAGAACGCTATAGTTTCGATGAAAGCTACTTTGGTTTTCTTTTTGGGGCTAAATTTAAGTTCTGCATTTTTATTTCATCAATTGACCGCCAATATGATGCGTCTTGATACTACTCGATTATTTTCTCTGAGGCTACGTAAAGTTTTAAGTCTACGCCAAAAAGCCAACTGCTTTGGAATAGCTGGAGGCCAACATTCGATACATTATTGTTGGAATAACGCCGAACATATTAGAGCGAGTCATCAAAAATTGAACCAACCGCTTGAACCACTGCCAGTGAATGACGGGCTAATCCATACATAATGGCATGAATGTAGAAATGTTTATTTTTTAATGTAATTTTTATACAAATGAGTTCAATATTAATGTCGAATGGAAAGTCGATCTTACATGACTCAACATTAGGACGAACAGCAATCAATACACCTCCCATCATCGCATTAAGATAATTTTTATGACGATCATTTCTATAAACTAAAAACTCAGGATTAAAGAGTTCCATGTCTTAAATACGCACTAAGGCATGTTTCATTTAAGGAGAAGATGTTATGTGCAAGAACTTGGGAGTTTAAGTAAAGTTCGATGGTTTTTGAACGGACTCCCTCCTACATTTTGATAGTGCAGGGACAGCGTTTCCATTGTTTTTTTTTAAGCAGAAGGATGGTCTAAATTGCGTTTTACGGATTAACGGGCGTGAATTCTTTAACTAGGCGGTTTTGGGGCCATGGTTAGGTTAGGTTAGGTTGAAGTGGCAGTCGGATAGAAGTCCGACTCACTTAGACCTATATAAGGTCCATTGTGATACCACGTGGATCTGAAGTTCCTGCCTACACGTTGAACCATTTTGAGGTGCTAATAAAGCGTGAGAGACATTTTGGGTCGGTTGAGTTTAGATCATTAAGATCATTATGGAAGAAGGCCCCCATATGGAGGTTACGCTTTCGAGAGAGAGCAGGGCATGCGTAGAGAAGGTGTAGAGTAGTCTCCTCCTCCTCCTCATCCAAACAGCTCCAAACAGTTTTGGGGCCATACATTGCTATTAAAAATTAATCCAAAGTTGGGAGAAGACGTAATAATTTTAAAAGAGGCAACACATCCGTCAGGTTTTATAATTTTCGTGCATTTTATTGAATCCTCATTTGGAACAACTTTACTCGAAACCAAGTGATGCAGGACATCCGTTTTAAGTCAGAGTTAGCTGCTACGGCACGAAACTCATTTTGTATAGGTTCAACAATATCCTTGGGAACAGGTATTAGGAAGACTCCTAAGGTGTAATCGTTTGACTTTTGAATTGGGTGCGGAGGCGGGTATTTCACGTTTTTTTTTTTCCAGAAACTTATGACGATGAAGAAGAAGTAGAAGGGCCCGAAATTTGTAAGCATACGATGAGGATCTCAATCGCCGCATTGTAAAATATTCCTCAGGTAAAGTTTTCAAATGTCCAAAGTAAGTAGTAGTTGAAGCATCAATCAACACGGAAGGATTGGCGACTGCTAAATTACAGTTTTCGAAAACCCCTTTCATAATTTTTAGATGTCAGTTTTAAAGCCTGACATTTTAAAAGCTGAGAAGGATAAAGGCAATTTTCGACAAGGAAAGCAATGCCATAATGCAGGCTCAGAAGAATTTATTTTATCTAGTAATGCATTGGTCGATCCAACATATTTGACATGAAATGTCATGCCGCATAGCCCATGGCCGGCAAAAAGGGGACTGAAATGGAACTGAAAGGACGCATTAACCAATTGTTCCAAAGCGTGTGGAATTGCGTACCAAAATAAAAGAGATAATTCAGCAATTTTTTTAGTTAAAATTTATTACAACTACGGTCAATGACAGAGATGAAAAATAAAGCAAAAAGAAAAACAAAACCACCAACAAACATAAATGCACAAATTTAAAGTACAAAAACTAATTTACTTAAATAATTAGTATCTTATCTAAGCAAAAAGTAAGAGACCAATCATTAGTCCACTAATAGCAATAGACCAAGAAATTATTAACCACGATTAATAAACATAAACACACATAAACAACGTCTAATAGAAGTTAGTACACTGGAGAAGGACATAATATTCCTGAAGGAGAAAATAATTAAATCAAGGAAGTCTTCAATCTTAAGACTTAACGAAGGTCTGCCTGCGACCCACGTCAAAATCCACATAAATCCACAAATCTTTCGCGAGCTCTTTCCTATTTAATCAATCAAATTCAATTAGCGCTTTTGGTTCATCATCCTTTTGTTCATCTATAAATAAAATGAATTCCTATGACGAATGATGAATTTTAAATGAACTCGTTAAATCAAACAAAATAAGCAAAATTTTCTTTATTCCCAGTCATTAATCGCTGTAATAAAAAAAAATATATAGCAATATATTTCTTTATTTGGTTTTCCTATCCATCAACGCTATCTTGTTAGACTTGAAGAATAATATAAAATAAAACACCCCTCCCTGTTTAAAGATAGAAATGAGCCCCTCAATTGGGGGACGGGACATAAAGTGAATTAAATTGTTTACCATAAATTATTTTGACATAAAAGAGCAACGATTTTTAACAGTCAATCGCAATGGACATTTGACATTGCAAATAAAAGTGAGGGTAATTGCGTTAAAATTAAAAGAAAAGGAGCATTAAAAAACACCCTCTTCGTCAATGGTCGAGAGATGTTTATCAAAAGCAGAATTAGTTCCCTTACATGGAATTACTGAAATTATTTCTCCTAGGAGGTATCATCGTAAAATATGCTGAATGACAACTACGTCAAGAAATGTATACCAAGAAATTGCATCTGGTGTTGGGTGGTTTTGAAAAGTTTTCTTAAGAAAATGGTGGTAATAAATACAAGTCTCTGATACAAATATAATGATGATCATGGAAAAGACAAGAGTACGATGCCTTCCGGAGTTACCTAAGAATTAGCAATCAAAATCGGTGTGCCACAGGGAAACGCCATAAGTCCTTTGCTCTTTATTTCTGTCCTCGGTAATCAACTTGAGGGGAAAGTTACGGACCCAAGAAAACATCAAATAACACTTTGCTGGCCATGGAGGCATCATAAGCGTGTATCAAACTACCCTGAAGGAGAATGGATATCACATCTGCTCAAAAAGGATCAAGTATGTGTGGTCGAATTCTCTAATCCAATCCGAAATATTCAAGACATTTATTTAACTGAAAAAAGTAATTCTCAATTGGGAAAAGCTAAAAAAATAGATGAGGTGGATGGAGGGCAAGAAAACTCTGCCATCTTCTGCGGCTGAAAAATACCCTCTAAACTATATACCGCAGTGTGTAGAAGGATCATAGGAATCCATCACGAATGGCTCAGTTTAGTTGGTATTGTCATGTTCAAGGAAGGGACCCTTCGATCCGCATCCGCAAAAGAGCGAAAGCGAGTCAACCCTAAAACAACGAATGCAACGACGTTAGCATATGATGGAGAATGCAAAAAAAAAACTTTTTTAAACGAGGTGCAATTCTGCTGCTAGGCTCTCAAAAGAAAATATATTTATTCCTATTGACACATTACTTGACGCTCGCATAGTTATGATTGCATTTAGGAGCTTCTTTAAGTCTTACTATTTCTAGTTTAGAAAGAGAAATGTAGAAAAACTGAGGAGCTTCTCGTAGGTAGGTTTTTGAAATACCATTGAGAGTTCCGGAGGGAGAGCTAAAGTTTGCCATCGCCTCCTATCTCTAGGGAATCTATAATTAAAGTGCGGGCAACTGTAACTCTCGTTGTAAAGTAAATAAATACAAAAATTTTAGGCGTAAAAAGCCTATACAGGACCTAAAGCCTAGCTCCAGCAACCAGTGTGTGTGCGAAGATGTACTTTTTGACACGAATGGAAGGGACCTACAGTTTAATGGTGATTCGGAACGGTGTATCTATGACAGACTTTCACAAGAGATGGGTGAGCATTGACATATGTAGGTTCGCGAATAAAAAGTTACGGTTTTATGGTCCCGGTACTCTCGTTGTATTAACAATAAACAATGACATTTGTTGGTCGTCTTTTTCCTTTGGCTTTGGATTAAAAAAGAGCAGAGACATAGATGCCTTATATAAAGTCTTTGAAACAGAGCAGTGGTTGCTGGCGGATATAATTGTATGGGAAGAGTTCCTCGAATTGGAATTGGATTGTTCAACTAATCTTGACATTGCATTAGTTCTCTGATGCAATACGCAAAAAGCTACTATCCATGCATACAAAAAAGTATAAGACTAAGGTATAAGAGGCAATGCAAGAGCGTAGGGTAGGGTTATCTGAATTTTTGCCATAGTGTCGTTGTCCATCATGAATTTAATATCCTTAATCAAATACAATCCAACAAAACCTCCATTGAACAGGGTCTTTCATTTTGTAGTTTCAAGTTGCTAAGGCTGGGATTTGACACCTGTAAAAATCAGCTGTCATTTGAAGTGTCATGATATGTGTTGTATGTTCCCCATTTACGAAAATGAATTGCTGAACAATCGAACAACGCGTTGAATTTATCAAAATTGACTACAAAAGTGGTGACTCAAACTTAGCGATGATTATGATCGTCAAAATCGACCGACTATGCAAGCAATCTGTAAAATTGTAAAGAAATTTAAAGAGAATGTGGAAATGTTACTGATGTCGTCAGGCCTGTGCATCGTCGTTATACCCATTTAGTCGGGTGTTACTGATATTCCGAATTGAAATTGAACATGTCGTACACCTCACTATGGCATATTTTGCATTTGGATTTGAATCTCCATCCTTATAAAGTTAAAATTACGCAACAATTAAAAAACTCAAAACGCCGCAGATACACTTCTTCGGTGTTGGAACAACAGAAAATAAACACCGATTTTTCGAACAACATTTGCTTCAGCGATGAGGCACATTTTGCACTGGGTGGGTATGTCAACAGACAAAGTGACAGTTTCGTGTGCTCTATTGCCGAAAGGTGTTATTGGTCCGTATTTCTTCAAAGATGGCAATGGCGCGATATGGTTGAATGATAACCCATTTTTCTTTGGCCCCCGATTGAAGATCATGACTTGGACGATATATGGTTCCAACAAGACGAGGCAATAAGCTACACAACACGACTAATTATGGCTTTATTGTGTGAGAAGTTTACCGGTCGCGAAATTTCATTTTTTGGCGAAGTCAATTGCCCACCAAAATCATACTAACGGGTGATCCAAGTAGAGATACTTTTTTCAATAGCCTTTTTTGACAGATCACGTGTGAGTCGTGTCATGCTGTCATGTTATTTTTGTTTAGTATTGTTTGGCATTTCATAATGGAAAGACTTACGCGTGAACAACGTTTACAAATTGTTCAACTTTATTATGAAAATTCACGTTCTGTGAGGAATGTGTTTCGTGCACTTCGCTCAACTTATGGTCAACATAATCGGCCTACTGAGTGTACTATTCGCAACACCATCACCCATTTTGAGACACAGCATTCATTATTGGATAATATTCGACCGAATAAACCACGTCCAGCACGCTACGCAGACCGTAGAGAGTCGATTCGGCGCCGTTCGCAGCAACTCGGACTGACGTATGGAACGACTTGGCGCATTTTACGTCAAGATCTTAAATTGAAAGCGTACAAAATACAGCTTGTGCAACAACTGAAGCCGCTCGACCTTCCCAAGCGACATCGCTTCGCTCTATGGGCTCTTGAAAAGTTCCAAGAAGATCCGACGTTTTCGAGGCAAATTTTGTTTAGCGATGAGGCCCATTTCTGGCTCAATGGGTATGTAAACAAACAAAATTGCCGCATTTGGGACGAAGAGCACCCTGAAGGTATTGAAGAACTGCCACTTCAATGCCGGTGGAATCATCGGTCCATATTTCTTTAAAAATTATGCCGGTGCGAACGTAACCGTCAATGGCGACCATTATCGTGCCATAATAACCGACTATTTGATGCCTGAAATTGAAGCTCGTGATCTCGGCGACATTTGGTTTCAGCAAGACGTTTGGCATCAATCAATGGACTTATTGAGAGAACATTTCGGTGAGCACATAATTTCACGTTTTGGGCCGGTCGATTGGTCACCAAGATCGTGTGATATCACACCGTTAGACTTTTTCCTGTGGGAATATGTAAAGTCAAAAGCTTATGCCGACAAACCCGCTTCGATTCAGGCCTTGGAGGAAAATATCACACCGTGTCATTCGCCAGTTACCAGTCGAAATGCTCGAACGAGTGATCGAAAATTGGACTCAACGGATGGACCATCTGCGACGTAGCAACGGCCAACATTTGATAGACATAATCTTCAAAAAATAAATGCCAAAGAATGTTCTTTCAAATGATAATGAACATTCTCCATTAAATTTGTATTTTCTGTGTTTTTTTCTTTAAAAAAGTAGGGAACCTCGAAATGGATCACCCTTTATTTAGTTAGATTTTTTTGTGGGACTACGCAAAAGACCGTATTTACGCAAATAATCCCCGAACTCTAGACGCATTAAAAACCAATATAATTGAAGTTATGGCCGTGATACCGCTCGAAATGTGCGAAAAAGTGGTTAAAAACAACCTTACAAGAATCGCATGCATTTTCATCAGAAATGTATCGCCGTGCGACGTATTTTATTTAGCTTTATTTTCGAAACCGAAAAATTAATGACCCTTGTTGTTGTTTCGATGAAAATAATATCAACATTGCAGCTCACTTTTTATTTAAATAAAAACATGTATGTATCTACACATCTACTCAATAAACAATACCATAAAAAGATATATAATTTTATAACCATCTCATTTAAGGACATAATTTACAACTACTTGTTTAACACATTTAATTTTATATTGGCCATAAATGTGCGGTATTAAGCTTTATTATGAACATATCTTCAGGCAATGTTGTTGTTGGTCTTTTTTTTTTGTAACATAAACAGCGATGGATGAAGTAATAAATACGATGGTGGTTTTTGTAATAAAATACGATAACAGCTTGGGGTATCTAATCGTCATGAAAGTTATCATTGTCTCTATCAATTCATGTATTAGTGGGCGCTATGTAAAGGTGCATGACCTGCTCTGCTGAAGTTGGATTAATCGCATGATGAGGAAGACAGTTGAGTCCTTTAACTTTCAGACTAAACTGCTTAATGTATTAAAACTAAGAAAAGCATACGCAAAAACTTTATGTTAATCGGTTTCAGAATATTTTATTTGTTTTATTTTTTAGACTAAAGCGTTTCTTGTGCAGTTCTTTGTGCAGTTTCTTTCTTTATCCTTATCAGGTTTACACTATAAGCCGACGATAAAAAAAACTGTAATGTCAGTATTAATGATTAGTTGATGTCTTGGGGACTAGGAAAATGTCAAATTTGATAGCAGCAACTTCGAGGTAGTTAAGGAGTTAATCTACCTCGGGGTAAACATCAACTCCACAAATGACATCATAGTGGAGATCCGTCGAAGAATTACTCTAGGAAACCGCTGCTACTTCGGTTTGGCAAAACAAATGGGTTCAAAACTGCTGACTCGAAGGACAAAGTGCATGCTCTACAGAATCCTTACCCTGCCAGTTCTGCTATACGGCGCCGAGTGCTGGACGATAAGCAGGAAAGAAGAGTTAATACTGGGATCCTTGGAAAGAAAAATCCTTCGACGAATTTTTGGTCCTGTGTGCAAGGAGGGCGAATGGAGCAGAAGATACAACCGCGAACTATAGTCCAAAAAGCCAAGAAACGTCGACTACATTGGCTTGGCAACATCGAGCGAATAGACAACAACGCTCCAGCCAAGAGGAGACAAGGAAGACCGAACCTCCGTTTTAAAGACCAAGCCATCGCGGATGCAAGAGCGCTTGGTCTGGACAAGTGGAAGCAGCGTGTCCGGGATCGCAGAGGATGGAATGCTGCCTTGTCTCAGGCAGGGACTCTTCATGGGTCGGGAGCCCGTTAAGAAAATAAGTGATGTCTTGGTGATACTTTCTTTACTTAACGAGCTCCCAACCCGTGGAGAGTCTCTGCCTGAGACACAGCAGCCTTCCATCCCCTTCCGTCTCGGGCATGCTACTTCCAGTTATCCAGACCAAGTACTCTAGTATCTGCGATGGCATGTTCTTTAAAACGGAGGGTCGGTCTTCTTTATCGTCTTGACCCTGCAGGCTGGGTTATCCAGCTCTAGTCGACGTGTGACATGATCCAAGCTCTCGATTCAACCGTGACTAGAACCAAGTCTATCGGGGACTGTAGGAGACATATTGACCAGGAATAGTCGCCATTTGGACTCACTCTCGTGGGGGTTCCGCGCCATAAGAACATAGAACATAATGAGAACACGTTGAGCTGGCCAGACATGATTTTCTCTGCTCTCCATGCATTTCTGGCGGAGGAAGTCCATTCTCCGGTTTCACTTCATTGGCTAAGTTAAGGTGGTTGAGCCTGATGAATTGCTTTATATAGACGATGGAAAGCTAAATTGTTCATTGGCCATACAATTTCGATTGGACATTGACCAATTTTGCGTTTTGCCGACGTTATCTAGGAAGATGTGGCCCCCTTACGAATACGGCCAACCTTGGAATCCCCCACAATGTCGCAGTTGCCTGAACGCCAACTAGAGCGAAACCGTGTTTCATCTTCTCGCGGAAATCTCAGCCATAGAGTTTTATAGCGGTTTTAAGCAATACCCCCAATTTACCTTCTTTTCTCACAGGACCCTAGCTTTTCACAGGAATTAATTAGCTTAAGCGCTAATTGCGCTTTAAACTTTCATGAAACAGCCATTTACCATTCTGGGGATCCGATATCAATCACTAAACAACTTACTTCCGTAAAGGCATTCCGTAAGAATGTCCTTCGTAAAAATTCAGGAATAAGATGAACCCAGACAAAGTACTGTTTCGTTCAATAATTCAACAATAATTTCTTTAATAATTTCTCACCTTAAGAAGTTAGAATCCTTTAATCATTTGTCCTCACTGAGTGGTCATAATTATTTATTCAGAAGCCGCCTTCGAGAATCTGCATATTGAATAAAAGTTCTAATTCTCTTTTCTTAGTCCTTTCCTCCTTTCTTAGTAGTTGAATAGGTCACACCAAAGAAGAATATTAAATTTAAAAACAAAACTTAACCTCTTCTTGATGTTTTAAATATGAAGTCTGATTTGAAAGTTACCTTTTCCTCGTCCATCTAAATACATATTGAATTTGTCTCTCGATGAAGACCTTCGATTTGAATTTTTACGTTAAACCTTAAAGGTTGTTGCAAAACTAAATAAAGAAAAACTTGGTTACAAAGTGACCCATATGATCTCATATGATAAGCAAACCACAAAGAAATACATACATAACAAGGGTTAAACGAATTTGTTGTCGACCGGGATAGACCCGAATAAATTCGAAAAGGTTAAACTTCTGTCTGTATCCTTCAGAGAAAAAAAATAAAAAAACGTTATCCCTTTATTCTCACTTTCTAGTGGCTCTTGAATCTCTAAAATTGTTCTCTTGTTTATAGATATGGCTATAGTAGTTGAGATGATGGCGCTAAACCACAAATAAAATTGGTTTTCAAATTCGGCAATAAAATGGAGAAATTCGATTGGAAAAATGTTTTCTTAGGAAATGGAAAAGATATTTTAAGAGCCTTTTAAAATCTTTACAAATGGGAATATTCAAAGCCTTTATGCTTTTATAGTGGATTCGACGAAGACACATCTTATACTCGATAGGAATAGTACTTCCGCTGATTGTTTTGGAGGAGAAGGAAATGTATTGGAATGTAAAGGACAGATAAAGTTAAAGTTGATTAGATTGAATAGAATTTATGACGATTCAGTTGAGATGGTGGTAAAACGATGTGCAGTGCGATTCCTTGGAGCACATTTTGAAGTCAAGAAAAACAGGAGTTTACAGAATTTCTATTACAGTTTGATGTGCAGTTTTAAACTACTTGAATTAAATATAATTGTGCTCAAATATCTTTTAGTAATTTTTCATTTGATTTGGACACAATTTCCAGATTTTCCCCTCTTTAAATAACGACTACTCGTCCAGTTCCGATGGGATTGCACCAATTGTTCGTAAAAATATGTAGTCAAGCCCTTGGGCCTCATTTAAAGAACTTGTTTGAATTATCCGTAAGTACAGACGAATTCGCGAATTTATGGAAACAGCTTATATCACACCTGCTGGTGGAAGGGGTGACATAACTAATTACTGACCAATCTCAAGACTTTCGTGTATTCCAAAGCTTTTTCAGCAAATTGTCTGCAAAAAAATAATACTTTTAGGTCGCAATGTAATCTGTAGTTGTGGGTTTAGATCAGAGCCATTTTTGGCCTGTTCATCGGCTATCTCGTTAACTACTACCCCAACGTATCCGGGAACTCAGCAGAAAAGAACTAGGCCCTGAGTGCTTTGAGTGCTGCATGACCGTAAACATAGATGGTTATTTCCATTTCTGGCAGTTCAATCAATAGGACAGTCAGTGCTGCTTTCATAATTGCAAAGATCTCCGGCTTGAAAGACACTACAGTGATCAGTCCATCGATAAGACTGCTTAATATCAAGTGCCTGTAATAGGACGCCAGATTCCGTACCTTTCTGTGTTCATGAGCTCTTCTGTCCTGCTATGCCACACTTAGGTCCTCGCGGACCCATTGCGGTGCCCTTTTGTGGAGGGGCTAGCCAATGGTGTTTGAGATGGTTAGGATTCGTGTCCCTTACCCGACGCCGTCCAGCCATCCTGATATCCTCAGAAATCTATTAAGATCAAAAAGTGAGACATCAGAAAGTTCATGCAAGTCATGGAAGTAGAAGCTTCCAAGTGTTCTCTTTCTAAAGTGACCGAGACTCGGACAGTGACAGAGGAAGTGAGGTGTGCCCTCGTGGACCTCTTCATCACCACATCTTCGACATTTAATTGCATTGCGTGATTTCTTATTAAGTTATGTCCCATTAGGGCCCCTACCACCTTAGACAGTGATGACCCGTCAAACTGTAGAAGTTTGTTGGTTCAGCCACTGTTGTATTCTGACTGGATACTTCACGGACAGTTAGTTCTTTCCTCCTATTGTTAGATTTCATACGAATATTGTTCTCATCTCCTTTCTTAAGAACGCAGAGTGGTTGCTTGATCGACTGAAGTACTCGATTATGGTCCACTGCAGATCCATGCATCACTAATTCGTCGTGGTATTGCCAACAATGACACCTTATGGGCTATTTCCGCGATCGCCAGAACCTATGCTTGGAAGACACTGCTGTTGTCAGGAAGCTCGACTGAACAGTGCCGCTTTACTTCTTCCGAGAATATTCCGGCACCGGTTCCATAGTCCATCTTACATCCCTCTGTGTAGATTGATAGCGATTTACTGTCCGTGGGCTTATACTTGTCCCAGTTATGTCTACTTGGGAAGGAGCAGGAAAATGGCATTTTAAAGTGTAGTTAGGAGACATATAATCAAATTGACGCTTTTACTTAAAGTCTGGGCATGACACAAACTACCAGGGTTCCAAGTCTTAGATTGGCTAATCCTTAAAGCAGTTTTGGTTGCAGATTCCTGAATGTATAGGTCCAGAGGTGTTAAAATAAGAATTGCTTCCAGTCCAGCTGGTGTAGTTCTCAACGCACTGGTTGTCCATATAGAACCAGTGCGTTTGTATTATTGTCATTGACTTAAGATTGGTCGCTTTGCTTGTCACCAAACTTTGCCGCCATATGTGAGTATTGGCCGCACTTTTGCCGTAGGATTATTTTGGGATTCGGCCCCCACCTCCTGACAAAGATGCGCTTACAAGCGTAGAAGGCTTTCTTTCTCGAAGTCATACTTGGGTTTCTCGTATTCAGTTGGTGATATGAGTTCATTCTTAGAGTGCATTTCCAGACCTTGTAGCGGTGTGGATTCAATTGAACATAACTGTTTCAGGCTCAGACATTCTTTGCACCTTATTCAGTATTTGGTATTAAACGCCTCCCACCAGACAATTAGGCAATTTGTTTTTGGGCCTTTTGTCACGGAACCGGAATAGTATTGCCTTACTCCACTCTCAACCAATTATGTTTAGCTACCAGCAAACAAAAGGTAAAGGCGCTTTTGGTAAGACATGGGGCTTGTCTCCGAAACGGGTCCTTTGGATCTTTTGCCAAACTCCAAACAACGGCATGTCTCGGCTGCACAGGGGCCTTCCCTAGCACCCCGGTCTCTGCTCTAGATGCTTTGATGAATCTTCCTCCCCTTGATTTATATATCATGGGGTGTACGCTAAAAACCATCTTTCGCTTAAAGAGAGGTGGTTTTTGGTACCATACGCACTGGAATTTTAAGGAACTTGCTCGAGAATTATCCTTTGACCCCTGTCTTATGGATATGCCGTCTGATGCATAGAAATCCATCTGCGAAAAAACTCCCACGTCAACTTTCCACAGGTAACGGAATGGCTTCGGTCAGACTTTGAACCATGGATTGAATGCCATCGAATTTTCACGGATGGCTCCAAAACCGAGCAGGGGTCTGGTGCTGGAGTCTTTGTGGAATGCGATGATATACGACTTTGCTACCCCTTGGGTAAACGTGCACCTGTTTTCCAAACCCTCTTACCTCTTACCTCGTCCAAGTTAGTGCTCGAACTCAAGCTTTCTCTGAATTTGGTCGGAAGACTGAACACAGTGAATCTTGTCTGGGTACCAGGTCACACTGGCATCCAGGGAAATGAGATCTCGGATGAGCTTGCTAGGCAAGGTTCAGTAGAAGTTTTCTCAGGACCCGAACCTGTGTTGGGTTTGCCTGTATCTTTAGTCATGTCTTCTATCGATTCTTGGGTTTCTCACGATTGCGGGGGATGTAGACAGCCTAAACTACTGCGCCTGGACATTTGCAAAAGGTCAGCATCTTTTCTTCTATCTCTGAGGAGAATCGACTGTAGGCTGCTTGTAGGCGTTCTTTCGGGCTTTAGCTTTTGCTAAACACTTAAATGTGTTTGGCTTAAGCGACACCACTACCTGTCCTGCTTGCGGTGAGGAGGATGACACAGCAGAACACTTTCTCTGCAGTTGTCCGGCCTATGCTCGCATCAGAGTGCCGAACATCTAAGCTCTTTATCACTGAAGCTCCTTCTCATCATTCTTCGAAAGACGGGAAAACTAAGTACATTAATGTAAGGTGTCTGAATGGTAGTACAATGGACCTGTAGTTGTGTCTGAGCGCTCCATCGGATAGTAGAAACCTCCGACAAAAAAAGCAAAAGGATTCGTTTGCAAAAGAGAGAGATGGTACTTCCTGCAATAGACAGCCGATGCAAAGGACCTTTGTCATTCAGATCAATAAATCACTTACAGGAAAGCTCAGGTTGATACTAATGCGACAGCAACCTTCTCCGCTCACGTGGTATAACAATAGTCTGGTTACACCACCTTTCGTAACCTAACAAAGGAAGTTGCAGACTGACAAAATGTTACGTATACGCCCCCGTAGCACCACCTTGTCGGATTATCACACAGCGAGTTGAAAACATTTCAAGAAAATGTAACCATTGACTCCTTATGCAATTGAAGCACACATTTATTCGCTGTGCCACACAAAAAAATAACTGAATGAATCCGAACCAACATATAGATACAAATATAGTTTCTGATTAATTCTATTAACAGCTTTCGCAGGCGAAAACTTTTAATCTAATTTCCCTGCTGATTCTCCCAAACATATTACTATTCCAAGCACATTAACCACAGCTTCCGCATGGAATATGCGAAAAACTTTATTTAGCTGCCGCGAACTACGAACAAAAAAAAACTTAACTCTAATAATTTCGAGGAACTCGTTTTCGAAAAATTAGTAAGTAAAAGACGTGTTTGTCTTAGTTAGTTGATTCTTTACATAACTGAAGAAGCTTTTCTTCTGTTTTTTTTTGTTTTTTAATTTCAATGAAATAACAAAACGCTTTTCATTTAACTATTATGCCCTTCCACGAACCGACATATCCTTTGGGGTTGAACGAAGAAAATTTAATTTAGTTTCTTCTCAGTTTCCACTTTGACTTCTTGATGTTTCCTTTTACCCAATATATTGTTGTCTGGTAATCTGCTTATGTCATCTCTGAGAACCATGAAATGGAAAGTGGGAGAGAGAGAGAAACTATTTGCTTATCTGCAAACTGTAAGATTTTATGATTATTGTTGCGAGGAAATTTTGTTTTCATTCTTTTATCCAACAGATGTAAGTTTATTGGAAATGTTATCGTTGTTGTTGTTGTTGTTGTTCGAATTGGATCACGCATGTTACATAAAATATTTACAACATCTTTTATTTAGGGGAGAATTTTGGACGTTGCGTTGTTTGAAAAGAACTTTTCCTTTTAGAAAATCTAATTTTAAACAACTGGAAGAGTTACTTTGAGTGAATATTTTAATTATCACTCGGCGGCCAAGGGCTAGATGCCAATGTCCAAGAAGTACATGAGTTTTGTAAAGGGTGATCCATTTCGAGGTTCCCTACTTTTTTAAAGAAAAAACCACAGAAATTTCAAATTTAATGGAGAATGTTTATTATCATTTGAAAGAACATTCTTTGGCATTCAGTTTTTGAAGATTATGTCTATCAAATGTTGGCCGTTGCTACGTCGCAGATGGTCCATCCGTTGAGTCCAATTTTCGATCACTGGCGAATGACACGCGTGATGTTTTCCTCCAAGGCCTGAATCGAAGCGGGTTTGTCGGCATAAGCTTTTGACTTTACATATCCCCACAGGAAAAAGTCTAACGGTGTGATATCACACGATCTTGGTGGCCAATCGACCGGCCCAAAACGTGAAATTATGTGCTCACCGAAATGTTCTCTCAATAAGTCCATTGATTGATGCGATGTGTGGGAAGTGGCGCCGTCTTGCTGAAACCAAATGTCGCCGAGATCACGAGCTTCAATTTCAGGCATCAAATAGTCGGTTATCATGGCACGATAACGGTCGCCATTGACGGTTACGTTCGCACCGGCATAATTTTTAAAGAAATATGGACCGATGATTCCACCGTCCCACAAACCACACCAAACCGTTGTTTTTTCTGGATGAAGTGGCAGTTCTTCAATCTCTTCAGGTTGCTCTTCGTCCCAAATGCGACAATTTTGTCTGTTTACATACCCATTGAGCCAGAAATGGGCCTCATCGCTAACAAAATTTGCCTCGAAAACGTCGGATCTTCTTGGAACTTTTCAAGAGCCCATAGAGCGAAGCGATGTCGCTTGGGAAGGTCGAGCGGCTTCAGTTGTTGCACAAGCTGTATTTTGTACGCTTTCAATTTAAGATCTTGACGTAAAATGCGCCAAGTCGTTCCATACATCAGTCCGAGTTGCTGCGAACGGCGCCGAATCGACTCTCTACGGTCTTCGTGTACACTCTCAGCTACGGCCGCTATATTTTCTTCACAGCGTGCTGGACGTGGTCTGTTCGGTCGAATATTATCCAATAATGAATGCTGGGTCTCAAAATGGGTGATGGTGTTGCGAATAGTACGCTCAGTAGGCCGATTATGTTGACCATAAGTTGAGCGAAGTGCACAGAACACATTCCTCACAGAACGTGAATTTTCATAATAAAGTTGAACAATTTGTAAACGTTGTTCACGCGTAAGTCTTTCCATTATGAAATGCCAAACAATACTAAACAAAAATAACATGACAGCATGACTCACACGTGATCTGTCAAAAAAGGCTATTGAAAAAAGTATCTCTACTTGGATCAATTCTGTACCGCATTACATTAAACATATTCAAAATACAAAGTATAAAAAAGCGATTAAAGGCTCATTTTTCAGTAAACATCTAACTATGTAAATACGAATATAAATTTAAAATTGCATTTTATAAGTCAAGAATATATTTTCGTTCATGAAATTAAATATTGATATTCTTTGTGCAGCTCTCTATTTTAATTATAGAGTTATGACTTCAATTTGACTTCAATAAACTACCCAAAAACGAATGGAAGCATCTCTTGAAACCACTTGTCTGAAATTTTGCCTATACTTGTTCTCATTATCAGTGAGAACTAGAGCTACCGCATAGTTTGTATGAAACGCTTAGAAACTATTATGGTACGCTTTTATTTGCTTCCACATTTCCATTGTTTTCTTTGAGAGAAGCTATCAACTCAATTTATCGAATTTGCTGTAGCGACCATAGTGGATAGGTCTTTTCAATTTCTATAGCCTTTCGGGTATGAAACGGAATAGAAACTTGTTAGTCATTGTTAGAATGAGGTGGGTATGGTTTTCTTTGGAGAATGATAGTAGATTTGTATTTGTTTTAATGCAGGAGATGAATTAAAATTCTCTGAAGTACTAAAGCACATATTTGTGGAGCACATTTCAGTTACGTGTTGCGTTATGTCATTTACGTAGGTCTACGAGTGACCTGGCATGTTAAACATTGACCCGAAATTTTTTTAAGGCTCTTAAAGTGAGCGAGTGCATCGCGATCTGCAAAAGAATGATATTTGGTAACGTCCTGATGCCTAGATTTATTTACTTTAGCCTTTATTTAAAATTTCTCTGATTTATATAAAATAAAAGTTATACATAGTTATGTTGGGTCTAACATCGTACAAGACGCAAGACGCAAGCAAATATTAAATGTCGCTATTTAAGGCAAGGTGTTAGCGACTATAATAATTTTTTTTTAAAATAAGGTAATTGTCCAGTGAACGTCTATTTGCAGTGAATGTATATTGACCCGGTGATATATTTTTGCCTCTGCGTTTCCCAGGGAACAGCCCACCTTCAAAGATATTAGAAGCTTTTAGCTACTTTGTTCCACTAATGTACTTTAATATTTTATTGACTGCATTCGTGTAAGTGCATTCAAGTAGCGTTATACGACTTACACATCTAATTCTCTATACGGAAATCTGATATCGTGAAATGAGTTGAGCTCTCAGCTGGAGTTGAGACTGCCTTACAGTACAGTTCCGCATAACTGAAATGGATTTCGAGAACCATTTAGCATACAATTCAGTTATTTCGAAGCTTTACACCACAGCGTCTTTCTTCTTTGTTGCAATTCAGCCATTATCCATGATCATCGGGAAAACCTCCATCTTATGTCGATGACCTTCCCATTCATCGGCCGTTCAACAAAGCCCCAAGTGTGATTTTTAACCTTAGAACCGTGTGTGGGGTGCTGGGCTTCATACCTTTACACTTTCGACATCTTTTATATCAATTCCCAAACCTTTAGAACTAGGTACATAAATGTACGCATTTAGTAAACATACTTTACAAACGCATATAAGATCCTATCCAACGTACTGTGTGAACGTCTCAAACCTTTCTGCAACACACTAATCGGCACGTACCAGTGTGGCTTCCGGCCCGGCAGATCATCTGTAGACCAAATCTTCACACTAAGGCAAATCCTGGAAAAGACCAACGAGTTTCAAGTCGAGACACACCATCTCTTCATAAAGCCGCATATGACAGCATTCATCGTCAGGAGCTTTTTGTGGCGATGGCCGAATTCGGGATCTCGTCAAAACTGATGCAGATGTGTCGCATGACACTAGATAACACGCGATGCAATGTGCAGTTTGGCAGCAGCTCATCTGAACTCTTTCAAACATGCACCGGATTTTGGCAAGGAGATGCGCTGTCGTGTGATATCTTCAATCTTGTTCTTGAGCAGATAGTGCGCAGGGCACATGTCACTGTTGATAGCAGCAGCTTCGAGGTAGTTAAGGAGTTCATCTACCTCGGGGTAAACATCAACATCTTAGTAGAGATCCGTCGAAGAATTACCCTAGGAAACCGCTGCTACTTCGGTTTGGCAAAACAAATGGGTACAAAACTCCTAACTTGAAGGACAAAGTGCATGCTCTACAGAACGCTTATCCTGCCAGTTCTGCTATACGGCGCCGAGTGCTGGACGATAAGCAGGAAAGGAGAGTTAATACTGGGATCCTTTGAAAGAAAAATCCTTCGACGGATATTTGGTCATGTGTGCGAGGAGAGCGAATGGAGGAGAAGATACAACCGCGAACTCTATGAGCTGTACCAAGATGTGGATGTAGTCCGAAAAGCTAAAACTTGTCGACTACATTGGCTCGGGCATATCGAGCGAATGGGCAACAACGCTCCAGCCAAGAGGATCTTCGAATCCCAGCCCCCAGGTTTAAGACGACAAGGAAGACCGAACCTCCGTTTTAAAGACCAAGCTATCGCGGATGCCAGAGCGCTTGGTCTGGACAACTGGAAGCAGCGTGCTCGGGATCGCAGAGGGTGGAAGGCAGCCTCATCTTAGGCAGGGACTCTTCACGGGTCGGGAGCCCGTTAAAAAAGTAAGTACTTTACAAACTGCTTGATGACTGTATCTTCCAAACAGGAACAGACCTTACCTGTTCAATAGGCTTAAGACCAAAATAATCGAAGAAAACAGGAACCTACTTCTATCTGACCTGCCCAGTTATCTTGATTTATCTGCGCAGAACTAAATATTCCACAAATATTGTTATTTTTTTTTTTGCATAAAGGTGCGATCAGACGGTCTTCCAAACTTGTCATCCGGATGAGATGCTGACGTCAGAAAACTTGTTTCTTACAGACTGGTAAACCACTTAAGGAGAAAATCTACGTCATAGTGACGTCAGGATGTCATCCGGATGAAAATTTTGGATGGAGTCAATGACAGCGAATGATGAGGGGAAAAAAAGGAAAGAAAACAATTTTCTTCTATCCAGCGCGAGATTTTATAACCCGATATATTTTTCAGATTTCAGGTTGCTTCGCTCTAACGCTGTGTCTCTCTTGATTGGGTGCATAAAGCTGGAGAATAGGCAGAGGCCTATTGGATATTTGATAAACATTGTTGAAAGGTAGAGTTTAACTCAGAAGGAATCGGGTTATATTACTTCAGTGTTGATATAATTAAAAGGTTTTGAAAGAATATATATCATTTTTAAATATAAATAAATTAGTACAAAGATGCTTTGCATTTTTTTAAATTCAGATACATTATGTTGTCATCACACCAATTAATTATTACATTTAAATAGCTACAAAACTAACTCAGTAAACCTTTCAAAGAAACCTCTTTAGTTGCCATTTACTCATAAATACTCATCTAGACTAACATAAGTAGTTCTATTCCAGAATCTATCTTTGTCGTTCCAATTATAAAAGATAGATTGTCTCAAACAAACATAGCGAAAGTACTCTTATTAACCCCATTTTTTACACTTTCTCGTATACATTAGTGGACTAAAGTTGTTGCGATCGTGCGTCCGCCAATGCCGTTCGTTGGTTTGTCTGTCTGTCTGTCTGTCCGGGCGCCGTATTGCGAAACAGTTCGACGGATTTACTTCAAAGCTCCTAAATAAGGTTTTTGGAGTTACGTCTCGTGCATCTTTTTAGTTTTTGCTTTATCCTTTAAAATAACGGTACCTGCCATACAATTTTTTTTGGTGAAAATCACTTATCACTATTTTTCTAGAAAATGGTCCCAAGGATTTTGTAATTTTTTTTTTGTCCCTTTGGATGGGGCCTAAAATACTGCATACTCAGTTTTGGGAAAATTATTCGAATAACGATCTGTGTATTTACTTCGATTTTTTAAAAATTTTTTTTTTTAAATTTTTTTTCATATAACGATTTTCTTAAATTTAATCTTAATTCGTTTTATCAAAAACGGCCCCAACGATTTTGATCAGTTTTTGTATTTCGAGCAAAATTACATCAAAACCGTGAGAAAATTTAATTTTTCAAAACCTGAAAAGTGATTTAAATATCTTTGTCACCATTTTGCGATTCAAGAACGCATCTCATGTACCGAGAAAGTTACATATGACGCAGTCCTGCACTTTATTATGTCATCAAAACCATCAATTACCTCAACATCAACTAGAAAACTATGTATTTCCAAATCATAGGGATTTGACCAGCATTTAAGTCAAAAAATTAAACCCACGTCATGCCCACCAATTTATCAATTATGTGATAAAAATTCAATTTCCAACTTTAACGTCCCCAATTGTCAGCGACTGAGTCAAATCAACTTAACAATAAATTAATATGAAGAAACAAAGCACGCGCTCGTTACCATTCGCCATTTATTCACGAAATGTGAATTCATTTGCAATATAACTTAAGTACTGTCACTGAATATCAGGTATTTCCCATCGAATTAATACAAGGTTATTGCAGATAGTAAAATAAAAATCAAAAACTTTTTGACATCAACGGAAATGGAAATTTCCATTACAATTAAATAAACCTTGACTCGGCAAATAAAATTCAATTATAATAAAAATAAAGGGCTTCAGTTAAAACTTAAATTCCACAGATGCAATTGCACGTTCTATAGAATGCTGTCAATAGAATACTCAAGATAATCCGTTTTGAGGGATAATGTGGTTTTGAGTTTTTATTATTTCAGATGTACACAACTTTTTTCAAGGAAAACCCTTCTCACGAAATCAAATTGCTTACCTTCAAATGGACCGTGGGAGTTATTAGATTCATTACCAAACCGCGATTTAATTTCTGTCATCATTGCAAGATACACATTTGAGAAAGAATTTCTGAAATTTTCAAAGGTAGATATTCAAAACTCCGTCATTGTGACGTCATTTCCGGAGAGCCCTCGGAAAAAAAGGTGTGTTCGCGTTGACAGTAGAACTCGTGACAGGATGATCAGAAGTGAAAAAAAAATAAATCGTGTCTTAGTTAGGACCATAATCTAGAATTTGGAATTTTGAAAATTTGATTTTTGGCAGACCTTTTACAAAACAAATTAAAATTTTGGTATAATTTGCTCAACATTTTTTTTGTTAAATAGTTGTGATTGAAAAAACAAGAAACCCTCGTCCAAGTCCTCGTGAATTGTATCTCGAAGACCTGTGTAAAATTTCATCAAGATCTGTTTCGAGAACTTTTGACAACCGACTTTGAAAACACAGTTTCGAGAAAAACGGGTTTAAAGTTTAATAATCTCAAATAAACAGAGTAATTCGATTGAGTGCGCACCTTCCCAAGGCTGTATCTCCGAAACTTTTATTCGCAATGACTTGAAAATTTAGGATAATATTCTCGAGATGTTGTAGAAATTAATAAGGCAATAAAAAAAATCGTATTTTTGAAGCTGAAGCTGAATCCCTTAATTAATCTGCCTCATCAGTGGCCACAGGCGAAAGGCGAATCGATCTATTCTGAAGAGAACTGCACAAATTACCTTAATGTACAACGGTACACCACATGGCACAACCAATGAGTCACCATCGAAGCTTTTTAAGGGACACACCTGAACATAACTATCCTGAAAAAATTAAGTACCTATATTGACCAATTTGCCTGCTAGAGGCTTTTAAGTGTAATAGTGCCTTTTAGACAATTAGCACTTGAAATCAACTTTTGGTAACTAAAAAACCAAGTAGACTTTGCAATCTTAAGCTCAGTATGTTATTTACATTTCACGAGGTACACTACTTCTTAAAATCAATTCAGTTTAAGCACACAAAGTGTGAGTGAGACCTGACACAGTAGACTCATTTTGCTTAAACGTGAAATGATTTTTTTCCGCCTGCTCTAGTGAAAAGAACCAAATAATTGCAACCCAATATAGTTAGGTAATTCTACGATGAAAAGGGGTTTTTTTAAAATTCTGACAACATTTTGCAAGAATCAATGCCACCGAAAATAGTCAGATTTTTTTTCAAATCCTTGTAAAGGATGCTTTTTTAGAGGTTGGTTTTTTGAATAGAGATAAAACTGACATTTTGTGGTCAAATCTGGCAACTCTAATGTCATTTATGTTCAGTTTGGTTTGCCATTTCATAATGAACAGGTTGAAAAATGAACAACGCTTGCAAATCGTGCAAATTTGTTTCGAAAATAATCGTTCAGTTCGCGAAGTTTACCGCAAGCTCCGTTCATTTTATGGTCGCCATAATCGTCCATCAGAGCAATTAATTCGGTTAACCATGGATCGTTTTCACGCTACGTTTACTCTATGTGATAATACGCATCCGCAGAGACGTCGAACAGTGTGCACCAAAGAAACAATTACCGCTGTAGAGCAAAGTGTACCGTGCACAGCAATTGGAGCTTTGTCCATCGACTTTATGGAAGATTTTGCGCAAAGATCTCTTCTTACGACCTTACAAGATCCAGCTTGTGCAAGAATTAAAGCAGCGAGACCATGCTGATTTTCATCGCAAAATTTCGTTCAGTGATGAGGCTCATTTTGGGTTGAATGGCTACGTCAACAAGCAAAATTGCCGCATTTGGAGTGAAGAGAGAATCCACATGAGACCCTTGAAACGCCATTTCATCCACAAAACCTGACTGTTTGGTGTGCTCTATGGGCTGGTGGAGTCATTGGGCCATACTTCTTCCGAGATGATGCTGGAGAGTCAGTTACTGGAGCCACGATAACCGATTTTTTTTGTTCCCGAATTGGATGGCATGAATGTGGATGAGATGTGGTTCCAACAAGACGGCGCTACATGCCACACAGCGCACGTCACAATCGATTTATTGAGGGAAATATTCGATGAGCGCATAATTTCGCGGAAAGGCCCTGTCAATTGGTCACAAAGATCGTGTGATTTGACACCATTGGATTATTTTCTTTGGGGATATGTGAAGTCGCTCGCCTACGCCAACAAACCAGAAACGTTAGGGGACTTGGAAGCCAACATTCGTGGCGTTATTGCCGACATACAGCCCCAAATGCTTGAAAAAGTGGTTGAAAATTGGATCTCTAGACTTGTCTTTATTCGAACCAAATCATATTCAAACATTTATGGCATAAAATTATCCTTCCAATAAAGCCAAATTGATGGACATTAAAACGATTTTCTTGTGTTTTATTTCAATTCGAAGTTCTATACCTGTAACATTCTGTACTAACACTCCTTATAAAAAAAAGACTTATTTTCAAACAATGGTCAAATTTGTTTGTTCGTTTTCATTCGCCGTCAAAAAGTGTAATCAATAAGATGTTCAGAGATTTTAAAGCTAGAAACCCGTAAGACATATTCATGATTTTATATAACTGACCTTAAAAGGGTAAGGCTATCCATGAAGAAAGAAATATTCTCAAACACCCATTAAATAACTATTTCATTAGTCAAATTTGACCAACAAATAAGTAATCGTGTTTTATTATTCTAGACTATTCAAATTGGGCGGTTCATACACGTTTATCTATTATCAAATTTGATGCTCCCAAATAACGAGTCGCTCACGTTTTGCTGACGTAATATCTGTTTATACATTATTTGGTTTTACTTCGTGACTGTGACTTTTGAGTGATTTTAGTTTCCAGATACCTTCAACTGGCTTCAGTGAAATAAAGTGCACGACTGCGTCATACCAAATATTCTCGCTACATGATGTGCATTTTTGTCTCAAAAAGAATGGTAACATTTGATCACATACCAAATTTATTTAAATCACTTTTTAGGTTTTGGAAAATTTGATTTTCTCAAAAACGGCATCTTCGATTTTGATGCAATTACGCTCATTGGACACTTTTACATCTTCTCTCCATTTAACGACGAGATTATGGTCAGGATTATAGGGATCATAACCCTCCCACTTCACTGCATTCCTACTGGTCCGCCTGTACGGTTCGCCGGTCCAACCTCAAAAAATATCTTCAGGCCTCCCGATTTTGAATCACTTCATCATTGAGGCCTTGTGTGATCCAAGAGTTTTAAGGCCTGCCTCTTTTACGCGATTGTAAGGGAACGTTAATTGCCATTGCCTTTTTGACGGGGTTCGTTAGATCTCTCCTTTGAACATGACAAATACCAACTGAGTCGGTCGTGCTCCAATTTTTTCGAGATGGGTTCTTTGACGTGGAGCCTCGGATTCTGGAACTTCTAATTCGATCAAGCTTTGTTACTATTGCTGTCACGCGAAGCATCTTCATCTGTGATGCTGTCAACTTGCCCTCATACTTTTATATATTGGAAACTTTTTACATAATTGTTCAAAATTCAAAAAAATATGAAAATCGTTGAGTCGTTTTTGAGAAAACGAATTTAAATTAAATTTAAGAAAATCGTTACATGAAAAACACAACGTAAATTCCCTTTATTGGTTTTTGAGATATTGGCGGTTTTATAAATTACTTTTACTATTTTTTTTCCATAAACTGAGTATGCAGAATTTTTGATCCCATCCTAAACATCCTTAGTACAAAAAAAGACCGAAATCCTTTGAACCACTTTTGAGAAAAATAGTGATAAGTGATTTTCACAAAAAAAATTTTATGGCAAATGACAATAAAATGATGCGCCGAGATGTAACCCCAAGGACCTTATATACGAACCGTCTAACCGCAATTCCGTCTAACCGTTTCGCCATACGGAGCCCGGACAGACAGACAGACGGACAGACAGACAGACCGACGGATGGCATTGGTGGACTCACTTTTTTGGACTTCTCTTTAGTATACTAATGTAAAGGAGAAAGTAAAATATCAATAAAATATGTCTCCAATATTTTCCAATCGATCTACTACCTTTTTCCATGTATCCATCATGTGTTTACAATTTGTGTTTAATTTCAAAAGGATCATTAACGACCTCATTTAAGTAATGTGATTTATTTCTGCATTGGAGAAAGTAGTTATGATTTATTTACTTCCAACCAAATGAGCGCCTATAAATTATTAAGTAATTTTCATGTTAATCCTTTTTGATGCTCCAATTATAAGAAAAAGCAATATCTCCTTGAGAAAATTTCTCTATACCAATTAAAACATCCTTAGTAATCGTATTCACGTCTTCCGAAAGTCAGCAAACTCAATTGGTATGCACCACACATTATCTTATAATTCCATTAGCATAGAATTAACTTCCATTAGATGTCAGAGCAAAAGTGAATTAAATGGATGGCAAAATAATTTGTCCCATAATATTGCATTACAAGGATTCTATTATCTTATATTCGCTTTTAATTAAACGAATTGCTATCGCAATCACATATACATACAATACGTCTGGGTAGGTATATATTTTCTATTTAATTGTTACAGTTTTATCGATGTATCCATCTAGGAAATTGACTAATTATTGCCTCCGTACATCATTCGAATTGATTCTTTTGATAGCTAATCAAATTAGGAGTGTTTTGTCTATATTTTGAAGACGATGAAGGATGAGGAAAAGGAGTCTACTGGAATGAATTTATATGAGCATGAAGAAGTAATATGAAAGGGACGTTGATAGGTTAGTGCAAGACAGGTTCGGAAGTGGATTTATCATTTAAATGACACTGTGACGTCAGGAAAAAAATGGCGCACTAGAGCGACATTGAAGCTACGATTCGTCATTGGTCATTGGCAAAAAAATGGCGATCACACGCAATGACTGGCATTTTTATATTTGTCACAAAATCAAACCACGGACACGACGAGTCATTTAAAATTTTCCGTTGAGGTGCCATTAAATGACTAGCGAAAAAATGACGATCACACGCAATGACACGCATTATCAAAAAGACAAATGTCACCTTTAATGACCAATGACGAATATATAGATATTGTCATTTAGTACGACTTTTTTAATTAAAGGAAAAAAAATATTATATATAGTGAAGACGATCTTGGTTACGAGCCAGAGATGTACGTACGTAAATGCCCATAATATGTGGGTGGGGAATAAAGCATTCCACCATTTGCAATTGATGATGACGCCACATAACAACACAACCACAAGTGATAAGAAAAATGTTTATTAATTATTATGTCCTTTCGCCACGAGAAAAAATCCAAATGGAAGCACAGGTATCGTATTAAATGCTCCGTCATTTGTCATTTGCGTAGAAAAATGGCATAGCTGAAATTTCATGCCTTGTCATTTTTCAGAGGCTGCCATTTAAATGACACAACAGCCAAAAAGTTAAGTCATTTGCCCTAGGCGGCATTAAAGACCGATCACACGGCCATTTGTTTCTTTCATTTAAATGGCACAAAATGCATGTCATTTGGTCCGCCGTTTTCCTAGTCATTTAAATGACGCCGAAAATGACATCCCAAAAATGGCGATCACACAATCGTCATTTAAATGACTACTTTCTGACGTGATTTTAATGTCACAGCGTCATTTAAATGACTGAAATCATGTAATCGTACCTTTAGTGTGTTGGAGCACCCCTCAAATGTTATTTTCCCCATTTTACTACCGCGCACCTCTTTCGAAAATCTGATAAACATCCAAGCACTGACGTGTTTTTTGTTTTCTCCGTGCTTTTTTAATTCTAATCGCGCAATAATTTTAAAGCGCAGTTATTGACAACGATGTCAAAATGATCAATAAGTTAACAATAAAAACAGAAACTCTGACTATATTTCTAAACGGTTTACAACACCAACAGCTTTGATTGGCGTAAGGCAAAGTGGAAGGCCTGATGAAATTTGGTGAAGTAGAACAAGTGTACCCTACAGAGGGATCAGTAGAGATGCAGTCAAAAAAGTGGAAAGTGATGATCTCTCGCTCTTGATCGTAATATCGTCGGAAATATAGAAGAAGAAACTGAAGAAAATAAAAATCTCCTAAAAAATCGGTATACATAAAATAACAACCACCAACCAAACTCATGTAAGAGAATTAAATCGAATTAATTTGAAAGATACATATCATTGGCTAGCAGCATAGGTTAAGTTAGGTTAAGACAAGGGTGTGATGTAATATTCACCACACAACACTAGGCATCGAAGCGGGCCCATCGCGATCCCTGGGGAACCGGACAAAAACCTAATCACTTTCCCTTTTCAAAGCATCCGATTACCCTACAAAAGCCAAGGAGGCCTTTGAAGTATGTACCATCTATTTCCTCCAAAGTTTCGAAGAAGTGTCTGCCTAAGAATTTCCTATGACGAATTGAGATTGGCTCACATTCCCACAATATGTGCGGTATATCCTCAACAGCCTGCTGGTCAGCACAGAATCGGCCTATGTCTGACAGGCCGAATGTTCTCGCAAAAGTCAATGCCCTGTCAAGATTCCTACTAATAGCCTAACCATTACTTTGCCAAGTTTTAGTTTTATAAACTTCCTGGAACTCTTACAGTCGAGAAATGGCCTTAAGTTTTTGAGTGTGTCCCCCAAGACTTGACCACCTTCGTTTGGCTGTCCTAGGGTTATTTTCTAAATAGAACCCATTATTATGCAGAGGGGAGGTTTTATATCTCAACCGCCTGCTCATTGCCTTCAATAGCGCAGTGTCCTGCTACCCAGCACAGTATAGTAGCTTGAATATTGCCAAATTAACGGGTGATCCAAGTAGAGATACTTTTTTTAATAGCCTTTTTTGACAGATCACGTGTGAGTCGTGTCATGCTGTTATGTTATTTTTGTTTAGTATTGTTTGGCATTTCATAATGGAAAGACTTACGCGTGAACAACGTTTACAAATTGTTCAACTTTATTATGAAAATTCACGTTCTGTGAGGAATGTGTTTCGTGCACTTCGCTCAACTTATGGTCAACATAATCGGCCTACTGAGCGTACTATTCGCAACACAATCACCCATTTTGAGACCCAGCATTCATTATTGGATAATATTCGACCGAATAGACCACGTCCAGCACGCTGTGAAGAAAATATAGCGGCCGTAGCTGAGAGTGTACACGAAGACCGTAGAGAGTCGATTCGGCGCCGTTCGCAGCAACTCGGACTGACGTATGGAACGACTTGGCGCATTTTACGTCAAGATCTTTAATTGAAAGCGTACAAAATACAGCTTGTGCAACAACTGAAGCCGCTCGACCTTCCCAAGCGACATCGCTTCGCTCTATGGGCTCTTGAAAAGTTCCAAGAAGATCCGACGTTTTCGAGGCAAATTTTGTTTAGCGATGAGGCCCATTTCTGGCTCAATGTGTATGTCAACAAACAAAATTGCCGCATTTGGGACGAAGAGCAACCTGAAGAGATTGAAGAACTGCCACTTCATCCAGAAAAAACAACGGTTTGGTGTGGTTTGTGGGCCCGTGGAATCATCGGTCCATATTTCTTTAAAAATTATGCCGGTGCGAACGTAACCGTCAATGGCGACCATTATCATGCCATAATAACCGACTATTTGATGCCTGAAATTGAAGCTCGTGATCTCGGCGACATTTGGTTTCAGCAAGACGTTTGGCATCAATCAATGGACTTATTGAGAGAACATTTCGGTGAGCACATAATTCCACGTTTTGGGCCGGTCGATTGGCCACCAAGATCGTGTGATATCACACCGTTAGACTTTTTCCTGTGGGGATATGTAAAGTCAAAAGCTTATGCCGACAAACCCGCTTCGATTCAGGCCTTGGAGGAAAACATCACGCGTGTCATTCGCCAGTTACCAGTCGAAATGCTCGAACAAGTGGACTCAACGGATGGACCATCTGCGACGTAGCAGCAACGGCCAACATTTGATAGACATAATCTTCAAAAAATAAATGCCAAAGAATGTTCTTTCAAATGATAATAAACATTCTCCATTAAATTTGAATTTTCTGTGTTTTTTCCTTTAAAAAAGTAGGGAACCTCGAAATGGATCACCCTTTAGTTTGCATTCGGGGATACAAGATTCATGCAAACGGGCGTAAGACAAACCAAAACCGAAGGATATGTGTAAATAAATACAGAATATGTATGTTTTTGTGTCTAATTGTTAGCAATAGATTCTAATTTCTCATTCGTCAAATAATAATAGCAAGAGCTGAATTTTGCCATTTCACTATTGATGACTATTCTGTCCGAAATAACATGTGTCGTTGTACTAATTGAATAGGGGAAGAAGACAGGCTGGATTGTGTCTACAGTTGATTCAATTTCAATATGTTTTCCTGAAACAGGTTTATAATTTGAAAAATCTGAAAATAGAGTCATTTTGTGCGGTGTCTAGTGAAGAGAGGAAAGGAAAGAGGAGTGTGGACAAGATGGAAATGCGTTTTCGCAATTCAACAAATTTTTTTCTTGGTTTTTTTTTGTAATTCCATATTCACACCGCACTGAAATCTGAGGTTTCCCTAAAAGGATTTCTAAATCTCATCATACCGAACAATATCTGGGTTTTGTTTGACGTTTCAGTTAGCCATTAAAAAGTAAAATAAAGCATTCAAGTTGCAAGTGCACTGCAATAAATAAACTATAAGCTAACAATGCCTTTATCCTCATAAAATTCGCGCGATCATCGTTCAACAAATCGGTAAGCTGACTGTAAGGTGATTTGCAGTTGACTTATTGCACACATCTGTCAACTGTTTTGTATAACTTGTAGAATGTGTTAAACGGTGCAGCTACTTCGACAACCTCACCATTGAAACCAGATTCTGAGTAGGTTTTATCGAAACTTCATACAACATGTATGGGAAGCCTCCTGATTTCGATGGAGGTTTAAGGTATTTTTGCGAAACCTCAGATTCCAATTAATGCGTTGTGAAAAGGGTATAGGCTTTGCTTTCTTTTGTCTTCTTTACTTTTTGTGTAGACTGTCTTACTCTCATTCTTTGCAATCGTGACAAAAATATATCTTGGCATACGTAATGGTTGGAGCAACTGGCTTGGATATGGCGGTGATCTCTATGTTTTTGTGTTTTGTCTGAAGTTTTGAATGTTGTTTAATTTGCATTCTAGACGCTGCCTTGTGTATCTTGAGTGATAGGAGGGTTGGTGCAGTGGGAGTTGAAAAAGATACTGGGTGCACTTAAGGTATCAGCGACTTCTCGATGAGCATAAAAAGACTGTATGCTCAACGGGGATCACTTTAAGACGAGTACCACAGCGGAGTATTGAATTTAGATCTGAGCTAATTAAAAATGCATTTTTTTGCCGAATGTTAAAAAGGAAGACAGACTTACTTTTTTGAGGTCTTGGGAAAGCAGTCATCTAAGGCCATTGACAATTTGTATGACTAACTAAATTGTGATTCTGATGAATACCGCCGGTAGACGTGTGAAAACACTTGAGAACGGAACTACAGAAGACCAGTTTTTAGATTTACTTGGATTTGGTAAGCAGTGCTTATGAACGTGATCGGAAAATGTTTGGCTCAAAAGACCATATTTATATGTAAAAAAAATATCTACGATATAAACATTTAGCTTTGATAGAGTTGAAAGAACCCTAAGTCTTTTTCAGCACTCAGCAAATTAGGCCCTATACCAGGGAGACCGGTTTGAGCATAGGCACAACATTCACAGAGGTAATGCTCCGAGGTGTTTTCGCAGATAGTTGTATCGATTAAACTAAGCACATTTAGTTGCCCTGCACAACCGTGGTGCGCCTGCAGTATTTTCTCGCTAGTGATAGCAAACATGTCTCACATTTCCCGCAGACATACATTTGACTAAATTGGTCTAGATGGATCCGCAAACCCGCAGAATCGAGCCCTTGTACATTGTGTCGATAGGAAGCCTAGTCGCAAACGAAGCCCTTAATATGAATGCCTTTCTAAGAAATCCAGCGCAGGTTTAGGACATGAGAAAACTTCCTTCGAACTTTGAAAAGCAAGTTCTTCGAAGATCCGTATCCTTGATTCCGGTATGACTTAGAGGCTTAATAAAACTCATGTTTTTCAGCCTTCCAACCAAATTCAAAGAGTTTTTAAGTTGTTGTACCAATTTAGATGTGGTGTTTAGATTAAGCAAGGCCTCTAAAGTACACCCGGGCTGTTATTAGAGACACACTTCAAACACTCACCTGTTTGCTATGCTTTAAGGCATATGTATTCCAGTTGAGGAGAAAAGCCTTAAATTGTCACATTCCATGAACTGTTGGCTGGAAGCTTTAGCAGAGCTTGTAGAGCAAATACAGAGGTGCTTGTAAAGGCCCAGAGGCAATCTAAGCATACAGTTCTTAAGAGTTTAGTGAATTTCGCAGTGACGTATTTGAGTAGAAGCCTAATCATTGTCGTGAGGACTCCTTTAGGTGACAACTTTATGGACTCTTAAGGTGACAAAGTTAGGTATTGCTTAATTCACCCGTGCACTTTCAGAAGCCGATAATCTATTGATCTTAGGTTGCGCACACAGTAAAGCGATGCGATTCGAGAAGCGTTTACATGCGATAAAACTGTTTACATGTTTTCTTATGGACGTCGCTTTCTCGCTTTACTGTGCGCGCAACCTTAGTCTCGACATGCTTGGTACATAGGAGCTTGCTATCGAGGATTCCTTCGACACTTCTTTAGCTTCTCTTGAGAGGTTTAAAGTGAGGACTTTAAGTACTAGTTAAGGGAAATCCATTGATTCCCTGCTTTTCGTAAACTGAACAACCTTGATTTTCGGAGGATACAGCAAGAGCGCATTTCTCTCAGGTCTGATCCAACCGAAAGAAAAGTGAACAAATGACCAGAAGCATTGAACGTAATCAGCAGAGAGTCGCCCTCCATGAACCACAATCGTGGAGACCTCAAATTTAAGGGTTATAAAGGGTGATTTTTTAGCTGGTTTGGTTTTGGCAACACTGGTTTTGACGGCTGACGTGTGTTTAGTACCTTGTGTCACTGTCAAACAGCTTCAGTTTGGTTTGCAATTTAACCATGGATCGTCTTACAAATGAACAACGCTTGCAAATTATTGAATTTTACTATCAAAATTCGTGCTCGGTTCGAAATGTTCATCGCGCGCTGCTTCCATTTTATGATCGGCATTCTCGACCTTCTGAGCAGTCTATTCGGAAGATTGTGACCAAATTTCGCACCAAATTTACTTTGTTGGACATTAAACCACCAACACGTTTACGTACTGTGCGTATTGAAGAAAATATTGCGGCCGTATCAGCTAGTGTGACAGAAGACCGCGAAATGTCGATTCGGCGCCGTTCCCAGCAGTTAGGCCTTTGTTACAGCACTACGTGGAAAATTTTGCGGAAGGATTTGGGCGTAAAGCCTTTTAAGATACAGCTGGTGCAAGAACTAAAGCCAGCCGACCTACCACAACGCCGAATTTTTGGTGAATGGGCTCTTGGAAAGCTGGCCGAGGATCCGCTTTTTTATCGAAAAATTGTGTTCAGCGATGAGGCTCATTTTTGGTTGAATGGGTACGTAAATAAGAAAAATTGCCGCATTTGGAGTGAAGATCAGCCAGAAGCATTGCAACAGCTACCAATGCATCCCGAAAAAGCCACTGTTTGGTGCGGTTTATGGGCCGGCGGCATTATTGGGCCATATTTCTTCAAAGATGATGCGAATCGCAGCGTTACTGTCAATGGTGAACGCTACCGAGCGATGATAACAAACTTTTTTTTAGCCCGAAATGGAAGTTCTTGACTTGCATGATATGTGGGTTCAACAAGACGGTGCCACATGCCACACAGCACGCGAAACAATGGCGCAATTGCGAGGCGAGTTTGGTGAACAGTTAATTTCACGTTTCGGGCCGGTCAATTGGCCGCCTAGATCGTGCGATTTGACACCATTAGATTATTTTTTGTGGGGGTATGCCAAGGCTAATGTGTATAGGGACAAGCCCGCTTCGATTGACGCACTGGAAGCCAACATCCATGCATTCATTCGTGAGATACCGGCCGATATGTGTGAATGAGTATGCCAAAATTGGACTCAGCGGATGGGCTACCTGAGACGCAGCCGCGGTCAACATTTGCATGAAATTATCTTTAAACATTAAATTGCAAGGTTCAAACTATCGATTCAAATAAATATTTCATTCATTTTTTCGAATTTTTTGTGTGTTTTTTTTTAAAAAAAGTTCTAAACCTCTTAAAAAATCACCCTTTAGTTTGGTCAAGATATTCCTTTTATAAAGCTAGACACACAGTCTATGCTATAGCCTATCTGAGATAATAAATCCATTCTTCTGCAAGGCGTATTAGTAAACCATAGGACCGTACATGCACCTCGCCAAGTGTGAGGGACGAAATTAGTTCAGCTCGCAGATCGTATCTACTCAGATAGCATAATTTGGTAGAATAAATGTAGTGTTCATTGTTGTAACACAAATCAGAAAGTTCAGAAGGTAACTGACAAATTTAGGTTCTTTGGTTCTAAAGCATCTGTAGAAAAACATAAAAAGATCTAAAAAATATTCATAAATGAATAAAGCATGTTGGCTTATTAAAGCGGGCCAAAGCTGCTTTAAAACATAAGGAAAGGCTACAGTCCGCTTGGGGCGAACAGTATGATACCCTATCCATATCCCTATATGCCCCAAAGAAAAAAGCATTAAGAAGATGATGGATAGCATTTAATTTCATTCTATTATTAAAAAAAATGTTTTTTTGAAAAAAAAATCCCCCAAAAAGTGGGCGTGGCCAAAAACTTTGTATTGGCGATATGTTGGAAAAAATATTGGCTAAATATCTTGTTAAACATTTTTTTTTGCTTTCTATGAAAATTTTCGAAGAAAACAGCATTTTATTAAAAAACGCCCACAAAAAGTAGGCGTGGCAAAAATCTTTATATGACAAACTTGTAAAGGAGGGCAGTGCCTACATATCTTGTAAAGGTTGTAACACTGTATTTCTCTAACTTTAGCTTTAAAACGTTTTTTTCTAAATTGTGGACGTGGCAGGATATCCAAACAAATTTTACACTTAACCATTTCGGAGCCCTAGGGAATATGTGGTCCAAATTCCAGCTTCCTAGCTTAATTTTAAAGGCCTAAAAGTTGCGTACGGACGGACGGATGGACATTGCTAGATAGTCTTAGGATCTGGTCCTTATCATGATCATATATATACTTTTATGGGTCTATGACGAATATTAAGGGGTGTTACAAACTATGTGTCAAAATTAATATACCCTTAGGATAGGGTATAAAAATTCTTTTATGACTTTATACAAAGTTTTAATATATCCCATTCGATTAAACCCCATCAAACCGCCCATTTTACCACGAAAAATCCTTCGCCACGCAAAGGGTGAGATTGCTACCGATGTTTGCTACCGATAAGTTACTTCATCATAATGCCACATCATGGCACACAGGTTAGGTGTGACAAATTGGTTATTTTGTGTATCTTGCATTAACCTCATACAACCACTCGTACATTACATATAGCTATACCTTTTGTGCGATATACACATACGTTTGCCTACATGAAAAGATTAATCAAGCTGTGAAATTGATAACTTCGTGTTCAGTTGGATACACAATGCAATATTCTGTCTAATATAAACCGCACCAGACACGGCAAATTAGAGTTCCACCGAACTCGTATCGGTTACAACATCGGCATGTCAAAATATTTACTGTCAATTACACCAATGTTGATGCTGCGAATTAGGGTCGAGTTGAGGGTGTTTGAGGCAACATTAATCGGAATGTGGCGCGCGTAAATGAACTCGAAAAAATGTAGGTCAAAGCAGATAGTGGAATAAAATGTGACACGAATTTATGTGTTTTAATTAGAAAACAATGAAAGGAGATAGGGGTGAAAGCAACGAGTGTGGTAAGCCGAAAGCTAAATGTGCATAGATATGTGAATTTAGCTGACAAAGGGGGTCTCGCGGTAATTACCGAAACCAAATCAAATTGAAGGAATGCCATTTGTTGCCAAAGAATTCGGCGAACGAATACTAAGTAGATGATGGAGCGTTGGTTCATTAACCTAGTTTGTTTTGACTTCGTTTATAGGGAGTCGCTATGACATATATGATAATCAATTGGAATATTTTGAGGTTATGTAAGAGTAGCGCAGGCTTCCTTAATTAAGTTTTGTGGAAGCCTATTAAAGGAATCCATTGTAACACTTGTTTCTCAAGACGCCCAAAACTACGAGCCCAAATGGTAAATAGTTGGCCGTAGAGATGAACAAATCAATACCTGAGTGAAAAGTCATAGTCACTACCTGTTACAGACTTTCAAATAAACTGTGAGCAGGTAAAATGTGATTGATATTTTTAACTTTCTCGTATACTTAGGAGAAAGTTACTACGATCGGTGGAAAATTTCGAACTCAACTGAGTATGAGGGATGACCATACACGACTATACTCAGTTTACGAAGTGGGTCCGCCAATGCCGTCCGTCTGTCTGACTATCTATCTGTTTGTCCGGTCTTTGTATGACGAAACATTTTGACAGATTTGATTTAATGTTCGTATGTAGAGTTCTTGGGGTAACATCTCGCGTTTTAAACGACGGTACCTGTCAAACAATTTTATTTTTTTAAACCACTAATCGGTAGTATTCTGAAAAAGGGTTCCATGGATTTTGGCCTGCTTTTGTACTTTTTATAATTGGAGTGGGGCCGAGAATACTGCGCACTTAGTTTTATTGGTAAAATTCGAATAACGGTAATTTATAAAACCGCCAATATCTCAAAAAACTAATAATGGGAATGTCTGCGTATTTTTTTTGTTCACAAAACGATTTTCTTGTATTTAAATTAAAATTAAAAAGCGTTTCTGATTTATTTTTGTATTTTGTACAATTCAAAAATTTCATCTCTTCCGGCGATAGGTCCTTCGGTATATTCACTTTGGATGCTTCAAGAGTCTGAGGCATGTTAACATTCGTGACTTGAAAAAAAGTCTGCAATGCTTAAATAAGCCGATTTTGAAGGCCAGTACGAGAGATTAGTTCGTTTAAGTTCATTCGTGCAGTTGCGCCGTTGATTCATTCTTGTGGAACCAAATGTTCTTCAGTCCCAATACATCCAATTGAGGTAGGTAGGTCCACAGTAGTCGTAACGTAGTCTGTGACGTATTCGAACAAAAAAGTTCATGCAGTAACTTTGAGCGGGTGTAATGGCTTTTCGCAAAATTTTTTTTTTGTTTCCACATATCCCTAATATTGGAATGGACCTCGTCGCTCATGATTATTTTCAATGAAAAGTCGTCTCCTTCGTAGTCGAGATTCAGGATGGCTTGGGTTACATGCGCTTGGCGGACAGGTGATGCACTTTTTAAGGAAACGGATGTTCAAATCCTTCACAAGAATCTCTGTAAAGATCACCGTCGTGTGCTCGATACTCCTAGGTCCTCAGCATCACAGCCGCGATATTCTCTTCAGGATGGCTGCTCCGGGGCTGGCAGATCTGGCAAAATGTCCCATACTTTTCTAGCGAGCGGCTAAACGTCGTAGCATTTGCCCAGTTGGTGTCGGAAGACTGCGATATTTGTGCCGAAATTCGCTCTGCGACAACACTACCAACATGTCTTATTGACGTTTATTTTGTATCTGTTAAAATGTCAAAGCAAAAATTATAGTATCTTCCGATAAGGTGGCGCACCTTGTATAACTCATAACGGTTTTGGGAGTACCTCGACTACAGCAAAACAATTGACTGATTTTGAATTTGAATTTTTTTTTTTTTTATTTCGCTACTGGCGATAATATCTAAGGTTTATGAGAAACTTCTGCTAAAACGATTACAACCAGTAATTGAAGAAAGACGCTTGATACCAGATCATCATCGAATAACAAATGAAATTGAATAAGCTCTAGAATGCAAAAAGATTTGCTCTAGCGCTTTTCTCAACGTATCGAAAGCCTTTGACAAGGTATGGCATGAAGGCCTAATGTATAAGCTGAGGACAATCCTACCGGAAAAATTACACAAAATATTGAAATCCTACCTTGAAAACAGACTCTTTCGTGTTAGACATGAGACTGAATTCTCGGAATTCAAGGAAATCCACGCCGGTGTTCCGCAAGGAAGCGTTCTCGGCCCAATATTATTCCTGCTCTACACAAGAGATATACCACAAGATGAAGGGACCATCGTAGCAACGTTCGCAGACGATACGGCTATCAGTCGAATCATCAACTGGAAAACTCCAACGGGCTCTTAATAAAGTATGCGAGTGGACAAAGACCTGGAGAATTGCCCTTAACGCGACCAAGTCGACGCATGTCAATTTCACGGACAAAAGGATAAACAACTTACCTGTCTTTATTAACTCGGTACAAATACCATACGCAAACGAGGTGAAGTATCTAGGAATGACCCTAAACGCAAAACTTAAGTGGAAGCCACACGTTAAGAAAAAGCGCGACGAGCTCGCAATCAGACTAGAAATAATTCGTACCCTGGACGTGCCATACCTTGAGCGCCGATTTCAAAGAACAAGACCGTTTGACCTAGAGCCATAAGGAAAAACCGCATGTAATGACGGTATTAGTAGGTGCGTTCGCTGGAAAGCTACCTACCAAACGCGATTAACACTACAGATGCGTAAACTACTTGTTAAGGTAACTTAGTCGTAGTCATCACTAAAATGAAAAAATGAGAGGAACAAATTTCTTACTACTATGAGCGCGACCGGATCTCATAGTGCCTCTCTGAGGGGTGAGGTTTAGCCCGTAGGCAGACTAGATATTTTTGAATCGGGCATAACCAATGGTACGGCCCATTGGTATCTTCTGAAGATTACTCACCTCCAGGAGCAACCAAAAAAATAAAATTTGGCAATAACATGAGTTGAGGAATGCTGACTTTTATAGTTGGTTCTCCTAGGGATCGCGATGGGTCCAGATGGTGTTTCATGACTATTCCCGACCAAACCTAAGTCAAACCACTTTATTGAGTGCGAAATCACTTTAATAAGGTCGAAGGTAAATGTTGGCATCACTCAAATAAAGACTTCTACTCGAAAACACCTACATGAGTTCCACATATCCACAAGTAAGGTCAAGAAACACAATCAATGTGTCGTGTCCAATGCATTTTATCCTGGTCAATGGCAAATGTGGGCAGAAATGTACACATAAATTACATTAATCGATTTTTCTCAGCCAGAATACATAATGCGTCATGCCGTAATGCGTCAAACCCAAATACGGAGGTGTTTCTAAATTGAATAGAAAGAAAAACTCTTTTGATCAAACCCACATTAATTAGGCATTGAGCCGCCAGCCAAGGGCAAATATATCCCTATCGTCATCACTCATTCGATTACCAAATACCTCTAAAAGCATTTTCCCACACAGACAGAAGTATCAGTATCTGTACCAAATACACGCACTCACACATCCCATAAATCATGCTCAATCGCCTCAAACAAATATCGTCATGAGGCTTTTTTTTTATGTTTATTGACTTTCCAAAGGCAAATCTAAGGATTTTCTGCTCATCATAGGACGTACAAAAACAGGTGAAAAGCGTTATGATGTCCTTAAACTATTACCACCATCTTTAAGTGTCCAGTTCAACTGGGGTAGGTAGTTCCAATCGATTTAACAGAATGCGAATTTGATTGTGAAACATAATACCGTACGAGTGAACTAAGCCACTTAATTCCACACGGATGACAAGAGGCCCACTGTCAAAAGGTCAATTCTTTTCCCAAAAAAAAAAAAATATATAAAAAATATCACGAACGAACATCTGCAGCATACCGACCAGCCTGCGGGTTCTTATTGACTTTTCTATCCAATCCCATCTGGTTCTTTGCTCTCCTTTGCGGGTGAATTTCGATGTCACGCATGGAATGCTTAATTTCATCCTGCAGATCAGCTTAATTGGTTTTGCCTTCGAACGAACGTACGCTGATTGGATACCATATGGGTATTAAGTCTGCGGCATGTTGGAGGGATTGTCAAGTATTACACGTTACGTTGGAGTTAAAAGCTCCAGGCATAGATTGCTTAGACTCTACCTCTTGCATTTCACGCTTTAAGTCGGTTCTTTTAAGCGAGTTGACACTCGTTGTTTATTCACTCATTATCAGCCTTTTTGGCGTCGTTCATATCGAGAAGAAAACATTTATGGCTTTATTTTGTGTCCCTTCGTGGGGAAAATTTTTACTTTCAATTTGATGACTTTCAAGGATGTGGCTTAATGGAGTTCCAAGAGAATTTAATATTTGACACCTGATTGGTGTGCAGGGACACGCTGCTGGGAACAGAGTAAAAGTTTCCACTCTGCTTGTTTGAGTTCAAGTGGCTTAATTTCGAAACTTTATTAATTGATCATTTGTGTTTGTCGGGAAGGGTCTTACTCGATTATATATTTTCTAATTATTTACGAGAGTAGTCCGCTCCACGCTGGCATTGCATTTCAATTAGGAGGTGTACGTAATTTGCTTCGATTGTAGATTGAATGAATTTAGTTTAAAATGTGCAACGGTGCGATGCAGGTGAAACTTTATTCTGACATTGATATTTTATTTTTATTAGTTGGAAGGACAATAACAAGTTCACTCTAATCAGAGAGTTGAAAATGTTTGGTTGAACTCAAATCGAAGTTTATTTATTTATTGAAAGCAGTGGCATAGCTAAGGTAGGTAGGTTAATTGGGGGAAGACTCGGTTGGCCTCAGAGAATTATAAATTTAATTAATTTCACTCATCATTAAAATCGAAAATGACACGTTGGGTCGTGATTTAAAATGAATGGACAAGGAGCAATTAAATTGCAGAACAAAATATCGCTTCAAGCCTCCGAGCTAATAACATTACAAAAGTAGGATGTTGTTTCTCTTTCCGCTTTTATGCTCTATTTTAAGGATACAAAGCTAGTTCGGAGCTTACCTTTATATTGCTCCTAAGGTCCCCTTACAGTAAATGTCTGTGATGAGCATCAAAACTGCGGATATAGCTTTTTCCATTTGGTCTTTATTACTTGAGATAGAAGGCTGAGGATCTACAGATTTCTTAAGCTCACTGACTGACTGCCTCTCTTAGTCATAGTCCAAGTGTTTTCTGTCTATCATGGTTGTATCAGCATTTCCTGCTAAAACCTGCTAAAGCCATTTAACCAGAGTACTTGCTATGAAATGCTGATTTATTAAAATGTTGGCCTTAACTGTTCAACACGTAGATACGTGGAATGCTCAACAAGGATTTTATTTTCTTAAGCACTGAAGTTTATTTAAGACCGATGTTGATCGAAATCTCTGCTATCGTTCAATGATTTCGAACTTCTTTTTAGCCAAATTGAACGAGTTGAACCTGATTGACATTGTGGTTACATCAAGACAGCCGGTGCTACATGCCACACAGCACGCGAATCGATGGACCAGTTAAAAAATGAGTTCGGTGAGTAATATATCTTTGTTTTTGAACGATTGGAAAGAAACCTTTTGCAAGTTCAGGTCCCCGGGTCTAAAATCATATGTGAAATTCATGAACACGTTATTGATGACCAACCCCAACCCGAAGATATCTTAAAAGTATAAAAAGTTTATCAGGGAAACTCTTCAATCCGGATAAGGTTAAATGGGCGATCAACTTGTTCGAACTATACAAGCCACCAGGTACAGACGGTAGCTTTCCAGCCCTTATACAAAAAGGGTTGGATTTCTTACTACCATCAATCATTACCTTATTTTGGTTCAGTCTTAATTGGGGATATCTATCACAGACATGGAGGGATAGAAACGTGGTATTTATCCCTAAATCAGGCAAACCCAACGAACTTCCTAAATCATATAGACCAATAAGCTATCTTTCTATCTTTAAGCCGTCTTTCTTCCTCAAACCGGTGAAGAGAATAATAAACTTACACATCACAGATTGCTTAAATAATAGCATAGAAAAGATCAAAGAAAAGGTTGCACTGTGTGCCTTCCTAGATATTGAGGGTGCATTTGACAATACTTGTCATATGTAGTTCGATATCAAACGCTTGGCACACAGAAATATCGATCAACCAACGATCATATTGATCAAAGCAATGCTAGAGAGTCGTAAGATAACTGTTTCTTCAGCGTTGACCTCAGTACCAGTAAACAGCTGTAAAAGGCTGCCCACAGGGAGGAGTTCTCTCACCACTACTATAGTATTTGGTTATAAAGGGTGATTTTTTAAGAGGTTTAGAACTTTTTTTAAAAAAAAAACACAAAAAATTCGAAAAAATGAATGAAATATTTATTTGAATCGATAGTTTGAACCTTGCAATTTAATGTTTAAAGATAATTTCATGCAAATGTTGACCGCGGCTGCGTCTCAGGTAGCCCATCCGCTGAGTCCAATTTTGGCATACTCTTTCACACATATCGGCCGGTATCTCACGAATGAATGCATGGATGTTGGCTTCCAGTGCGTCAATCGAAGCGGGCTTGTCCCTATACACATTAGCCTTGGCATAACCCCACAAAAAATAATCTAATGGTGTCAAATCGCACGATCTAGGCGGCCAATTGACCGGCCCGAAACGTGAAATTAACTGTTCACCAAACTCGCCTCGCAATTGCGCCATTGTTTCGCGTGCTGTGTGGCATGTGGCACCGTCTTGTTGAAACCACATATCATGCAAGTCAAGAACTTCCATTTCGGGCAAAAAAAAGTTTGTTATCATCGCTCGGTAGCGTTCACCATTGACAGTAACGCTGCGATTCGCATCATCTTTGAAGAAATATAGCCCAATAATGCCGCCGGCCCATAAACCGCACCAAACAGTGGCTTTTTCGGGATGCATTGAAAGCTGTTGCAATGCTTCTGGCTGATCTTCACTCCTAATGCGGCAATTTTGCTTATTTACGTACCCATTCAACCAAAAATGAGCCTCATCGCTGAACACAATTTTTCGATAAAAAAGCGGATCCTCGGCCAGCTTTCCAAGAGCCCATTCACCAAAAAATTCGGCGTTGTGGTAGGTCGGCTGGCTTTAGTTCTTGCACCAGCTGTATCTTAAAAGGCTTTACGCCCAAATCCTTCCGCAAAATTTTCCACGTAGTGCTGTAACAAAGGCCTAACTGCTGGGAACGGCGCCGAATCGACATTTCGCGGTCTTCTGTCACACTAGCTGATACGGCCGCAATATTTTCTTCAATACGCACAGTACGTAAACGTGTTGGTGGTTTAATGTCCAACAAAGTAAATTTGGTGCGAAATTTGGTCACAATCTTCCGAATAGACTGCTCAGAAGGTCGAGAATGCCGATCATAAAATGGAAGCAGCGCGCGATGAACATTTCGAACCGAGCACGAATTTTGATAGTAAAATTCAATAATTTGCAAGCGTTGTTCATTTGTAAGACGATCCATGGTTAAATTGCAAACCAAACTGAAGCTGTTTGACAGTGACACATGGTACTAAACACACGTCAGCTGTCAAAACCAGTGTTGCCAAAACCAAACCAGCTAAAAAATCACCCTTTAGATAACTTAATCCAAGATCTAATAAATTTAGCCTACTTTGTCTTTGGTTACTCCGATGACTTGGCCATCATGATAGGTAACAACACGTCCTTGAATGGTGTAGTGCAGAAAGTCCCTCTATTGATCCCAGTAAGGTTGTCATAATTCCATTTACAAACAGAAGAAATTTAAATCCAAATCAAATTTCCATAAATGATATTAAAATCATTGAGTATTCCGACGAAATAAAATATCTTGGAGTGATCTTGGATAACAGACTAAATTGGAATTCCACTTAAATAATAAAACCCAAAAAGCAACATGGAATATCTCTCCAAAGATCACTCACTGGATCTATAGAGCAATGACCAGGTCCATTTTAACATATGCTTCTATTATATGGTGGGGGTCTTGCGTGTTTTGGTATCAACGAGATCATGAAGACATATCCCACGGTGGCTATAGAAGCTTAGGACTAACACCCCTCCACATTTTGATAAGAAAAAAAGTTGCAATAAGATGCACAACAAGTTTTAATCAACCGCAACAGCAAACCATTTGCCAACACCCTGAGCTGAAGGAACTGCTTTTTGAAATCCCCGAACTTCATATGATCTGCGCGGTCACAAATCACAAATTAAAAACACTGAGCAACCTGCAATACTGCATACTCAGTTTTTTTTAATGGTAATTTATAAAACCGCCAATATCTGAAAAACTAATAAAGGGAATTCCGAAAAATGTTACTACTTTTTTATGATGTTAAGTTGAACAAATCTTAGAAATAATTTTTAATTTTTTTTTTCATATAACGATTTTTTTCAATTTAAGGGGTTACATGGGTATCACAGTTTCAAAAAAACGATTTTTTCTTCTTTTGTCTTATTAATTTCTACAACATCTCGAGAACATTACCCTAATATTTCATGTTATTCCGAATAAAAGTTTCGGAGATACAGCCTCGTGAATGTGCGCAATCAATTAAATCACGAAGTTTAGTTGAGATTATCCAAACTCGGTTTTCAAAAGTTCTCGAAAACCACTCAACCGATCTTGATGAAATTTTATACAGGTCTTCGAGATACAATTCACGAGGATTTGGACGAGGGATTTCTTTTTTTTTTCAATCACAGCTATTTAAAAAAAAAATGTTGACCACATTTTACCAAAATTTTAATTTTTTTGTAAAAAGGTCTGCAAAAATCCAATTTTCAAAATTCCAAACTCTAGTTTATGGTCTTAATTAAGACAGGACTTTTTTTTCACTTCTGATGATCCTGTCACGAGTTCTACTGTCAACGCGGACGCACCTTTTTTCCGAGGGGTCACCGGAAATGACGTCACAATGACGGAGTTTCGAATATTTTTCTTTGAAAAATTCTTCTTGTTCTTTAAGATAGTAAAAAGTTTGAAAAAAATATTTAATTTTTTATATAAAAAAAAAGTGTTTGAAAATAGAACAAATTTTTTCGCGATGTAACCCTCATGTAGCCCCTTAAATTAAATTAATCTTCTCAAAAACGGCTCTTAAGATTTTTTGATCAAATTTTCTATTTTGAACAATTATTTCAAAAGTGTTCAATGTGCGAAATCGCATCAATATCGCTGTTGCCGTTTTTGAGAAAATCTAATTTTATTTAAATAAATTTGTTCTATTCCTTTTGAGGGGATTTAAGAACGCATCTCATGTACTGAGAAAGTTTCGTATGACGCAGTGTCGTACACTTTATTTGATCTGTAATAAGTATTAAGAGTAATTATCAAGGGGCACGGTAGTGCCCAGCCAAGTTCTTTAGCAACTTTGGCACTACACCCTTATTTACACGAACCAACTCAGCCATTTTGACCCAGCCTCTAACTTCGCTTACAACCTCAGGATTTATTGGGACGCACAGCAGCTCCATACCAAATTTCAACTGCTTCACATGAGCGGTTCCTGAGTTATAAGTCCCCAAAATTAGGAAAAATAGTAACCACTGACTCACTGACAGATCATCAAAACTATGAACCACAGAATCTTGAAATTCTGCACAGTAATAGGGTTTGCGGAACCCCAGGGAAAAATCCAACATATGTGATTTTCCATCCAGGGGGCGTGGCAAGCGCCCACTTCTCTTAATGCAGCCCCCAAAAGACCTATAATTATTATTTTTTACATGATTTTATAGATTTTAAGAACGAGTTTGTTTAAATAATATATTATTTATATTCCATTTAGGGGGCGTGCTAGCCACCCCTTTTCTTTAACTTTGCATCCAAAAGACTTAGAGCTATGAAATTATACTTGAGGGAAGGATTTGAAGAATAGACACAAAATTTGTGTACATTCCAAAAAAGAAACCCTACATATATCGAACTCATTCTATAGTTATGAATTCTTACATGTCGGTAATTCTTTTAAGGGCAAACAAGGAAAGTTATAAGTAAGTGTCCAAACGTAATGTATAAAAATGTCCCTAAATACCATTTGGGGATTTTTTAATAATTGCAATACAAACTTGGCGTTCTTTTTTAGATCTCAGTACTTTTTGTGGCTGACTCGTAAGGCAAATGCGTTTTTTGTATAAAAGCACTTGGTTATTCTTTAACATTTATGTTTATGATGTGATACCTTATCACTTGAGTAAGTGTGAATATATATATGCCCCTGCAATACCATCATGGTTTCGTCATAACTTCAGGAGCATCCACATACTGAAGTCTAATACTCTGCAGGAACACACTTATTAAATAATAAAACCCTCAGAATAGGGTATAAGCAGTTTGTTTGTTGGACAGTCTCTTTAACGTTGAATTTGCAGAATATAACATGCGTGTTCTATTTTTAGGAGTAAGCAATCAATTTATGTGGCAATTTCATGTACCACAAGTTCTAATATCCCTTGCTTTGCTGACGTCTTTGCTGGCCACTTGTGTGGTATCCATTAGACGCAAATAGCATGCGAAAGACTTTTCCAATATTTGGTATTATTTTTCCGGAAATTAAGTTCACCACTAGGTTGAACCTAGGTTTCGTATGAGTTAATAATAGAACCATTCATTGCCATAAATATTTGAACGTACACGTTGTCCTAAAATGCAAGTTATTATTTCCGTGTAAAATTTGTTGCAATTCATGTGTCGAAAGGGATATTTCCAACCACTTCCGTTCATACGACAACAGCAAAACGTCTTTGTTTTCGGCAAGTAAAGGGTGATCCATTTCGAGGTTCCCTACTTTTTTAAAGAAAAAAAACACAGAAAATTCAAATTTAATGGAGAATGTTTATTATTACATATCCCCACAGGAAAAAGTCTAACGGTGTGATATCACACTATCTTGGTGGCCAATCGACCGGCCCAAAACGTGAAATTATGTGCTCACCGAAATGTTCTCTCAATAAGTCCATTGATTGATGCGATGTGTGGGAAGTGGCGCCGTCTTGCTGAAACCAAATGTCGCCGAGATCACGAGCTTCAATTTCAGGCATCAAATAGTCGGTTATCATGGCACGATAACGGTCGCCATTGACGGTTACGTTCGCACCGGCATAATTTTTAAAGAAATATGGACCGATGATTCCACCGGGCCACAAACCACACCAAACCGTTGTTTTTTCTGGATGAAGTGGCAGTTCTTCAATCTCTTCAGGTTGCTCTTCGTCCCAAATGCGGCAATTTTGTTTGTTTACATACCCATTGAGCCAGAAATGGGCCTCATCGCTAAACAAAATTTGCCTCGAAAACGTCGGATCTTCTTGGAACTTTTCAAGAGCCCATAGAGCGAAGCGATGTCGCTTGGGAAGGTCGAGCGGCTTCAGTTGTTGCACAAGCTGTATTTTGTACGCTTTCAATTTAAGATCTTGACGTAAAATGCGCCAAGTCGTTCCATACGTCAGTCCGAGTTGCTGCGAACGGCGCCGAATCGACTCTCTACGGTCTTCGTGTACACTCTCAGCTACGGCCGCTATATTTTCTTCATAGCGTGCTGGACGTGGTCTATTCGGTCGAATATTATCCAATAATGAATGCTGGGTCTCAAAATGGGTGATGGTGTTGCGAACAGTACGCTCAGTAGGCCGATTATGTTGACCATAAGTTGAGCGAAGAGCACGAAACACATTCCTCACAGAACGTGAATTTTCATAATAAAGTTGAACAATTTGTAAACGTTGTTCACGCGTAAGGCTTTCCATTATGAAATGCCAAATAATACTAAACAAAAATAACATAACAGCATGACACGACTCACACGTGATCTGTCAAAAAAGGCTATTGAAAAAAGTATATCTACTTGGATCACCCGTTAGAAGTTAAATTTAGAGCGCACACGGTTATCCCATCATGCAATAAAATTAAGAGACGTAAAATTGATAAGCACAGCAAGAAATGTTTTCGCTATATTGATTTCTTTGTTTACTTATTAACCCCTAATTCATTGGAAATCTTAAAATACCTTCGCGGAGTTTTCTTCCACTTTCCAAATTTGTTGAAATGTCATTTTAATTAGGAACATCGAATTCATTATCAAGCTTCCCGGAGGTAAAATTTTAGTTAATAATTTTCGCTGCAATAATTATTAGGGGAACATAAGTTACATCCATTTACCGGTGATTATCCTTCTTAATTTATGCACGAATTTTGTAAGGTTTTCATAAAATTATAATTAGAGGACTCTCGCTGAAGAAAAGGGTTCCATACTCCATTACATGTTTTAAAGTGAAGGGGAAAAAGTGCGCCTTACTCTTTGGCTTCTTGTTAAAATAAATGTTACTGCACGTGACTTGTTTATAGTACAAGTCGTTTTATGTTTACATATTTTACGTATAACTTTGCGCTTTTCAAAGTGTTTGCAGAGTCAACAATCTGGCGCCGGCTAATGAGGCAAAGTCTACAGCGATTTAAAGTCCTAGAAAGTAGGTCAAAACTGAATCAATTTTCCATAACCATTGCTTTTATTTTGTTGTTTTATTTATCCTTTAAGTTTAACGACCACCAAGGCAGACGACAAAGAATAATAGAAATAGAGCTTGAAGTCAGCATTGAATACCAGGATGAAGGAATTTCAACCAGTAAATTAAAGAGAGATTTTAAGATGTTATTTTTTCTAGGACTTAAAATTAATATTCTTGTTCGAGCTCACATAAACAATTGACGTTACAATCCGCAGAACTATCTAGGAAATGCTGAAGTTTAAAATAATATTTCCTTGGATAATTGACGACAATAACATAGTGAATGTTTATACATCCATCCAAGCAAGTATTTATATCCCACACCACAATAATCTCATTCTAACTACTCGTTAGAAAAGTATATAATATAAACAACTGGGTTCGTCGAAAACAAATCCTAATATCAACTCAACACGCGAGGCAATAAACTAAAATAATAACAACAAAATCACATCCCCGCCTATGTAACAACAAAGAAAGGAAGGGGATATCTAATCATCCCATAAGTTTAACATTATGCCTTGTCAAATCCTAGGCTGTTAAGTTAGCGACTTTAAGGAAGATTACTTTTTTCATGCATGAAATTGTTACAGATTACTTATGAATGAGATTTAAGGTGATGAAAGATGAAAGGTCCAAGGTGGCTGCCTTCGGGAACACCAGAGGTGGGGTTAATGGGGTCGAAACGGACATTCTGAAGATGGATTTGTATTTGCGATCTGTCAAATATATATTGATCCACGAAATATATCCCGATTGAAAACCAAGAGTTTTAACTTCTAACGGGTGATCCAAGTAGAGATACTTTTTTCAATAGCCTTTTTTGACAGATCACGTGTGAGTCGTGTCATGCTGTCATGTTATTTTTGTTTAGTATTGTTTGGCATTTCATAATGGAAAGACTTACGCGTGAACAACGTTTACAAATTGTTCAACTTTATTATGAAAATTCACGTTCTGTGAGGAATGTGTTTCGTGCACTTCGCTCAACTTATGGTCAACATAATCGGCCTACTGAGCGTACTATTCGCAACACCATCACCCATTTTGAGACCCAGCATTCATTATTGGATAATATTCGACCGAATAGACCATGTCCTATAGCGGCCGTAGCTGAGAGTGTACACGAAGACCGTAGCGAGTCGATTCGGCGCCGTTCGCAGCAACTCGGACTGACGTATGGAACGACTTGGCGCATTTTACGTCAAGATCTTAAATTGAAAGCGTACAAAATACAGCTTGTGCAACAACTGAAGCCGCTCGACCTTCCCAAGCGACATCGCTTCGCTCTATGGGCTCTTGAAAAGTTCCAAGAAGATCCGACGTTTTCGAGGCAAATTTTGTTTAGCGATGAGGCCCATTTCTGGCTCAATGGCATTTGGGACGAAGAGCAACCTGAAGAGATTGAAGAACTGCCACTTCATCCAAAAAAACAACAGTTTGGTGTGGTTTGTGGGCCGGTGGAATCATCGGTCCATATTTCTTTAAAAATTATGCCGGTGCGAACGTAACCGTCAATGGCGACCGTTATCGGCCATGATAACCGACTATTTGATGCTCGTGATCTCGGCGAAATTTGGTTTCAGCAAGACGGCGCCACTTCCCACACATCGCATCAATCAATGGACTTATTGAGAGAACATTTCGGTGACCACATAATTTCACGTTTTGGGCCGGTCGATTGGCCACCAAGATCGTGTGATATCACACCGTTAGACTTTTTCCTGTGGGGAGATGTAAAGTCAAAAGCTTATGCCGACAAACCCGCTTCGATTCAGGCCTTGGAGGAAAACATCACGCGTGTCATTCGCCAGTTACCAGTCGAAATGCTCGAACGAGTGATCGAAAATTGGACTCAACGGATGGACCATCTGCGACGTAGCAACGGCCAACATTTGATAGACATAATCTTCAAAAAATAAATGCCAAAGAATGTTCTTTCAAATGATAATAAAGATTCTCCATTAAATTTGAATTTTCGGTGGTTTTTTCTTTAAAAAAGTAGGGAACCTCGAAATGGATCACCCTTTAGTAGGGATATTAGCGTGCAAAATCAACTTCCTCTGGGGCACAAAGGATTTAATGCATAAACTCTATCAAGTTGGAAGGAAAGGAGGCCTTTAAGAAAGCCATGTTGGTTTGAGGAAAAGAAGGATCTGCAATGGAAAGAGAGGGTATCATTTAATGATTTCGAAAAGTTTGGGAATTCCCTGCAACCATAGACGAAGGTATGTTAATTGACACTGACGACGTTTGGGCACAAAGTAGTCTAGGTTAGGTTCAGAAAATTGATTAGTAAAAGACTGACTGAAAACGTTTGCGAAAAAGTTCGCAACAGTTTTAGCTATCAGATTTGCACTTAGGCTCAAAGATTAAATTGCATTCCATTCGGTCGAGATGTTCCTTATAACAGAATTCAGAAAGTTCGACGAATCGACTTGTTGGTAATTGGAAGTCAAAACCAGTTTGTTATTTTTGTTTTAAACTTAACGAAGCTCTTTACTGTACCAAGGTGAGCACTGTAAATACTTTCTTTGTGGCATATTAGGAATCGACTTCATCTTAGAAAAACGCGAGAACGTTGTCAATTATGAATTGATTGTTACGTCTAAGAAACATTGCAAAGTCGAACTTGCTGAGTTAATTATTAAGTTTGTTAAAATCTGCTTCACAACAGTTGAACAAGTGCAATTTTTAAGAAGGAAGAGTTTGGTTATCGTTAGCGTATGGGGATTAAAGAATAATGAAGGGTGAAATCAATCTGACATGGAAACAAGTGATTTCTGGCAGTGACAATCCCTCCCAATCACCTCAAGTACTCGTTGTTTAAGAAGGTTTCATTGTCTTCTTCGTCTTCAAAAAATAACTGATGCCTGCAAATGGATGGAAAAATTGCAAATAACTTGCTTGGTGCACTTAGACTTTGATTTGGAAAATTTCGGTGACTCCATAGGGACATCTAACTCTCTACTCTATCAGCTACTCCTCGGTGTCTTAGCGACATTAATATCAGATCTCCTTGGTTGTCTATCGTATGCCATTTTTAAATTTACCCAATCACCATGTACAAATCCTTCAAGGCATCACGATGTTTTCACTGCCGATTTAAACTGTGGTTGATCTAGCCGTGATAATCCCGTACTGGCCATCCGAAGTTTTACGATGTTCATAGTATGTGACATCAGCCTATTAGAGCAGTTATCATCATTTTACTTTACCCAAAGGATATATAACCATTCCTCCACTGGTTAGGCCATGGATTGACTCTAATAAGCTTTTAGATAAAAATCACAAGGTTTCTCATCCGGCAAATCGCTAATAGCTTTTAAACTATTTGGCCACTATCTCAAAATTCGAAAGGTGCTTTCGTTTCACTTGGATCTAAAAGAATGATTTAGGTTTGTCGAATTAAGGTCGCTTAAGGGAATCCCACATATTTTGTGTACTGAACTTTTCATCTTTAACCGTCCATATTTTACCAATCGCAGACACTTTTGTTTATTTATTTTATTTAGGGGACCGTGCTGCCGGGTTATAGCATCCCCCACTAACACTTTGCCAATCTTAGGCTTTATTAAACTGGCCAAAATGTGGTAGCCCATAAGGGTTTCATTTGGCCCAGTGCCGGTATTATTTATTTATTTAATCTATCATTAAATGAGAACATTCACTGTTCTCGCTAGATTACTTTATTACTAAATTTTATTACTTAAATTCTACCACCAAGGCCTAGTGCTAAAATTAGTTTATTTTTTAACGAGTCCCTACTAAGATCAAGATCAAACTCAAGTAGACTGCTAAGCCTATTACAATCAATATGCTTAGAGAAATCAAGTTTTTTGTCAAAGAAGAATTATTGATCACGTACTTAAATGAAACTGAGAAGAGGTTGCCACAAAACGATAGGCTTTGACACTTGGAGACATTGAGTCGCAGATTATTATTATGACATCTCCCTAGAAAGTCTTCAAAGATCTTCCTGTTAAAGAATGCAATCATGCTCAGACTGAATAGGTCGGAATAGTTTCAAATCATTGGCAAACATTAAACACTTAGAGTTCACAAATAAATCCGGAATGTCATTTATAAATAGAAGAAAAAGCAAAGGAACCAGATGTCTTCCCTGCGGTACTCCAGACTATGTTACGTCTTGGTGATGAAAGTACGTCCTTAATGTGAACATATTGAACGCAATCCGTAAGATAGGAGCGAATTTATTCTAGAAAATTAAAACGAATGAAATCCAAACCTATTAAGTTTGGAAATTAATTTAAAGTGATTAACACTGTCAAAAGCCTTAGCAAAGTTCGTTGAAATTACGTCACACTGCAACCCTTCCTCAATGATATTCAATATTGTGCGACAACAGATTAAGAGATTCGTAATGGGAGATCTACCAGCCACAAATTCATGTTGAAACGAAGAAGTTTTCAAAAATATATTTTTCAAACAGCTCTGCTATGGTAGAAATTTTGCAAATTGGACGATAATTGAAAATATAATGGCTCGATCCGGACTTAAAATAAGTAAAATTCGGGATTTTATTTTTATTGTTTGGCGAATCAGTCATTTAGTACGATTAGACCGTATGACCTGTACATGCATAGAATGTCCTTACCAGAGGAGTTCTCCACGGCAGTCCTCATGACTTGCAGATATATTTAATTAAAATTACCGATAGCAAACACAAGCTCTTCCTTAAAGGGGTTACATGGGTTTCACAGCTTCAAAAAATCGAATTTATTTTTATAGTCTTATTCATTTCTACAACATCTTGAGAATATTATCATAAATTTTCAAGTCATTGCGAATAAAAGTTTCGGAGATACACCATTGGGAAGGTGCGCAATCAAATGAATCCCTAGGTTTATTTGGGGTAATCCAAACTTTAAACGCATTTTTCTCGAAACTGTGTTTTCAAAGTCGGTTGTCAAAAGTTCCCGAAAACCTTTAAACCGATCTTGACGAAATTTTACACAGGCCTTCGAGATACAATTCACGAGGACTTGGACGAAGGATTTTTTTATTTTTAATCACAACTATTTAAAAAAATGTTGAGCAAATTTTACCAAAATTTGCATTTTTTTGCAAAAAGGTCTGCCAAAAATACAATTTTCACTTAGTTTTTTTCCCTTCGTCCAAATTCTGGTTTATGACGCACCTTTTTTCCAAGGGATTACCGGAAATGACGTCACAATGACGGAGTCTGTCATATTTTCCCTTGAAAATTTCAGAAATTCTTTGTCAAATGTATATCTTTAAAACAGTAAAAAGTTTGAAGAAAATATTTTATTTTTTAAACATATAACTTTTTTCCCCGAATAAACCCATGTAACTCCTTAAGGTGTCCTTGATGTTGTTGTGTAAATCAAGCCATGAATTGACAATATTTCACGCCTCACCTCACCTTAGTTTCAGAGACATAAAACGGTCTTACTTACTTACTTAGGTGGCGCTACAGTCCGGGGTGGACCTGGGCCTCAACAAATACGCCTCTCCAGTTAGCACGATCTTTGGCTAACTGCCTCCAGTTGCGCACTCCAAGTTGGTTGAGGTCCCCTTCCAATTGCGCGCGCCACCTTAGGCGAGGTCTTCCTCTACTGCGTTGTCCCTCCGGGTCGGATTCGAAGACTCTTCGGGCCGGAGCGTTGGACATTCGCTCTACATGACCCAGCCATCTTAGACGACTAATCCGTATTTTTCTGACCAGGTAGATGTCGCTGTACAGCTCGTAGAGTTCGCTATTAAATCTCCTCCTCCAAAGCCCGTCAACGCAAACGGGACCGAAAATCACTCGAAGAATTTTGCGTTCGAAACGACCAAGGAGATCTTTATCCGCATTTGATAACGTCCATGCTTCTGCGCCATACAGCAGGACTGGGATGATGAGGGTCTTTTATAGAGTCTCCTTGGTGTTTCTCGACAAGGCCTTACTAATCAATTGCCTCCTTAGGCCAAAGTAACAGCGGTTGGCAAGTGTAATTCTTCACTTGATTTCTGACGATATATCATTGTCAGAGTTAATAGCGGAGCCGAGGTAGATAAAGTCCCGAACTACCTCGAAGTTATAGCTGCCTATCGTGACGTTCTGTTCGATTCGTCGATGCTGTGCGTCCCTTCTTGTTGACAGCATATATTTCGTTTTGCCCTCATTCACTTCTAAACCCATTTTTGCCGCCTCTGTACAGATACTTGCAAACGCACCAGTGACAGCTCGCTGAGTTCTGCCAATGATGTCGATGTCGTCGGCGTAAGCAAGTAGTTGCACAGACTTTTGGAAAATTGTGCCCCTGGTGTTGGCTTGCGAGTTTCGCACAATTCTCTCAAGTATGATGTTGAGGAAGTTACATTACAGCGCATCGCCTTGTCTAAGTTTTTTTTTGACATCAAAGGTTTCGGTGAGATTGTTTCCGACCTTAATGGAGCAGCGAGAGTTCTCCATCGTCATCCTGCACAATCTGACGAGTTTGTTCGTCTCTACATCGAACCAGGGGTTTCGTGGGGGTGGTTTGGTGAAACCAAGCACATCAGTTGCGGCGCTTCTGATGGCTTCTTGGCATCGATGCCACTGGTTTTCAGTGGCATCGATGACATCAAACGGTCACTTAACTTTAAAATAGTCAATAAGTTGCCCCAATGATGATGCCAATTCCATTCTTACCTTGATCCTTTTCGTAGGAGAACATCTTGTGAAATTTTATCCTAACTTCCAAGAAAAGCGCTCAATTTCCGGTACTAAGCCATTTCGTTTCTTCAACACACAAGATGCCTTCACACACACAAATTCCGTTTCTCCAATAGATATGTTTGTGGCATCTTTATTTATAATATTCTTAGAAATCTACCTTATATTTCCCGAAACTCATGAATATCTATAAAAATCTCAAAGATTGTTGCAGAGCATTACTTTAGTCAGAAGCGAGTCATGTTTTGAATTTCATTGGAAACTTAAAATAGCAGTTTGTAGTAGTTTTAGTACTCAAAGTTTCGCAATAAAGACAAAATGTGAAATTAAAAAATACGGTCAGAGAAAGTATTTCGCCAGAAGTAAAACAATTTTAAGGTTAATCTGATGCAACCTTTCCGTGTATTCGTTTTTAAATATAAATTAATTACTTTTGTCATCCCTTTAACCTTTTGGATGCCATTTCGATGTTAAGTTAATTCAATTAAATACATTTCGCATTAATTTGGAAAAAAAATAAAATTAATATTGTTAATTATCAATAGTCCGGCAAATGATATTTAAATAAATGAAACACAGACATTTACTTGTTTTATTATGAAAGAAATTTCTCGTTTTTCTGTTGAAATTCCGATTGCATTCCATTTTCTTTTATGGCTTCACTGGATGCTCATGATACGGTTTGGTACAACAAAGGAAGTACAATTTTATTATTGGACTGAACTACAGAGGACTTTATTTGAGATTTTGTCAGCATGTTGAGGGCATGAAATTCATTCATTAGTTGAACATATGAAGCTCCTTTAAAATGTTCGGGTGACATGAACCTCTTTCATGTGAGTAAGGAGAAAAATAGTCGGATATTAGTTCAAATTTCACGTAGTTTCGTAGTTTTAATGTAATCGATAAATAAGCCTTTGCCATTTACGTTTTAAGGACAACTTCATGTAAATGTTGTCCGCGGCCCCGTTTCAAATGGTCCATTCGGAAGGTCCAACTTTGCATTTCGGTCAGTATTCCACGAATTACGCGTCTTATGTTATCCTGTAAGGCTTCAATCGTGTTCGGCTTGTCCATATAGACTAACGACTTTACATAACCCCACAAGAAATAATCAAGAGGCTTTAAATCGCATGACCTAGGCGGCCAACTCACAGAGCCATTTCGAGAGATAAAATGCTCACCAAATTCATCCCTTAACATTTCTATTGTTTCACGAGCTGTGTGGCATGTGGCACCGTCTTGATGAAACCACATGTCAACCAAGTTCAACTCGTTCGCCGTTGGCGATAACGTTTCTTCCCCGGCTGTCTTTGAAGAAAAATGGACCGATGATGTCACCTGCCCGTACACCACACCAAACTGTCGTTTTTTCGGGACGCATCGGCAATTCTTGTATGGCAGCCATATGCCATCATTACTTATCCGTTGAGCCAGAAATGAGCCTCAGCGTTGAACACAATTTTTCGATAGAACAGCGGATTTTCACATTTTCACACAAAGCACGAATTTTGATAATAAATTTCAATAATTTGCAGAGAATACTGAGACTTTTCACTTTGACAGATGACGTTTGGACGCCATTGCTAATCATTGCTGCTAACCTGTTCGATACGATCTTCGTAAGATGTAGTTAATTATATCTTCTGCCAACTTGAGTTTAACTATCTTAAAAAGGTGCAGAATGTTCATATTTCAAATTTTTAGTTTCATTCCGAACGGAGGAAGCTGTTCAATGAACCATCTCTGCAGACTTATAAACGTTAAATCGAGAAGGATCAAAATTATGCTGTCAGGCAGAGCGGTTCATTCGTCGGCCTTCCTTGACATAGAAGAAGCCTTTAACAACGTGGTAAGAACCCCTTAAAGGGGAGTCATAATAATAAGAGAGCGATAAGACTAACATATTCGGGTTATTTCAAGAGCAATAGTCATCACTGGGTCCTAGCCGAGCTACTGATAGACAATCCAATTTAAACGAAACGCATTTAATGACTTAACATTCTGTATGATATACTATTTCCGGAGTGAGAGGATAGGCAAAGAAAAATTCAATTAACAGACCGTTCCGGTATCTTCCCAGAAGATCCAAAACTAAGAGTGTCTATGAGACTACCGAACACAAGCAGTGTCTTCCACTCAGAAGTTCTGGCTGTCCTCAAGAAAGTAAATAACGCCATCTATCCAACGTCTCAACCAACATCTATTCAGAGAGAGTCAACATTTGTCGCAGAATGTTAGAAGCATTAAGAATTCAGGATCAGGTGAGACTGTCCCGCTGCCAGCATACTGTGGTCAACTAGTCAGATGAGCTTTCAAGAATATGAGGGCTACTCGAAAATAGTAAGTTTGCTGACATCAAACCTCCCCTCCGGATAGAGAGTTGTTGTGTGATGGCATTTCCACCGCACCCCTGTTTTAACCTAACCTAAACTAATCCAAATTTATGTCATGGCATACGTTTAAGAATCATCTTACTGAACCATATGATCGGCTTTACTTACCATTTCGAACAATAATCGCAAACTGATGTTCCCTTTAAGTTAAGTAAAGTATTTTTTTTTCCAAAATGTTATTTTTTGCTTTAGTTTGTTCGTGGTGTAAGCAAATCCAACAAAAGTTCTAGTCTAATGCAATAGTATAAATGGTAAAGTAACTTCGGATTCGATTGCACTCCGATTGAATTGCAAATAAAATATTTAAACACTTTCCTGGGATTTTACTCTCAAACGGATACAATACAATTCCATTGAAGAACCATTAAATGGGAAAATAAATTAAATGTTCAACATTCGCTGCTGTAGTTAAATTGAATTCAATTGAATAGAAAATCACATCAGCTTTGTCAGGAAATCTAACTAAGGCATGGACACCATTTGTAGGTGAAGAGCCACAAACATTGCATTTGCATCCGAACTCGTTTTTGTGCTTAAAGGCTGGGTGCGATATAAAAGTTGTTTACCTCTATGAATGTATTTTGAATATCTTAAAACTTAAAAAAGTGTATTTTCCTGAAAATTGTGAGGCATCGATTGTCATATTTACTTTTACGTAACAATTGTAGTTGTTTTCGACTGTAAAGTTCTCTTTGTGAGATTCAACAAGAACAGCAAAAATTAGAGCTGCCTTTTTTCTGTTATGCAACTTTGGCCCTTTCAAATGGCCGGAATATGTTATGGCGAACATAAAAATAAACACTCCAATCTATTCAACGTGGAGGTGAAAGTAAGGTTGTTTCGCTTGATATTTCAAAGGAATTTGACAGAGTTTGGCATCAAGCTCTTTGGTCGAAAATGCGTGCTTTTGAAACCAATGATAACCTTCTTCAATGGATTAAAAATTACCTCTCGAACTGTTCAATACAAGTTGTTTGAACGGTTTCAAGTCTGCTACTCACCAAATAAATGCTGGTGTCCCTCAAGGATCACTTTTGTCGTCGACTCTCTTTCTCATTTTTATCAATGACTTCCTGTCCATTCCTTTGCTGATGACAGTACCCTTAGCATATTCGGTTTTATGATTCACGTCCCTCATCTTCGTGCGTGGCGCTAGAACGGCAACGTATGTTAAGCTAATTAAATTCTGACCTTGACAGCATTCTTGAGTGTGGTAATACCCATACAATGGAATTTAATGCTTCCAAAATACAATGCTGTCTTCTGCCATTAAAGCGAAACCCCAATACTCTCCCATTATTCATGAATGGCACTTACACTGTTGAAACCGAACGACTTTCCATTCTCGGTATGTGTGTTAATGACAACCTTCGTTGGAATGACCACATATTCGATGTCGCCAAGAACGCTGCTAAATGTCTAGGCTTCCTTAAGCAATGCAAGACATATTTCACTCCTTCTGATCTGGCAAAAATGTATAAAGCGTTTATTCGCCCAAAACTTGATAACAACGCTCATATCTGGTTTGTTGCACCAAAAACATATTTGGAGCTACTTGACAGGATTCAAAAACGTGCGGTAAAACTTATTGACGATCGAGACATCGCAAAATCACTTGACTCTCTTAGTCATCGTCGCAATATCTCCTGCCTCTGCTTGTCATTGTTTTATCGGTATTTCCACCGAAAGTGCTCAAATGAAATAGGCTGTTACATTCCACCCTTACAGCAATTCAACCGCAATACTCGGCATGCGAGGAATGCACATCAGTTCAGACTTAAGCATACATTCGGGCGTACTGTGAAATATAAGGTTTTGTTTCTTAACCCCACAATGCGAATGTGGAATGCTCTGCGACGCTCCATTTTTCCTGCACATTATAGTTTACAGACATTCAAAACCAGCGTGCATCTGTATCTCCTTTTTTCTAATCCTTCCCTTTCCTAATGCCCGCACTGTCTTACATCATTATAAGGGTATCCAAAATCCCTTTAGTGCGCGTATATTATACAAAAAACACTCTCAAAGCAGAAGAAGTATGTTCCATTCTCAATTGCCCCATATTCATGACTAAACGAACACCCAATCAATAGATTCTCAAGCATTTCTCCGGCATAGCTCGAAACTTTAAATCTTTCTTCAAAAGTAAATTTTGCTCACTCATTCCCCCATCTCCGTCTTCGCTTCGTCTTCTATGATTAAGATTCAGCTTCATTAAATCCTGAAAAGGAGATTTATACGCTTACCCCAACTACTCCCCAACAAAAAGACTGAATGTAATGAATTGAAATAAATTAAAATAAATGGTTGCGAGTACGGCACAGCCTTGAAAGATAGGCAGACAGCGAAATTGTAACCGTCGTCATTGCCTTCAAAGGCATATAGAAGAGGATTAGTCGTTTTTTTTTTTTTGCTCTAAATGAGCACTTTACCCAGTGATTTGCACTTCCTATTTTCATGATTGAAAAATAAAACAAATAAGCAAATTCATTCCACTAAGAGTCCGCACTAAGAATCTCAACTAATACCCTCAAATATATTCAATAAAAAAAATAACATATTTCAATGTAGATTGCGTTCAATTTGGAAAAATTGAACTATGTATTTTGAAAATAATTGAATTGGTTTGAAATGAACACGATGCCCATTATGTCGTACTTTGATAGTCGTTATTACTTCCTAGAAGCGTCCCTACATCCTCCATTGAAGCACAAAATATATTACATTTTAAGCACGTTTTGGTCACTTTTACTTTATCGTTCTATAGGTTTTGCAGATTATAAGAAAATGAAAACATTCATCAATTTAGATTCATTAATCATATAAATGACAAGTTTGACTTAAGACTATGTCCAATCTTCAACGAGCAGTATGTCGATTGCATTGACTTAACCCATATGTAACGGCTGGTCGATATATCGACCAGCAATTTTGTCATTGTCATCCGTAGGCGAGGGGGAAAATCGATCTACCTGGTAGAATATGAGTTTCGATAGTTTGGTTTAATATCTAATCGACCTGTTTTTGCGTTTTTCTCGATTTAGATTTTTGCGTGGTCTTTTACGGAAAACTGCAAAACACCTTTTTGGACAATAAAAAGAAATATTCCGGAAAAATAGGAAAATTACAGCAGAGGAATGACCGCCCGTAAACAATAGCTATTCCATGCCTGTTTTACAAAAAAAAATGTTTGGGCACAAATCGCGATCTTTCGTCATGGGCTAGTTGGGCGGAGAAGGTAGCTGGTCGAGATATCGACCAATAGTACTATGCGATATACAAAAATGCACTGTAAATTTATTTCGGTTTGTAATCGGATCAAACTTTATAGCCAAGACATTTCCGCTATTTGGACATCAACGACAAATTTGCAAAAGTTTCCCCCCTCAACAATTTGCTGAATAAGAAATGTTTGCAGTTTGGTGTGCTTACGCACAATCTATCTATTGATGAGCAGATGATTGCATACTACGGTCGTCATTCGTGCAAAATATTCATCAAGGGAAAGGGAAAGCCTATTCGCTTTGGATTTAAATATTGGAATTTGTGCTCTTCGGACGGGTATTTGTACGCATTCATGCCATACGGCGGTGCCACGGCGTCTGTAGATCCAGAATATCCAGACTGTGGATTGGGAGAAACCGTCGTTCTGAAGCTAATGAGCAATGTGGCGAATCCATTGCAACATTGCGTTGCATTCGACAATTTTTTCACATCGCATAAATTGATGTGTCGGCTGTCTTCGCTTCATTATTTCGCCACCGGTACTATTCGGGAAAATCGAACCAACGGTGCCACACTTATGGAAGTTCGAACAATGAAAAAGAAAAACCGCGGTTCATTGGACTACTGCTTCGATAAGACGAATGAGATTTTGATGGCTCGATGGAACGACAACTCTGTCGTCACTGTCGCATCCAACCATGAAGCGATCGAGCCAATGCAAAAAGTAAAGCGTTGGGACCGAAAAACTCGAAAAATGACGACCGTGGAAATGCCTCAAATTCTCAAGGCATACAACCAGCGCATGGGTGGTGTCGATCTGTTCGACAATGCAATGAATAATTATCGCATCCGCGTTCGTGGCAAGAAATGGTACTGGCCATTGTTGACCAATGCATTTGATGCAGCAATGGTAAATGCATGGAAAATTCATTGTATGCTGCGCAGACACGAAGACCACATAAATCAAGACACGAAGAAGAAAAAATGTGTCATCATGAGCCAACTGGACTTCCGTGTTTACGTAACCGAATGCTTGCTGCGAATGAGAGAAGTGGAATCCCGAAGACTCCGAATGCAACCAAAATAAGCGAAAAGGTCGCGTTGAACGATATTCGCCGCGATAGAACCGACCATGGAATCATTCACAGCGCAAAAAAACTTCGTTGTCGTGTCTGCCACGATGTTGCATTACACACAAAATGTTTTAATTCATTCCACAGCATATAAAATAACGATTTTCCATTACCATATTTATTTATTTATTCTATAATCGAATCTATTTATCTAATAAAATATTAAAAAAATAATTTCTGAATTTTTGGTTCACTTTTGCATTTTTGTATATCGTATGGTACTATTGGTCGAGATCTCGACCACCACCTCCACGGTACCCCTGGTCAGGTACGACTCCAATTTTTTTTTTGCGGGTATTCTGACCCAAAATTAGCTCGCACACAAAGTTTCAACAATTTTGCAATATCTCCCACTTTATTTCAAGTATAATAAGTATGTACATTTGGGCTGAAAGGGGGGCAATCCATGACTGAACATTGGTCAGATGGGATGAAGAACAAGCTCAAGTGTGTCCACATATGAAGCAGCGGTTGGCATGCTTGCGGTGCACGGCAACAGCTCGTCGGAGGGGTGGGATCTTGCTGCTTTTCCCTTGCGCACAAAATATCGTGCCAAATAATAAAGAAAGAAAAAGGTTAAGAAAAGTTACAATGACCTTCTCACATCTGAGCTTAACAACCAAAATTGTCATTGATACTGTTGTAGAAAATGGTAGGTGAAATGGTTGGCAATGAAAGAAAAGGAGGAATATGAACTTTTCAGCGGCGGTATCGTGGGTGTATTGACACTTCGAGGGACCCTCCCCTTTCGCACCACGTCTATTGTCGCCTCCAAAATCTATGAGAATAATCCCTAAATCGCGATCACAAGCACACACTACACACTAACACAACTCAACAAATGTAAGATATTTAACGCATCATCTTTATTAAGAAAGAATAATTTATCGATTCTAAATAAATAAAGTGCAAGACTGCGTCATACGAAACTTTCTCGGTACATGAGATGCGTTTTTGAGTCGCCAAATGAATCGAAAATTTATTTAAATCACTTTTTGGTTTTCAAAAATTAGATTTTCTCAAAAACGGCATATACGATTTTGATGTTACTTCGCACATTGGACGCTTTTAACATAATTGCTCAAAATACAAAAAATTATCAAAATCGTTTGAGCCGTTTTTGAGAAAACGAATTTAATTTAAATTTAAGAAAATCGGTATATAATAAAAAAATTAAAAAAAAAATTATTTCAAAAATCGAAGTATGCAAATTTATTCATCTTTTTAGTAAAAAAAAAACACTGTAATTTTTTTTAAATTCCCTTTATTAGTTTTCGAGATATTGCCAGTTTTATAAATTACCTTTAATCGATTTTTTTCCAAAAACTGAGTATGCAGAATTTTTGACTCCATCCTAAATATCCTTAGATTTTCACAAAAAAATGTGTATGGCAGGTACTGTTATTTTAAAAGATAAAGCAAAAAAAAGATGCCCCGAGATGTAACCCCAAGAACCTTATATACGAACTTTGAAGCAAATCCGTCGAACCGGTTTGCAATACGACGCCCGGACAGACAGACACACCGACGGACGGCATTGGCGGACCCACTTTTTTGGACTTCTCTATAGTCGTAATATCTCCCTCATACTCTGTTCCACGCTGAGGCGAGCGGGAAATTACTATAAGAACTTGGAATGTGTACGTTACAAAGCCAAGAGTTGGTTGCTGAGTTAGGCGAACTCAAACAAAGGAACACACACCAAAAACAGAACAAATCTTCGATTTCAATTTTCAAATTTTATTCACTGATGACTTGATAAAGAATATTTTCACATCTTAATTTTCCTTCCTTTAAGCTTCTGCTGGCTAATGTAATACCCAGCTGATTCGACTTTAGGTCAATCACCCTGACCTATATACTAATTGCTCAGCGAAAATCTGCAAGATCTGTCGTAGTGTTCATTAATGCCCCGCATCTTCCTCACATTCAATTCGGCCATAATGGATTTTCCCTGCCGTTGGGTGGAAGTGTCAACTGCATCCTTCAAATTGGTACAACTTGCGTTGAAGCGACCATGACCAATGTGCATATTAGATTTTGACAGTTGTCGGTTTTTTGTGTTGTGCATGGTTTTTTTTTATTATTATCTGTTGTGTTTTCCCCTTTTTTTTTTAGTTTAATTCGATTTGTGTGCATGCATCGAACTAGTGACTCGTGATGATTAGCAATTGATTTCATCCGAGTCGTTCGTTTCCTGCAGATGCAAAAATTCATCAAATTTTTGTTGAGAAGCAACATACTCAGTTTGAGTTCGAAATTTCCGCACGAACGCAATAACTTTCTCTTAAGTATACTAATGTATACGAGAAAGTTAAAAAATATATACCTTCTTAATAACTCGCGTATATAATTGCATTCAATATAAGAATAAAATATCTACATACATCATAAGGTTTTAATCATCAGATACCATTTAGGTAGGTACAGGTATTTATGCAAGAAAATTTAAGTAAATTAAATATAACCATAAAGGGAAGCCAATGAAAGATTGTTATTAATGTATCAACGTATTTGTACTCACTTATTTATCCATGTATTTCGGCGATCCGGATGCGCTGAAGTTTGTGCACAAAATTCCCGCTGGTAGATCGAGTGTATTTATTGCTATAATATTTAAAAATGTTTTTCAGTGGCTTTTATAAACAGTTTAAACATAACTATAGCTCAGGCTAAATTAAAGTTAATTATGTAATTTTAAGATATTTAAATTTCATTAATAAAAAAATTAAATTTTTAGAGCACGCTTGGCACTTGATTAGACGCACCAACCTTTTTTTAAATAAATCAATTTTTTTTGTAAGTGTGGGTAGCAATTATCAAACAATTGCATTTATTTGAAAGCTTATTAAGTTCTTAACAAAAAAAAAACAAACAAACGGTAGGTGAGTAGAAGCTAAAGATATTTTTTCTCTTTCTTGCCTATGCTGCCAGAAAAAGTGCAGTTTTTTTTGGTTCACTTGATTAGACGCTCATGTTAAATCGGTTAGTTGATAGCGATCTGTTACGTGGATTAGATTTAGCTGCAAAGTTTAAGCAGTCAAAAAGTGTTTGCCACAGATTTCAATCCAAAATGGGAAAAAAAAAGTTTTAACTGCTGAAGAAATAGGGAAAATTGACGCGTTGCATTCCGAAGGCTTTTCGATGAGAAGTATTGCCAAAAAAAATAGGCTGAAGTGACCATGTCGTGAGAAATTTTATTAAGAACAGTGATTCATATGGTAAAAATTACATAGGAAGGACAAAAACCGCTTTAACTCCTCAGCATAAGAGAAAAATTTTAAGAATTGCGTCAAATTCAGCTCTCTCCACCAGCTAAATAAAAGAAAAAGCGGGGATAACTGCCAGCACGTCAACTGTTCGCCGAGCTATTTTAAGTGCGGACCATCTTAAATTAAAAAAACTAAACAAAAGCCTCCATTAAACGCCATAAGAAAAGAACAGCGGTTGGAGTTCGCACGCCTTCACATGACCTGGGATACCAAACTTGGAAGTGAGCTAAATTGGCGAAATGTGGTTTTTTCAGACGAAAAAAAATTTAACTTGGATGGCCCTGATGGATATAATCACTACTTCCATGATTTGCGAAAAGAGGAAAAGTTTTTGACACGCCACCATTCGAGACAAGGAGGAGTAATGGTTTGGGGAGCCATTTCGTACTATGGGGCGTTCGATTTGGTTTTTGTTTCCAACAAAATGACGGAAGTTTCGTACAAAGCTCTTTTACAATCGGCCTTCCCTGCTATGAAAGAGCTTTTTGGACCGCTAAAGTGGATTTTTCAGCAAGATAATGCGCCAATCCATAACGCTCGTCTAGTCAAAAGCTTCCTTGCCGATGAACATGTTGAACTTTTGCCTTGGCCACCATATTCACCTGACCTCAATATAATTGAAAATGTTTGGTGATGGCTCACACGTAAGGTTTATGACGGAGGTAGGCAGTATGAGACCTGTGAAGAATTAATTGTGGCAATCAAAGAAGCCTGGAAGAGGATTCCATTAAATTATTTAGAAAAGTTATATGCTTCAATAGAAAATAGAATTTTTGATGTAATTTTAAATCGTGGTGGTCCTACAAAGTACTAAAAATATAAAAAATAAGAACTTAATAAGCTTTCAAATAAATGCAATTTTTTGATAATTGCTAGCCACACTTAGAAAAAAAATTGATTTATTTAAAAAAAAATTGGTGCGTCTAATCAAGTGAAGAGCACTGTATATTAACATTTATATGTGAGATTTGTACATCTCTATCTTTATGCACAAGCACTTTTCACTGAAAGGAATTGCAGATGGTGGAACACTCCAGGTTTCACTGAGATGGGGATCTATGGAGGGATGATTTAGTGGCTGACTTTTCAATGATTTTTCAGCTGAACGATGATGAGTGGTTTGTATGCGATTGCAAATGGCGCACGTGACTTTTTTTATGATGCAGTTGTCTGAATTGCCCTGATTCTTTGCGATCAAGAGTGATTTTTCTATCTCCAAAGATCGGGGCCTTTGAGTGCACTGTTAAAAATTTAAAAATTCGAATGCGGATGCTTTTCGAGCAAGCTGGTTACCAACTGGCTGCTTATTGCTGTGCCCTTTGTGCGTCTGAGTGCGGAACACATCACAAGGCACACTCGTAAGCTTCACAATGTAATGAAAATGTTAATTTAAAAGCACTTTCTTACACTTTCAAGTAGATAATTGACCTTTAAAAATCGAAATGGTTTAAGGGGCGTAAAAGCCACGTGTGTTATGGGATGGGGATTTCAATTCCTTCCTTTAATTTAATTTTTTTAGCCTTTTTACTTGCTGTCGGAGGTTGCTACTATCCGATGGAGCGCTCAGACACAACTACAGGTCCATTGTACTACCATTCAGACGCCTTACATTAATGTAAACGGTCCGCCATCTAACGTTTTTTTTTCAACTAGTGCTTATTTCGCGAATGGTAACACTTAGCTCATGTCTGATCTGACAGCAACTGAATAGTTTGTGAAATAGTTTGCCGAGGAAAAATGGCCAAGTTATGTTGCAATATTTCCCAGCGTTGTTCAAGCGTATACACAACCATATTCGTTCAGCGGAAGGGTAAAACTAATTATCTGTCGAATCAGACATGAGCTAAGTGTTACCATTCGCGAAATAAGCACTAGTTGAAAAAAAAAACGTTAGATGGCAGATCCTTTAATTTATTGTGCGGATTTTAAACACTGAGTGCTTATCATTTGTCTGGATAATAAGCTGTCAATAAAACGTCAAATATAAGCAGTCGACAACTTCAACCAGGTCGTATTCCCCAACTGAATCTACGCGCAAATAGTTATTGCTTAAAATGAATAACAATAACATCGAACATAAGTGAAATAAATTCAACCATATATCTAACTTGTCTCAGCAAACTAATTGAATCGAGCATAACGTCAACAATATTCTTAGCGAAGATGTTTCTAAGTTGCGTAAACGTTGTAACATGCTAGAGAGAAAGAAATTCCACAACTGCCTAATGAGGATTTGAACAACTTATTTAATAAACTTTGCTCCACAATCAAAATATTTTTCGCAACAACAAAGATGAGCCGCCTGCGATTCTTCAATTCAGCAGTTTAGGAGAGAGAAATATAGCGCTCAATGCACTTTCGTTATACCGTCGTAAAAACAACCGCCCGCTTCTCTTGTGTGAAATTGGGTTTGACGCAAATCCTAACAAGAGAGTGCTTGTGAATGAGAACTTGACGCGAAGAAATCGCTCTCTTCTTCAGCATGCAGCGCACATGAAAAAATAAGGCAAACTGTTTTTTATGTACATCAAGCTGGGATCTGTGTTTGTCAAATTCTGTAAGTATGACGAAAGTGTTTCCATAGATGACTTCAACGACCGGAATGCTGCTGAGAGCGAAAACTGCTGTTCAAGCTTAAGTAAATCGACCGTGTTTATTATTCACACTATCCTTTCCAATTGTTCTCTTTTGAATCTGTTTCTCCTTACATATATGTAAAGGGTGTTTTTTTAGAGGTTGGTTTTTCGAATAGAGATAAAACTGATATTTTGTGATCAAATCTGGCAACTCTAATGTCATTTATGTTCAGTTTGGTTTGCCATTTCATCATGAACAGGTTGAAAAATGAACAACGCTTGCAAATCGTGCAAATTTATTTCGAAAATAATGGTTCAGTTCCCGAAGTTTACCGCAAGCTCATTTTGGGTTGAATGGCTACGTCAACATGAGACCCTTGAAACGCCATTCCATCCACAAAAACTGACTGTTTGGTGTGCTCCATGGGCTGGTGGAGTCATTGGGCCATACTTCTTAATGAAGACCGGTATAGAGCCATGATAACCAACTATTTTGTTCCCCAATTGGATGGCATGAATGTGGATGAGATGTGGTTCCAACAAGACGGCGTTACATGCCACACGGCGCACGTCACAATCGATTTAATGAAGGAAACATTCGATGAGCGCATAATTTCGCGGAAAGGACCTGTCAATTGGCAACCAAGATCGCGTGGTTTGACACCATTGGATTATTTTCTTTGGAGATATGTGAAGTCGCTCGCCTACCCCAACAAACCAGAAACGTTAGCGGACTTGGAAGCCAACATTCGTGGCGTTATTGCCGACACACAGCCCCAAATACTTGAAAAAGTGGTGGAAAATTGGACCTCTAGACTTGTCCTTATGCGAACCAGCCGCGGTGGCCACATGAAATGGCTTAAAATTATCCTTCCAAAAAAGTCAAATTGATGGACATTAAAACGATTTTCTTGTGTTTTATTTCAATTCAAAGTTCTATACCTCTAAAAAACCCTTTACATATATTCCAATGGCCATCATTTATTTGTACTCTATTTTTTTATGTTTCTCTGTTAAAGCATTTAGATTATAGCAATGGTTTCAGCAGCGGTGAAATGAATCGGAATTTACATAGCAAGAGTAGACTGTTACGTTCGGAGAAAAAAGTGCTTTATATTTGTCCGATCTGCTCAAAACTGTGCTTGCTCCTGCCTATCTTTTTGTATGGCTGCGAAATATACTGCAACGTGGATTATGATACTAATCGAAAATTAAATGTTGTATACAACAACCTAGCTAGATATGTGTTTGGCATTCGATATTTCGATAACATTTCTAATTACTCCAAAACAGATATAACGTCTACCGTTTAATAAGCTAATTGAATTCAGATCACTAACTTTGCTGCATAGTATCATGCAAACACCCCAGCCTGAGTATCTAAACGACAGACTAAATTTTCCCAGCTCTGAAAGGACAGCTATCTTAATTCAGCCCCGATTTAACTGCTTGCAATCTGAACGCATATTTTTTGGCCATGTCACTTGTTTATGGAACGCATTGCCTATTAATTTATTGGCCGTTTTTATTTATTTATTCGAGATATATTTCTTCCTTTTGATCTTGGCGGCAGAAAACCCGCACGCTACATTGAAAAGCCGATATACCCAAAACGAGTTTGGTGCGGATTTTGGTCCAGAGGCATAATTGGGCCATTTTTCTTCGAAAATGAGCAAGGATTGGCCGTTACAGTCAATGGTGATCGTTATCGGGCCATGTTGAACGAATTGTTGTTCACAAAAATTAAATTGGTTTCAACAGGACGGTGCTACGTGCCACACAGCCGAAGCTACACTCGATGTTTTGCGCCCTGTTTTTGAAGATCGCATTATCAGCCACACAGCTGATGTGGTTTGGCCACCGCGGAGCTGCGATTTGACACCGTTGGACTATTATTTGTGGGGTGCCGTAAAAGACAAGTGTTACGCCAACATGCCAGAGGCAATTGACGCTTTAAAGGACAATATTCGTGAAGCCATTGGTGAAATGCAGCTGCACACAATCGATAATGTGCTTAAAAATTGGACCGATCGTGTAGGCTACTGCATGGCCAGCCGAGGCAGCCATTTCAATGAAATTATTTTCCATTATTAACCGGAAAAATTGTACTTTAAAAAAAAAAAAGTTATTGGCGTATCCTTTATAATAAATTTACTACTTGAATTAACGTGCTCCCGTCCGACTTGCGGATTAAGACACAGATGTCTTCCATTCTGGCTTGAGAAAGTTAAAAAAAAATTATTAAACATTATCGGTCCAGAAAGAATGGAAGGTTAGGACAGGTTAATGCCGATTTCGAACGTGAATTAATTTTTGAGAAGCTTCAATTCTTGGATATTTGTCAGACGTTTGCAAGAAATGGGGCAGCGAATACAAAATTTTCAGGTGGGATTTGAACCAGCGACCTCTCGCTTAGTGGTCCAACGCACTTAACCACTGCCGCTACATTTGACATTTACTTTATTGATTTGCAAAATTTAATCAGAAATCCAATCCTTTCTTCGGACATTTGTTTGGTGGAAACTCTCCATTAAAAAAATATTTGTCATAAAAGCGATTACTTTTTAGTTATGCAAATATAAAGATTACATTTCTAAAACGCTTCACAATAACTAGACAAGAAGGAAATCCTCCTGAGTTAATAGTTAAAGTTAGGTCAAGTAGTAATCCGAACTATACCTTTGTTGGTCTACACCCAAGTTTACATTAATACTTAACCCTTTTTGTATACTTTGCATAAAAATAAGAAAGGCGGCGTCACAGATATTTACCGAAAACAGACAAAAAAAAACAAAGTCCATTAGATGAAATAATTTTGTAATCGGAAGAAGGATTGTGGAGTTTTTTTTTGTTGACTTATGACCCACAGTCCACAATGTGATGTTAATAGTTATACAAACCTCATTCCTATGACATGGTGCTGTTTATAGAAGGACTTTCAGCATAAACAAGTGGATAGAGTGTTGTTTAAATTCTGTTTCTATGCTAGGTTTATATCTCTGGACTTTTTGTTTTTTGCTAAAAAAAATGGTTTAAGGATGGATACAAGCTGTTAAATGAAGACATTACTTTGTACCCAACACCACAGTTTCAATGCCAATGGCAAGGTATTCAATAACATTCCAGATCGAAATCTATGCCATCGAGATCAGCGGAATAGAAACTTATAGCAGAGTCAAGTGGGCTGCAGCTTTAAAGCTTATCAACGATTTTCTGAGAAGGGGGTTTTCTTGTTTAAGCCAATTCAAACGATTAATTAAGCCATATTCCTTTAAAGAAATCTTGTAACTATATAAGGAGCAATTTAGGAAGCTGATGGTCCTTCTCATAGGCCACTGTGGCTTGAAATGTCATCCTAGTAAAATGAGTTTGTGTACGTAGACCGAATTAGGGTTCTGTCGAAAGGATTAAGAAACATTTGAATACATCATCGGTGAATACCCGGCATTCAGACGACGAATCTTTCAAACAGAGATGCCGTCTGGAACGCAGCCACTAAAAATTTAGAGCACCTTCACCGTCACTCTTCTCTTCGGTTAACATTCCTTTTGATTCAATATATCTTTCAGTTTGCGGTGTCAGCCAATTGGGCAAGGAAATGTGACAAATGTATTTAAATCGCTTTTTGGTTTCCAAAAACTAGATTTTCTCAAAAACGGCATATACGATTTTGATGCACATTGGACGCTTTTAACATAATTGCTCAAAATACAAAAAATTATCAAAATCGTTTGAGCCGTTTTTGAGAAAACGAATTTAATTTAAATTTAAGAAAATCGGTATATAATAAAAAAATTAAAAAAAAATTATTTCAAAAAACGAAGTATGCAAATTTGTTTGACTTTATAGTATAAAAAAAATGTACATTTTTTTAAGTTCCCTTTATTAGTTTTTGAGATATTGCCGGTTTTATAAATTACCGTCAATCGATTTTTTTTTTCCAAAAACTGAGTATGGAGTATTTTGGGCCCCATACCAAGTATTCTTAGGAAAAAAAAAACAAAATCCTTGAAACCATTTTCTAGAAAAATAGTGATAAGTGTTTTTCACCCAAATGAAATTCTATGGCAGGTACCGTTATTTCAAACGATAAAGCAAAAACTAATGCCCCCGATATGTAACTCCAAAAACCTTACATACGAACTTTGAAGTAAATCCGTCGAATTATTCGTTCGAATATTCGTTAGAGATTCGTTACTTGTAGCTGTATACCAATAAAGCATTCGAATATGCATTCCCTGTCTTATCTAAAGCAATTAAATACCTCTGCAAATCCCCAACATAAAAAACTTCAACACAAGTTTGTAACTTCGAAAATCCACGGTATGCAAACAAATAAGTCTTGCAATAGCACGAAATTAATTAAGGACCAAAAAGGAAACTCCTTTGGGACTGCTTACGTCGGCGGAATACTGAATTGATTGGAAAATCGATGATATTTGTAAAAAAAAAAAAAATCCTTTTTTCCTTATTCGGATTTTTATAACTTCCATGGAATGTAGCCCACACAACTGGGTCAGGCGTCATTTCATTTACATATCCTTTATGCAAAAAATTGCGCAGGATATTGCGCTAAGCAGGCGGTTGAACCTTACCATTAATTCATCCTTCGTGTTTGATCTTTGCATTTATAAACTGGCGACCACTTGCTTCTGTAATAAAGCTAAAGTAAAGCCCTGAATTAAATTTAGTTATTTTTAAATTTACTAACAAATTAAATTTGGGTTCTTCGCAAACTTTTTTTTTTTTTTGTTTTATTAATTTCTGAGTTTTTTTTTGGAATTTTTGTTTTGCAACTTTATTTCCGAAGGATACATGGCGTCGTTAATAACATAAGATATTCTGGCGCTTTGGGACTACCACAACATAATTGAGTTCTTTGTGAAAACTTTGTGGTCCCTGCAGGCTTGGAGGTATACATATCGAACGCGGAGAAACTTTTTTCTCTTAACCATTACGAAATAATCCAGTTGAATTGCAGTGTCCATGTCAGGCAATGCGTCTTAAAAGAGCACACTAATTTATCTACTTCGAATATCGCTGTTGCCATAAAACTCTTTTGTTCGTAAGTAATGGCGGATGAAATTGACTTTTTATACAGCACACATATTTTTTTTTTATGGCGTCGTCGTAAAACTATTTTACTGAGCATGTAGTTTTATTTTCATTAAAAACAATTCAACTTGCAAAGGCTATTGACTCTCAAAGATTTGTACATACTCAAATAGGGTACTAACCTCTACCGAAAGACATTCCCATGTTGAAGACAAAGTTTTGCGGTGAAAAATATAAACGAAATCAGTGGCGTATGTGGAACATTTATGGCGTCTAGAAATTGTCCAACGCAGCCATGTGGGATTTAACTTGTGGTTATTTATGCATGTGTTTTCTGTTTTCATTTTAAACTTAAGCCCAGCGATGGAGTGACAAAAAAATATGGGAAAAAATTTAAAAAGGATTTGTGGGAAAAAAGGAAAATTCAGTCAATTGTCTTTGGGTGTATGTATTATCCTGATTCGTTGTGCATCGTCTGATGAAGATAAACTTCAGACAACCTTGCTTCTAGAAGAAAATTCCAGCTGGGAAAAATGGAGTTTATTTTAGAATTTTCTTATATCTACGAAAGCTTTGTTGTTTGAGGACAAATGAATCATATTCATATCATTTCGCATTTTATTCATACATGTGAAATAATGAATCAGTGTGTGTACGCATTAAATTTTTTATCGCTGAAAAATATATGCAAAATTGTCTCTGATTTTAAAAATTCAACTGATTCTGCGGGTTCACCGAAGGACTCGCAGTTTTTTAGGCATTTATTTATACAGCAACACAGCTGCAGACAACTGAATTATTAAATACAAAACTTTGTTAAGCTTGCTTGCGCCAGCGTGATTATATCCAAATACCATAGCTTGACCATAATGACATTGTTCTTGTGTATGTAAGGTCGCTGATGTTAGAGTACATAACAAATACAAATTTACTTTGTTCCTTTTTCCTTCTAACTAGAAATCATTATGTTTTAATTTTCACCCTACGAAAACATATGCAATGAGCTTAAGAAAAGCAGCAAAAGGTGCGTTCAGACGGTCATCCAAATTTGTCATCCGGATGGAATCCTGACGTCATTATGACGTAGAATTTAACCTAAAGTAAAGGGTGATCCATTTCGAGGTTCCCTACTTTTTTAAAGAAAAAAAAAACACAGAAAATTCAAATTTAATGGAGAATGTTTATTATCATTTGAAAGAACATTCTTTGGCATTTATTTTTTGAAGATTATGTCTATCAAATGTTGGCCGTTGCTACGTCGCAGATGGTCCATCCGTTGAGTCCAATTTTCGATCACTCGTTCGAGCATTTCGACTGGTAACTGGCGAATGACACGCGTGATGTTTTCCTCCATAAGCTTTTGACTTTACATATCCCCACAGGAAAAAGTCTAACGGTGTGATATCACACGATCTTGGTGGCCAATCAACCGGCCCAAAACGTGAAATTATGTGCTCACCGAAATGTTCTCTCAATTGATTGATGCGATGTGTGGGAAGTGGCGCCGTCTTGCTGAAACCAAATGTCGCCGAGATCACGAGCTTCAATTGCAGGCATCAAATAGTCGGTTATCATGGCACGATAACGGTCGCCATTGACGGTTACGTTCGCACCGGCATAATTTTTAAAGAAATATGGACCGAAGATTCCACCGGCCCACAAACCACACCAAACCGTTGTTTTTTTTGGATGAAGTGACAGTTCTTCAATCTCTTCAGATTGCTCTTCGTCCCAAATGCGGCAATTTTGTTTGTTTACATACCCATTGAGCCAGAAATGGGCCTCATCGCTAAACAAAATTTGCCTCGAAAACGTCGGATCTTCTTGGAACTTTTCAAGAGCCCATAGAGCGAAGCGATGTCGCTTGGGAAGGTCGAGCGGCTTCAGTTGTTGCACAAGCTGTATTTTGTACGCTTTCAATTTAAGATCTTGACATAAAATGCGCCAAGTCGTTCCATACGTCAGTCCGAGTTGCTGCGAACGGCGCCGAATCTCTCTACGGTCTTCGTGTACACTCTCAGCTACGGCCGCTATATTTTCTTCACAGCGTGCTGGAAGTCTCAAAATGGGTGATGGTGTTGCGAATAGTACGCTCAGTAGGCCGATTATGTTGACCATAAGTTGAGCGAAGTGCACGAAACACATTCCTCACAGAACGTGAATTTTCATAATAAAGTTGAACAATTTGTAAACGTTGTTCACGCGTAAGTCTTTCCATTATGAAATGCCAAACAATACTAAACAAAAATAACATGACAGCATGACACGACTCACACGTGATCTGTCAAAAAAGGCTATTGAAAAAAGTATCTCTACTTGGATCACCCGTTAGTTATCCCGTCTGAAAAAAAAAACAAGTTTTCTGACGTCAGCATGTCATCCGGATGACAAGTTTGGAGCACCGTCTGATCGAAACTCAACGAAGCGGGAAGGCAAATGTCATTTGCAGATATTAAAAAAAATGCAAATGACAGTTGCCATGTAAAAGTGCTACCAACGCAAGAGTTGCCACTTATTGTTAAACCAAAAGCGAAGCAAAAGCGTATTACAACAAGGGGGAATTTAAATTTCAAAAATAGATCCAAGAGGTATTCAAAACTGAGAGACATGATATCCAATGGAGACCTTTTGAGAAGCTAAGCCACCTGGATTATGCTCACAAAATCTGTTTCCTGGCAAGTACCAACAGCGGGATGAACGATATGAGATTCTCTGTAACACTCAGTGTTGTACCACGTCGTCTTTTTAAATATATGTTATTTGCATTAAAATAAACTCAAGGCTCATACAACCTGTAAACGGGCTGAGCTAACAATCGCCAAAATATTTATGAATATTTCAAATGAATAATCGCCAAAATATTTGAATATGTTGTCAAAACGGAATCGACTGAAATTCTGATTGAGGATTGCCTTTGCCAACAGTAACTTAGTGAACCGCTTCGCGGGATTAAAGGATTTCAACTCTCTATCTGCCGGCGGCGGTACCGCTCACGGGATTCCTTCGCTCCATTCAGGGTACTTGATTAAGAACATATAACAGCCCCTGGTTGCCCGCTCGGAGGAACGAAAAATTTTCAACTCTGTTACTTGAAAATGAACTTAATAAAAATACTACTACTGACATAGAATCACAGAAATTTAATAACACCAGCATTTGATTAGCCTCAGTGACTAAGTGATACGAAACCGAGAAGTGTTTTCTGGTCAAGCAGACCAGTGAGAATGTAGCAAAGTGGGAATGTTATGATCCTGATTCTCGTTGATTTAAAAGGAGAGAAGAAGATTATGTTAATTCCATCACCCAAGTGCTAGTTGAGGAGCCATTTGTTCCTCACTCATATGGACAAATCGTAAGGAGTTGTTCCGAAACTTTAATCGAATCTTTAGTTATTGCTTAAAATACAGAAACCAGCAGTTATAGGGACAACGACACCTACAGCTGGTTTGGAAGTAATTCTAAATTTGCTACCTTTGGATCAATACTTGCATGAATCTGGCAGCTGATTGAGGATCAGCCAAACAGTCAGCTGAAACCCAGGTCTTTTGGAGCACGTACAGCTGCACGGATCTCTGTCCCTTGAGGAATAAAACATGTGGAAGTTTCTTCTTCCAAGGTATTCAAGAATTGTCAGATGTCTTACTCTGGTTTGATAGAATTGAGTGGCCACGAGCGGAAGGAAGGAACCACAATACCAGCGTATCCCTCACTAAATGGTAGTTTCACAACGGGACCTACGGAACTTTTCACAGAATTGCTCTCTTTCTGTTAAAAAAAAATCCTTTCGATGTGCATCCACCAATCGCTTTTGAATACATCTGCATTTTAACGTTCGCTGTATCTCAGCATCTTGAAGAAGCAGAGAAAACAATCAGACATAAGTGAAAAAGTACTTTCAGCGCTTAAAATTCCACAAATCATTGAAGAATTTCAGAACAAATTTAATGGACTTTCTCCCCACAATTGAAAGGCATTACTCGCTTTCCAAGAAATGAGTTCATCATACAAAATTGTTGTAATTCCTTCTCATGTATGACAAACTTTAAGAAAATTCACGAATTCCATTTTTCTTTAAAGACGAACGAGAACTTTTAAAGCACCAAGTACCTGTTCAACAGGCTCTCGCATCCAGAGACAGACACACAGACGATTTTCAGTTTCACTGTATATTTTCAAAGTTATTTCTTAATTATTTTATCCATTAAATTCTCGTAAAGGTAAAACGATTGAGTTCCGACGAAGTTCGCTCTTCAATAGCACTTCCGGAGAGCACTTATTTTATTCGTTAAGAATTTTTAATGGGAAAAGTTTTTTTATTGCGTCAGAGCGGAGCCTATCTCCGAAGAACACAGGTATCCAAATGTACAATTTGTAAATGATTATTATCCGTGGAAAGCAATTGCTTTCAATATGTAACGCACACACACTACGATTTAATGTATTTTTTTATGACTTGCCTTAGTTTTCGCAGTTCAAATGGGAGTGTGTTGTCTTTTTTTTATGGGTCATGGTTAATTGAGAACTATACTTTTAATAGAGCGAGAGACGCTCTATTACGCTGTGCAAAGTTGGACCAAAAAAGATTTATTTGAAAACAAAAATATGGTTTCGATGTAAACGAAAACGAAGATCGAAAGTAGTTGTTGAGTTTCTTGAGTATCGTTTTCTCAGTAATGATGAGTCAGACAAATTTTACTATGAAATTGAATAGCGAAGTTGTAAGGTGGTGCAAGTGTAAGGAAAAGAAATAAAGTGGAAATTATTGTTGGGGCGAACAACAAAACTTTCTTGTTACGTGGCTGAAAGTTTTCTTTCGCTGTGAAAACTTCATATATTCAGAAATGAAAACTAAATTTTGAAATAGTGAAATTGCAACGGGAGATGTGGCTATATTACAAATGAGATGTTCTGCTGTTCCCACCGATCTTAGAAAAACAGGAATTTCCAACAATTGATTGTAAAAATACAGTGAAACCTGCGTAAGATGGCCAGCTGTGGTGCAAGAATTTTTGGCCAACTTATAAGGGTGCCTATGTTCTTTTTTCAACACAATGTTAATAAAGAACTTCCTTTTTTTCATATTGTGCGTTTATTAAAACCAAGTAATTAAAAATAAATCAACAAAAGAAGTTAGACATAGTATTTAAAAAAAAGCCATATGAACTTATTAAATACATACATTTGTGCATACAACGAAACAAAATTATGTTTGAAAATATTTATCCAAAGTTGTTGGGCTTATGATTTGTGATTTGCCATTATGCTACTCAATTTTTGTTTTAATGTTCAAAACTGCTGAAGTTAGGTTTGGTTGGTTCATAGAGGCATATAAAAGAAGCTGATTAACATTATTAAGAGCATCATTGGGAGGTAATGGGTTGGTAGTCAACGTCTTCATCTTCTTCAGATTCTTCACTTAAATCTTCTGTATCATTTCGAAGTTCTCTTAAAACCTGTTCAATTATTTCACTTTCTGATTCGCCCATAATCTCGTGTACCGCGAAATCTTCATCTGCTTTTGTAATCTGTTTTGCCGACATCAACTCTGCCCTTATATTGTCTGAGCTTTTTGAAGATATTCGGGAGGACCTTCAGTGGGGTTAACATCAACCGGAAATCCAGCGCGTTTAAAGCATGATTGTATTGGTGATGCCTCGGCATCGTTCCAGGCAAAAACTATCCATCTAATGGCGTCTAATACATTCACCGAATGAACTTCCTGATCGATTTCTGCCATTTTGGATCCGTATCTAGTTTTTAAATTTTGGATATTTCCCTGATCCAAGGGCTGAATTTTCGATGTAAGGTTTGGCGTCAAATACTTAACGACGACATTCGAATATTCGTTTAGAATAGTATGACTTGTTGCGTTATCCACGTGGAGGATGATTAGCCTTTTTTGCAGTTTCATTTGTCTATTAATGGACAAAACCAATCGTTGAAAATTACTGTTGTCAAAAAACTCTTGGTTGGCAGCATTTCCGATAATGAGGGGCTTTAATTTTTCTCCAGTTGCACTACAGCTAAAAAGAACGCTTACCTTTCTTTTGCCATCTTTCTGCCTTTGCAATTTTCGCCTTTAGCAACAAGACTTTTTGTTGGAAGTTGGCGGTAAGACATACCAGTTTCATCTGCGTTAAACTGGTCTTGCGGTGAAAAGTTCTTTAAAAGTTGTGGGATGCTGCTTTTCCAACTGGTTGCAGCTTGATGGTCTCGCCGAACAATACTCGAAACTGTATATTATTTCTCTTGCGAAAGCTTTCTAACCACCCATTGCTAGCATGGAATTCTTCAATTTGCAGTTTATCCGCTACTAGTTTGGCTTTTTCTTCCAGTAATGGACCACTCACTGGGATGTTTTTTGACCTGCATTTCTAAAAAAATAAGAGAGCCCCAAGGTTTACGTCTTCGAAATTTGTTTTTCTCAACTTTCGCTTCCTTTCATTGGATACATTATTCTCTAATGCATCTAACATTTTTTTTCTTATGGGCCTTTATGTTGCCAACAGTTGACTTCGAGATTCCAAATTTTATTGCCAAAGTCCTTTGTGATGCTCCGCTTTCTAATCCCTTCAAAATTTCTCCTTTTTTAGTTAACGGAAGCTCAACTATGAATTTTCTTGGTGGCATATAAATATAAATATCCATGTGTTTCTCTTACATTATGCTAGATCAATCCTTAAAATTGTGACTGTTCTTGTTTTTTCCTAATTGTCCACGAAAGTCAGAGCAACACTGAAGTCATCCACAAACTATAGGAATAATGTCATAGATTCAACGCGAACGTTATTTTACCGCTATGCCTGTCGGCACATTTTGTTCAGTGCATTTTAAACACATACACAAAAATGCAAACGCCACCATGCATGACCAACAGACGACTATGTCGCTGGCCGTCTTTCACAGGTTATTTAGTACGAAAGTTGTAATAATATATGAAAATGTGGGGCCAAGTTCAAAGATAGACAGGTGCCAATATACAGAGGTATTTGTATACAATTTTTTTTTGTTACTCTATATATCGGCCAACTTCGGCAGGTGGCTAACTTGACAGGTTTCACTGTATGCTGTTTTAAAAGCAAAGAATGTGAAAATAATATTTTGGAACTGAACGAGCCTATACGAGCCTTATAAGTTTAGCTAATTTAACTTAGGACAAACCAACATATATCACAGCACAAACATATTTACTAATACAAAAAATTCCTAGCGGGCACCAGTGCACTGCACACTTGCTTTCTTTCCGGATCGCTGATTTCGCCTACCTGCTGATTGATTTGAAAAGATATCGTTGGGACTGCAGGGTTATTTGCAGCCATCGAATTTGTGTGTGAATTTGAAAGAAAGAAAATGTTGGGGGCTATTGATGACGTTTTTCTACTGCTTCTTTCAATGCCAATTGTTGGTCTCACTGCTTGCTGCTGCTCCCCATTACAGGCTCACTAGGAGCCTCACCTGTTAATGTCCGATCTCTGAGCGATTTTGGTTGATTCCCAGAGTAGTACATTTTATAACTTCAGAGCACGGTATTATTTGACAAGTGGCTGGTGCGTGACACAAATACTTGCTGGTGTTGAAATTTATATGGGGCGCGAGGTGCTCTTTTAAAATTTTTCGTCCAGCGAAATAATTTTTAATTTTTATTTCCATAATATGTATAGGCATAAATAAAAACTAACACCATTGTCAAAATTTAACTGAAAAACTTTGTTTTCTGCACAGCACCAGTGTTGTTACTTGGAAATTGCAAAATGTGGTAGTTTCGAAGAAAAAAAGGAGTGATGAATTCTAAAAAATTGTGGTAGATTTGAAAAATATGTCTGTGCAAACTGTATAAATTTTTATCGATTGATATGTAGTAGACGGCGAATGCTGCATTTTGCTTTACATTTTCGAAAACTTTCAATAAAATAATGCTAAATAATACCTTTTGTCCAAAACAGTAACACGTTTTAAATAATGAGGCTTACATGGAATTGACATGGTCCATTTCTGACTCAACGTACAGAATTATTTTTTGGAGAAGTGAATGAGGGAAATATTATTTATATCCAGAAGTCTTTCCTCAGTTCGACGGACTTACTTCAAAGTTCGTATTTAAAGATTTTGAGTAAATATTTTTAACACCATTTTGGAGATAAGTGCAGGAAAATTTGCAAGGTTTTTGAAAAAAATTAAAGAAACCTATGTATTTACATTAGGAAAATACAAATATATCTCAGAATCAGGCAAAGCGATCTTAGACTAAATTGGTATTCGACAACACAATACAATTTAAATAAAACTCAGGCACCAATTCCTATTTTAAAAATATAAGTTTGTGATCCAAAACTTCATCTAATATAAAAACCAAGTTTCGTGGAATTGTGTTAAATTTACTTAGTTATGATTGAAATACAAGACTTATAGTCTTTCCTTATAAACATTTGTTATAGTATGTTAAATTCCGGATACTGATGTGAAATTGACACAACTGGATTTAAATCACACACTGAACTACATAAGCAATATTTTTTGCGGAAGTTGTAGTTCTTCGCATTATTAACTTGTTCTAATAATCTTATTTATTGATACAATTTTTTAAATTGTAGGCGACCAACGATTACAATTTCGATACAGAAGATATACATAGTTCCATCTTATTAAAGATGAAGTTTTTACTTGACAAAAATGGTTTACAAAAATGCAGTCAGAGTTTAACTTTCATATGTAGATGAAGAATTATGGTAGAATGATAAGTAGTGGTAGAATTTTCAAGCACAGTGGTAGATTAGATAACTAAGCAGATATATTGGTGATCTACCACATTGTGGTAGATGTAACAACACTGCACAGCACTCAACTGCGCTCGTCGACGTCCCACAAAGAATAGAGCAAACATACCATTTTCCACTTTCCGGTTAGTGCTTAACTACTTGATGGCTGTCAGAATTTCGCCTGCTTTCCATATAACAGGGTGTGTACGAAGATAACTATTTGATTTATGCAATGCACTGTATAGAAATGCATAAATGTCGGTATTTTACTAAAATAAATTTTCTTTCCAAGGAAGTCTCCTATAAACTTTATATAAAATTATAGACCATTTCGTTTATAGCTTGAGGGTCAAGTAGCTTTGGTGCCTCTTTTTTTTGTTTATAATGTAGCGCACTAAAGGGACTTTGGATACCCTTATAATGAAGTGACACAGTGCGGGCATTAGGGAAATGAAGCATTAGAGAAAGGGAGAAACCGATGCACGTTGGTTTTAAATGTTTGTAAATAAAAGTGTGCAGGAAAAACAGAGCGTGGTAGAGCATTCCACATTCGTATTGTACGGTTGAGAAAGGAATCTTTATATTTCACAGTACGTCCGAAAACAGGCTAAAGGGTAAACTGATGTGCATTCCTAGCTTGGCGAGTACTGCGGTTGAATTGCTGTAAAACACGCGATGCCGAACAAAATGTGTTGATATTGACTTCAAAAATTCTGTCAAGCAATACAAGTGACGAAAAGCATCTACTCCGAGCGAAACAATGAAGTTGATTGAGCTTAACTTGGTAGCTTGCGAAAAGAGTATTGAAATACGTTTTTCTCGCGAATTTTTGAGATTTCTGTTTCCTAGAGGTTTTGCAGATATTCTTCTTTTTTTTAAGATTTGAAATTATTGGCACTACGACCAAAAAATATATTTTGTGCTCCCCTATGGATGATCAATTTGAGTTTTGGTCTGGCGACAATCCTAGGTCTTTAATGAACCTTACGATTGTTGAGTCTGATGATTTGACAATGTCCTGATATTCCATACGACCATTGATGAAGCATTTAAGGCCTCTTCTTTATGATTGTAGGGCAGTCGAATAGAATATGTTCCGCCGTTTCTGGCTGTTCAAGGCGCATAGTTCGCTGGAGTGAACTTCTGCTTGGAAGATTGATGTTATGTGGCCTAGAGGGCGTACTTTCACATCCGTATACCAGACTGAATCGGACCTGTCTACTCTAGGGCCTCCAGTTTCCCACGGTCCGAACGGTCCAGTATAGTTATGTTAAATTGTCGATGAATCTTTCTTTGGTTCAAACTTTGAGTAGCGCACATAGTTGCCAAAGATACAACTACTAATTTATTACCATTTGCGCTAAGAAAAAGGTCAGTTATACTTCCAAAAGATTTCATCACAGATGAATTCCCCTCATCCGATTATTCCTTAAACAAAGTAATACATATTTAAATAACACCCTTATCAAAGCGATAATCTATTACAGAGCATCCAACATCCTGTCAAGGATCACATGTTTCACACAACAATATCACATTTGGTTACATATGATGTCCATCCACAAAGCAGTAAATAAATTGCCTACATGTCCACTATTAACTGAATTCTTTCAACAAAAAAAAAAAAGCAAAACAAAAACTCCGACAATCCCTTGAGAAACAGAAACCCAATCAACATTTTAACGAGCACAATTCATATAAGGAGCCGGGTAATCAGTTCCTGATGTTGCGTGCCATCGCCCAGTCTCTCGAATAGAATTTTCCAAGCCCGACACAATTTGTGTGACAGTTTAACTATTTTTGACTCGGTCCGAGAAGCAGTAAGGCATATGTGTACGTTTCCATTATTCGAATGCGAAAGACATAGACGTGCCTCAAGGGTAAGCCCATGCGGGATGAAAAATCAATTTTACCATCTGTCATGATGTGAGAGTAGTTAAGCTTATATGGGTGGACATTTAGACAGGCAGAGAATTTTGCGATTCGATTCGATGGATAGCAGTTGGCTATATGTTGAGAACGAAGAAGAGCAATATTGAATAAGGGATGCGTTTTAACTTTGTGTTTCGTATAATCTATTCCAAGGAGTGATGTTAGATTTGTGAACGAATTCGAAGTTGGAATGCAGTGACAGGATGTTTTTGAGACGAGAAAACGCACTTTAGATTAAATATCCCCGGCTTAAGGCTTGAGGCAATTTTACCATTCAACGCAATTTAAAATATTTATAACTCCCCACAAGTGTTGCATTGGCGGTCGCATGTTGACTTGACAAACTCGATCTACTGTGCAAGCTTATAGATTTTTATTGATTTAAATCTCTCTACGGGTGATCATTTGATAATCGGTTGTCACCCGGGTTAACAAATGAAGAAGTAGATAAAAGTACCATAGCCATTGCTTTTGGGTCGATTTTCTAAAAGAAGGCATTCCAATTGTTATCGATGAACTTTTGTACGACCTGAACAACTCCGGGTTTAGCACGCAGGCCTTTGCTGACGACCTAGTTATCGTTACAAGACGCAAAAATGGTTCCACTACATCGGGGTATGATGATGCATGCGTATACCGGAAAAAGGTGACAGAAGATGCACACATTAGAACGCTGCAGAGGAAAACAAGGGCAGCAAGGGATGAGTACCGAGCCAGGAGACGGGAGGAGAAGAAGATCCTGCGTAGAAAGAAAAGAGAGCACGCAGTCTCCCAGCTCAAGGAGATCGAAGAGTCCCGCGACCGAAACAACATCCGGAAGTTCTATAAGAAAGCCAAGCAACTGGCTGCTGGCTTTAAGACCGGAACACAGGCTCTTCGTAACAGCGATGGAAACCTAGTCACCGACGCGCAGGGAATAGTTGATGTATTTAAGCAGCATTTCCAGCAGCTGCTAAACGGACAAAATGTAGAGAGAGTGATGAGGCAAGAAGAGAACCCGCGTCCAGTCAATGAAGAACCAGTCCCTCCGACCAGTATAGAAGAGGTTGGCTTAGCTATAAAAAAGCTTAAGATCAACAAGGCCGCCGGCTCTGATGGTCTACCTGCAGAGCTTTTCAAATACGAAGATGATGTTATGGTAGGGCGCGTGCACCAAATCATCAAGTTTGGGTGGAGGAAAGCATGCCCGATGACTGGACCATCAGCTCCATATGTCCCATCTACAAGAAAGGCGATCCTAGAACTATCGAGGCATATCCCTGCTTAATGTCGCATATAAGATCCTATCCAACGTATTGTGTGAACGTCTCAAACCTTTCTGCCACACACTAATCGGCACGTACCAGTGTGGCTTCCGGCCCGGCAGATCAACTGTAGACCAAAACTTCACACTAAGGCAAATCCTGGAAAAGATCGACTTTAAAGCGGCATATGACAGCAGTCATAGTCAGGAGCTTTTTGTGGCGATGGCCGAATTCGGGATCCCGTCAAAACTGATCCAGATGTGTCACTAGGACACTAGATAACACGCGATGCAACTCGCGGTGCATCTGAACTCTTTCAAACATGCACCGGATTTCGGCAAGGAGATGCGCTGTCGTGTGATTTCTTCAATCTTGTTCTTGAGCAGATAGTGCGCAGGGCAGGTGTCAACACGGGAGGCACTATCTTTAACAGATCAGTCCAACTACTGGGGTATGCGGACCCCATGATAGAGGCTTTCACTGCTATTGAAGAACAGGCGAAACTATTTGGCCTTAAAGTGAATGAGGTCAAGACTAAATATATGCTATCAACAAACAAACAATCATCTGTCCACCGACTAGGACAAAATGTCACTGTTGTACCTCGGGGTAAACATCAACTCCACAAATGACATCTTAGTTGAGATCCGTCGAAGAATTACCCTAGGAAACCGCTGCTACTTCGGTTTGGCAAAACAAATGGGTTCAAAACTCCCAACTCGAAGGACAAAGTGCATGCTCTACAGAACTCTTACCCTGCCAGTTCTGCTATACAGCGCCGAGTGCTGGACGATAAGCAGGAAAGGAGAGTTAATACTGGGATCCTTCGAAAGAAAAATCCTTCGACGGATTTTTGGTGCTGAGTGCAAGGAGGGCGAATGGAGCAGAAAATACAACCGCGAACTATAGTCCAAAAAGCCAAGATTCGTCGACTACATTGGCTCGGCCACATCGAGCGAATGGACAACAACGCTCCAGCCAAGAGGATCTTCGAATCCCAGCCCCCACGTTCGAGACGACAAGGAAGACCGAACCTCCGTTTTAAAGACCAAGCCATCGCGGATGCCAGACGCTTGGTCTGGACAACTGGAAGCAGCGTGTCCCGGATCGCAGAGGGTGGAAGGTAGCCGTATCTCAGGCAGGGACTCTTCACGGGTCGGGAGCCCGTTATGTAAGTAAGTACATCGGGGCTTATGCAAACCGCCTCAATAAAACTATGGAACTGGTGTCAAGATGAAGGCCCAACTGTTAAGCCATCAAAAACAACTATTGTTCCATTCACCCGGAAAAGGAATCACATGCTGCCAACCCTACCATTGAACAAAACACCAATAACATTCTCAAAGAAAGTATAATATCTCGGAATCATACTTGAACATAAGCTTACTAAGAATGATCACTTAGAATGTACCCTAAATAAAGCGACTGTTTGGAACTGTCTAGCCATTCTAAAACAACTCACGTCCCATAACAGAGTGACTCTTTACTGGGTCCCAGGACACGAAGGAATTCCTGGAATGAAGAGGCCGATAAAGCTAGGCTTTAGGTCCTGTATGGGCCGTTTACGCCTTATATTTATTTTTTTTATTCATCGCATTGGTTAGTGCGAACAATTTAAAATTGCATTCAACAACATGGGTTTCCTCCAAGTGGGTGACGGTTAACGCATGGTCTTTTGGCTGTGGAAGATTTCTGGTTGTGAAAATTTGCTTAAAGTAGATGTTTCAGTTTCAGCAAGTTTCTTAGAAGTAGAGCTTTCCTTTTTTACGTTGGGCCTGATACCCGAGAGATTTAATCACATGAACCGCGAACCAAACAATAACAACAAGACGAAATGTTTACGTCAAATGTTGCGTTGGAGTTTTGTTATGTAAATAAAATTGAAAATAACACATCCTGCTTTCACTTTATAATTATTTAAGGCCAACTTCGAATCAATTTTTAGTCTGACATTACTCTTTAAATGCTTCTTTGTATGTTCTAGACATTTGCTTCTATTTTAAATTACTCTTTCTCTCTGAGGTATGCTCCTCTGAAGTAAGTTCTGCCTCGAAAAAGATGCACCACAAAGGAGAATATCAAGAAATCGGTGGACGCTATTGCTATTTGTGGCAAACATTAATTATCCATCCCTATATCAGCAACTGAATCGAGTTGCATCACCCTAAGCTCTTCTTAGAGTCGGTTTCCTTAATATACTTCCCGTTTTGGATGTCGACACATTACCAATCGACCTCGGCGGATAATAAAGTATTGCGAAACCATTCTTTGACCTTTTGAGAAAATTTAGCTAAACCCGACCCCCACCACCGCCTTAAGCAAATCAAATCTACGCCCCTGATCAGCATCAGGAAAGGGTTTTTTTTTCATGAAATGTTTCTTATCATACTAAATGGGAAATTTATTGCTACATCTTCCTGCTTTCAATGCCTTTAGTGCTTATTGGATATCAGGGATAAAAAGGATGACTTAAAAGGAATGTTTTTCACATATTCATTATTCAAAGCTATTTTTATTAATTTATTTTGTTTTAAGCGCGCGTAGGTGTATTTGAGAAATATTGTTAAATCAATTTGAAACACCCACGCGATATGAATTTTCAATTAGAAACGCAAATAATCACCCTGTTATTGGGAATACAATAATTTTAGTTTGCATCTCTATTATTTGTATTTGTATTGCTAAAATAACGAAAATATTGATCAACAAACAATTTTGGAAAATGTTTTTAACTGCTGCTACCGCTGATGATGCAGAACGAATGCAATGCTGGCAGGAATTTCGATATAATGCATATTTCAATATATTTTGTGAAATGAATCTCAGTTAGGGAAATCAATCCGCAGTAGGTGTAAATTGATTGTCGGATTCTATTTCGTGGAACGTACAAATTTAGAAAAAGAAATCCCTTTTGTTTGGAATTTCTATAGATGAAATTATTTTTAGCGCATATTTTTGATTGTCCTAGTTCAAATTTTTGTTATTTAATTTGGAATGCTGATGGACTTTGTCATAAAGGGGCACAGGTAGACTTAATCACATTGGCATCATTTTTAAGTTATGAGATACTATGATGGATTGGTATTTCTAACTAAGGATATGCTAACCTTTATAAGGAAGAGAACGCGTCTATTAGTATAAATGACCGTATGATCTTATAAGACGTTGTGTCAGTTAACTTTTTAACGAATGCTAATTTTTTGTAAGTAAAGGATATGCTTCGTCGAATCGACGACGGAACTATTTAAAATAACCTATATACCAACTATTTTGAAAGTCGATTGTTTTCTATTACTGAGTTCATCTAAGTAATTAATAATATTTATTTTAAAATTAAATTTTCACAGATTTAGTGAATTTGGCAGAATTTACAAAACAAGAGCCGCAAAGCTGTATTTTGAACTACCACAATCCGTGTACACAGCTAATCCTCTTACATCATCAGCTTGACCGCGACTACCGCTGCACAAAAATTTAACACAAAACAAATAATAATATAAAAGATCGTCGATTCGACGAAGCATGTCCTTCCAGGGTAAAATTGATCTATACATATATAGATGTAATTGGAGACTGTCACAATTAGGGCAGTTGTGTTCGAGCGCAGAGATTCTGCTGTTAGTATGTTGCCAGAGATCACTTAATGAATTTCAGCTTGAACAGCTTTAATTTTGGTTTTGCTATCATTTATTTTGGTCATCTATACTTCCATAGCTCGAAAACCCTTTATAAGAATTTCATGCTTTTTCTTCGCCAGTGTTATGTCTGTAACTACTTTTCCGATTTTAGATTGTCAGCCCGTTGGATCAGTAAAGAATATACATACATCCGAGCGGATCCTCAAACATTCTACAGTATAGATTCCAAGCGTTGGATTGGATCAGTGGTCCTGGTATCGCGTCATGATCATAACCAAATCCTATATTTACAGTCAAATAGGGGAAAACGATGATGTATGCGTTTTAACTGGAAAAAGGTGACAGAAGACGTACAGATCAGAACGCTGCAGCAGAACACAAGGACAGTAAGGGAAGTGTACCCAGTCAGGAGAAAGGAGGAGAAGAAGATCCTAAGTAGAAGAAAAAGAGGAAGTACGAAGTTGCTGTCACTTTAAGAAGCCAAGGATGGTCTAGCTGCAGAACTTTTCAAGCCTATCAAATATGATGTTTTGGTAGGGCTTTGGGTGGAGGAAAGCATGCCCGATTGCTGGACCATCAGCTCCGTATGCCCCATTAAAAAAAACCGGTCCTTTGTCTTTCAAGAACTGTAGAGGTATATTCCTGCTAAATGTTGTAAAGAAGATCCTATCCAACGTACTATGTGAACGTCGGTGGCTTCCGGTGGCTTCCGGCCCGCGACAGATCGACAATAGACCAAATTTCCACACTTAAGCAAATCCTGGAAAAGACCCAGTCAAGACACACCAACTCGTAAGCAGCCTTAAAGCCGTATATGATAGTCATGATAGTCAGGACCTCTACATGCCAATGGCCGAATTCGAGATCTCGGTAAAACTGATTCAACTTTGTCGGGTGACGCTGAAGGAAACGCGGTGTAATGTGCAGTCTTGCAACCGAATATGATAAAATGTCACTTTTGATAGCAGCAATTTCGAGGTAGTTAAGGAGTTCCCCTACCTTGGTTTAAGCAAAGCATCAACTTTGCAACTAAGAACTAGGAAATCCCTGCTCTTCGGTTTGGCAAAGCAAATCGTTCTACCACGTCTGATGATAAACAGCAAATGAGTGTTAGCACTTGGCTCCTTAGAAAGAAATAGTCTTCAAGGGTTATTTGGCCCTTTGTAGGAGGAGGGCTAATAGAGATCAAAAAAGTCCAAAAACTAAACAGCAAAAACACGTCAACTACATTGGATCGGTCACATCGAGCGAATGAACAAAAATGCTCCAGCTAATAAGATATTTAAGTCCCAACCCCTATATTAGAGACGACAAGGAAGACCGAATCTCCATTTCAAAAAGACCAAGACATCCCGAATGCCAGAGCGCTTGGAAGAAGCGTGCCCGGCATAGCAGACGATGAGGCTACCGTATCTCAGACAGGGAAGCCCGTTAATTCAACTTTGACCCTGAAACATTTAAAAGCGTCCATGCCAAGAGAGCGAAGTCTTATTGTTATATATTAGCCTTTTCAGGCTAAATAACCTGCTCATTTAGATGCAAAGTTGTTTTAATTGTTGGGCTTCTGGAAACACCATCTCCCACTTCGTCTTTAAATTGTCATTAAACTCACTGCTTCACCTCTGGGGTTAAGAAATTGGGAATTTATTAAAATTATTTGTTGGAAAATAAAACCACAAACGAATAGATAGACACCAAAACGTCGTGAAAGTTTAAATTACTGCAAGAAAAGTTGATGAATTCGCCTGTTGTAATCTAAATAAAATTATCTTAGAACTTAGTCAAAAAATTAAGGCCAAATGCGATTACCATTCTTAGCCAAGGCAACAATTATAATTAAATTTCTAATTTTCTTAGTACACTTCAGAAGAGTCCTTACAAAATGGATGTTGTATCTCTTAGAGCATCATTTACATTTAAATCACTCTCATGAGTTTTGAACTACATTCTCTCGAAAAGCAGCTAACATTCGGCAGACGCCCGAAAATAGTTCTCAGATATTTCACTTCAACCAGCAAGGACAAAAGTCGGCAACAATATTATCACTCCTTGGACTGGCACATACCCTGAGTTCATTTCGGATTTGCACTGGAAGGAAGGCAATATGTTTGTTCATTCATTTTACTATTAATCGATAGGGGAAACTTTAACCCCGCCCTCCATCGAAAGTGGCGAACCGGAAACATCTTTAATTGGGTTGATTTTATTTAGTCGTTTGTTTGTTTGTTTCCTCGCTATGTGGTTGTAATCATTCTTATTCCTCACTTGAAATGAATACGTGATTAAATATTTCATTGGCATTGCAGTAAAAGTGATGGAATGTATCTTCACTACTGATTGATTGAGTGCCAACTTTGGAGAAGTTTAATTAACACCACATGGTTGGTGATGGTAGAATATTGGAATACATTAGTGTGAGCTGCTTAAGGAATCATGCTCATTATAGGCTTGGTCAGAAGGTATAAGCCTTATACATATGGATGTACCTATTAAACTTCACACGCAATGTAATAAGTTGGTTGGTTTATGACAAACACAAGTCTTGTACTATTTATAAGTTGGATATACGAAGAGAGCCTTAGGGGGAATAGTGTAATTTTCATGTTTGCAGGTATTTTTAGTAACAAATAGTGACAGCTATCAATGATTCATGACTTGTGGCGCTGGCAATGGCAAAATTTCTTCCTATTTTTCCAATTTTACTTGAATGATATTTCTTGTTTGGTAGCTCACTATGTTTAGTTTTTATTTTGCTGTAGAAACATTCAAATTTATGAAATAAGTTGCTTCTCAACTCGTTCTCGTTCAACACTTTACATATAAATTTATGATCTGGACTGAAAGATCATAAGCCTTAAACTTTACCAAATCACTACTGTACCACGTGTATGGGTAGCACATACCTATCTTCCTACTTCGAGGCGCTACAGATGGTTGAGCCCCCAAGGCAAGGCCTATATCTACCTCGTTGTCAAAGATCCTGCGAACTGGAGTAATGGGGGTATGTTCTCTGTGGGCTCATTAAACTATAGACCGCTTCTAGTGACATCTCGCAGTGTTTTTGTGTGTATCCTTCTGAGTTTGACAGACGCCTTCCCTTAATCCCTTTTAACATTCTCGTATACATTAGTATACTAAAGAGAAAGTTATTGCGATCGTGCGGAAATTTCGAACTCAAAGTGAGTATAAGGGACGATATCACGACTATAGAGAAGTCCAAAAAAGTGGGTCCGCCAATGCCGTCCGTCGGTCTGTCCGTCTGTCTGTCTGTCCGGGCGCCGTATGGCGAAACGGTTCGACGGATTTGCTTCAAAGTTGGTATATAAGGTTTTTGGTGTCACATCTCGGGGCTTGTTTTTTTTTTTTTTTGCTTTGTCTTTTGAAATAACGGTAGGTACAATTTTTTTTTGTGCACTTGACACAATTTTTCTCGAAAGTGGTTGCAAGGATATCTGTCTTTTTTTTGTACTAAGGATATTTAGGATGGAGTCAAAAATTCTGCATACTCAGTTTTTATAAAAAAAAATCGATTAACGGTAATTTATAAAACCGGCAATATCTCAAAAACTAATTAAGGGAACTTAAAAAAATGTACAGTTTTTTTTTATACTATAAAGTCGAACAAATTTGCTTACCTCGATTTTTGAAATAATTTTTTTTTTCATATAACGATTTTCGATTTCTCAAAAACGGCTCTAACGATTTCGATAATTTTTTGCATTTCGAACAATTATGTTAAAAGTGTCTAATGAGCGAAATTACATCAAAATCGTAGGTGCCGTTTTTGAGAAAATCTAATTTTTCAAAACCTAAAAAGTGATTTAAAAAATGTTTCACCATTAATTTTCGACTCATTTCGCCGACTCAAAAACGCATTTCATGTTCCGAGAAAGTTTCGTATGACGCAGTCGTGCACTCTATTTAACATGGAAGCTTTCTCCATCACCATACTGCACAGATGGACGAATTTGTTAATAAAGCTAAAACTAAACACGTCTCTGTATAGATCGTCTCGTAGTTTCAATATTTAGTCAATTGTGAGCGACATACCGGGCCTGAAGCCCTACTTTGTAATGGGAGATGTGCCTATCCTACAAATGCGATGTTCTGTTGTCCCCATCGATCTTTAGGAAAACTGGAATTTCCTACAATTGATTGTTATAATATTGTAATTATGTATTCTGGGGCCGAATTACCGCATCAGTTAACGAGTGAGTAACTTCCACAAGTTACTGAACTATCGAATAAGCAGGATTATGTCATACGAAGCATCACGTATCGAACGCAGTTTGTGATTGTACTAGGAAAACTCTACTACATTACATTTTGTATTCTGTCATTCTTTTTTTATGTGAAATTCTGAGTTGTGCTTTGAATAAAAACGGTTAAAAATTTTATAAATTTTATTAAATGGATTTTCTGTAAAAATTTAAATTTGTATTTTGAGAACATTTTTACAAAAATTAATGAAACTTACACTTTTTCTGCCATTTTAATGCCATACAACACCTCCAGAGCTGACGTATGAAAAAACACACGATAACTGACTAGGAAATGTCAAACAATAAGACTCGATACTCGATACCATGTTCGATAACTGAAGCAGTAATACCAAACAGTGCTGCCGCTAAGAAAAAAAATTGCGTAGCAAAATGAAATTTACGTAGCAAAATGCTATAAGTGATTAATGCAGTTTTTAATCTACAATGTTATTTTTGTATAATATTGCTTGGCATTTCACAATGGAAAGACTTACGCGTGAACAACGTTTACAAATTGTTCAACTTTATTATGAAAATTCACGTTCTATGAGGAATGTGTTTCGTGCACTTCGCTCAACTTATGGTCAACATTATCGGCCTATTGAGCGTACTATTCGCAACACCATCACCCATTTTGAGACCCAGCATTCATTATTCGATAATATTCGACCGAATGGACCACGTCCAGCACGCTGTGAAGAAAATATAGCGGCCGTAGCTGAGAGTGTACACGAAGACCGTAGAGAGTCGATTCGGCGCCGTTCGCAGCAACTCGGACTGACGTATGGAACGACTTGGCGCATTTTACGTCAAGATCTTAAATTGAAAGCGTACAAAATACAGCTTGTGCAACAACTGAAGCCGCTCGACCTTCCCAAGCGACATCGCTTCGCTCTATGGGCTCTTGAAAAGTTCCAAGAAGATCCGACGTTTTCGAGGCAAATTTTGTTTAGCGATGTGCGAACGTAACCGTCAATGGCGACCGTTATCGTGCCATGATAACCGACTATTTGATGCCTGAAATTAAAGCTCGTGATCTCGGCAACATTTGGTTTCAGCAAGACGGCGCCACTTCCCACACATCGCATCAATCAATGGACTTATTGAGAGAACATTTCGGTGAGCACATAATTTCACGTTTTGGGCCGGTCGATTGGCCACCAAGATCGTGTGATATCACACCGTTAGACTTTTTCCTGTGGGGATATGTAAAGTCAAAAGCTTATGCCGACAAACCCGCTTCGATTTAGGCCTTGGAGGAAAACATCATGCGTGTCATTCGCCAGTTACCAGTCGAAATGCTTGAACGAGTGATCGAAAATTGGACTCAACGCATGGACCATCTGCGACGTAGCAACGGCCAACATTTGATAGACATAATCTTCAAAAAATAAATGCCAGAGAATGTTCTTTCAAATGATAATAAACATTCTCCATTAAATTTGAATTTTCTGTGTTTTTTTCTTTAAAAAAGTAGGGAACCTCGAAATGGATCATGGATCAGAGTAAATAATACCCGTGAACAGTGGAAGCCATAAAATTTCGAATTGATTTTACTACAATTGTAATAAATAAATTTTAGTAACATAAAAATAGTACTAGGAACTTAATTTGAAATGCGCATTCCATAATAGCGGAGCAATAAAATGAACAAAGGTGTGCGTGCATATAGACTTACTACACTTATTCTTTATTGTGAACAAGAGGTTTTCCACTTTCCATACAAATTCAAATTCATCCGTAGAAATGTATACCTACTGCTTACGTACAGGGAACACTAAAAGACTACAATAACCTGGTGACAGTTTTAAAATACGTTCATTTAATTTTGATATGAGGTTGTGGGAGTACTAGAATTTATAGATATTCGTTGAAAGCTCGTACTTTAAAAAAGCGTAGCAAATTTGAGGTATTTAGGGCGAGTGCGTGAGTGCGTAGCAAATTTTACTTTTTCGCAAATCGCGTAGCAGTTTTGCTACAATCGTAGCAAAGTGGCAACGCTGTAGCCAAACCAATATAATTCAGTGACGTATTGCTCGTTAACTGATGCGGTAATTCGGCCCCTGTTTGGAAAGGAAAGAATGTGAAAGTAATAAAGGGTGATTTTTTAAGAGGTTTAGAACTTTTTTTAAAAAAAAAACACAAAAAATTCGAAAAAATGAATGAAATATTTATTTGAATCGATAGTTTGAACCTTGCAATTTAATGTTTAAAGATAATTTCATGCAAATGTTGACCGCAGCTGCGTCTCAGGTAGCCCATCCGCTGAGTCCAATTTTGGCATACTCTTTCACACATATCGGCCGGTATCTCACGAATGAATGCATGGATGTTGGCTTCCAGTGCGTCAATCGAAGCGGGCTTGTCCCTATACACATTAGCGTTGGCATACCCCCACAAAAAATAATCTAATGGTGTCAAATCGCACGATCTAGGCGGCCAATTGACCGGCCCGAAACGTGAAATTAACTGTTTACCAAACTCGCCTCGCAATTGCGCCATTGTTTCGCGTGCTGTGTGGCATGTGGCACCGTCTTGTTGAAACCACATATCATGCAAGTCAAGAACTTCCATTTCGGGCAAAAAAAAGTTTGTTATCATCGCTCGGTAGCGTTCACCATTGACAGTAACGCTGCGATTCGCATCATCTTTGAAGAAATATGGCCCAATAATTCCGCCGGCCCATAAACCGCACCAAACAGTGGCTTTTTCGGGATGCATTGGTAGCTGTTGCAATGCTTCTGGCTGATCTTCACTCCAAATGCGGCAATTTTGCTTATTTACGTACCCATTCAACCAAAAATGAGCCTCATCGCTGAACACAATTTTTCGATAAAAAAGCGGATCCTCGGCCAGCTTTCCAAGAGCCCATTCACCAAAAATTCGGCGTTGTGGTAGGTCGGCTGGCTTTAGTTCTTGCACCAGCTGTATCTTAAAAGGCTTTACGCCCAAATCCTTCCGCAAAATTTCCCACGTAGTGCTGTAACAAAGGCCTAACTGCTGGGAACGGCGCCGAATCGACATTTCGCGGTCTTCTGTCACACTAGCTGATACGGCCGCAATATGTTCTTCAATACGCACAGTACGTAAACGTGTTGGTGGTTTAATGTCCAACAAAGTAAATTTGGTGCGAAATTTGGTCACAATCTTCCGAATAGACTGCTCAGAAGGTCGAGAATGCCGATCATAAAATGGAAGCAGCGCGCGATGAACATTTCGAACCGAGCACAAATTTTGATAGTAAAATTCAATAATTTGCAAGCGTTGTTCATTTGTAAGACGATCCATGGTTAAATTGCAAACCAAACTGAAGCTGTTTGACAGTGACACAAGGTACTAAACACACGTCAGCTGTCAAAACCAGTGTTGCCAAAACCAAACCAGCTAAAAAATCACCCTTTAGATTCGAACTGAACGCGCTTTATACTTATAGATAGATAGATTAGAACAAACATATTTGCTAATACCTATATATAATTCTTTGCGTGCACCATTGCACTGCACACTTGCTGTCTTTCCGGATCGCTGGTTTCGGCTATGCTCATTGAAGGGTGACGATATTTATTCAACCGATATCCTTTCGACTGCGGTGTGAAGACATTTTTGGCGACTGATATGGATGGTGCATGCTTTTGTTGCTAGGGTTCTTTGGAGTGATCGAATTTGTGTGGGCTACTGGTAGAAAATGTTTCGGGATTTTGCCGACGAATTGTACACTTTTGATGGGGACGTCACTTAGATTTTGGGTGCATCTGGGTTTTCATTGCTGGCTCACTAGAAGCACACAATATTTTCTTTTGTTGACGCAACTACAGGACCCTTAAATCTAAAGGGTAATTCATCATGAGGTTTGATTTATAATGTGAAATAAAACACATACATATATTTTAAATTTTTAGTTGGCCACGGCTACATCTGAGGTAGTCCATTCGGAAGGTCCAATTTTGAGGGACTTGTTCGAGCATAGCGACTGGCATCTCGCGAATAACACGAGTAATGTTAGCTTCCAAAGCGTCAATCAATCGTAGCTAGCTTATTCCTGAAAACCTAAGACTTTTCATATCCCCAGAGAAAACAGTCCAATGGTGTGATATCGCACGATCTAGGCGGCCTATTTACCGTAGCAAAACGTGAAATTAAGTGCTCACCAAAATGATTTCTCAACAAGTAGTAGTAAGCATTGTTTCACGCGCGGTATGGCTTGTAGCGCCGTTTTGTTGAAACCAGAGCTCACCGAGACCATGGGCTTGAAATTCAGGAAGCACATAGCTTTGACAGTAACATACTGATGAATCACTCTAAATATGTTTCTCGGTTTTAGGTTGTTTAATTGGTAAAGATGCACGACTTGTTTACTTTATACACGAATAAATATTGTCAGTTCTTTTGAGAATACCTGAGTTTTTTGGTTCAATTCTTGCAATAAATTTTAAGAAACTAAGGCGATTTAGAGATAGATCTTCAGGTGACATATTCATATTGAATCGATTACATCGGATTATCGAAGAACGCCAACTAATACCGGATCTCTAATTCGGACTCAGAATTGGGCAATAGATCAGGTTAGCAGAATAACCAAAGAAATTGGAAAAGGACTTGAGGAGAAACTAAATTATTCTAGCGTTTTCCTTGACATCTCTCAAGCCTACAAATAAATTTAAAAAAGCTTACCCAAAACAACTATTTGAGATCCTAACCTTGTAAAACAAGGGAACGAGTACTCCAAGTTAAAAAAAAAAAAAGAGGCAGGAGTTCCTCAAAGAAGCCCGATTGGCCCGATTTTATTTCTTTTGTACCCTCCGCGATATACTGCAAGAAGATGATACTATCGTAGGGACGTTCGCAGAAAAAATGGCCATATAAGTCGCAGACAATTTTCGATTCAGCCCGCGACAAATAAGCTTCAACGAGCTATCTACAAGATATGCGTGTTTACAAAAAACAGGCGTTTAGACGCAAAAATATGGAAATCGCAGAAAAAAGAGGAAACGCAAGGAACTTGTTGTCAGATATAATTAAATGCAGCTGAGGGTCTCCTTTCTAGCGAACCAGGCAAACGATGCTGAGGTTCCATTAATCAGGCATTCTTTCTTCTAAACAATTAAAGGACATAAGTATAATCTCTACCAAATCATCTCGTTTGGTGGGTAAAACGTCCGGTCCAGCATCCGTGTTGGATTTCATTTAAGATATTGCTATCCTCACTTCGTTTTGGTCTGGTTGATGGAATTCTCTCCTCTCATCGCAAATGTTCAATGGTTCGCTCTGCCTAATAGCGGATCTTGTGTCGTCTTCTTCTGTGCAATCTACAGCCATACCAACAGCACACACAATTAATCTTCTCGTCACTATTTCTATCCACTAAATTAATTAGGATTTGTTCATAGTACCGACATTCTCTTGACTAAGCGTATCAGGGTCCGTAATAATTGCTGTACTTTATCCTGTAATACCTTCATCCGGGCGTTTTTATCTTGTTTGGTTTAAATGAATGGACATAATTTACTCAATCACTTTAGCTTTGTTCACTTTCAAAGCAAATGACCATCCCAGCTTAGAATTGAGTAATTTAGCATCACAATTTTATTTTGTTTTTATTTTTCTTCCTAACATTCCTAACATCCTGCTTCCGTCGTCCGACTACTGCACTTAATCACATTTACCTGTCGTACACTGCCAACAATCCAGACAATGCCAAAGCAACCATGATAAATCGTCAGTTTATAAGAATCCTTTGAGTAAGAAAAAAAACCCTTAACTACCTTCTAGGAGTACCTACCTCCTTGGTGTCATTGCAAAAGCCTCAACGTTGATTTTGTGTGATGAAAAATGACGACACTTTCTTCATCATTCAGATGAACTTGAAATAGCAGACACAACCTTTCCAGCTATTGTAGCAGAATCTATTTTTATCCGAGGACATTATCCATCCCGTGACCTACTTTTACGCCCCTTCGGCGACCTCGACTACCATCAACTGCTACGACCGCAATAAGGAAGTGTTACTGGAGTTTTTCCATAAAATCAAATTCGCTTCATACGGATGTCCTTAGGGATAACAGTTTCTTTTTTTTTTCTTAACAAATTTATTTTGGCTTCTCAGCAGTTGATGTTAATTTATTGTTACCTCTTTTGCACACATCCTACTCGTCTTAGATGGTTCTACAACTTTTCAACCCTCGTCTTGTGTTTTAAATTTAAGGCATCCATGCATCCATTCAAGTCTGTTTGCATAGAAAACCAACCAAAATCATACATTTAACAAAAAAAAATAATTTGCATTTTAATCATTGTTTGTCATGTGTAGCTCATGCTTTTTTGTTAGAACTTAGGACGAGCGAGTGTGTACGGAATACATTATCTGCTAATGTAAGTGGTAAAAGGACACAGAGGAGATGACAAATTTTCGGTGTTAGGATTCATCTGTTAGGTGTTTTTCTCCGGAATGTGTTGAAGAAGAAAGGATGTTGTGAAATCATGTACATGAGTGCGAATAAAGTAATTACAAATTGAGGATTATTTCCTTGAACAGGACTTTACACAGAGATAATGTGTGCATATTTTTAGAATGTAAATTAAATATTTGCGTAAAAGTCAGTTGGATGAAGAATTCATAGAGAGCAGACAGTGAGACATTTAACAAGTATACTTGAAGTTATCTGCGGTTTGTTTGGCGATTCAACTCTAAATTTAATTATGGAGAAGTGTACTTCTCTCAAACTATCCATATTTGATATCTAAGTTAGATTGCGGTTGCGACAATTTTTCATCTATTTCATCCCTTGCACAGGGCTTGTCTTTCAGCAAGGTGTCCATATATCTCAAAAGAAAAAAAGAGGACATATTTTACAATTAACACTCACGTCGAATCTCTTTCAGTTGCTCCGATAATAATTTTTCATGGCAAATTAATTCGTCAAATCAATTTCTGATATACAGTAGTACCATCACCAAACTGAGCAGAGTCTAAAGAACAGAATTGGTAGCAGGGAAGTACTGAACATTCTTCCACTGGTTCTGCATATTAAAACTATAGCATCACAAGACTCTATGTCCACAGCCAATTTTAACTTCCACTGCAAAACCGTAAACCCACTGGTTTTCTGTAAGTTTCCATCCAGGCTGGAATGGGAGTCAGATACCATAACAAACGAATTTACCATAATGAAAAGACCTTCCTGTCATATAGGTGGGCGAGTTACTTTTGAATTCATTCACATCCAAGAAATATAATGTATACCTTTGTTGAGTGTCAGGCCGCGATCAACCGTGACAACATCCAAGCTTATCGTGGACTGCTGGGAGACTCTGGGCCGGGAATGCCTACCGTCGTGTCTGATGACTTGCCTCATATCCAGGAAGATGGGGTCCACTTAGTACAAAACTGCATACGTAGAACATACAGACGTCGCTAGGCTGGATGTTTGTCTTTTAATCACGGTAAAACGGCTTGATAAATTCGAATAAAAACTTGGCATACACGTGGATTGTATATTGGAATTGAAGGTAAGATGCCTTTTATAGCGCAAATAGATTCTTATTTAAGGCCGTCTGGATCCCATTTGCCCGCATGTCTTCAACAACACGAAAAATGTTGGCTTCCAATGTGTCAACTGTTGTTAGCTTGTCAGCGAAGACTAGCGAGACGAGACACAGTATCAAGATTATGCAATCATTAAATCTTTGGTTCAATAAGTTGATTGTTTCGTTTGGTGAATATTACGTAGAGTCATCCTAATAGAAACACATCTCTTCCACATTCATGTAATTCAATGGGGGAACGAAAAAGATATTAATCATACCTCTAAAGCAAATACCGTTGACCATAACGGGCTGATAAGCCTAATTTAAAAAAAAAAAACATTCGATGATCCCACCAGCCAATTGACGCTCTATGTGGCCAAGTGAATACAGCCGACGAGTTTTGGCTTTTTGGACTACATCCACATCTTGGTACAGCTCTTAGATTTCGCCCCCTTCACACACAGGACGAAATATTTATTGAATTGTGCAAATTGTCTTTTGAAGCAGCTCAGTATTAACTCTCCTTTCCTGCTGAGTTATATACTTTGTCCTTCGAGTTAGGAGTTTTGATGGCATCCCCAATGCGACCATCGCCATGAAGAGCTCCTGACGATGATTGCTATCATTTGCGGCTTTAAAGTCGATAAAAAGACATCATGCCTCGACTTGAAATTCTTTTTTCTGGTTTTGCCTACGTGTACAAATTTGGTCTACGGTCGATCTGCCGGGCTATTGACATTACTGGAACATTTTTTCCGATTCAAATTAAACTTTTTTAAATAATAATTTAATTACTTTGGATTTTACCATTTAAGGGTCCAGTTATAGCAATCATTGAAAAATTTCTATCAGTGGAAGGCCACTGGTATAGGTTTTAAGGTTAGAGTTGATCATTGAAAGCAAAACTGACAGCTGAGAATCGAACACATCAGTGGAACGATTGTGTTCCAAATTGTAGAAAAGAAATTCAGCTGTTCATTGAAATCGAATTCAATCAGTGAAATAATAAAAATCGATTAAAGGAAAAGTTGAAAGCAATTTTGTTTGTAGAAAAATTCTATAAGTGATTAGCTTAATTTGGATACCGCTTAAAGCCAATATGGTTTGTTTTGTCGTCTTAAATTACGAAAACAAAATGTTCAATGATGGATAGCTATGACTGGTTCCTAAAGAAAAAAAAAAAATTATAAGAAACATGGCTTTGTTTCCACAAATATATGAAAATAACATCCGCGGTAAAAAAACAGTAACATTTTTATACAAAAGGAACAAATAAAATATAAAAATGTTTTCCGAAGAAATTCACATTATAGAATTCAAAAACGTCTGAAATTCACATAATGAAAATGATAAAGTGAGGTTTAGCCTTTTAAAGATATTCCCATTATCGGGAATTCACATTTTCGAGCGATTATTGTACCTGAAATTTATCAAATAAATGTCTAAGGCTACGGTTACAGTGGATGCGTATTCTGACGAACAACTGCTTTGACGTACACTTCAGAACAAAGAAAACTGTAGGTTTTTATGGAGCTGTTGTTCGTCAGTATACGCATCCACTGTAACCGACGCCTAAATAAAAGTTGAACTCAATACTTGGGAATACCAAATGCGTACATCCATCCATTGGCACTCCATCCAAGGACTACGCCACGCTAAAAAATTCATGAACTTTTCAGATCTTCTCTATGAGCAAACTTTATGCTAAGATCGTAACTGACTTCCTACCTGGTCACTGCGCCCTGAACCATCTCCTCATAAAAATGGGTAAAAGCTCTACAGATGTGTGTCGACTCTGTCTAGAACAGCCAGAAACGGCAGAACACATCCTCTGCGAATGCCCTGCAATTATCCAAAAGAGGCTCAAATGCTTCAAGAAAGGACTCACAGAACCTCAGGATTTTGCCAAATCATCGGCCTCAACAATCGTAAGGTTCATCAAAGACCTAGGATTGTCGCCAGACCAAATAAATTACTAACTTCGTAGGGTGCAGAAAAGATCTATCCTGGTCGCAGTGCTAATCGTTCCTACTCTTAAAAACAAAAACCGTAGGTTGGTTAACATGGCCACACAATCCTAACACGCAGTGGAATGAATTAGACTACAAAGTCTTCTGCAAAAAAGGGACCAGCAGTACGAAACCTGAATAAATGCGTGACACGTATTTTGGCCGGTAATGTTAATTTGCGTGAAAGCATCCAAGTGTAGACTGTTTGAATTGCGATCTCATTTAAAAATCTTTAAGATTATTGACGGCAGAGAAACCCATCACTCTCTCTCTCTCTCTCTGTCTGTCTGTCTCTCTAATCTCGTGCACTTATTGCATGCGTTGCGTTGCCTTCTAATTTGTAAATCAACCAAAATATTACCTACTTTTAGAATACAATAGCGTATTTAAAGGGCGTTTTTTAGAGGCATAGAAGTTGGCAAAACTATTTTAACTGGCGGCCATTTTGTCAGCTATCAAGTGATTTATTTTTATTTTGGCTTGGCATTTCAATATGCATAGACTGACGCCTGAACAACGTTTCCGAATTACTTACTTACTTACTTACTTAGGTGGCGCTACAGTCCGGGGTGGACCTGGGCCTCAACAAATACGCCTCTCCAGTTAGCACTATCTTTGGCTAACTGCCTCCAGTTGCGCACTCCAAGTTGGTTGAGGTCCCCTTCCAATTGCGCGCGCCACCTTAGGCGAGGTCTTCCTCTACTGCGTTGTCCCTCCGGGTTGGATTCGAAGACTCTTCGGGCCGGAGCGTTGGACATTCGCTCTACATGTCCCAGCCATCTTAGACGACTAATCCATATTTTTTTGACCAGGTCGATGTCGCTGTACAGCTCGTAGAGTTCGCTGTTAAATCTCCTCCTCCAAAGCCCGTCAACGCAAACGGGACCGAAAATCACTCGAAGAATTTTGCGTTCGAAACGACCAAGGAGATCTTCATCCGCCTTTGATAACGTCCATGCTTCTGCGCCATACAGCAGGACTGGGATGATGAGGGTCTTATATAGAGTCTCCTTGGTGTTTCTCGACAAGGCCTTACTAATCAATTGCCTCCTTAGGCCAAAGTAACAGCGGTTGGCAAGTGTAATTCTTCGCTTGATTTCTGACGATATGTCATTGTCAGAGTTAATAGCGGAGCCGAGGTAGATAAAGTCCCGAACTACCTCGAAGTTATAGCTGTCTATCGTGACGTTCTGTCCGATTCGTCGATGTTGTGTGTCCCTTCTTGTTGACAGCATTTAGTTTTGCCTTCATTCACTTCTAAACCCATTTTTGCCGCCTCTGTACAGATACTTGCAAACGCACCAGTGACAGCTCGCTGTGTTCTGCCAATGATGTCGATGTCGTCGGCGTAAGCAAGTAGTTGCACAGACTTTTGGAAAATTGTGCCCCTGGTGTTGGCTTGCGAGTTTCGCACAATTCTCTCAAGTATGATGTTGAAGAAGTTACATGACAGCGCATCGCCTTGTCTAAATCCTTTTTTGACATCAAAGGTCTCGGTGAGATTGTTTCCGACCTTAATGGAGCAGCGAGAGTTCTCCATCGTCATCCTGCACAATCTGACGAGTTTGGCAGGTATGCCAAAACTAGACATGGCTCTGTATAGCTCGTCTCTATAAATGCTGTCATATGCGGCCTTAAAATCGATAAAAAGATGGTGAGTATTGATTGTACAAATTTATTTAGAAAATCATGGTTCTGTTCGAAATACGTACTTGCGAATTTTGTTTAGCGATGAAACTCACTTTGGATACGTCAATCAACCAAACTGCCATAATTGAAGAGATGATAATCATCACGGGTATGTTGAGACACCGTTATATCCACCAAAACTGAATAATTGGTCCGTACTTATTTAAAAACGATGCTGGCCAGAACGTTACAGTCAATGGTGACCGCTATAGAGCTATGATAACTGACCTTTTCGATTATCAATTGAACAACCATGATGTTCAGGAGCTGTGGATTCAACAAAACGGCGCAACATGTCACATAGCTCGTGCCTCTATTGATTTATTGAACAAAACGTTTAGTAGCTGCATAGTGTCACGTTACGGACCCGTCAATTGGCCTTCAAAATCGTGCGATTTAACGCCGCTTGACTATTTTCTGTGGGACTATGTGAAGTCGCTAGTCGACGCCGATAAGCCCGAAATAATTGACCACTTGGAGGACAACATTCGCCGCGTAATTGCTGATACACGGCCACAAATGTTGGAAAAAGTCATCCCGAAATTGGACCTCCAGATTAAACTATGTCCGAACCAGTCGTGGCGGTCATATGACAGAAGATAATCTTTCGAATAAAGTAAATTTTGTGTCAATTTAAAAAACTCATCTTTGTTTTATTCCATTTTAAAGTTCTATACCTCTAAAAAAAAACATTCTTTATATATATATGTATATAAATATATTATGTTGATTTACTTTGGAATTTTAAGAAATTTATCTTAAAATTAATATTTTTCAGCGCCAATGGATAGCGATAGCCAGACTTAAAAAAAATGCATCTACCACCAAAGCATTTGACATTTCTCGTGTCACTTAATGTTGCATTTTTGGTTTTTTGGCTTTTGGCTTTCATTGAGCGAAAAATAAATACGTCATGTTTTACACGATACGACTTTCGTGAGTTTGACGACAAAGGGAATGAAAAGTGTGGGGGATAGCCAAACACGGATGAGCCGTGTACTTTCTTTTGCGCTTCTTTCGTTAATTTTTGTGGTTTGCTTTATTCATGTGTTCTACTCGGTCGTGTTTGCTTCAGAAACCAACAAATCAGAAATCAAGAAAAAATAAATTTTCTGAGAACGAATGAAGAAAATAAAAGAAATTTGAAAATTGAAACAAACAGGCATGAACCGTGAAAAATCTGAACGTATGTAAGCATGGTGCGTGCCCAAAAGAAAATTAAGAAGTGTCGTACGATAAAAGTCGTATCGTGTAAAACATTACTAACTTACTTTGGCTTTTCAAAATGAATACATCACTTTGCTTTTTCTAAAAAAAAACTTTTCCGGCAAAAAGTAGGTATTTTTCTTCTATAATTTGTTTTACTAAGAAGATGAATTCACTAATAACGATTTGTATTTTAATTACATATATTAAAAACATATATTAAAATTCTATTTTATCAAAACTGAAGTGGGATTCGCTGAAAGTAGCTTGAATCTAAACAATTTTTCTGGGCGAATGGAGAGACAAAACTGGTCTAAATCTTCAAAAAAAAAACATAAGGGAAGGCTACAGTTGGGGCTGATAGTATGTTACACAGATGAGGAATTAACCAGATAGTCAACTCGAGAGCGAATCTCTCACGTTGCCTACAAGCTAAGTCGAACTGATAAGCCCCACATAATTTGCACATATATGGACTTTTACGTGCAAATCAAATGGGAATCACGCACACATAAATCGAATTATATGGGGCTAATGGCCGCGCCCATGAAATGTCATTTTTTATAGCAAGAAGTTGGGAACAGTTGATGAATTTCAGCAGATTACAACTCACAATTTGGGTGTGTAAAATAAACATGGTCAATATGCGGTTAATATGGATTCATAAAAACATACTTACCACACAACTAATAACACATAATAAAATATTATAATATTAAGAAGCTGTGTTTTAACTAATTTATTCTAATTTTAAATGAAAAATAATCAAAATAATATTGATTAACGTGACTAATATATAATAAGTAAGTTCATTATATATTTTCGGTTGACAATATATGTAAGTATAACTATACTAGCAAGGATTTCGTAGATTATGGATGGTTATATTGAAGCAGTTAAGTAACTCTCCACAATTGAACACTGGTTTAAAACGCTTTTAATAAAACGTAATCCAAATTCTTACAAATATTATTTTTGGTACATCAAAACACTTTTTTAACAAAATTTGCAATTACTTCCTAGTAGTAGTAGTAGTAGTAGTAGTAAACTGTTTTGTTTATTTTCATATAAAATAAAATTACGAAACATTATAACTTGACAAATAAAGTCGGCTGTTAAAAAAAGTGGCCAAATAATTCAATATATATGTAACATAATGTGCATGCTTATTTATGATATGTACTCAAATACCAAACATTTTCGTGATGTACTCAACTACCAAGCATTTTCGATAAAAAAATGCACCCCCAATATATTTATGCAGTGCATTCCAGCTACCTTTTTTTCTCGTTCTTCCGTCTATCGCTTACTTTAAATTTTAAAATAAAGCATATTAACTTATATAAAAAATTTCAAAACCGCCTTAGAAAAGAAACAGCTAAGAAAATTGATTGACTAAACGTACAAATCTTGTAACACAACATAATTTAAAGAGGATTACAAATACTTCTTTTTCACTTTTTTTTATCCATGCACGGAACCCGAATATATACATATATTCATTAAACTTTCATATGTTGAATAAAAACAATCAAATAATAAATAAATAATAAAACAATCAAAGAATTTAATATGTATATATATAAAAAACCATTACAAACTATTTACTACAAATATTTTACACCCAAACATTACTAATTTAGTAATATTTATGCAATAATACAATAAAATATGCATTTTATCTCATTTTATTACCCAAAATGGAAAAGTACAAAAACCCAAGAATGTTTATTTTTAGGCAGATAAAAAATAGAGAACTATTTCTTATAACCGCAAAAAATATTCCAACTAAATTGTAACAACTTTATTGGGTAACTAATTTTTGGTTTCTTTATAAACATTTATATTAAAATAAAATAAAAAGTTGAATCACATAAACTCAACACTTCGCAGAATTTCCTATTTCCCAACACATCCGCCGTGACCAGCTGTTTTGTTGTTGCAATTTGGATATATTGCAAAACTCCCCACAATTATTTTTGGCGGGTAATCTAGTAAATTTGATCTAACTTCATGTCTCTGGCTCACACGTATTCACAGATGGGAAAATTGAGAGAGGATTTTGCGGCCGTTATTAAATATTTTTTGCGGGTTGAAAATGATAGGGGATTGCAGAGTTGACTATCTGGTTAATTCCTCATCTGTGGTATGTTACCTTATCCATATCCCTATATGCCCCAAAGAAAAAAGCGTTAAAAACATGATGGAGAGCATTTTAATTCCTTCTATGAAATTTATTATGAAAAAATTATTTTTTTTGGTAAAAAACGCCCCCAGAAAGTGGACGTGTCCTTATTCATTGTATGGGTAATATATTGGAAGAAATATTGACGCAGTCGTGCACTTTATTGTTATTTGATATGCCAAGAGGGCAATCAAACTCTGTGTGAATCTATAACCGTATATTCATACATTCAGCGTAGCATGTAACCAATATGATGTTGTCCGAAAAGCACGCACCCGACTTGAACTCCTGTGTGAACTCAGGTGTAGCGCCCCACTGAGGAACTGTTAACAAACACCAAAAATCAAACCAAAAAAATATATTTGTTGTATCGACATTCTTTATGAAGGATCAATTTCGATACACTTTAAATTATTTTTTCAATTTTTCTTCGATTTGATACGTTGTTAAATTTTCATCAAAAATCTGCAAATTCTCTGTTTTGTCATAAATATTTAATTTTTTCAAATAAATTTTGAAATCTGGTAGTATCAATTGTTCGTTTCCATAACATTCAAAATATTCCACGTATTGTACATGTACGACCTGACTGAAGTTGATCTGTATGTTACTATTAACAAGTTGTCATAGATTGGTGGTATTGGTTTAATAAAACCCATTTGCCATATCCATAACTTAACCCGGATAATATCCGGATCTTCCAACCACCAAGGAAATTATAGTTTCGAAAGTTATGATTGTCACAATGCTTATGACAAATCAAAAGAAATTTCAGTTTTTATATATGGTTCGAAAACAACAGAGGAAACCGGGGCTGGGATCTTCTCAAAAGATCCAGAACTAAGAGTGTCTATAAGACTACCGGGCACAAGCAGCGTCTTTCAATCAGAGGTTTTGGCTGAGCAAATGCAGTTGAAATCGATATCCTGTCGATGCCCTGTCCTGACAGGGCGTTGCCTTTTGCGAAAACATGCAAAGGGACTCGGACTATCTTCTGCAGATTCTGTGGTGATCTGCAGGCTGTTATGGATACATATTGTGTGAGTGCGAAGCAATTTTACGTAGTCGTAGGAAATTCTTAGTGAGACACTTCTTCGAATCTTTGGAGGAAATAGACGGTAAAAACTTCAAATGCCTTAAAAGGGAAAGTGTTAAGGTTTTTTGTCTACCGTAACTACAAACTTAAAAAAGTCAACTAAAAATTTAAAAAAATGATTTATCTATTTTGATACACTTGACACATTTAACAATCTGAAATAAAGATATATTTGATACATTTTTCAAAAAGTCAGCGGCAACGCTCATGGTAATCGAATATAATAATGAATATGTTAATTAACATCGTTGCCTACTTATATGGAGTTGACGTACTGAAGTAGCTTTTCCATATACGCAGCGGGGAACGAGTATCCAGACTAAGCGCTCTGGCGTTCGCAATAGCCAGGTAATTGAAACGGGAGTTCGATCTTCGTTGTCACCTCAAAATAAAGATCTTGTTTTCTATTAGCTCTATCCTGAGCTTTCGAAGTAGAAGTTTTACCAAACTAAAGGTGCAGCGGTTTCCTATGATAATTCTTCCTTGAATCTTCTTAAAGTCGTTTGCAGAGTTGATGTTAACTTAACCATAACCGTCTCCAAGTTTCTGCTTTTAACAGTTACGCTTTGTCCTAGCCGGTCCTTGCTTGTTTGCTAAAAGCATGTGTTTTGTCTACTCCTCGTTAACTTCAATGCCAACTTAATTTGGTTTTCCTTCAATAATTCCCGTAAAAGCCTCTATCACGGCACGTTGAGATCGGTTGATGAAGTCGATTTCATCAACATACCCCAGTAGTTGTACAAATCTGTTAAAGTCTTCGATATTTACACCTGCTCAAGAACAAATTAAAAGTCAGACAATAGCGCATCTCTGTTTCAAAATTCGGTGCATGTTTGGAAACTATGTACACACTAAATCGCGTGCTCTCTAACATCACATGTCACAGCTGGATAACTCTTGGGTAGATCCCAAATTGAATGCGGCTTTACGTACAGTCAATGAAAATATGGGGTATCTCGACTTGAAATTCTTTGTTTTTTTTTTTGTATTGTTTATTTAAGCGTGAAATGTTAGTCCATCAAAACATCACCACCATTTTTAAAGAGCGTGTACGGACCATCCGAGCGAAACGGACTGGTGGTTCTCGCATTTTTAAAGAGCGTGTATGGACTCTTCCATACTTGGAGGTGGAATTTTTTCTACTGTACTCTGTATAGTACCCCTACAGGGCAGATAGGGATGCTTGCCTCTCATTCGCACTCTTTTGTTTTCCGTAAGGGGCTATTCTAACAAAAGCAGGGTTTCTGGTCTAAGGATTTTAAATCAGCATAATCTCCAAAGAATATTATGTAGGGTTACCGTGCTTTTTTTTAGATTGAAATTTTTATTTTAATTGTTTTATTAATAAAAAATAAAACAAATTTATCTTTATGTTATAATGTCAGTTCTTTCCAAAAGAACAGTCTCTCGCTGACGATGGTAAATTTAAAACCTAGTTTTGTTGTTGAAATCGTATGCAGAGAAGACATGCTAATTTTAGTGATGTTTGCACTGCGCCCTACCTTATGCAGTATTTTATCCAGCGTCATAAGTTCGTTATTTGGAAAAAACTGATGCACAATTTGCCTGATGGCACACTTATCGAAATCATCTAATTCTCTTTTAAATCAGTTTGGTTTCTCTTCTTTGGTGACGAGTTGTGGCCTTATTTTCGTTAAGAAGTCTATGTTCGTATAGAGTTTGCAGTTTCTGTTTTATTTTTAAAATTTTGATGAATTTTTTTGTCGCGTCAACAATTTATTTTTTTTTCGGCACTTAAGTCTTTGGATTAATTTGAAGCCACAACAGATTTCAACTTTGTAACTGCATTTTAACATATTCTCGACAAATTAAAAGAAATTTCAAAGATGAAAACAACTGTACTATACGACCTCGTACTCGTACCAATTTATGACAGTGTGTGGTGTGAGTTTTTGTAATACACATTCATTGCTAAACATCAACAGTTACAGTTACTCTGCACGTTTCTGTCAACAAGTTTTGAATTATCATTAAGTAATTTGCTTTGTTGTTATTATTTACGTTTTCTGTGCTGGCGGTGGTTTGTTTATTGCTGCGTAAAAATTATTTTACAAAATGGATAGGTAAATATAATTTTTATAATAATAATTCTAAGATAGCCTATTTAATAAAAGATATTTGGTAGATTTGTCATAAGAAAAAAGCAAAAACAAACCCCTGACCGGAAAAATATGTCTGGATCCTCAAATCAGGAAGGAAATTATAGCTCCGAAAGCGACGATTGTTACGATGTTAATGTAGAGTGAGTGCATTTTTATATTTCAAAATAAATCAAGTTATAACAGAAGGAATACTTGCAGTGAAATACCATCTACATCCAAATCATATTCATCAAAACGATGAATTTGGAATTTCAATCAGAAGGTTTTCGCCTACATAAACTACACGACACTTTCGAAACAAATTATAATTTATTGTTATCTTTATTTTATAAATCGGCATATCATTACGAATTCCAATTACAAGCAAGTAAACGTAACTGACTCCGCAATTTATTTACCATTAGGTGAGATTTATGTTGGTGCAAACGCAGACACCTAATGGTTGAGCAAAATATATGTGAAGAGGATATCTTAATAATAAAAAAGAATATTCTTAATTTTTATATAGAGCTGAGCCTTCAAATACAGAAGAGATACAATTTCGAAGATAAAGTTCTTAGAAATATGGCAAGCATGGATCCGGAACATTTATTTACGACAAATTCAATATTAGCACTTTTGAACCATTTCACTAGGTTTTGCGAACCTGATAAAAAAGAACGAATTTGCACAGAGTTCAAATTGCTCCAATTACAAAAAAATTTAAAATTTTGTAATGATATTGAAAAGTTTTGAATAAGAATAAGCGAATAAGGAAACTTTATTTGAAAACTTATTCGAATTCGTATCAAAAGTATGAAGTTTGCCTCATAGTTCTGCTGCAGCAGAACGTGTCTTTTCATAGATGAATCTATTTAAAAATTAATTGACAAACGGGTACAATCTAGACACAATTGAAGCTCGAATGTTTGCCAAACAGCTACAAGGTGAATATACCGAAAATGTATATAAAAGTAAATATTATTATTATTTATTATGAACTATTATTATTTTGACCAAGTACCTCTATTTCTTTAATTTTTTTTATGTTTTTTTTTTACCTGTTTTATAACATATGACTGAAATACTGATAAACACAAGAAGTGATAACGAAACAATGTGATGTTTAATTAATTTGTTTTAAGAATTATTTTATTAAGTTTGTTTACTTTCGTTTATAATAAATTTATTAAAAAATTTAACAAAACTATTTATTTCATATTTGATACATTTGATACATTTTCCAGAAAAAAAAGATACATTTTCTTAAATGTCAGCGGCAACGCTGGCGTTGAATAGCAGCAGTCACAGGCCAGTGCACACTAACCTGTCCGCTGAATAAGACTTGGTGGATCTACGTCAGATGCAATTGGAAATTCACTGGAGGGTAAAATCTTTATGAGGAGTTTCTTTCAATTTAGTATGCTAGAAAAATATGGCACGTTACTGCTTTTTAAAAAGCTTACCCTAAGACTTTTCTTGCCTTGTCGATGTTACTGTGAACACCTCTACAATTCCCTGCCTTTTGGTAACTATTTTGGGTGGTTGTGTCTTTTAATCACTGAGAATTTGTTAAGTGTGGGTACAGTGGCTTGGTAGTTAGACCTTTGAATCTCAAAACGTAGTTTTTGTGAATGGCTAGTTTAACTCGTTATTGGTATCCCTTTCCAAGCAAGCGCTTTTTACAACATTGCGATGCTAAAAGAAGTGGGTTAGGTGGAGTGGCTGATCGCTATGCGGGGATACGCAATTAGCGCTGGAGCGCCATTTTGATGGCACCAATCATGATGACTTTATGGTATGGTAAAGATTGCAGGTGCTCAGATCCACCATATGGTGTTGAGAAATGTAACGATATCGTTGAGACCCATGTCCGAGATATCTGTGAGGTTATCAAAGAATGGTCTACCCAGCGCCCTTCGACTAGCCTCGATCAGTGCTGGGCAGCCGCAAAGTAGGTGAAAAACCGTTTCACTCTCATTGGCGTCATTGCAGCTGCAACAATGGGTGTTGTGGGGTATGCCGAGCCTAGCAGCGTGGGTACCTACCGCCCAGTGACCTCTGCTTACAGCCACCAGTCTAGCGACATCCACCCTTGTTCTATTTATAAGGCTCTGGGTTCTAGATTTATTGTAGTGGGGCCAGGTCTTCCTGGAAGTAGCGCAGTTCGTCAGATTCCTCCACCTAGACTCCGCCCTCGCCGTGAAAAGTATGAGAAGATTTCTCCTTTCACGTAACCCAGCGAGGGGAGTACTTCCACCGCGCAGGATTCCGGAAGGGAGGAGCCTATTCTGGCTAGCTCATCGGCTTTCTCATAGATCGTGGGTTAAGGAACGATATTTTTCTTCTGAAATAATGCTTCCCGAAAGGTCTATTTACTTCATATTCGCAAGGGTGTTAGGTGTTGTTGCGTATAATGACGTCATAAAACTTCTTTCACGCGGTAAGCCGTGTCACAATACTCACCAGTACCCTCATCATGATCAACATCTTAGAATTAAAATGAAATAATGAGATTTTAACCTCTCATAATAGTAAAACGATTAATTTAAAATTAGAAAATAACCTTCGCTTAGATGAAACATAACCATTAATTAAAAATATACGTACTTGCCTTGTTGGTGTTTCATCCACGATTCACTGAATGGTCCTTCTACACAACGACACCGGCTTTTTAAAATATTCTCAACATGATCCAATTTCTATGGCTTTATGGGTCTGAACAATTCGTCATTTACCTTTACATTTCCATCTATTGTTCTTTCCCTACCTACACCAGAGTCACGTATGATATACTCCGATTCACCAACCATCAGTTACATTCGAAGTACATTATCTATCCTATCGTGTCATTAAAACTACATATTCCACAATAGGATTTTGCTAAAAGTCAGAGCTCTGCGACGGATGAGGATAATTTAGCATGTTCGCATTGTTCTCTGCGCGTTGCAACAAATGTGAATCGTGAATTTCCTTGGAACATTTAAAATCGTAAATTATTTGCGTCCGTTTTGTTGGAGTTGGATATTGTTGTGTGTGAGAAGGATTGCTGTGGAAGCGCTAAAAAATATTAGCAATTGGGACTTGTTTCACTGCTAGTTCATGATTCAGGTGTGGCTTTGCACGAAACGTTGATTTCAATACAAAAGTCTTTGTAAATTAATATTACGTGAACGAGTAGTTTTGAGGCTACACACATAGCTAATATTTCATTTTAAACCTCATTCGGTTGTGGAAATGCGGCTTACATCATGATAATGTATTTAAGCGACAAAGTGTTTAATTAAAATGTTTCCATTTGACAGTGCTGAAAATTCACAGAAGTGCTTCCGTGGGATGGTAAAAGGAGGATTTTTAATTATTTTATTTCTTGGGAAATAAGAATGACCAAGGTTTGAAATGATTTTGTGTAAAAATAATTACTGAATATTTATTTTTAGCACTTCCCCCAACCTGCCCTAAGGGAGAAAAACGATACACAACACCTTTTATGATTATTGAGAAACGAGCACCGTTTAATTCCTCAAACAGCTGAGAATGAACCCTTGCCGAGTCTGGGCTTGCTTCTAGGATATATTCTGTCCTGAGAAATTCTGGTCCGTTCCACCAAAGCGGATAGTAAAAGACCACGCGGAGCAAGATCAGCAGGATTTTTTTGTGTTGATATATTATAACGCCAGGCCCTACTGCTAAATCTCCGCAACACGATTATTGACAAAAGTTTTCCACCTTGATGGAGGTGCCATAATCCATGTCAACTTAACATTGTGCACTGGCTGTACACCGTGATTGTGAGACCCATTCTTACCTACGGCTCACTCGTCTGGTGGGGAGAAGGTTAAACCCAAAAACTACCTTAAGAACAAGGTTTGGACATAACAGGCGCAATCAAATCTAAACCGCAACTAAGTCTGGAAACGCTATTGAACCTGCAACCTATTGAGCTATTCACCAAACGTTGAACGTGGCAGCCAAAGCCGCTCTCAGATTAAGAGAGAACAAACATTGGAGGCCTGGCTATTGCGGACACTCGAGCATACTTGAAGCCTTTGATTGGAAGGGTCTCATATCACGTACTGATTACGAGAAACCCAGGTATGACTTCGAGAAAAATTTCAGAATAACTATACCCAAAAGACAGGAATGGGACTCACCCAGCATCATCATTAAAGGTATATCCGTCGTCGTTTCGACTGACTGATCACTGCAGTGTCAATTAGAGCTATGATCTATGTGGTTACGAAAGAAGCACAGCCCATCCTATCGATAGGACTACCATCAATGGAAATAACCATCTGTGTGGGCAGTCAAGCAGCACCTTAAGCAATCGGCTTCAGCCTTGTAAATGCGAAGTTCGTCACATATGGCCTCAGGTCTATACGTCATCACTCAGTTCTACTCTACTGGGTTCTTTCGCACGTTGGAGTGGAAGGGAACGAAAAAGCGGTCGAATTGGCAAGATACGGCTCTACCTTGCAGCACTGCTTAAACTTTTTTTGACGGCGTCACCTCACAACTAGCTAAGGAACAATAGAGCAACGCCAGCGGTCGCGTCATAACCCGAAGTCTGTGGCCTGTTGTTGAAACCAAAAGTTCCTTGTCTCTCGTAAAAGATGTCAAATTCGGATGCTCATCGGGGAATTGAATAGACACTGCATTATAGGAAACTTGGCTAAAAGGCTAGGGGCTCTTTGCAAATACCTCCTGAGGTAGCTTTACAGACGATTAGGAAATAGAGTCCGTGGAAAATATTCTATGCCTCAACAGATCGAAGTGATTTTGTTATCCACATGTCCTTACATGTACAAACAGGGTACTCAACTCACAATGGGCCTTCACGGCCTCTGGGTAATTTTTGCGTCTAGTAAAAAACTGCCCTCCTAACCTAACCTAACCTAAATAATCTTCGAGTCTGATCAAGTTAACACATTCAAAAAGACGGCGGACTATATGTAAAATCGTTTTAATATTTCATTGTATTTATTCAGGAATATGTCCTTCCATATGTGAATGAACTTCTTACTCCTTATAGGATATATTTTTATATCAACTCATCGAAAAACATTTACCGCAAATGTCACATCGACGCCATTCGATGTTTGGTATCCCCAAAGTGGCTTAAGGACATCGTTCTAAGAAATTGCGAACATCTAATATTACATTATTGGCATAAATTTAATTTATTGCGTTACCGTCATGCTCATATGAAATTATATATGATGGATCCTTTTAAGTGTACTCTCGTGCAAAGTATACAATGGCTCCCAAAAAATTATACTGGAAATTTTTTTTTAGGGAACACGTTCCCACACTTGAAATAAAATTTTCTTCTACCAAAAATCCATTATTTCTTCCGCCTTTTGAGATGATTTTTACTTGAGAATTTGTGGGTCCTTGGAGAGGAGTACCCACTTCGTGTGCTTGTTAGACACATGCATGCATGCATAACGCAAGTTGATTAGCAATATTATCATCGACCATAGGCTTTAAGGTTCAGGAAATTTAACTTAACGAAGGTTTCACTTTTATTGGCCGTGTGATTTTGTCTTATCTTTAGAGGTAAATAATTTAAAGTAGTGGGAATATTGTTAATGGGCATGGTATTGGCTTTATTAAAAATAGTGTTGAAAAATCATTTTGGGCCCAATTCTTCATTTGCCATTGAAATAATCAAAATTTAACTAATAAATTCATCGCTAGAAATATTCTTACTTAAGAGGAATTTCCAAAACTTTAAAATGCTAAATACAGTCGAACTTCGATAACTCGAATGTCTTGATAACTCGAAGAGATTATTTGGCGTCACCTTCGATAAGTCGAATTCTAAAGGGGGAAATCCCTAATTTTGCGTTTTTTAACAAGTTCGTTTTATAATGCATCGCTTTCGGGGGCACTGAGTTTGAATGTTCCTTATACATAGGTACCGTGTAGAAAATCGTAATTTCATTTCATTTCAAACATTTAAAATTTCTTCCAGGTTGCTATATATTTTTTTGAATTATTGAAAAAAATAAGAGGAAGACAAAACAAAACACAGAGTTGAAGATTCGTATAAACAGTGGAGTGTGTAGATATTGTTAGTTGTTTAGAGAAAGTTCATTACATTTGTTAACGTTGATATGTCGGTAAAGCGTACGTTAAAAACATTATCTCTTGAAGAAAAATTTCAACTTATAAAAGAGGTGGAAAGTGGGTCTGTGAAGTATCGTGTTCCGGCAAGTACAGTGTCTACCATTTTAAAAAATAAAGAAAGTATTGTCACTGCAATCGAAAATGGTGCTGTAAGTGTAAATTCCAAGAGACTTAAAAAACCAACATACAAAAATGTGGACAAAGCCGTCTTAGAATGGTTTAAATTGACAAGGAGGCAGAACTTACCTACATATATCTGGAGGGTTAATTAAAGAAAAAGCGTTGGATTTTAGTCAAAAACTGGGACTTCCAAATTTTAAGGCAAGCACGGGTTGGCTGGATAATTGCAAACGTAGGTATGTACACACATTTATGTAACAAAAATCTGTACCTTCAGATTAAAAGTTTTTTTTTTTTAAATGAACGGCATATGTCATAAAAAGGCTTGTGGAGAGAGTAATGATGTGAGTGACGAGGACTGTACTAAATGGAAACGTGTTTTTTTACCTCGTTTAGCAAGGGACGTATTTAATGCAGTTGAGACGGGCCTATTTTTTAAATGTCTCCCAGATAACACTTTGACTTTTAAAAACCAGAAGTGCCATGGGGGAAAGCACAGCAAACAAAGAGTTACATTGATGGGTCAGAAAAACTAAAACTGCTCTTAATAGGTAAAAGCAATCGGCCTCGCTGCTTTCGAGGTGTTAAATGGTTACCTCTCGACTATAAGGCAAATATGGAAGCGTGGATGACAGGAGCACTTTTTGAAGAATGCGTGGCAAATTTAGACAAACATTTTGGTAAAATGGGAAGAAAAATTATTCTTTTCATTGACAACTGCCCGGCTCATCCTAAAGACATTCAACAGAAATTAAAATTTATTAGACTCGTTTTCTTTCCTCCCAATATGACATCAAAGTTGCAACCACTTGATCAAGGCATCATACAAAACGTGAAATGTCATTTTGAAAAAAACCATAAAAGATTTTGAAGAAAACAAAAAAACTAACATTACTATGAAAACCAATGCGTGGAATATCGACGTTCAGTCTGACAATGAGACCATTTCCAATCGCTTTAAAAAAGCCGGTTTTGGTGAATATTCTGAGTGGGAGGAAGAAGATGCAATTCCTTTGATTTTCATGATTGAACGCTCCAACAAAAGAAATGAGGGAGAAATTCAACTGCAGACGGAATTTGAAGCTTGGAAAATTACCAGAAATATACAAGGTGTTACGTATGATGATTTTCTGCAGGTGGATGACGATATCGTTACTTCGGAGTATCTCACAGATGAAGATATTGTCGAAGATATTGTCAGACGAATCTGCACAGCTCGACAATATCGATGACAGTGACAGTGATGTAATGGAGAACGATTTGGAGGATGATTTGATTCGACCACCTTCAAACGAGTTGGTTGCAAAGTCATTAAGCACTTTGCGTGTATATTTACAGACTAATGAAAGAACAACCGATTCTGTTTATAATATAGGGTGATTTTTTAAGAGGTTTAGAACTTTTTTAAAAAAAAAAACACAAAAAATTCGAAAAAATGAATGAAATATTTATTTGAATCGATAGTTTGAACCTTGCAATTTAATGTTTAAAGATAATTTCATGCAAATGTTGACCGCGGCTGCGTCTCAGGTAGCCCATCCGCTGAGTCCAATTTTGGCATACTCTTTCACACATATCGGCCGGTATCTCACGAATGAATGCATGAATGTTGGCTTCCAGTGCGTCAATCGAAGCGGGCTTGTCCCTATACACATTAGCCTTGGCATACCCCCACAAAAAATAATCTAATGGTGTCAAATCGCACGATCTAGGCGGCCAATTGACCGGCCCGAAACGTGAAATTAACTGTTCACCAAACTCGCCTCGCAATTGCGCCATTGTTTCGCGTGCTGTGTGGCATGTGGCACCGTCTTGTTGAAACCACATATCATGCAAGTCAAGAACTTCCATTTCGGGCAAAAAAAAGTTTGTTATCATCGCTCGGTAGCGTTCACCATTGACAGTAACGCTGCGATTCGCATCATCTTTGAAGAAATATGGCCCAATAATGCCGCCGGCCCATAAACCGCACCAAACAGTGGCTTTTTCGGGATGCATTGGTAGCTGTTGCAATGCTTCTGGCTGATCTTCACTCCAAATGCGGCAATTTTGCTTATTTACGTACCCATTCAACCAAAAATGAGCCTCATCGCTGAACACAATTTTTCGATAAAAAAGCGGATCCTCGGCCAGCTTTCCAAGAGCCCATTCACCAAAAATTCGGCGTTGTGGTAGGTCGGCTGGCTTTAGTTCTTGCACCAGCTGAAAAATTCCGCAAAATTTTTCACGTAGTGCTGTAACAAAGGCCTAACTGCTGGGAACGGCGCCGAATCGACATTTTGCTGTCTTCTGTCACACTAGCTGATACGGCCGCAATATTTTCTTCAATACGCACAGTACGTAAACGTGTTGGTGGTTTAATGTCTAACAAAGTAAATTTGGTGCGAAATTTGGTCACAATCTTCCGAATAGACTGCTCAGAAGGTCGAGAATGCCGATCATAAAATGGAAGCAGCGCGCGATGAACATTTCGAACCGAGCACGAATTTTGATAGTAAAATTCAATAATTTGCAAGCGTTGTTCATTTGTAAGACGATCCATGGTTAAATTGCAAACCAAACTGAAGCTGTTTGACAGTGACACAAGGTACTAAACACACGTCAGCTGTCAAAACCAAACCAGCTAAAAAATCACCCTTTAGTTTAAACTCTATTGAAGATTTTTTTGAACACCAAAATAAAAATACTTTTCAGTCATGTATAACTGACTATTTTAAATAATAAATACATATGTTCCTTTCCTGTACTTTTTTTGTCTTATATATTCGCAAATAAATACATATATGTACATATTTATATCAATTTTGTATTTCACTTGATAACTCGAATTTTTTTTTGTGGCAAGTGGTGGTTCGAGTTTTCGAAGTTCGACTGTATTTCGCAAATTGTTTTACAGAGTTTTTCCGAAGTAAATGTTTTGCGGAAAAAGAAACTAACAAAATGTTTTACTTTAAAACAATTCCAAATACTGAGGATTTTGTAAAAAAAGAGTAGATCAGTAGAACAGTATGTTCTGAAATAAAACTGATCCACAGTGAATGGATAAAGTAATCGAAACAATTTTTAAAATGTTTTTAGCTTATATTGAAAGAGTTCATCTCTAAATTCCCCTAATTTACAGGTGGTCTTATAGTCCAAGAGCTAGTAAACGATCTGCGTAACGTGTTTTTACAAGGATGACTTTTTTTCACTAGTGATTTTGGACCTACAAATCAAGAAAATAACGGTCTGGCAGGCATTTGGGGATTGAATTGGATTTCTGAAATTGCAAAAAATGAGCGAAAAAAAACTACTGCTTCGATTGATGGGAATGACAGAGCACTGCTTTTTTTTGAAGAGCAATATCTTTGTAAATAATTACCCCATCGATATGAAATAAAATTCTTTCAATTTTAAACTTAAAGCTGAAATTGGCGGTTGGTTCAAATTGAATTGTATTGAAAATTACTCGTCTGAATATTGACAACCGAATGTTCTCTAAAACATCATTCTCCCATCAGAGAACTGAACCGTAGGTAAGAATGGGTCTCACAATCAAGGTGTACAGCCAGTGCACAATGTTAAGTTGACATGGATTATGGCACCTCCATCAAGGTGGAACACTTTTGTCAATAATCGTGTTACGGAGACTCACTGTGATAATTACCGTTCAATTAAGTTGATGTCACACACCATGAAGATCGTTGAGCGGGTATTAGATGGTCGCCTAAGACAACTAATACAGCTGTCTGATGACCAGTGCGGGTTTGTTGCGGGTAAATTAACCACAGATGCAGTCCCAAGGATGATAATGGAAAAGCACCGTGATTCCTTAAAGGATCTGCATATGATTCTGGTTGATTTTGAAAAAGCATTCGATAGACAACCAAGAAATCTGATATGGGTAGCGCTAAGACAGCGAGGATTTTCTGAAACCTACGTACAGGTTATCATGGACATGTACGAGGGAGCGAACACAAAGTCCCGCAGGAGTCACCGATGAATTTCCAATAAAAGTCGGTGCTCACCAGGGAAGTGTCTTAAGTCCTTTGCTCTTTATCACGGTCCTCTACTATCTGCTTGAGGGAAGAGTGCCGGACCCTAAAGTGCATCAGTAATGCCTTGCTGACGATGGAGCCATCATAAGTGATGATCAGACTTCCCTGCAACGAGCACTTGATGTTTGGGTATATGTTTTAGAACAAAAAATATAGAATATTTGCACTGCCCATTCTCTGACCCAAGCCAACCAATTCCGGACATTTTTTTGAATAGGAACCACCCCATGTGTGACAAGTTCAAATAACTGGGATCAATGATCAACAGCGAAGCAACAGTTGATGACGACATCAATCATCGTGTAAGCGTAGGGTGGAAAACTCCGCCATCTTCTGTGACCGACAAATGTCCCCTAAGCTGAAAGGAAGGCTATACACCGCAGTTGTGCGTCCGGCACTCACATACGGTTCACAATGCTGGACAATGTATAAAAAGTATGAGGGCAAGTTGACAGCAGCTGAGATGAAGATGCTTTACATGACAGCAGGAGTAACAAAGCTTGATCGAATTAGAAGTTCCAGAATCCGAGGCAGCCTTCACGTCAAAGAACCCATCTTGAAAAAACTGTACGACCGACTCAGTTCGTATTGTCATGTTCAAAGGCGGGATCCTACGAACCCCGTCAAAGAGGCAATGGCAATCAACGTTCCCAGGCGTCAAAACTACTGGATGACACAAATGCAGAAACACCAGCATGATGAAGTGATCCAAAATCGGGACGCCTGCAGATATTTTTTGAGGTCGAACCGGCGAACCAATAGGAATGCAGTGAAGTTGGATGGTTATGATCCCTATAATCCTGATCATAATCTCCTTGTTAAATGGAGAGAAGAAGAAACATAACTATTCTCCATACAATACTAGGCTATGCCCGCAGCTCCGGTCGCGTGTAACAATGTTCCCAAGAAACCTCTACTAGTCCGCACGTGTCACCATTACAATGCCGAAAGAATCAGATGAGAAGCTCCAGTTATGGCCGTAGTCTTCTTTCTCCAAAGCCGATTGTTTTGCCGAAGGTGGAAAATTTGGCCGAAGCCGAAGCCAAAGCCGAGATTTCGACTAAACATTCAGCTTCCGTTGACACCTTTCCTCCCAGACACTTATCCGTTGACAAAATTTTCATAATCGAGTCCCTGTAACCCCTCCACCATGTCGATAAACTAAAAAATTGCTAAAATCTCAGTTCAATGGTTTTCAAGTTATGAATGGACAGACAGACAAACAAACATTTGTATTTTATGCAGTCTACCCCAGTTAAGCAGTAGGTGTAATCCCTTAAGAGAAGATTCCTAAAGTTCTGCGAAACAAAAGTTCTATAACACGGGAATCTATTTTCGTTCCACTTCAAGTTTTCTAGGTAGAAAAATGGTTTTGTACATTTGGGTACATCTGTGTAGCTGTTTAAGGCTCCTTAAACTCAAAATTATGAAAATTTGATGCGGCTACAGAAATATGGCTCCGTGAAAAAGTCCTCAAACAAAATGAAAAAGACCCCAAAAATGTGTCATGCCCCAATGTAAAATGGCTCCAAATCAAATATGAAAATCGGAACAAAAAATTTATATGGAAAACAGCAACACGAAAATTGTTGTGAATTGGGGCCATTTTTATATTTTATGGGATATTTTTTATTTTGTTTTGGTTCATTTTTCATTAAGTTAGTTTTGCGAAGCAAATAGTACCTGGGTGGCCCGCTTCGCGTAAATGAGGGATTTCAGCTAGCTTTCCGCAGGCAACAGGTACCGCTCAGGCAACTTTTGGAGCAATTTTTAATTTTTGGTTTGGGGACATTTTTCGAGGCGCCATATTTTATGTAGCCATTTTTTTTACTTAAAATGAATTTTTCTCAAAATTTGTAGTGAATTATTTTTTTTTAAAAAAAAATTGTTAAATTTCCTAAAAATAATCTCGCCTGAAACGGCGACATTTTTATAAAAAAAAAACTGTTTCTTTATTAGCATCCCATAAGAAAAAACAACATTTTGAGTTAGGTAATTTTGCCAAGGGTTGGGGTCAAACCAACCCGACTCTCTTGAGCCCTGCTTTTTCAGGGGACATTAATTTTACTTACATCCGCATAACAAAACCTACAAAGATATTAAATAAAAACAAATTTATGTATAAAATTTCGATGGCATTATTTTTTTATTTAGTTTTTTTTCTTCATATTTTTTTTTTTTTGGTTTAACCAGTGATCTACTGTATTGTAACTCGATAAATAAATGTTTGCTCTTTTTTAACTTTATAATTAATGTCGATGAAATATATTTTCAGTTAAAAAAAAAAAATAAACAAACAATAGCGTATTTTAATAAAAAAAAAAAACTTTAATTTTGTATGCAAAAATAGATAGAATCTCAAATGAAATAAATAATTTAACAGTGATTTATTCAATGAATATTTAAATTTATAATTTTTTGTTTCTTTCTTTAAAGTTAAAGCTTAGATATTGAATCTCTATCGCAAAGTTTCTTACACAACTAAAAAATATTTGCAATAATTTGTTTTTAATTTTTTTATAATTAAATAATTTTATACATGTTTTAATGTAAAAATATTTCTGTTTTGTATTTTTTCTAGTAATCTAGTACATTCTTTCAATGTAATTTCTACTACAAATCACATTTCACTTATATCCGTCTGTCTGCTTAAATTTAATTTAATTTTAATTTACATATAATTTTTTGTAATTTAAATATTTACAATAAAAATTTACATCATATATATATATTTATCTCGCTTTGGTGACGTTGGTTGGATTTATCGTTAAGAGTGGCATTCCTTAGCTCCGGAGAATTTGGTGGAGAACGATAATTAGCCGAAAAAACAAAAACCCAAAAAGAACAGTCAATAAAAATAAAGAGAAAGGGAGAAATTTATACAAACATAATCGTCATGTCTTAGGGACGTAAATCCACACGCCCGCAATATCAGGGATTTTCCGTCAGCGAAATATCCCTCAGAGATTATGGCGTAAATTCCGCAGCAATTGTCCTTTGAGGGCTGTGGTAAGAAAATTACAAATCAACTACCCCTCACCAAGAAGGAAATTAATTTAGCGCAGAAAAATAAAAAAAAAAAAAAAAACTGATAACGACGACAAGGGATCCACTTTCGAAAAACACAAAACAAATTTTAACGCCTAACAAGGAGTGGCTGCGTATCGATTTAATTTTTTTCTTTACTTGAGATGTTCTTTGCGCGGAATACAATCGACCGAGAAATTAGGCAGCATGATGGGAGATTTTGGCGTGAGTTAGTGAAAGATTGTGTAAGTGGTTAATTTTTGTGGTTGAGTCTGCCACTCTTAGGAACTTGCTTGGGAAATTGTTTTTGATGTTAAATTTGTCACAGCAACGAATGAGGAAAGGAAATTTAATCAACAGATCGATGGGGAGACGGTATTTGACTTAGGTAAGAGAACTTTGTTTGTCAGTCGGCTTTGTTTCGTTGTTTGAAGAGATGGTACACCTCGGTTTAAGGTTGGCGAAATTTAGTTCAAATAGACAGGGGCATGTGAAGGTCGTCAAATATTGCGAGTTATTGTCTGTATTTTTTTAACTTCCATTTTTTAATTATTTGTAGAACACCTTCATCCCGACTTATAGGGAGATATAACCTTCACGAAGCTCCTTCCTACCGCCCGGCTAATATCCCAAAATGAAGAAAAAACAACCTCACCTTAAAAATAACAATATTCCCAGACCAATCCGTCTATTTAGGGAGAATCCCTTAATTTGATTATACTACCCTCATTGGTGCCAAAACCCCACCCACCACCTTGTGGATTTATCTTGAAATTCAAATTACTTTCGATTCACAAAAAACCGCCCGAAGCTATCTTTCCTTAGCAACAAAATATGCTTCATTAATCTAATTTCGATCCATTGAACCCACTGCGGATTATCCGCAATTGATCGATTCAATTCGATTCGATTATGGTACTTTTGTGAAGCAAAAAACGTTTCTCCAACAAATGAGTAAGCCACACAAAGGACCAAAGGTGACCAATTTCCATATAATAAACGAACCAACATAGCAAACTAATATCGACAATGGCTTTTGTTTGTGGGCGGCAAGGGCTCTGCTGTTCGTCAGAAAGCTGCTGCAACAACAACTACACCACCTTCGAGGGTGATTAGATTAAAGTCTCCCCTTTTGCATCAGAGAGTAGCCGAATTATTGTGCCTGAGCACACGGGCCCTATCTCAAAAACCCGAAGTCACTTGGCCGTTCTTCGAGTCCCAATCACAGTTCAGAGAGGTGTTTGACGTCAGCACCGTTGTGGTATTGCTGATGCCACAGCGCTGGATATCACGAGCGGGATAATAGACGCATGGGCCAGGTGACGGCGCCCGACTTCGCTTGATTTTCACAGTACCCGATGCGTTTGTCGATAGCCGAACATTGTTCAGCGTCGATCCGTTGCGCGTCATACTTCGCTGAGTGCCGTGTCGAGAGAATCGCCCCGACGATCGATTCGTGCCGTCGCCATTCGATATCGAACTCTCGTAGTGGATCAAGTCAGGCTGGTCACGGCTCAGACGACGCTTGAAGAATATCAGCAGGAAAATCCGCTTGAACTTCTCACCGAATATCACATAGATGATGAAGTTGGCACTGCTGTTGATCGTTACCAGCAGATTCGATATCTTTATCAGATCGTCGTCGATGACGTCGTAGAAGGCCTCGAGAATATTCGTGTACAGAGCAAGAAAGTTAAGCAGGAAGAAGACCACCACAACACAGAGCAGCATTGTCGCCAGACCAATCTCGCGCTTTTCGGTGCGACTCAAACGCTGTCGCTCACGGTTCGCCAGCTTGATCTGCCGGTAGATTAGGCAATTGAGTACGGCCAAGTTGAGGAAGGGTATGAAATAATTGAACACCAGATAGCACCAGTGTATGTAGATGTTGATGTAGTGTGGTTCCATGCGGAGCTTTGTGGGCCGCACGCAAAACAGCACATCGCCCCCATCTGGGGGTGTAGTCGAAACTACAACAACCTCCCAAAAGCGCGGTAGATTGTACAGCATCGCAAATACTATGCAACCGATAAAGTACAGCTTCGCTCTGCCGTAGGTGCAGAGCGCCCGCGCCTTCAGCGGATGACACACAGCCACGTAACGCTCCAGCGTCACTGTGAACGTCATGTACACACTGGCCGTTTGTGCGGCCATTGCTATCGGGAATACCAATGGTGAAATGTGCGGGTAAATGTAGTTGTAGTAGTAGAAGAAGTACCCCGTATAGGGGTATATCGAAGGGATGCCGAACAGCAGCATTGACGTTATAATTAAAACAGTATCAAACCGTGCCAGTCCTATGAGAAGGTAGTTAATGCTAGAACGCATTTGAGGTCGCGACAGAATAACCATCGACAGAATATTACCCAGGATGCCCAGGACGCCGACAACGTTCAGGATGACGCCGCACACCCAAAACTCGAGCTTGGTGAGTTGCGATTCGGGCCTGTATTCGCTTGTGCAGCCCGAGATCTCGCTGCCATTGAAGGTATCAAACTGAGAATGGTTAAATGATGACACATCACCGCTCGAATGGTAGCCATTTTCAAATGTCAGATTAAGAAAATTCGTTACAATTGTGGCTGGTATCGATGTTGTGGTGGCCTCCGCTACAGAGTCCACATATTCCACGATAAGCCTACCAGCGTCACCAAATTGAGTTTCAGCACTTTGGTAAAAATTGCCCGTTATATTGAAGTCAATCATCGGTTTGGTGCTCGCAACGTGACTTGGTTTGAGTCTTCACGTTTTCTTCGTTTATATTCTACAAAATGAAAAAAGAATAAACAGAAAAAAAAAAAATACGTGTCCTTGATGTCCTTAAGCTGGCCTTATAGTTTAGATTTACAAGTTACAAAGATCTGTTGTTCTATTGACTAAGATAAACAAACTAAGGTGCTGCATCGCGGAATAGGTTTTCATTTTGCACTTGATCCTCTTGAACAGCTTAGCGGGGGAGACAATGTGCATAAGAGTTGCTCTAATAAATAGTTATTGTTTGCTGGTGGGCGGCGGTGGTGGTGGATGTGTCCTCGACTAGCTGTTGTACCCTCGTCGTTGTCGTTGGCGTTGTCGTCCTCCTTCGTGGGGGAAGATTTAATGAGTTTCCGTTGCTCTTTCGTGCGTACTATCTGCTGCTGGTTAGGAGGTCATTTGCATAGCAGATGTGCAATTGCTGAGTATTTTCTGTGCCGTCTGCCTGCACACTCATGATAAGTTGAAGTTTATAGCTCGTGTACGTGTACGTGCACGTGTATACCTTGCCTGCTGTTTCATTGGATGCGGGTACTCTGAATAGTGAATGGTCTTGTTAAAGTTATCGATGACAATCTCTTCGTTGACTTCACTCCTAGTTTATGTATATATCTGTTGCTGTCCGCTGCAAGAGAAGATAAAATACGAGGTTATATGTTGGTGTAAGTTTTGTGCAAGAGAAATGGTGTTTTATGTTTGGTTAGGAATGTCCAGTGACCACTCATCCGCAGGGATGAGTTGTGCTTTTTTTTCTACTAAATATTTTGGTTTAAATTTTTGCATAGATGTATTAAACTTTGAGGAGATTTTCGTAATCAGATGCAATTATCTTTCGTTCAATGAATAACCACCGCCACCAGGAGGTAGGTACCTACTCCTACGACTAGTTAAAGGTCAGTTTACGATGTTAGCGAGACCTGTAGCAAGGATTTAACTACCGACATAACGAGATTATTTCCGCCTGAAAATACTTTCAAAATAATCGAGGAAGTGGAAAAAGATACGAATATTATGCAATTTGGTGAACCATCGCTTCTACTTCTTGCTGCATAATTTCCGCACACTTGTAGCGTAAAAATAAATATTCCAAACTGATGGAGGGCAATGCCAACGATGCTTGAACGTGAGGATAACTATACACTCTGAGATAGGAAAAGAGAGTAATGAAGTTTGCATGGATTTTCATAATCTATATGATATCCTTTTTCCGGGTACTTATTCGATGGTAATTGGTTTTCTTTTCGTGTTTACTTTAGGAGGTATTGTTAGATTGAATAGTTGATAAGCTCCCTGCCTCCCCCCCATGGGAAAAATCATCTTTTATGCAATTAAATGATTGGCAAGGATATACTGCCGTGATATGAGACTTCCTTGCTTAGGTAGGTATGTAGGTTGGTAAATGTCCTAGTGACGGTAGTCGCGGCTCACTAAGAGTAGCAAATTGGGTCCATTCTGACCATTTCGGTACCTTCTTTGAACAAAATACCTGCAAATATACAAAGAGAAGCCGCAGATAAAGGCTCAAAGTGTCGCTCTCTTAGAACCATCCTGATTTGTACACAAATCTAAGAAGGTATTTCAGCTCGACTTTGCTTACATCCTCCAGCTCATCACGGAAGTATGTGCCAAGGGTCCGAAGCCTTAAGCTATTTAGGGTCGGGCATTCGCATTTTAAGTGACGAACAGATTCAATTACTTCAACGTCCTTGTAGATTCTGCAGTAATCGCTGTGCAGTTTGGATAGCCGTTCCGCATGTAAACCCACAGCGAAGTGCCCAATGAGGACTCCCGTTAATTCACGATCATGAATTTTGATCGCCTTTTACTAACCGCTGGCCACAGCTCTTTGGTATGTCGGAACGTGTCGAAATGTGTCTAGCGTACGCTAGTTCTACTCAAGGACTCAATGTCGATTTAAAGTGCAATAAAACTAAGCTGAGTACTTATTGTTTTAAGCGCCAGTGATGCGTTCATCTCTGACTTTGATCTTCCAAGCTTGTCCGCTTCGTCGTTTCCCGGGACAACAGTGTACCCTGTCACCCAACACCCAACATAGGGTCAGTGTGCTGTAAGATGATATAACGACTTTCTGCATTGATTCACAGCCCTTGATTTCACCGCATCCAACTGCATGGCTTTTATGGTCCCTGGCAGAGATCGCAAAAGAAAAAGTGAAATTCCTCAAAACTATGAATATAATTCGATGTCCTTCGATATAGCTGTTAGTCAAGCTATGTGTGGCATTTGATGTTTGTCAAAATTTAACATTTTCGTTTGGTTTTCGGACAAAATAAAATGTACGTCCCAAAAGAGCTCCAAATAGGACCCTTAAAATCATCCGACGATATATCTTTAACAAAATCCTTGGAGACATATGTCAAGATAATGTCCACTGTAAACTGCAGCTCGAAAAATCTTCGAATTTACCAAATTTAATCAACATTTACATTCATTTCCCGTCCACCTTTGCAAAAATTAAGGCTGCAATTCATTTGGGTCAATGGTTTGCTGGACCCCAATTCTCCAATTTCGCATAACGTAAATCATACGATGTACCAGCAAATTCGCCTTTTAGAAAGTTTTTTTTTTCAACCTCTGCGAAAATTGTATTCATTTCTCGCGTGAGGTAGAAATATACATAGAAACGGCAGACGAGTAAAATTTTAAGTGTCCTACCTTATTTTATAAAGTTTTCAAAATCAAAAGCATTTCGGTCAAAAAACTTCCTCAAAAAAGTGCGGCTAAGGAGCGGCTAAAATCTTGGTGTACTATAATGCCGTATTGTCTTAATATATTTTTATAAAACATTTTTTTTCTTTTTAAATGAATTTTGCGTTAAAAAAACGCCCAAAAAAAGGAGGCATTCATATGGGAAACTTGTAAAGGAGTCAGTGTCTACAGATGTATTTTGTGAAGATCTGAACCCTTAATTCCATCAGCTTTAACTTTTTCTAATCTATGGACATGCCAGCATGTCTCCTTTCATATGTTTGCGCCACCTAAGCCTAAGGTTGCTTTACTGCGTTGTTCCTCCGAACTTAGCTTGTCTGGGCTGCAGTTTCATTTTATCAATTCGATGCCACTAAAGACCCAAAGAGTAGGACTGAGATTTCCAAGGTTATGTTTTCAGCCTAAAGACAAGCGTAGTATTTTGTTTGATTATGAAGAGATGTATTTTTTAGATGTGACAGCAAAGCTGAGGCAGTCAAAGTCACTGACTATTTCAAAGTCATGGTGAAGTTCTGACTCATTCATCTGGGTGTCTCTTCTTGTTGACAGCCATTAATCCATTTAGCCCTCGTTTACCACCATTTTTCCGCTGCTGTTTCTATACTCGCAAATGTGACTTTTGCATGATCGGACCTCGAGTCGTTGGCTTGTGAGTTTTACACAATTTTTTCAGGGAAGTAACATGACAGCAAGTGTCCGTACCTACAAAAATGAGAAAGGAATTCCCCGAAATTCGTTACCGAGCTTGATACAGCAGCAGGTTTTTTTTTTATCGTCCGCCTACACGAATGGATTTGTTTGGCAGAAATGCCAAAAATGTAGTGGGAATCGATCTGACCATCATGGGTTTTCTTTCGGATTTGCCTTAGTGTAAATATTCGGTTAAATGTGGACTTACCGGGCCTAAGAACACACTTATCAGTCAGAACGTTCACAAATGGTTTCAGACGCTCACACAACATACACAAAATCATTCACGCTATGTTTACGAGGCCGACGCCTCTACAGTTCAGTTTGCAGTTTATCGTTTATATTTTCTTCGGAACCGGGCTAAGTTTCGGATGCTAAGGTTCCCTACAAAAACCATCCTTACTTCTGTCAGAAACCTTAAAATAATTTACCAAGTTACATCCTGTAATCGTCAGGCCTACAGGCTTGCAGGACTTTAGTTTAGATAATGCTATTCTCAATTAAATTTTCTCGGTAGGGCGAGGGTAGTTGTTGACTTTCATCGTCAATGAACCTTGTGTCCTATTCCGCGTTTTGCAGTCTGCAAAAATTGTTTTTCCATACCTTGAGCGCCGATTGTGACTGTACTACAAGGTTTCTCTATTCATCTCTACAAGGTCTATGTTCGGCACAACCATATGTAAATTCTCCATCGTCACGCGCTTTATTTCCGTCTTTTCTGCTTATAACGCTCACGAGCACCTCTTTCGTCCTTCAGTGCAGAGCCGCTTTGTAGACATGTTATTTTGCTTTGTGTGCTTTCTGTGTGGCCTTATAAAACTAAGGGTTTCCAAGGTCGGGCTTCCCGCTTCTCAGAACCTATGATGGTCTTCAGCAATTAAAGCTGCAGCTAGTAGAAATTTTATTTGGCATTTTCCACTGTTGCGAAAGCTAGTGTAGTCAAAAAATCAAAAACTAATTTATTTATTGCTTTCACTTAATCCGCAGCTAGCTATTTTTATAATTTTTAGTTGCAATTAGTATTTGCCAAACTCAGCTTTAAATTATCACGTAAACCAATAAAAGTAAGTTCCATGTTCCAACATGGAATGTATGTTTTTATTTACGTATCATCCATGAGTTCCCTTTTAAACTCAAGGCGTTTTACAATTGCCATATAACGGGTGATCCAAGTAGAGATACTTTTTTCGATAGCCTTTTTTGACAGATCACGTGTGAGTCGTGTCATGCTGTCATGTTATTTTTGTTTAGTATTGTTTGGCATTTCATAATGGAAAGACTTACGCGTGAACAACGTTTACAAATTGTTCAACTTTATTATGAAAATTCACGTTCTGTGAGGAATGTATTTCGTGCACTTCGCTTATGGTCAACATAATCGGCCTACTGAGTGTACTATTCGCAACACCATCACCCATTTTGAGACACAGCATTCATTATTGGATAATATTCGACCGAATAGACCACGTCCAGCACGCTGTGAAGAAAATATAGCGGCCGTAGCTGAGAGTGTACACGAAGACCGTAGAGAGTCGATTCGGCGCCGTTCGCAGCAACTCGGACTGACGTATGGAACGACTTGGCGCATTTTACGTCAAGATCTTTAATTGAAAGCGTACAAAATACAGCTTGTGCAACAACTAAAGCCGCTCGACCTTCCCAAGCGATATCGCTTCGCTCTATGGGCTCTTGAAAAGTTCCAAGAAGATCCGACGTTTTCGAGGCAAATTTCTGGCTCAATGGGTATGTATACAAACAAAATTGCCGCATTTGGGACGAAGAGCAACCTGAAGAGATTGAAGAACTGCCACTTCATCCAGAAAAAACAACGGTTTGGTGTGGTTTGTGGGCCGGTGGAATCTTCGGTCCATATTTCTTTAAAAATTATGCCGGTGCGAACATAACCGTCAATGGCGACCGTTATCGTGCCATGATAACCGACTATTTGATGCCTGAAATTGAAGCTCTTGATCTCGGCGACATTTGGTTTCAGCAAGACGGCGCCACTTCCCACACATCGCATCAATCAATGGACTTATTGAGAGAACATTTTGGTGAGCACATAATTTCAAGTTTTGGGCCGGTCGATTGGCCATCAAGACTTTTTCCTGTGGAGATATGTAAAGTCAAAAGCTTATGGAGGAAAACATCACGCGTGTCATTCGCCAGTTACCAGTCGAAATGCTCGAACGAGTGATCGAAAATTGGACTCAACGGATGGACCATCTGCGACGTAGCAACGGCCAACATTTGATAGACATAATCTTCAAAAAATAAATGCCAAAGAATGTTCTTTCAAATGATAATAAACATTCTCCATTAAATTTGAATTTTCTGTGTTTTTTTCTTTAAAAAAGTAGGGAACCTCGAAATGGATCACCCTTTACAACACAAGCTAAGGTATTACTTCTTGGGTAAATTTGCATTTTGTGCACGAACCGCTAGTTCATTTCTCACGCCTTCAAGTCCCCACGCCTATTCGCTTCAGCTAAATGGTGATTGCTTGGTAGTGGGTGATGGATGGTAGCTAAGTGTTCTACTTCTTGTGCACTGTCTCTTTTGCTAGAAGAGGTTTTGATGTCCTTTCCGTTGCTTCGCTACGGATAGTGCACTTCATGAATATTGTATTCCAGTTTATTGTTGGTGTACAACTTGACTTTAATTTTATTGGATACATGTCTGGGCATGCTTAGCATTTGAATTTTATTGACAACCTTCAGCAGAGGCAAGTTTTATAGATTGGATTCTATAACGTATTGCTAGACTGGGTATGGGTCCGCAGAAGGGGTAAACTAAACTTGGGCAGAAACAAACAACAACAACAGAACAAACTGACAGACATACACTTACACCCGTATTGATAAACGGGAATTACGGAGAGTTACCCTTATTTATTAATAAAAAAACAAAATTGAAGCTAATCGACGTTTTCAACCGTGAGTTAACTAAACTCACCATCGTAGGTAGTTTAGATATGGTTTAGCAGGCAAATGTAAACATTCATTCATCTGTTTACTTTTAATTTGAGAAATTCTCTGAAGACGAAGAAAATTTGACTGATTGTAATAAAATACTAATAGATTTGCGCAAAGCGAACGTCTGATTAGTTACTCCATAAATTTTGCTATTAATAACAAATATTAACTTTTATTCTATCAATTAGTTAGCTTGTGATCCAAAGCTGAGCTAAGAGTTTTTATTCATAGAGCTGTTAGGGAATACATTTCTACAGCTGATATAAGGTTTTTATTTCTTTCCTTAAAATATACATTCAATTCTCTTTTCAAATTCGTGTTGAAATATTCGTGGAGATTAAAGTGAAAAATAGAAGTGGAAATTCCAGACTAAGGATCAAGCAGCCTGGGCCGTTGTTTGATTAAAAAAAAGGTCATCCATACTTTTTGAACCAATTGGAAACCTCTAACGTCAATGTAGGTCTTCAAAGAACAAGAAGACTTAATATTGAAAGATGGCCTTAAACTTAGCTTTATGAAAAGAACAGGTCATGGGATGAACCAAAGTTTCTGTACTTCCTCTTTATCAATGCAAAATTTACAAAATTCGTTTGGGAATGTGCCGTTTAACCTATGAGATAGTATTCAGAAATAATATACCATAATAACAGTGTTCATGTTCAGACTGAGACCAATTCTGTTAAGTCGCTGGACATGTGATCCCATTTGTCTCCCTTAGGGACACTCAATAGAGCTGAACGTTAAACTACTCCAGCATCTCACCCAAAAAAATGATTTTGAATCTTTGACCAAGATAAGACATTTTTGATCGTCATTATTGCCGCCTGAAACGCGCTACAATTAGCAGGAGTAAAGAAAGGGGCTAATACCCTATTCACACCACACTAAAATTCCAGCATTCACACCGAACACTGCCCGGGTTTTGTTTGACGTTTCAGTCAGCCATCGAAAAATAAAAGCGAATAAACAATTATTGCGTTCAAATTGCAAGTGCACGGCAAGTCCACTATGAGCTAACAACGCCTATAACTTCATATAATTCGCGTGTTCGTCGTTTAAGAAATCGGTAAGCTAACTCTTAGGCGACTTGCAGTTGACTTGTAACTCAAAATAAAATCTGTCAACCAACTGCTGTCAACTGCTTTGTGCAACTTGTGGAATGTGTTAAAAGGTGCGCTTGCTTTGACAACCTTACCATTGAGACCAGATTCTGAGGAGGTTTCATCGAAACCTCGTACAATAGCGAGGTTTGGAAATCTCCAAAATGTATGGGAAACCTCCTGATTTCGTCATATGATCGACGAATATCATATGACATAGAATCTCCAGACGGAAGGTGTCGAAAGTAAGGGAATGCTGATAAATAAACAAATTAATATTTAGACTCAGCTTGGTCAATCGCGTTAAATTGCTTTATTTAAGACACTCCATCAGACATGCCTTAAGAACCTGCCAGAACTAGCCCATAATTAAGATTAAAGGTCCCATTCGTCCGCAATTTCGTACTTGCAAGAGAAAGGTGCTACTATAGCTTTTCGAACTCTCTCTGGGATATAAGGCTTCAACTTTAACTTTTCATCTTGAATAAGATCCAAATATTTAGCTTCGTTGGAAAAAGTTAAGCTTGTGCCGTTAATAAGACTTAATGGTTCTAAATTAAGAAAGAACAATGTCCCGCTTCACGCCTTAGTCTAAATTATGAACACTGGTTCTAATTGGATGGAAGCGAGTGCTTTTCACAGATGAATAGGAATTGTCTAAATCTGGACTTTACAATATACAAAAGTATAAAGACGATCGAGACTGTTCTTCTTCACTTGAGACAAGGTTGTGACCAGGACCAATTTTAATGCATCTTAAAATAGTTTAGACAGGCGTTCGACTTTTGAATAATTCTGCCCTGAGGATGAAACAACCTCAAAGCTTTTTTAGCTACTTTTGTATTCTAGATCCGCCATCAGTGATCTCTAGTCGATCTGCGCTTGAGCTGTAGCAAGATGTCGAATTTTGGTCACTTTCAGTTGAATAAATCCAGCGAAAAAGGCTCTTCCAATTCGAGACGACAAGGAGGACCTCAAGCAATCGTGAATGCCGGAGTGCTTGGGCGGGATTCAGTTTTTTATCTTCCCGGGATCGCGGAGGATAAAAAGCTGAAGTGTGCTAACTGGGGACATTTTACTGGTGGCGAGCCCGTTAAGTAAATAAGTAGTGTGTTCCTAAGCTCACCTGGATGTTAAAGTTACCTTGATATGATTTCTTACCTTCAATCGCCTTTTATCACAGGCGCTTTTTATTGGAATGTGGTGTCGGAAGGGCTATAGACTAACTACAGAGTAATTATAGACTCAACAAAGCCTAAAAGCCGTTAGAATCGAAGCAGCGAGCAGCAAATGAAATGGTACAAGCTCAAGCTGTCTTTGAAAAAAGCTTGATCCAATATCATAGAAATAAATCAGACACTTAAAAATAATAAACAACAACTTTACACCAAAGTCTCCCTTTTGACTCGAGAAAGCGAGCGAATTATAGTCCGCGACTTGTTCGACAAAATGGTGGTGCTTCGTTCGAAGCTTTGAAAATTTCGACAATTTGAATCCAATTTGTTTGCTGCCTCTTGTCCAACTCGATTGATTGTACCATCCTCATTCGACATCAGCAGATGGCTAAGATTCGCTTGACTCTGATCCATACGCCGCTTGCAAAATATCTGCCAGAAAATCCGCTTGAACCGATCGCAAAATATCATATAGATGACGTAGTTGGTACTACTATTAATGGTTACCAGCAGATCTGAAACCATGACCACGTAGTTATCGAACACGTCGTAAAACGAAGCAAGGACATTTATATAGACAGTGAGGAAGTTCATCAGAAAGAACACCAGAACAACACAGAGCAACATTATAGTAACGCTAATCTCGTGCCGCTCGGTGTGACTCAAGAGTTGCCGCTGACGATTCACCAGCTTAATCTTGCGATAAATCAAGCTATTCATCACCGCTAGGCTAAGCAATGGAACGCAATAATTCACTACCGAACAGCAGATATTTATATAGATCCTTATGTAGTCGAGGTTCTGGCGGAGCTTTGATGGTTGGACACAAAATAGAGCCTCGCCGCCATCACTGGGCTTGTATCTGACGACACGGACCTCCCAAAAACGCGACAAATTAAACAGCACAGCGAACCCAATGCAGCTCATAAAATAGATTTTCGCCCGTAGGTAGGTGCAGTGCACCTTAGCCTTAAGGGGGTGACACACGGCCACGTATCTTTCTAGGTTGATTATTAAAGTCATGTAGACGTTGGCGGTTTGAGTGGTCATTGCCATCGGGTAGATCAGTGGGGAAATGTTGGGATAGATGTAGTTGTAGTAGTAGGAGAGACTCCCTGTGTAGGGATATATCCAAGGAATGCCGAATAAAAGTATCGATGTTAGAATTAAAACTAAATCACAAAGTGCCAGTCCCGTGAGGAGGAAGTTGATGCTCGAATGCATATGAGGTCGCGATAAAATAACCACCGACATCAGATTCCCGATAATGCCCAGCACACCCACTGTGTTAAGGACGACGCCGCGCACCCAGAACTCTATTTTGTTGAGTTCCCTCGAGGGATCGTAGTCATCGGAGCAGGTCTCGTTCATATTAAAAGACTGAAATGCCGAAAGAAAAATAAACTCCTATTTCACAATAATTCCACCAGCGTCACCCTGTTAAAACTAGAAAACATACTCAATCTATTTACTTATAAACACAAACAAAAGAAGGCACTTGATCCTAGCAGATTACGCGAATGCGTATATCGATGGTGGTTAGTGTATAGGTGTTTTGGTTTTTTGTGCGAACAAGTTTAACAAAGGATTCCACTGCTTCGTTATATGTACATGCAATGTGCTGGTGGCAAGGATACTATTTCTATCCGGAAATGTGTGCAATTCATGAATAGGTGTCTGTGACGCTTGCAAACTTATGATAAGTTCCTAGCTTATGGTCGGTGTTCAACTTGCCTGTTGTTTTGTTGTAGTCAGTTCTGTATTTTCGGCTGTTGTTTTGTTGGCTTCAGTCCATGTGAGTTGTGATGTCTGGACTTAGAGCTGTAAAGGAGAATAAAACTTGTTGTTAATGCTGCGCCTCATTATGGAAGATACATTTTGGGAATGTTTTATGAAATGGAAATGTAAGTATCTAACATTTGGGGAGATAGAATAAGTTTTGTAAAGGAAATGGGATTATATTTTGGCTCAATCCTCACATTGAGATGTTGCATTTATCATCTCACCATCATCTAATACTGAAAAACTTCGCTTTGGTGACTACAGGAAGGTCATTGGTGTCAGCAGATGAGAGAGAAAGGGGAGGACTGCCCTTTCACTGAGGAACTTCCTCCTGTTTCTGGGCATCAGCGAACGAATTCTAAGAATAGATTCTAGAGTGGTGTCCACATGTGCGCTGACAGATTTGAATCTCAGGTCTATAGGGATTTTCAAGAATAAGGCGCTGAGCGGCAGGCGGCAGAGCGACAAAAAAAGCTTAGAAACATCGCTTGCCGTTCAGCGACTGCGTGGCCACAACAATACAATTTCATACATATTCAATTTTTTGCCACTAAGCTTTTTGCTGCTCCACCGCTCAGCACGTATCCTTAGCCTAAGACAGTGGTATAAGATGATTGAATCCTTACTAGGCTAATGGCAGCACTCCGAAATAGGTTTCTGGCTCGGCTGGAGAACATCCGGCTGTTTTTTCCCAGCGGAGGCCCTGAACTGTAATAAGGAGGACATCATCGCTATTCAGGAAGTATAGGGTGATTTTTTAAGAGGTTTAGAACTTTTTTTAAAAAAAAAAACACAAAAAATTCGAAAAAATGAATGAAATATTTATTTGAATCGATAGTTTGAACCTTGCAATTTAATGTTTAAAGATAATTTCATGCAAATGTTGACCGCGGCTGCGTCTCAGGTAGCCCATCCGCTGAGTCCAATTTTGGCATACTCTTTCACACATATCGGCCGGTATCTCACGAATGAATGCATGGATGTTGGCTTCCAGTGCGTCAATTGAAGCGGGCTTGTCCCTATACACATTAGCCTTGGCATACCCCCACAAAAAATAATCTAATGGTGTCAAATCGCACGATCTAGGCGGCCAATTGACCGGCCCGAAACGTGAAATTAACTGTTCACCAAACTCGCCTCGCAATTGCGCCATTGTTTCGCGTGCTGTGTGGCATGTGGCACCGTCTTGTTGAAACCACATATCATACAAGTCAAGAACTTCCATTTCGGGCAAAAAAATGTTTGTTATCATCGCTCGGTAGCGTTCACCATTGACAGTAACGCTGCGATTCGCATCATCTTTGAAGAAATATGGCCCAATAATGCCGCCGGCCCATAAACCGCACCAAACATTGGTAGCTGTTGCAATGCTTCTGGCTGATCTTCACTCCAAATGCGGCAATTTTGCTTATTTACGTACCCATTCAACCAAAAATGAGCCTCATCGCTGAACACAATTTTTCGATAAAAAAGCGGATCCTCGGCCAGCTTTCCAAGAGCCCATTCACCAAAAATTCGGCGTTGTGGTAGGTCGGCTGGCTTTAGTTCTTGCACCAGCTGTATCTTAAAAGGCTTTACGCCCAAATCCTTCCGCAAAATTTTCCACGTAGTGCTGTAACAAAGGCCTATCTGCTGGGAACGGCGCCGAATCGACATTTCGCGGTCTTCTGTCACACTAGCTGATACGGCCGCAATATTTTCTTCAATACGCACAGTACGTAAACGTGTTGGTGGTTTAATGTCCAACAAAGTAAATTTTGGTGCGAAATTTGGTCACAATCTTCCGAATAGACTGCTCAGAAGGTCGAGAATGCCGATCATAAAATGGAAGCAGCGCGCGATGAACATTTCGAACCGAGCACGAATTTTGATAGTAAAATTCAATAATTTGCAAGCGTTGTTCATTTGTAAGACGATCCATGGTTAAATTGCAAACCAAACTGAAGCTGTTTGACAGTGACACAAGGTACTAAACACACGTCAGCTGTCAAAACCAGTGTTGCCAAAACCAAACCAGCTAAAAAATCACCCTTTATTTAATTTGGCAATAGCTTAAAATAAATTCATCCTGGGCAAGTTTTGACGGTATTGTTGTAGAGAAAATATAGGTCTCGAGCATTCATTAACGCATTTATAACGACCACATCTATGGCTGCAAGTTGGCATTATTGGCAATTTTTGTCTTTTGTATGTATGTAGTGAAATTTATCTTGTCTGCCTACCTAAAAAAATTTCATCACTTACCGTTCCACTTTAGCTAGCTCACGTTTCCTACTATCAAAATGTACTTTTCTTTTGCGTGGATATACCGCAAGAATAGGTGATTCAGTTGATTCCATACTGTAGTATATGTACGTAGTTTACTTTTGGCACAATGAATTATTACATCCGCACTCAATAAGCCATGTAGCAAAGTATGACAACTGATTTTCCCGCCAAAATTTGAAATACATGCATTTTGATCAGTTTTTTTTAAAAGTGGAAAACATTATTTTTAATTCTGATAGACACATGTATGCTCTACAAAATAAAGTGCACGACTGCGTCATACGAAACTTTCTCGATACATGGGATGCGTTTTTGAATCGCAAAATGAATGGTGACAAATTTATTTCAATCACTTCTTAGGTTTTGGAAAATTAGATTTTCTCAAAAACGCCACCTACGAGTTTGATGTAATTTCGCACATTGGACACTTTTAACATAATTGTTCGAAATACAAAAAATTATCAAAATTGTTGGAGCCGTTTTTGGGAAAACGAATTTAATTTAAATTTAAGAAAATCGTTATATGAAAAAAAAATTGAAAAAAAAATTATTTCAAAAATCGAAGTATGCAGATTTGTTCATATTTATAGTAAAAAAAAAACTGTAAATATTTTTTTAAATTTCCGTAATTAGTTTTCGAGATATTGCCCGTTTTATAAATTACCGTTAATTGATTTTTTTTTCTAAAAACTGAGTATGCAGAATTTTTGACTAGTTCCTCAACATCCTCAGTACAAAAAAAGACCGAAATCCTTGGAACCACTTTTGAGAAAAATAGTGATAAGTGATTTTCGCAAAAAAAAAAATTGTATGGCAGGTACTGTTATTTCAAAAGATAAAGCAAACAAAAAAAAGATGCCCCGAGATGTAACCCCAAGAACCTTGTATACGAACTTTGAAGCAAATTCGTCGAACAGTTTCGCCACACGGCGCCCGGACAGACAGACAGACAGACCGAAGGACGGCATTGGCGGACCCACTTTTTTGGACTTCTCTATAGTCGTTATATCCTCTCTCATACTCAGTTTGAGTTAGAAATTTCCTAACTTCCCCGTTAGTATACTAATGTAAAAAATATGCAAGGATTGATGGTTCGCTATTGTTTATTTCCTCCTTATTACAAAAAACATGTCACCTTGCGATAGTCCTATTCTATTCTATTATATATAGCAACAAATCTGGAATCTCCTTATAATTATCAAATTACATTACGCAAGCGAATCAAATGCTCTCCCATATATGTATATTTGCAAAATTTAAACAATGGATTGTGTCACACAGTCACTAATCTTGAACAGAATTTGGTCATCACTCATATAGGCCGAACACCGCCCACATATCATTTAATCACCTATATGAATTATGAATTATGATTTGGGGCACCTCATGCGATAATATCTTGCGAACAACATTCTACATATTATTCGCCGCATAATTATTAGATTCGCAGTCACTTCTAATCGCATTCGAGTTAATAAATCACACCCATGTCCGATGTCAATCAAAACGGCTAAGCCTAATCAGAAATTCATTCCTAACAATAAAGCTGATAAGACTAAACGTGTGGCAATGGAATAAAAACAAAATGGAAAAATCAATAGTGAAACCTTGAGATACAATTACTTTTATCTATTCAAAGGGAAACAGAAAAAAATAAAACACTATTTTCCTTAATTAACTTTTAACTGTTTTGCTTCTTATCGGGAAGTTCGAAAGCTCAACGACGAAACAAAATCTTATACCAATTAGAAATGCAAATGCAGACAATCTATCTATTGGCACATCTTTTCAATACGAACCCCTAGATGTTGTCCAATAGTCACATCTGATTGAATTCTATTCGAACGCCAATGATGTAACCTGCGGAAGTAGATACATAGTTACCTACATAAAAAGAAGACACAAAGGAATTTATGGAACATGAATAGACTTGAACTCTTCTGTTGTCCTTAAAAAGAGTGAGAGATTGCCTAATGCAATCATCCACCTACAAAAGGGGATTAATGTGGGTAATTATTACCGTCGATGGATGTGTTCTCAAATGCGAGTCACGTCACTTTATGCAGCCATGTTGTCCTGTGTATGGACGGATTTTATCTATCGATTGTTTGCAGGGGGGCGATACGAGTATATGTTGAGTTTATTCCACTTATCTCCCTATCAGACAAGAAGGTTTTATGGATTTGTTTTTCCCCAAACATGTGACAATTAACTTATTGATGTTGGTGTTATTGTGCTTGCGTTGTACTTTGTGCGGAATATGTTTACATTTGTTGGCAGATGGTTGGAGACTGTGTGGGCTGTGTGGTTGAAAATATCAGCGAAAAAAATTCCTTGCACGTTTAACAAAAGCAGTGTAAATAGTTTCCCCGGCTCCATTATGTCGAACTGTACCTAGTTCTAGTGACCCTCCTGAAAGATATTGGATCTTTACGGCTCATTATTATCATCACGTGATACAATTTTAGCCAACTCTGTGAATTATTAAGTCCATTGAGGCATTGCCCGACACAACGCAGCCTTCCATCCTCTGAGATCCCGGGAGCACTCTGGCATACGCATTGGCTTGGTCTTCAAAACTAAGGTTCGGTCTTTTTGTCCACTCGAACTTGTGAAGCTGGGATTTGAAGATGGAGACTGGTTGATAATATTTTGGGAAAGAATAGAAATCGTGTCGTAATTGATAGTGTTGAAGTTGATGGAATTATTGATTCTGACATAAACAGCATCTGCAATAAATTTAACGACTATTTCACTGAAGTTTCTGAAAAATTAAAACCAGTTGTTGAAACATATGTAAAATGTGATTGCTCCATTTCTTCAAGTTTATCGGTCGAAGATATACTACCTAACAGTTTCGTTTTTGAGCCGATAACTTCGAGAGAAATGTACAGAGTTATCCTAACTTAAAAAAATAAAAACTCTTGCACAAGTGATGGTGTTTCAAGTGTGCTTCTGAAACATATTGCCTTGTATGTTGTTGATGTACTGAGTGTCTTATTTAATCGTAGTGTTGAAAGAGGTTGTTTTCCAGAACATTTGAAATGTGCTGAAGTTGTACCTCTTTTTAAAAAGGGTAACAGAAAAAATGTTTCGGATTATAGGCCTATTTCACTTCTTTCCACCTTTTCTAAGATATTTGAAAAACTGCTTAAAGTTCGTATTTTGTCGTTCCTCGACAAGTCTAATTTCTTTTGTAGCAACCAGTTCAGGTTTAGAGCAGAAATGTCAACAGAGGATGCTATATTGAGAGTTTGTAGTCAACTGTATGGTGGTCTTAACTGCAATAAATCTACCATGTGTCTATTTATAGACATGACAAAAGCATTTGATATGGTCGACCATGATTTGTTACTAAATAAATTTTATAATGCTGGTTTTCGAGGAAACTTTTTTAAATGGCTGCAATCGTTTTTAAAGTATAGAAAACAGAGAGTTAATGTAAATGGCGTCTTGAGTGAGTCTCGATTTTTGAAAAATGGTGTTCCTCAGGGTTCTGTACTTGGGCCTTTGTTTTTCCTAATATACATAAACTCCCTTTTCAAACTCAAATTAAATGGTATCTCAACTGCATTTGCGGATGATATAGCCTTTACCTATGAGTTCAATACTGAATTTGAATGTGTCACAAAGATCGAGGAAGATCTCGAAATATTAAGGTTGTGGTTTGCTGCACACAAATTGATCATCAGTGAGAAAACAAAGTTGATGTCTTTCATGACAACTGGTAATAATGTATATGATTGCTCCAAAAAGTGTTTCAAGATTGAGTCAGTACAACATTTTAAGTACTTAGGCGTTACAATTGATATGAATCTAAATTGGAAAGCTCATATCCAAGCGATTAAATCGTATATGATTTTGGTCACACGTAAAATGTTTCTATTAAAGCCGTTTTGCTCCAAGAAAGTATTAACCACTATTTACTATGGTCTTGCGCACTCAAAGTTACAATACGGCATCACTAGCTGGGGTGGTTCGTATGCTAATACCTTTAAGCCTTTATTAATAGCCCAGAAACATATAGTTAGAATTATACTTAACAAAAATCGATTTGCTGAGAGTTGGCCTTTATTTAAAACGTTGCAAATTCTACCAATCAGACATTTATATGTTTTTAAAGTCTTAAGAGAGTTCTTTAAACAAAGTGGTAATATACCGAGCAGAAATTCCCAAATGTATAACCTACGTATAAATAATTTGGGCTTAGTCATTGCACCATTTGCACACAGAACACTTTTTTCTCGATTTTATACGTATACAGCTGCAAAGTTTTTTAATAAATTACCCCTTTCTATTAGAGAAATACCTTGTTTTTCCGCTTATATCAGAAAAGTCAAAAGACTGGTTGTTCACTTTAAACTATGATTGCATTGAAACACTTTTTTAGATTATCATTATTTAATTTTTTGTTTTTTTTTTTTTACCTCATCAGCACATAAATTATAAATTTTGTAAATTCTTAAGTGTATATTATCTCTGAATTGTTACGTTTTTATATATTTTTGCTTTATTCTATAAATGTGCAAAGATTTCTTGCCTTTGAGTTTTACATAATTATTTATATTTAACCAATGCACTGATTGTCACCCCACATCAGTTATCATTTGCATTTTTAATTCATTGATGTATCATTCACCACTAACCTTGTAGTTAAAGAATGATTATTATTATTCTATTTCATTCTTTCATAAATATTGTACTAGTTTAAGTATGAAATGAATAAAATCAACTATCTCTCTATCTATATATCCTCTTGGCTGGAGCTCTGTTGTCCATTCGCTTGATGTGGCCGAGCCAATGTAGTCTATGGGCCTTTTTTGCCTACATCCTTATGATGGTATACACTCATAGAGTTCGCGGTTATATCTTCTCCAAAATTCGCCTTCCTCTCGCACACATCAGGCCTAAATATACGGCGAAGACATTTGGTCCTGCGTGCGTCTTTTTTCACTTCAAGATATTGAAAGAAGTCTATATGACATCAGATTTGTTCCAGGATGCTCCTGGAACCTGTTCTGTGAGAACAAGTTTAAAGTAACATTAATCTTGTTGCAACAGTATTTTTCCTCTAAAAATGCAGCACGCAAGAGAAATGGCTCTTAAAGCCATGGATGGACGCAAGCTGAATATTTTACGGGAATGTTAATCTTATCTTGGGAACTAATCACTATTTTAGTAGCGAATTCAAGGTTTCTGAAAAGAACTTTTAGATTGAGAACGAAAATGCTTTTCACTTTCTTGCACTTTACCCAATTTTTCTTGGGTAAAATCATGGTAGGCCTTGTGCAGTGTTTACAAATTCTTAACGGTTTTTGGGGTTGGAACTTTCTTATTCAATTTTTCAGCATGCCATGAGTTTAACGAAATACATTCTCAGATAAATAACTTAAAGCTATGTTATCTTTCATGTTTGGCTTGCTACATGAAAGGCCTTTTACAGTCATCTTATTTTAATCAGTTTTGCCTGTCTCTTTTTTATATAGGGTCAGCCAAATATCTTTTTTTTTTGGAAATGCTATAAAAAAAAACTACTGAATATTTTCTCAAATTTCTTTTTTTATTTGAAAGTACAATCCTTCCGGTTAATAATGGAAAATAATTTCATTCAAATGGCAGCCTCGGCTGACCATGCAGTAGCCTACACGATCGGTCCAATTTTTAAGCACATTATCGATTGTGTGCAGCTGTATTTCACCAATGGCTTCACGAATATTGTCCTTTAAAGCGTCAATTGCCTCTGGCATGTCGGCGTAACACTTATCTCTTACGGTACCAAACAAATAATAGTCCAACGGTATCAAATCGCAGCTCCGCGGTGCCCAAACGACATCAGCTCTGCGGCTGATAATGCGATCTTCATAAACAGGGCGCAAAACATCAAGTGTAGCTTCGGCTGTGTGGCACGTAGCGCCGTCCTGTTGAAACCAATTTAATTTTTGTGAACAAAAATTCGTTCAACATGGGCCGATAACGATCGCCATTGACTGTAACACTCCACTCCTCATTTTCGAAGAAAAATGGCCCAATTATGCCTCTGGACCAAAATCCGCAACAAACAGTGACTCGTTTTGGGTATATCAGCTTTTCAATGTGTGCGTGCGGGTTTTTTGTGCCCCAAATTCGACAATTTTGCCCCAGCAAAAAGCAGCAATTTTCTCGGGTGTACGCACTGTTTTTGGCTTTTCGCGCTTTGGTTTATCGATGAGGATGCCAGTTTCTTTCACTTTTTTCACAAGATAACGAACATACGGAGCTGACGGTGCTTCTCTTCTTCCAAAATCCTTACGCAATTTTCGCACACATTCTGCAACATTATCTGTCAAATCAGACATGAGCTTAGTGTTACCATTCGCGAAAAAAGCACTAGTTGAAAAAAAACCGTTAGATGCCGGTCCCTATATCTAAACAAAAAGCCCTTAAATTCAATAATTATAATAATTTTTTTTTTAGGTTAAATAAAATTCTTCTGCATGTTCTACGACAGCATCAAACAACACGGGTGCAACATGCTGACGAATGCTCACGGAAACGAATACGGGTGCTAACCATTCATGTGACGAGAGTTTTTAGAAGTTTATAGCTTTCCTGCAGTAAGGTAGGATAGGTTCAAAGATTTCCAAAATTAAAACGTTACCGACAATCGTTGGAGAAAAATGTAATTGTTCAGGTGAGTTTTATTTTATTTATTTTAAAACCAAAACTTGAGATTATTCGAAAAATATTAAAACTACTTTTTTGTAAAACACTGCACTGATCGGCACTTTTACAATACATAACCCGAAATTTTCCGCTCAATAAATGGCCTCTTGCCGCTTTGCTGCTCTGCCGCTTGCGTATCCGTACGTGGTTTTAGCCGTTAAGCGTAAGCAGTTTAATAGGAACAAATAAGCACTTTTGAATAAGACTATTGAAGAAAAAGTAACTTTCCTATAGTTTTCTTCAAATTTGCTCCTTTAACACAGTAGAGAGTGGGTTTTACGAAAAATTCCATTTTTTAAAGCAAAAATTACATTTAACTATTAAAAAGGAAATCCTTAAATATGTGTTTTTTTTTGGTGGACATGCGTTCTTACTTTAGCCTCTTACCCTCAAATCCTACTATCCGGAGGAGACTTATCTGCTGGATGACGATTTGCCAGCAGGGTTTATTTTTTGATAGGCCACATTCACCAACGGTTTCACACGGTTTCCTCACCTCAATATCCATAAAGGAACATGGCGGTCACCGGATCACCAAACCGTGACCGTGACACTCCTCCAGTATCCTAGATGTCCGAATTTTAAGAGCGGCCAACATAGACTCGGATCACTACCTTGTTGTAGCCAAGGTACGTATGCGGATATCCCAGACACCACAACAACGAGGAAATACTGTGAGGAGATTCAACGTTGAACGGCTACAAGCGCAACAAACCGTCAGAACTTTTGCCGATCGCGTATCCCTCAACCTCTCGTGAAGTCCTGTGCTGCCAGCATCAAGTGCTGAAGACCAGTGGCATCGATGCCAAGAAGCCATCAGAAGCGCCGCAACTGATGTGCTTGGTTTCACCAAACCACCCCCACAAACCCCTGGTTCGATGAAGAGTGCCGGCAAGCGCATGCAGCAAAACAACGTGCCTACGAAGCGGCGCTGCACAGAAGGACGAGAGCGGCTCGTGAGCTCTTCGAGCAAAAGAGGAGAGAAGAACACCGGCTTCTCCGGAAGAAAAAGGAAGAGCATGAGAAGCGCGCGATCGAGGAAATAGAGAGGTGTTACTCCAGGAACAATGTTCGGAAGTTTTACCAAAAGGTAAAAAGAACGTGTCAACGCAACAATACCCGAACAGATACCTGTAGAGACGAACAAGGAAACCTAGTAGTGGGAACACAGTCGGTGCTGAGGATATGGAAAAACCATTTCTGCAGACTGTTTAACGGCGATGACGACACAAATTCCGCTGTCATGCAGAATGAACCATTCAACATGGGTGTTGAAAGCCAAGACTCCCGCCCACGCGATCAAAATGAAGTGAGGGTAGCAATATCCAAACTGAAATCCAACAAGGCTGCTGGACCGGACGGCTTAACTGCCGAGCTTTTCAAGGCAGCGGGAGATGATTTGGTAGAGAGCATACACCAACACGTCTCCAAGATTTGGTCAGAGGAAAGTATACCTCAGCAGGAGACCCTCTTAACTGCGCCAACATCGCATATAAGATCCTGTCTGCCGTGCTGTGTGAACGCCTAAAACCATTCGTCAACGAACTGATTGAACCCTATCAGTGCGGTTTTAGGCCCGGCAAGTCCACAATTGACCAAATATTCACACTACGGCGGATCCTTGATAAAACTCAAGATCCAAATCGATACCCCTCCACCCTTTTATCGATTTTAAACTCGCGTTTGACAGCATCTATAGAAACGAGCCATGCCTAGTTTTGGCATCCCTGCCAAATTCGTCCGTCTGTGCAGGATGACGACTTTGTAGGAAAAGACTCTCCCGAACAACTAAAGAAACTCTATATAGGACCCTCATAATCCCAGTCCTGCTCTACTGTTCCGAAGCATGGTCTTTTTCTAAAGCAAATGAAGATATTTTTGGTCGTTTAGAGATAAAAATTCTTCGTAAGATATTTGGTCCCGTATGCGTTGACGGGTTATGGAGGAGACGATTCAACGATGACCTCTCCGAGCTGTACAGCAACATTGACCTGGTCAAAAAACTGCAGATTGGGCGTTAGAGATAGCTGGGGCATGTAGAGCATGAACACAAACGCTCCAGCCCTCAGAATCTTCGAATCCAATCCGGAAGGACAATGTAGTAGAGGAAGGCCTCGCCTAAGGTGGCGCGCGCAAGTGGAAGGGGACCTCAACCAACTTGGAGTGCGCAACTGAAGGCAGTTAGCCAAAGATCGTGCTAACTGGAGAGGCGTATTGGTTGAGGCCCAGGACTGTAGCGCCACCTAAGTAAGTAAGTAACATTCACCAAATCATCAATTAAGTTTGGCTGAGAGATAGCAGAATGATAGTTTTCTGTTATGAGCAGGAGTTTTAGAGTCGACATGAGCAACATTCGTGGGTTAAGGGGCTAAACATTTTTTTTTCGCTGAACGTCCACGCGAGTCACAGTAAGCCAGCTATTTTGGCACTAGGTGAAACTCGATTTAATGGTGTTTAGTCTGCCTGGGTATAACCAAGAGTCATTATTCTTTTCCCGTCGTGGTATCGCCTTTAATATACGGCCAATGTTCCAATAGCGAATTTAATTTGGCTAAAATTCCATGTCCGCAATTAATTCACTACTGTTTTATTTAAAGAAGCGCTATCCAGGACAGTCATTCGACTAATAACGACTTTGATGCACTATTCGCTTCCCTCACCAACATTCTTACTCCTTATCTTCATACTGAAATACTCATTGCGGGCGATTTCAATATACACAATTCAAGTTGGCTTCGACATTCTGGACAGACAACACCCGAAGGACTTGTGATAAATAACTTAACCCCGCTTGTAAATGAGCCGACACGGAAAGCGAAATTTAATAGTCAAAACGCCAAACCCTCTCGACTTGTTTCTTACCTCTCACCCTGATAAATACACTTTAAATGTATTATCGCCTCTAGGTTCGTCAGACCATTGTATCACATCGGCGAATTTCTCGTACTCCAACCACACATTTGAAGAACACAGGTTCCTATAGAGAGAATTTAAACGGTTTCGTTATGATTTTTACCTGTACTCTGTGCTTCCTCGACAACGACTAAAATGCCGCCGCCGATATGATTACAAATGTAGTTCACTTGAGTATGAAACGCTAAAAGAATGAGGAGTATCAAACTCGGTGTGACTCGAGTTGCAAAGAGGCTATCAAGGCCAAAGAGGTAAGTTTTCAGACATTTAAGGCCAACCCTACTGAGGAAAACCGAAAAAAGTTCAAACGAGCCAGAAATGACTACAATGCAAACATTAATCGATGCAAATACGTTTGGTAGTTTAAAAAAAACGTTAAAAACTCGGCCTCTTCATCTGTTCCTATATTCATTTAAAGTGACATTCCAGCTGTCAGGTCTTTGGATACAGCCAATCTGCTGCTGCTCATTTCGGATCAGCAAGCTCAATGCTTCCAGATTGTGCTTTATCTCCCGCAGTACTTGAGCCATCGCTGCCGGAAGGAGCCATCATTTAAAGGCTTTTGGCTCCTTTTCTGAGCCCCAGTCCCAAAAAATCAAAATGACTATCCAAATTTTTAAATTTATAAGGAGCAAGATTAATCTCTATTTCGAGTATAATCTATGTCCCTAATTCATTGTAAATGTCAAACACTGTTCATGACGTTTAAATTTCAAATGGGCATAGGTAGTGGAGCTTTCCTAAGAACAATTTGTTTTAATGATTTTCGTTTCTTCGTCTAGCGTTAATTATGCTGCAACCAATTTGTTTATTTAAACCGAAGGAATATTCGTAGTCAGCTTTCGGTGGCTCCTTTTTCACTAAAATGGCTCCCTAAAATCTTCAAATGTTCTCCTTTTTGAATTTTAAAAACGAAAGCACTGACTGGAGCGCGTTGAACTCTCCATGGCACCAATCCACTTCCGCACTCGTAGTTTGGCAAGAGTTCTTCCCCTATTCCCCTAACAGCTGTTCTTCTACGCTGGCAAAACAAAAACCACTGCGTAAGCTTTTCTATCTGTCCTATTCTTCAGGACTGTTTCCGAGAAGTTGGAAAACAGTGTGTGAGATCATTTGCGACATACTGTGGGAACGTCTGAAACCCTTCTACAACCCGCCATCGGCAGATACTAATGAAATGTAAATAAATGCAGTGCACAGGCGCGGAGCGTTAACTCGATACAAGCTCATATCGAATGAAGACGAGAAGGTGATTCCATGTTCGATGTTCCTGGAATGACCTCCATTTGTTCTCGTCTACAACACCAAGAGAGCAGTGCGCCTTCTAGAATAGGCTGATTTTCAGCATTTGCCTCGGAAACTGGTATTTAAAAAAAAAAAAAAAAAAAACGGGTGATCCAAGTAGAGATACTTTTTTCAATAGCCTTTTTTGACAGATCACGTGTGAGTCGTGTCATGCTGTCATGTTATTTTTGTTTAGTATTGTTTGGCATTTCATAATGGAAAGACTTACGCGTGAACAACATTTACAAATTGTTCAACTTTATTATGAAAATTCACGTTCTGTGAGGAATGTGTTTCGTGCACTTCGCTCAACTTATGGTCAACATAATCGGCCTACTGAGCGTACTATTCGCAACACCATCACCCATTTTGAGACCCAGCATTCATTATTGGATAATATTCGACCGAACAGACCACGTCCAGCACGCTGTGAAGAAAATATAGCGGCCGTAGCTGAGAGTGTACACGAAGACCGTAGAGAGTCGATTCGGCGCCGTTCGCAGCAACTCGGACTTGGCGCATTTTACGTCAAGATCTTAAATTGAAAGCGTACAAAATACAGCTTGTGCAACAACTGAAGCCGCTCGACCTTCCCAAGCGACATCGCTTCGCTCTATGGGCTCTTGAAAAGTTCCAAGAAGATCCGACGTTTTCGAGGCAAATTTTGTTAGCGATGAGGCCCATTTCTGGCTCAATGGGTATGTAAACAAACAAAATTGCCGCATTTGGGACGAAGAGCAACCTGAAGAGATTGAAGAACTGCCACTTCATCCAGAAAAAACAACGGTTTGGTGTGGTTTGTGGGCCGGTGGAATCATCGGTCCATATTTCTTTAAAAATTATGCCGGTGCGAACGTAACCGTCAATGGCGACCGTTATCGTGCCATGATAACCGACTATTTGATGCCTGAAATTGAAGCTCGTGATCTCGGCGACATTTGGTTTCAGCAAGACGGCGCCACTTCCCACACATCGCATCAATCAATGGACTTATTGAGAGAACATTTCGGTGAGCACATAATTTCACGTTTTGGGCCGGTCGATTGGCCACCAAGATCGTGTGATATCACTTTTTCCTGTGGGGATATGTAAAGTCAAAAGCTTATGCCGACAAACCCGCTTCGATTCAGGCCTTGGAGGAAAACATCACGCGTGTCATTCGCCAGTTACCAGTCGAAATGCTCGAACGAGTGATCGAAAATTGGACTCAACGGATGGACCATCTGCGATGTAGCAACGGCCAACATTTGATAGACATAATCTTCAATAAATAAATGCCAAAGAATGTTCTTTCAAATGATAATAAACATTCTCCATTAAATTTGAATTTTCTGTGTTTTTTTTTTCTTTAAAAAATGTAGGGAACCTCGAAATGGATCACCCTTTACATCAAACACAATATCCGACATCACGATTCACTACTGCACATGATGCATTAATCATATACCTTATCGACATATTGAATATTATTTATTGCAGTGAAAATGTTGAAAAAAAAACATATTTATATTTTCTCTTTATTTCAAACGGAAGATGAATGGGGAGGGGGAGAAATCCAATCGAAACCAAACCTCCGGCAAACTTTATAACGCCCACCTACATACACACTTCAAACAGAACGGGGGTGGGATTTTTTCAAGGCCTTCGATGGGGGAACACAAACAGCAAAAATAACAATGCATCCGGAAAAAAATATCGATTAAAAGTGTAAGCAAGTTCAGTGGGAACTTTCATAGGCAGAGCTGTGCAATTAAAACTACATAAAAATCTACTTGCGCAATCCGGTTAACAGGGGTAAAACGAAAAAGAGAATTGCAACGGCAAAGTGAAGGCCGTAGGTATCCTTGATGATGCTGTAAATTTCTAATTAATTTGTATTTCAATCTTGTAGCAAGATAAACGTTGTTTCTTCTCCATTAAGTCTCATTAGTTTTGCAAGAAAAACTAAATTTTAAAAGTTTCACAAGTGGATGGTTATTTTCGGAAATGTCACAACTCATAAATGGTGTACAGGCCCGCTGCAAACATAATAAATGTCCATTACGCTCAGACGAATTGACCCATATGTGTCAACATTGGCGGGCCATCCCATTTCAATTACTTGATTGAATTTTAATGATTCTGAATAATTTTCACAAATTGCGTAAATATCCGCAGGCGTTTACCCGTAAAGCAATCATCGTGACTACTAGCGAATCTATTAATAGGAGGACAGCAGCTGCTTTTAAATCGACAATATGATGACACAAACACAGACTGTGTGTTATATTTCTCGAATCTCGTAAAAGGATAGTCGTTGAGTCAACTTCCCCGTATTTGGGATTTATCCATTGATGAGATGAATGTGAATTTGCAACTTGATGCTAACAAGTGGAGTACAACGTCCTACTGATTATGCATGCCGAAATGTGAGAGAGACGTCGTCAGTCGGTCGGTCGTCGTTATGTCGTCAGCATCGGCATTGAGGTGGTTTGACAGGAATTGGTCGTGGGACATTTGATTTGACATGAAATGTGAAGTGGTGGCAGTGGTTTAATGAGTTCTGCTGTGGACTATTGAACGAGGTTCAACTGGAGTCAGTGTAACGTGAAATTGTTTCGTTTTAACCCGAACCTCTGCTGAAAGTAGAGCTTTTTTTTTTTAAGCATGGACTGTTATGGGGAGTTTTATAATTATGCCTTTCGCAATAGGTTAGGTTAAAGTGACTGCCGGCATAAGACCGACACACATAGACCAATATTGGTCCGTTATGATACCACACGGATCTAGGGCAACCTCCTCCCATTCTTGGTGCTTCAGATAGGAATAAAATCTCGAATGTAATTGACTTGTTTATAACTAAGAATCTATCTCCTGAAATACTTACAAATTGGAAGAAGGGCCAGATCCTGATTTAAATCAATTACACTGGTTTTGCCACACGAACTTTGATAGCTAATTTTGTTTTGTCAATCTAGTCTCATTATTAAATCACAATTGTCACGTGTCAATTAGCCTCAGTTTTGTTGTGATACGGTATAACTCAAAACTTGTACTACGCAGCAAATCAACAGTAGCGCTCCCAAGTAAACCGTTTTAAAAATATTTGTGGTTGCATTTTAACACTTTTTTGTTATTAACCCTGTGAACATGTCGAGGAAGTGCAACAATGATCCTAACTGTTTTTGTTATGTTTGCGGAGAACTGACATTCAAAAAGCAAAGACGAAACTTTACGAATCGTGTGTTGGAGTGTTATCACCAATGTTTTGGTTTTTCTGTCGCCCATCAAGACAAATCCTGGGCTCCTCGTGTCTGTTGCATAATATGTGTGTGAAAAATTTAACCGACTGGAAGAAAGGCGCACGACCTATGCCGTTTGCAGTACCCATGATATGGACTGAACAGCGAGATCACGTTTCGGATTGCTATTTTTGTCTCACTGACATAAACGGTATAAATTACAAGAAAAAAAATACATTTATTTACCCTAACTTATCTTCTTCGGCTATAAGACCAGTCTCTGATTGTAAAAAATTGCCAGAACTATTACCAGTTGCAACTACGTCTGTTGAGAATGACCATTCACAACCGTCCACTTCAGGTAAATGTGTTGACGAGGACGATGACTTTCAGTTTGAAGGAATTGCAAACGAGCCACATTTCATAACTCAAGGAGACTTAAATGATTTAGTTCGGGATCTAAATTTGTCCAAAAAACAATCAAAAAGAATGGAATTTGCTACACAGTAACACAAAAGTTAGCTACTTTCGAAACCGTGATCAGCAATGGATCGCGATGGAAGTGAATTTTTGTATCTAAAATAAGTGATGCAAAGATAAAAGAGGGTATTTTTGTTGGCCCTCAAATAAGGGAGTTAATAAAAGATACAAGATTTGAAGAAAAACTAAGCGATTTAGAAAAACCTGCATGGAAGGCTTTTAAAAATGTTGTTGCAAATTTGTTGGGTAACCACAAGAGTGACAGCTACAGGGAGTTGGTTAGCGAGCTGTTAACGACATATAAAGCTTTGAGTTGCAAAATGTCACTTAAGATCCACTTTTTAGACTCGCACCTGGATTTTTTTCCTGACAATTTAGGGGCTGTCAGCGACGAGCACGGTGAGAGGTTCCATCAGGACATTTTGAATATGGAAAAGCGGTACCAGGGCAAATGGAAACCAAATATGTTAGCGGATTACTGCTGGACAATTAAAAGGGACCAACCAGAAGTGAAACATGCAAGAAAATCTTAGATTTATTAAGTCATTTATAAGAAAAATACAGTTTTGATTAACGAGATTCGTGTTATTTCAAAAAAGTCCGTGTGGCACAAAAAAGTTAAAATTTTTTTGACCAGTGTTATCTGTGCACTTCGTACATTAGTCAGTTAGTTCTTATAAACTGATTGAAACAACTTTCGTATCCATTTATAACAACACAAAATACTATCTTACATTAGTTATTTTGGACTGTCGAATAGCTTGACTTGATCTTGCTATTGCTACTGCCCTTAACTTAAGTAAGCTGGAGATCGTTTCTGCGTCCAATTCATTTTGATCTGCATACTCAAGAAGTATGTTTGTACATTGTATTGCTTGGGAGCTCATTATTTTAGGAGCAGTTGGAGTGACTTCGTCGCTTTCATTTTCTGAAATGTCTTCATTCGGTTCAGGTTTCAACGATGAACCAGTCTCGAACGTCTTGTATTGAAATGTTGTGTTCTGTATCTATAATTCCAAGGATAAGCGGAATTAAATCTTCATCTTCCCAGTCATCTTCTTTTGGCAGTATACGGTTAAAGCACTAAGCAATTGAGGAAGTCTGAAGGTCAATTTTTTGTATCCCTGTAGCAATGTCTTCAGATTTCCTTAATGTCTTCCTCTTCCCTGGTCCTGATTCGGTTGTTTGGAAATGATCCAACATCTTCTTCGAATTTAATTTTATTCCAGTAATTTTTGACATCGACATACCATATTTTTCAGCTAATGCAAGTCCGGAATGTTCGGCATTCAGTGCACTTAAAATTGTACACTTATCTTTTATCGATAAAAATCGATGGACTTTGTTTCGGTGCCATTATAAAGGGTGATTTTTTAAGAGGTTTAGAACTTTTTAAAAAAAAAAAACAAAAAATTCGAAAAAATGAATGAAATATTTATTTGAATCGATAGTTTGAACCTTGCAATTTAATGTTTAAAGATAATTTCATGCAAATGTTGACCGCGGCTGCGTCTCAGGTAGCCCATCCGCTGAGTCCAATTTTGGCATACTCTTTCACACATATCGGCCGGTATCTCACGAATGAATGCATGGATGTTGGCTTCCAGTGCGTCAATCGAAGCGGGCTTGTCCCTATACACATTAGCCTTGGCATACCCCCACAAAAAATAATCTAATGGTGTCAAATCGCACGATCTAGGCGGCCAATTGACCGGCCCGAAACGTGAAATTAACTGTTCACCAAACTCGCCTCGCAATTGCGCCATTGTTTCGCGTGCTGTGTGGCATGTGGCACCGTCTTGTTGAAACCACATATCATGCAAGTCAAGAACTTCCATTTCGGGCAAAAAAAAGTTTGTTATCATCGCTCGGTAGCGTTCACCATTGACAGTAACGCTGCGATTCGCATCATCTTTGAAGAAATATGGCCCAATAATGCCGCCGGCCCATAAACCGCACCAAACAGTGGCTTTTTCGGGATGCATTGGTAGCTGTTGCAATGCTTCTGGCTGATCTTCACTCCAAATGCGGTAATTTTGCTTATTTACGTACCCATTCACCAAAAATTCGGCGTTGTGGTAGGTCGGCTGGCTTTAGTTCTTGCACCAGCTGTATCTTAAAAGGCTTTACGCCCAAATCCTTCCGCAAAATTTTCCACGTAGTGCTGTAACAAAGGCCTAACTGCTGGGAACGGCGCCGAATCGACATTTCGCGGTCTTCTGTCACACTAGCTGATACGGCCGCAATATTTTCTTCAATACGCACAGTACGTAAACGTGTTGGTGGTTTAATGTCCAACAAAGTAAATTTGGTGCGAAATTTGGTCACAATCTTCCGAATAGACTGCTCAGAAGGTCGAGAATGCCGATCATAAAATGGAAGCAGCGCGCGATGAACATTTCGAACCGAGCACGAATTTTGATAGTAAAATTCAATAATTTGCAAGCGTTGTTCATTTGTAAGACGATCCATGGTTAAATTGCAAACCAAACTGAAGCTGTTTGACAGTGACACAAGGTACACGTCAGCTGTCAAAACCAGTGTTGCCAAAACCAAACCAGCTAAAAAATCACCCTTTATTATTGATAAGAACGGTGGAGGGTGATAGTTGTTAAGTTTGGGAAGAAGGTTGCAACTCCACGATAACTATACCATTATCGGTGTCTGTAGAGAAAAGGTAGGTCTAGCTGTCTTCCTGTAGGTTAATTTTTGGTACCACATGATTAATGAAGTCCAACAGCCAACTGCCGATCGGTTAGTCAAATTTCCTTTTTCAGAAGAACAGTTAGTTAAGACCAGGTAAATCTTATCAACTAGCGCGGCCCTTGCATGACTATATCATTTCCAAAATTAAACAATAACAATTCCCAGAAATGTCCCTGTGCACCCCTGTGCAAAGGTAAATATTATAAGCTGCCCCGCCATCTTCTGAAGGAATCAGCAATGTCAAAGACTCCCTCGATATCAAGAAAATTGGAGATTGTGATTAAGGGAGGACTTAGCTACACAACTGAATTCTCAGTCTAAAGAAACACCGATTGGAAAACGTTTTTCTGGCTAATTCTTCGGTCTCTTTCGGGTCTTTAGAATAATGAGGGTTTCTTAATTCGAACATTTGAACTTAACTAAGTTATAGTCGTGCACATTATTAGCATTTCTCGGCTCGTTTTGTAATTAATTTTAAGCAAATTTAAAGTTAAATCATTTAACACGTTTTAAATTAAAATACTTCCCCGGCAGTACCGGCTGTTTTGCAGCTGAACCACCTGCCAACTTTAACGTCTGCGACTCTCATTTCAAACACTCAGAAGAACCACACCGGAAACGTGAATTAACTTTAAGCAGTTAAAGGTCTTCGAACGTGACTAGAATATCTAGTTCTTCTCCCCGGAAAATCTGCCACTTTGAAGGGAGGAAAATATTCGCATTCAAATATTCAGTTTTCCTTTCTGCGAATCCTGACGCAATAATACCAACCCAACTTATAGAGGTCGGCACGTGCACATTATACAAATAAATCTCCACTCCCTGACCTACCCAAATACTACACTGTTCAAAAGCAATTTCCTGTCATGCGATAACTCTTCCCCCTTCTGCCCCGAAAATTGAAATAAAAAAAATAAAAAACAAAATCAAATAAATCTGTTGTCCTGATGGTGTATGGCAAATGAATGGTAGATAACCATCCGGCATTTTATACAGTTGTAAGCACTGTTCGGCATCATCGGCCGAGGTCATTTCTTGTAATACTTTTATTCGAATAGATATAGTAGGGACCGTTGTGTGCCTCGCTCGATATTATAAATGCAACAGTAGATACAAAAAAAAACACTGTCACTGTGGAATGTGGATATTGCAGTTTACAGATAAATAGCAACACAACGATTCTGGAATAACAATTTGCCACGAACAAAAGATATTTTCCTCTTTTTTGTCTGGATTTTTATTTATATTTAAATGGTTCTGGATATTTTATTTTGGATACAACAATGCAATGGGGCTAGGCCTTGTCAACACAATAAAAAATGGAACAGGTGTCACACAGTTCCATGCATAATGAACTTTGTCGGCAACATTGGTTTGCTAAATATTTAATTTTTTTTTTCCTTTCGTCGATAACACTGAATTTTTGATGCTTTTGTTCAGGGTGCTAACTGCCAAGTTGAGTAGGTAATAAACCAGTTTGCAATTTGCAGGCTCTTTATGGGGTATCCTGATTCTCATGTTCAGGGCGTGCATTAATTATTTCAGAGAGGGTTGGGTTCGATATCCCGCTTTTTATAATACCGATTCTTAAAATCCCGTTATTAAAATCCCGCTTTTTAAAATCCCGCCTCTTATAATCCCGTTTTTTATAATCCCGTTTCTTATTATCCCGCTTTTAGAATCAAAAGTAGTTGTTTTATTTTAAAAAATCGCGCGATTTTTTAAAATAAAACAACTACTTTTGATTCTAAAATTTTGATGAGAAAATTTAAATAAATCAAGCAATGAGTGTTTTTTTGAAATGCAGTTTATTTTAACATTTATCATTTTTAGAGGATAAAATAACAAAATAAGAAATAAGTAATATCAAAACAAATTTTTAAGTAATAAATATGACAATCTTCAATAATTTAAAAAAAAAGAAAGTAATGTTATATGATATTCTGCAAAAGGGAACAGAAAAAACTTCAAACCATTAACAACATTTTTTTTTATTAGAGCTGTATATTGTAAGCAATGCGACGCAAAAAACCTGTTTTACTCATATTTTTTCTATTTCTCATTATTTTTTTTACAGCGCGTGACTTTATAACATTGGTTTTTTTATATAATTTTTCTTGTCCATTTTCTAATTTTTCTATTTCAGTTTGCACAACAATTGCTTCCTTTCTTAAATCTGCAATGAGTTTATACAAGCCAGCACTTTTTTGTCCAACCAAAACTTTCAGTCTGCGGTGCCACGCTTCAGCATTATTTTGTGTTCTAGGGAATTGTTTTTCTGCACTGTCATACACAGACCAAAAGCTAGGAGAGTACTGCACTTTTCTACTTCCATTACGAATGTAATTAATTTTGAACCAATCTGCAAAACTAAGTGCGTCTTCGTCATCTTTCAAACTATTTTGCAAAGAGTCAAAATAGGAAGAGACTTCTTCTGGTGGTACAAATGCTAAACTTTTCACCATTTTTATTTTTAATGCAAACTCGTTACAGTTACCATATTTGGTCGCAAATCCTTTTTGTTGTATTCTTCGCCAAATGATTTGACCAAAGTGAAACAAACATCCTCTAAAATCTGAGAGCGGAAAAAACACTTTCGCAACCGAAACTATTGCCTTTTCGAAATCAGTTATTATTCTTTCAGGTTTTAACTCAATTTTGAATTCAGTTGCAACTCTCAACAATTCGGAAAAAAATAGCTCGTAACACTTCATCGTCTTTTTTGACATAAAACAGAAAATAAGTGGGACAATACTTTTCTCAATCTGACCGTGGACTGTAAACAATTGACGCATTACAGTGGGAACGACATAAAATGTACCGTCCATCAACCAACATTTTGCTCTTTTTAGGAGAACCAGATTAGACATTGTTCCTAACAAAATAATTTTGCTGCCGTCGCTTTCCTTCTCGGACAAAACAAATAATTCGCCATCAAGATGCGTCAAATCTTCTGGTATGTTAATATCATTTACACTTTGAGGTTCCTTAATCGAAGACGCTCGAACACGAGATATTTTTTGCTTTTGGGCAGAAGAAGATGGCAAGCATGGTCTCACAGAAGATTCACATTCCACTACACTATCACGTATAATCTGCGATGGATTAAAACAGAGTGATTCTGCAGCATTTTTTATGTTGTTATTTGTTTTGCAAATTTCTTTAACACATGAATCAGGAGTGTGGCAATGCTCTGATGGTGCCTTTTTTATGATATGTTCTCCGTCTTTTAAAGTTGTATTGACTCTTCCCTTGCAAAATCTATTTTTCCTCTGCGAACAGCACCATCGGAAAACTGCACCTACTTGTTTTTCAAAGGTGATAATCGTAGCCGTCAACTATTAATTTTTTGCCACCTTTGTTTGACTTTACTTCACTTATAATATAACTCATCGCGGTCAATAGTTCTGCGTGCGCACTCAATCCAATACTACACAATATAAATTGGCGCAAACTCCCAATTATTGTTACAGCAGAGCAGTAAATGATAAGGGTAATACCGTTAGCAAGAAGTAGGTTTTTATGTGCATTACTGCATTAGGTATATACTATTTTCGCAATGCGTAAAAACAATGTATTATTATGTAAGCAAAAACAAATGTGTGCTTACAGTAAAAACTAAAAACATTCGGACGGATGCATTTTCTTTTTGGTCGAGTATTTTTTAATATACTCGTACCTATATAATAATATAATTAAAAAGCGCATATAACCAACATCTATTTTTTTGATAACAATGTTTTGTTAAAAAAACGGGATTAGCGGGATTTGGCGGGATTTTAAAAAACGGGATTGTAACAGATCGGGATTTTGAACAAGCGGGATTTTAGAAGACGGGATTTAAAATAAACAGTATTTTAGCAGACGGGATTTTAAAACTTTTTCTTCGGGATTTTTGAAAAGCGGGATTTCAAAAAGCGGGATTCCGATACGCTCCCTTTCAGAGATTGTAGAAGTTTTATCGGTGGGATGATTTTAGGTATATGTCCAAAGTTTGTAAGACATCGTCCTGCACAAGGAGAGTTGTAGAAGTATAAGTCCTTTATTTGTCATCCCATACCCTTCTTTACTTACTTACTTACAGTCCGGGGTAGACCTTGGCCTCAACCAACAAGCGTCTCCAGCCAGCACGATCTTTGACCAGCCGTCTTCAGTTTCGCACGCTAAGTTGGTTAAGTTCCCCACTTCCACTTGCGTGTGCCACCTGAATCGCGGTCTTACTCTACTGTGCCGTCCTTCCAGTGATTTTCCGAAGATTTTCCGGGCCGAAGCATTCACGTCCCTTCGCTCTACATGACCCAGCCACCTCAGTCATTGGGCCTTTTCATCTTCTAGCTAAGTCGATGTCGCTGTACAGCCCGTAAAGTTCGTAGTGGTATCTCCTCCTCCATTCACTGTCTATGCAGACGGGACCAATAATTGCTAGAAGAATTTTCCTCAAAAAACAACCAAGAGTGGCCTCCTCCCTTTTTTTTTTATAGAGTCCATGCCTCTGCACCATAGAGAAGGACTGGAATTATTGCGGTCTTATGAAAGATCACTTTAGTTGTTCGAGAGAGAGGGCTTTGCTCCTCAATTGCTTTCTTAACCCAATGAAACATCAATTGGCAAGAGTCATTCTTCGTTTCATCTCAGCGCTGGTATCATTGCCTGAATTCATTGCGGAGCCTAGGTAAACAAAGTCGTTGACCACCTCAAAGTTATATCTGTCCGAGAAGTCGGTGTTGGGTGTCCTTTTTGATGACAGCATACACTTTGTCTTGCCCTCATTGACTGCCAAACCCATCTTCGCCGCCTTCGTCTCAATACTCACGAACGCGCCAGTAACATCCCGCTGCGTTCTGCCGATTATGTCGATGTCGTCGGCGTACGCTCGTAGATGGACGGACTTCTAGTGTTAGCATTTGAGTTTAGCACTACTCTTTCAAGAACGAAGTTGAAGAAGTCACATGACAGCGCATCGTCTTGTCTAAATCCTTTTTCGACATCAAAGGTCTCTGTGAGTTCTCTACCGAACTTGAAGGAGCAGCGTGCATTTTCCATTGTCATCCTGCACAAACGGACGAGTTTTTGCAGGGATGCCAAGACTAGACATTGCTTTGTATAGCTCGTCCCTGTAAATGCTGTCATAGGCGGCCTTAAAATCGAAGAAAAGGTTGTGAGTATCGATTTGGACTTACTGAGTTTTCTGCAAGATTTGGCGTAGTGTGAATATTTGGTCGATGGTAGACTTTTCTGGCCTGAAAGCAAACTGATAGAGGCCAATCAGGTTGTTGACGATAAGAACGTGCGGATAAGAACGTGTAATCGATGTTAAGAAGACTAATTACAGATGTAGTTGGTTCAAAGGGTCTCCTTTCTTGAGGATCATACACTTTTTTGCGAAGTATAATTTACAGGAAAAGGAACACTAATATCTGTATTTAAATTTGATAGCGCCTACTTTCTAGAATTTAACGGTAGTCGCTTTTAAAAAACCAAAAATTCTGAACACACTTACATGCTTACATATCGGGCTTCCGGCCCGTGAAAAGAACTTGCTGAAGAAAAGACAAGCTTCCATAAAAAACTGTACAAAGCATGTGTATGCGGCCTTAAAAGCGTTGAGGAGGTAGTGAGTCTCGAAATTAAATTCGTTAGGTCTTTTCATGGATTTTCCTTAGGGTACAGTCTATCAGCCGGCCCTAAAGCCGCTCTGGTACGTGTTGCAGAAAGGCTTGAAATGTTCCCACAGTACGTTGGATAGGACCTACAGGACCCAAAGCCTATCTTCTCCGACCACTGTATGTGCGATCGAAAGGGAACTACATTTTTGAGAAGTTCTTCATGACTTACTCTCGGATGTTTGTCAGACGTTTGCAAGAGTGAGGCAGCGAGTGGGGTAGCGAATAAAAACTTTCAGGTGGTACAGCTTAGTGATCCAACGCACTTAACAACTAAGCCACGCACCCAGGATCTAAAGGGTGCTATTTTTTAGAGGTTGGTTTTTCGAATAGAGATAAAACTGACATTTTGTGGTCAAATCTGGCAACTCTAATGTCATTTATGTTCAGCTTGGTTTGCCATTTCATAATGAACAGGTTAACAAATGAACAACGCTTCCAAATCGTGCAAATTTATTTCGAAAATAATGGTTCAGTTCGCGAAGTTTACCGCAAGAAATTTTGTTCAGTGATGAGGCTCATTTTGGGTTGAATGGCTACGTCAAAAAGCAAAATTGCAGCATTTGGAGTGAAGAGAATCCACATGAGACCCTTGAAACGCCATTACATCCACAAAAACTGACTGTTTGGTGTGCTCCATGGGCTGGTGGAGTCATTGGGCCATACTTCTTAATGAAGACCGGTATAGAGCCATGATAACCGACTATTTTGTTCCCGAATTGGATGGCATGAATGTGGATGAGATGTGGTTCCAACAAGACGGCGCTACATGCCACACAGCGCACGTCACAATCGGTTTATTGAAGGAAACATTCGATGAGCGCATATTTTCGCGGAATGGACCTGTCAATTGGCCCCCAATATCGTGTGATTTGACACCATTGGATTATTTCCTTTGGGGATATGTGAAGTCGCTCGCCTACACCAACAAAAAAAGTGGTTAAAAATTTGACCTCTAAACTAGTCTTTATTCGAACCAGCGTCCACATGCCCGAAATCATATTTAAACATTTATGGCATAAGATTATCGTTCCAATAAAGCCAAATTGATGGACATTAAAACTATTTTCTTGTGTTTTATTTCAATTCGAAGTTCTATATCTCTAAAAAAAAACACCCTTTATATGCGGAATTAACAAGCGATATGCCTCGGTAGTTCCTGCAAGACATTGCATCGCGTTTCTTGTAGATGGGAAATATGGAGCCTACAGAAGAATATAATCAAAAAATTGGTCTTCAGATTTGTATCCCTTGCAGACAATTAGACATTCAGTGCTGTCAATGTCAAATTTTGCGAAGCCTGAATACTTTTCTATAGAATTTACATATATTTTTATTTACTGCCAAATATGATAGACAAACAAGTTGGGTAGTCCCTTTCCCAATATCAATACAAAACATGACCCAATTTGAAAAGAAATAAATAAAAAACAAAACAAACCAAATACAAAAAGTTTCTACGTCTTCCGCACCCAAAGAACCGCCACAAATTACCAAGTACAATTCTTTTAAGAAAACAAAAATTTCACCTTGTTTCACTCCGTTGATTTCTTCAGTAAAAGGTAATCATCAATCAATTGTATGGCCCTCAAAGTCATATGCAGAATTCTATACTTTTTTGTGTTAATTTTTCGCATGATGCAGTAACAAGGCGAGTGACAAGATCAGAAAGTACAACCGGCAGACTATTCTAAAAATATGATGAAGCAAATCACGCACAGACCAAAGGCCTACACAATGCTTTCCTTTATGGGGCTTCGGCTGCATAATGAAGACAAAAAATAAATTAATCAATGACAGATGTATCCGACCACGAATTTGTTTTTTTTTTTTTGTATTAAACAATCAACGTGTATGGCTCGTTTTTACTTCCTCTGACATTGTCTTACATTTGAGGTGATTGTGCGATGCGGAATTCAATTCGAACAAACAGATAAATACTGATGACTGTGCAGGCTAGTGGCAGGCACAGTAAAAGAGTTGAGCGAGCATATACCTAAAAATGAGCCTTCCAATAAGAATATTGCAATATTTTGTTCAAGTCGAAAAAGTTTGGCTATTGGCTAACTTTCGTGCATCATTTGATAACAACAAGTTACTATCTATTTAATTGGAATTTAAAAATAACCTTGAAACCATTTTGTGATTTTTATTGCACTCGGGATACGATAAGGCTGGGCTCTTTGTGGGATTTTATTTACTGACTTTCTTTCAGATCTATTCCATTGCAGCAAGTACTCGAGTTATATGTATTGATATCGAATGAACATGGGTACCGTATTAGTCAAAAAAAGACAGAGTATCTGTACTGAACATTCTCTGACCCAAGCCAACCCATTCCGGACATTTATTTGAATGGGGTGGTGGTTCCCAAGTGTGACAAGTTCAAATATCTGGGATCAATGATCAACAGCGAAGCAACTGTTGATGACGACATCAATCATCGTGAAGTGGCACGAAAACTCTGCCATCTTCTGTGACCGAAAAATGTCCCCTAAGCTGAAAGGAAGGCTATACACCGCAGTTGTGCGTCCGGCGCTCACATACGGTTCACAATGCTGGAGAATGTACAAAATGTATGAGGGCAAGTTGACAGGAGCTGAGATGAAGGTGCTTCGCATGACAGCAGGAGTAACAAAGCTTGATCGAATTAGAAGTTCCAGAATCCGAGGAAGCCTTGACGTCAAAGAACCCATCTCGAAAAAATTGGAGCATGACCGACTCAGTTGGTATTGTCATGTTCAAAGGAGGGATCCTATGAACCCCGTCATAGAGGCAATGGCAATCAACGTTCCCTTACAATATTATAGCCCTAAAAACTCCTCGATCACACAAATGCAGAAACCTCAGCATCGGGAGGCCCGCAGATATTTTTTGAGGTCGAACCGGCGAACCCCACAGGCGGACAAATAGGAATGCAGTGAAGTGGGAGGGTTATGATCCCTGTAATTCTGATCATAATCTCGTTGTTAAATGGAGAGGAGATCGAATGAGAACAACCATCTGCTGTGTACATAGAGCCTCCAAACCTTTACCTTGAGGATATGTGAGTGGGGAGGATGATTGTAAGTAAAAAGGAATGCATAACAAGTTGTAGCAAAATGTTGCTGCATTGAAGACCTCTCTTGGCAATAAAAAGGCAAAAGTACAGCTAAATATGGGCAAAAAAAATACCTCTTTCGTCTGTCATTCAACGAACAGAGTTGAACCAAAAACCCGCTTGGAACGCACCTAAGAAGAAAAAGACTCGAAGCTTAGGTAGCCTAAAATCTTATAATATAACAAGGAAATTCTACGATTTTATGGTACCTAACACTATCCTTGAGTTTGGAGATGGTGCTTCATGCAATCAATGAAATCTTGCCTTCATACCACTTATAAACTTCCTGAAAGGTAAGTTAGGTACCTAATTAGGCGGCCCTACAGTCCGGGGTTGACCTGGGCCCCAACGAATAAGCCTCTCTAATAGCGCTATCTTTGGCTAACTGTAGAAGCCCTCCTCTACTGCGTTGTCCTTCGGGAATGAAGTCGAAGATTTCGCAGGCTTGAGCGTTGGTGTTCATTCGATCTTAATGTCCCCCAAACGCCCAATGCGCACATTTTTGACCATGCCAATGTTGCTATATAGCTCATGGAATTCATCATCACCAAATATCTTCAACGAATTTGAACGACCAAGGATATATCAATCCGCTTTAGAAAGAGTTGTATCTACCTCTTGTGTTTGCTTGCGAGTTTTGCACAATTCTTTCAAGTATGACAGCACATCGCCTTGCCTGAATCGGTTTTTGACATCAAAGGTCTCGGTTAGGTCTTTACCGACTTTGACACAGCAGCGCGCTCTCTTATGCACAGACGGATGAGTTTGGCAGGGATGCCATAACCAGACATGACATGGACGATATGGACTTCTTGGCCTTTCTCAAGAATCTGCCGTAGTGTGAATATTTGGTCAACTGCAGACTTACAGGGCAAAAGCTCGCACAATACGGCAGACAAGATTTTATAAGCTATGTTTAGGAATCTGATACATCTGTAGTTGGCGCGGTTTAGATGGTCTCCTTTCTTATGAACCGATGCTAAAGTACTTGGGACCAAATTTTAGAAATAAGTTGGTGTGTACTCTCCACCAAGTCATCTCCTGCTGCCTTAAATAGTTCGGCGGGGAGGCCGTCTGGCCCGGCTACCTTGTTCGACTTTACTTTAGATATTATTATCCTCACTTCATTTTGGTCGGGATTCTGACAGAGGAACTTGTGTTGTCTTTGCCGTTTAGCAGTCCTCAGCACCGACTATGTGTCCACTACAATGTTTTCTTGGTCGTCTCTATAGGTTTCTGTTTGAGTCTTGTTACCCTGACAGGTTCGTTTTGTCTACTGGTAAAACTTACGAACAATATTCCTATAATAGCACCTCTCTGTTAAAACTGATAGGTAATAGCCCTATTGCACACACCCAATTTTATAAATCATTTTCCCATCTACAATCAGGCCTTGCTTCAGATTAAGGCGAAATTTTTTACGATTAGATGTTCGCAATAGTTTCGAAGTTTTACCTAAAAATCGGATCTTTTTACTTGAACTTGATAAAAATTCAGTTGGGGTGATGGTAGGCCACACTTCTGCACCACATTTCTCTCGTTTGATCTGTAGGAATATCTATCTACTAAAGTATTTCTTGTAACTGGAAAGACGAGGCCAGCACAGGTTATTTTATGTATAGGAATATTACGTTCTGAAAGAAGAGTTTGTCTTATTTTTTTGTCCTTAACTGAAATAAATAATTAATACATTTTGTGCTTATGAGGCGTGCCTTGGGGTTGGCTATTGCGTTTTTTTTTAAACATCATATACTGACACTGGCATTGTCACGAAGAAATTTATCTCAATCAATGTTCGTAGAAGCTTCATTTTGTGCTTCATAAGATTCAAATTAAAACTCATTGTGCGATTTTCTGTTCCATGAAACTGCCAGTTTGCCTTATTTTAGTTCAGTAGGGTTTGTGTTCATTTTAAAAATAGAGCAACTCTTAAACATAACTAATATCTCTGAAGCCTTAGATTATGGGGTAACATTTGGGTCTTCCAATAAATCTAGAAAAAAAAACCATTTAAATAGAATAACCAAAATCTATAATTAATGTGAATTTTTGAAGGTGCGTGAAATAGGGCCATAGTGATACAAAGTGGCGCAAAAGTAATCCTCCTATCAGAAAATGCTATAAATTTTGCGATTGGCCCCTAATGTCAGTTCTGTTTTGACATTTGTGTAGTAAACACATGCGAAATACACGTTAATAAACAATGTTACGCTACACTGCTCCAGAACGCGGAATATTGGTCACTATTTATTTGAGCAATAATCGGTCGGTGACTTTGGCACAACTTGAATTTCGTCGCAGATTTCCTAACCGTCCAACGCCTACTGGTGAAATACTGCGACGTTTAGCCGCTCGCCTCGAAGAGACTGGCACATCACGACATGCTGCCAGGCGTGGCAGACCCCGGAGTAGCCGTTCTGCAGAGAATATTGCTGCTGTAGCCGAAGATGTCATGGAAGCGCCGTCGACATCGACCAGACGACGTGCCACGCAAATGGGTATCAGTCGACGGTCTTTACAGCGAATTTTGGTACAAGATTTGAAAATGTTTCCGTACAAAGTCCAGACGGTGCATCAGCTGTTAGCTGCTGACCGCCAATCGCGTCTAACATACGCTCAAGCCATCCTTAATCACCACCAAGAGGAAGACGATTTTCCATCAAAAATAATCATGAGTGATGAGGCCCATTTCCATCTTAGCGGGTACGTAAATAAGCAAAATTTACGCTTCTGGGGCACTGAAAATCCGCGTGTAACCCACGAAGAGCCATTACACCCGCTCAAAGTCACTGTATGGTGTGCTGTTTTCCCTGGAGGAGTCATCGGACCTTTTTTCTTCGAAGACGTGGTTCCAACAGGACGGTGCAACGGCACACACTGCACGTGCCACAACCGATATGCTGAAGGATGCATTTCCCGGGCGCCTAATCTCCCGTTTTGGCGATTTGCACTGGCCAGCAAGATCGCCTGATTTGACCGCTCCAGACTTCTTTTTGTGGGGCTTTTTGAAGTCGCGGGTTTATGTTAACAAGCCGCAGACTCTTGCAGCTCTTAAAGACAATATCTGTCAAGAATGTGAGGACCGATCGCCGGAAGTTTTGGCCAAAGTGATGGAAAATGCCATAAAAAGGGTTCAAATGACAATCAACTGTGGCGGCGGCCATTTACATGACATCATATTCTCGACTTGATGTAAACAAAATTAAAAGACCAAAAAACATGACACCCAAAAAACATCGGAAGGTTATTTTTGCGCCACAATTGTGGTCTTATTGCGCTTTTGATTGACGAAATATAGTAATCCTTTAATGCCCAAATGAAGCAATTTCGACATCAAAGTTTGAATTGTTGCCATATAGAAGAAACAAAATTGTTACCCTCACCTTCCTATTTTCGAAGGTACTCTTTCCTTTGGGGATGGTTAAAATTTTCTCAGAAAAATCCTGAATATTTTGGGAATTTTTTTGTTCAAAAAAAATTTTTCTCTCTCTTTCACTTCCACTTGTCTCCCTTTAAAATCAATCAAAATCGGAGAAATCGATGTCTGAACTGCAAATTTATATATTGATTATTTTTTTTTATTTCAAAAAATATTGCTAAACCAAAATGGAAGCCAAATTTTTTTTTCGAAAATTGACGAAATTTTTTCTCGAACACTTAATTCTAATATTTGGCGGTTCAGGTCTTAATTGCCTGCATTGGATGTTCAGTTTGTCTGGTCGAGTTTAGCTTGGCATAGCTAGGTTGTCGCCAAAAGATCTATTCAACAATACGATTAATATCGCAGCTCTTGAATCATTTCCATGGTCATTAACCACATATATTCCTTGACTGACAGAAGAAAATTTGGTTGACATAAATACTTGAACATCGTTGTTGTTACAAGACATTATCGACCTCAAGACAATTGAGTCAATTTTTTTAAGACATTATCAGTAAAATTAAATCTTGATCGTTCACTTGCTTTGAATCCAAAATTATTTAGTTAGAAAAAAATCCATCGTGCTATCCGTTACATCAAATCAAATTTAACATCCAAAGTTCGAGAAACCTCCTTCTTATAAATTCCTAAGCATAGTTCCTTTGAGCATAATTGCAACTCCTTCTCCTTCCTCAATTGAATGCACACTATTCTAGTGTCTTGCATGCGATAAATCATAATTTCAATTCGCACATCATCTACTGGATGAGTAGGAGTAGCTGCAATTAAAAGCATCCAAATAATTAGTTTCGGTAAAATGACTAAATATGCAAATCAAAGAGAAGCGTTTCATTATTTCAAATTACCATCCAACTGAGTGTAATTGCGTTGACAGCCTCTCGAAAGCACTGCTTTCCTCTTGTTCAATTAACCAGCTCAATATAAGTTTACTACAATAACGACTGAGTATAATGTACAAGTGGAGCCATTTTATTATTCCTACTGAAGTGCTGACAATTAACTACAAACCGCTTTGCGAAGATATGCCACATACGAGTACTATTTCTATGCTATTTTAACGGTTCACCTTTTACCAGCGATCCACGCGCTCCAAACTAAACTAAAGAATCCACTTAATCCAAGTCTCTGGCGGCGCCCTCTTTCGTTTATAGTGGCGTATAAAATCCAAACGTGATTGTATTCCAGATTCTGTGTTTCGGTATAAACGATGAGTCTGCACATAATGTGACTTGAACTTGACTACATACAAAAGCAGGATTACTCTTGACGTCAATCATGGAGCATGGAGGACATTATAAGACTTTTATATCTTCTTTCGTCAGTAAAATTAATTTTGTATTTTGCGCTGAACGGGGTTGGGTGATGAACGTTTTGTGAGATTTTATTTTTTTGTAACACAGTCACGTAGGATTCGTACTTGCAAAATAATAATAAACAAATGTTTAAGTCATTTTTCATTTAATTTGAATTATGCTGTTAAGTATCTGGAGAATGGATTTGCTTTGCACCCACTTTTGGTTGACTGATGAAACTCGTAAGAGTTAAAAAAATAAATAAATAAATATTAGGCGTAAATGGCCCATACAGGACCTAAAGCCTAGCTTCTCCAACCATTTGTGTGTGCGAAGTTATATTTTTGACACGAATGGGGGGACCTACAGTTAAATGCCGATTCCGAACGGCAATTTATTTTTTGAGAAGCTTCTCACGACATTTCTTACTCTTAGATGTTTGTCAGACGTTCGCAAGAGGTGGGGCAGCGAATAAAAACTTTGAGGTGGTACAGGTCGGGATTTGAACCAGTGACCTCTCGCTTAGTAGTCCAACGCACTTAACCACCAAGCCACTTAACTCGTAAGATTTAAGTAAAAAAAAAACACAATTTAGCTTGTTTCATAGAAACCAATATTACGGGCTTAAACCTACAAAAATTAGAGCACTTATCAGGAAAATTGACTTAAGTTTGACTTAAGTTTGGGAGTCCACCAAGTGGATTGACACAAAAATAATTCAAATCAAGTCCAATTCAGTAGCGCTAAACGATTTTTAGTTACTTAGATCACGTTACTTGTCAGAGGATTTAGAGAAACTATAGGAAAGCTGGCTGCTAGCTTAAACACCGGTTCTTTGAAGGAAACCTAGTCACCGAAGGGGAATAGTGGATGTATGAAAGCAGCTTTATTTCGATGGTATCACTGCACATTTGGCTAAATGGTAGTCTTGGCACCAAAATATCAAACTCCCTAGTCTGTCTTGATAGAAGCATAATCCGGGTACTCGTCAGGGTACAAACTGGACCCTGTATCATAATAAACGTGGCTAAAAGACTACAAGTCTTTGCAAAAAACTATTAGGAGGAAATAGAGTCCGTGGAACATCGCCTATGCTACTGCCCTTTCTCTACAGGAACGTCGCTTATCTTGCACGTCATTCCAAAGCTTTTGGGACTTCCCAGGGGAACCTCTTTGCAAATAACAGATCAGATCAGATCAGCAAGAATCGTACTTTCATACATTCGTGTTTTTAGCTTCTCGGGCTTATCAACTTGGAAACTATATTTGGAAAAATCAAAAACTGGTTCCCAAACCAATCCGAGGATTTTGATTACCTTAGACTGATGAATATTCATGAATTTTCTCCAAACAAAATGAATCGTTAGCGCAAGGCTTCATTAGCTTAATGTTTTTGGTCCTCAGTAGAAGAACTTATCCTTGGCCAATGACGCCGCCAGATGTGCTGCCGATATCTCAACCAAGAAGCTAGCATTTAAATATAGTATTGGAACTGCAATCAAATTAAATACTTTGTAGCGTATACCTTGAACAATCTATTTGCTTCGTTAAGTTTTGAATTTAACTGCTGATTCCCTTGTCCTGGACTCAAACCGGATGTATATGGTATCGAAGCCTAATAAATCAAAACAAAAAAAAAAAAAAAAAAAAACATAATATCTACACGATCAGCTGCAGCTGCCACTGAACTTTAATAGTTCATGCACAGGAAATGAAGACCAACTTTTCTAAAATCCCACGCTCGCTCTTTTCCATCTTGGCAGTGAACGTGAAAGGTTTACAAAATTCCTTAAATCCGTAAAGTGATTTTTTCTCAAAAAAATATAATTATTAAGCTGAATAAGATTCAATCCACAGGTAAGAGTAGGATCCTGTTATTTTTAATTCCACTCAGGAATAAAGTAAAAAAAAAAAGAAATTGTGTTCCTATTGCAAGTAACCTTGTTCTCTGGCCACCAAAATTTCGATGGAACCAAAAGCCCTAGTAAGATTTCCTTAAAATATTCGGAAAAACAAGTTTAATGCAAAACATAGAAAGGTACGTAATAATTATTTTAGTAGCCACTCAAAGACAGTAATTGATCCCCTTTTTACCATCGTCCACAGATATTGCGGACGCCTAGAAAAAAAAAGGTTTGGATATGCATCGTTACGTTATCAATATTCACGATCACCGAACTGACCATACAAGAGCGTCCGCAATTCTTTAATTTGTTGTTGTTCTATTTCCTCTCACCAATTGTGGCGAAAAGCAAACAATTTCATCGCTCAAGACGCCACGCTAAATACTAGCTCAGTCACGCAGTATCATATATAACATCAGAAGACGCAAAATAGCATAGCGACTGTGACGTGACCAAAAGCCCACGCACGCGGCCGCCGCTCATGCAACGCTGCTTCCTCGCGCATTTTGTAAAATGACATAACATCATAGTGCCTATATACCAACGGAATACATAAGTGATTCCCAAAAAAAAAAAGCTGATTAACGTAATTAACAAAATATTATTTAGAAAATTTGAATATTTAAATGTGCATGTGTATTAACATAAAATATTGCCTAAGAAAATATAACCTCTTAAATAATATAAAAGTGTGCCAAAAGACAAACACTATCACCAGCGGAGGAAACATGTGGCCACATCTTTCATCAACCAGTAAAAGTAAGTTATAGAGTAGTACTTTAAATTATAAATTAATTTTTAGGTAACATTTTTTTTAACAGATTTTTTTTATTAAATATGTACTATATCTTCTACATAAATCCAAAGAAATATAACATAATTTATATACATATATTGAATAACCATTTATATCGGGTGATTTTTTAAGAGGTTTAGAACTTTTTAAAAAAAAAAAACACAAAAAATTCGAAAAAATGAATGAAATATTTATTTGAATCGATAGTTTGAACCTTGCAATTTAATGTTTAAAGATAATTTCATGCAAATGTTGACCGCGGCTGCGTCTCAGGTAGCCCATCCGCTGAGTCCAATTTTGGCATACTCTTTCACACATATCGGCCGGTATCTCACGAATGAATGCATGGATGTTGGCTTCCAGTGCGTCAATCGAAGCGGGCTTGTCCCTAAACACATTAGCCTTGGCATACCCCCACAAAAAATAATCTAATGGTGTCAAATCGCACGATCTAGGCGGCCAATTGACCGGCCCGAAACGTGAAATTAACTGTTCACCAAACTCGCCTCGCAATTGCGCCATTGTTTCGCGTGCTGTGTGGCATGTGACACCGTCTTGTTGAAACCACATATCATGCAAGTCAAGAACTTCCATTTCGGGCAAAAAAAAGTTTGTTATCATCGCTCGGTAGCGTTCACCATTGACAGTAACGCTGCGATTCGCATCATCTTTGAAGAAATATGGCCCAATAATGCCGCCGGCCCATAAACCGCACCAAACAGTGGCTTTTTCGGGATGCATTGGTAGCTGTTGCAATGCTTCTGGCTGATCTTCACTCCAAATGCGGCAATTTTGCTTATTTACGTACCCATTCAACCAAAAATGAGCCTCATCGCTGAACACAATTTTTCGATAAAAAAGCGGATCCTCGGCCAGCTTTCCAAGAGCCCATTCACCAAAAATTCGGCGTTGTGGTAGGTCGCCTGGCTTTAGTTCTTGCACCAGCTGTATCTTAAAAGGCTTTACGCCCAAATCCTTCCGCAAAATTTTCCACGTAGTGCTGTAACAAAGGCCTAACTGCTGGGAACGGCGCCGAATCAACATTTCGCGGTCTTCTGTCTTCTTCGCTGATACGGCCGCAATATTTTCTTCAATACGCACAGTACGTAAACGTGTTGGTGGTTTAATGTCCAACAAAGTAAATTTGGTGCGAAGTTTGGTCACAATCTTCCGAATAGACTGCTCAGAAGGTCGAGAATGCCGATCATAAAATGGAAGCAGCGCGCGATGAACATTTCGAACCGAGCACGAATTTTGATAGTAAAATTCAATAATTTGCAAGCGTTGTTCATTTGTAAGACGATCCATGGTTAAATTGCAAACCAAACTGAAGCTGTTTGACAGTGACACAAGGTACTAAACACACGTCAGCTGTCAAAACCAGTGTTGCCAAAACCAAACCAGCTAAAAAATCACCCTTTACAAACACATAGCCACTAAATTAACTTAATTTAACTTATTTTTATATGCATGCATTGTTGCTTTACTGAATTTAAATAAACGTAAAATCAAATGTTTTGTAACATAAATTCGGTGCAGTTATTTAAAATGAATTCGTTTTGTGTATAAACAGTTGGTTAAAGGGTTAAAGGGTTTGTGATCGGGAAGATACATGTGAGGATATCTTTTGGGACTATCCTATATAGATAAGGACGTAGGATAGTCATGGTGCATCTAGGCTATCACCAGATGCATGTGGGTAGGGAATGACTATAATGTTTCGCAACACCAGAAACATACCAGCTTCATACGTTTACTCTTCACTCTTTGTCTTCATTTCCGTTAATTAACTGTCTCTGGAATCACCCTCTCCCTTCTTCTCTCTTCTTTCTCCTTGTACCTTGCCGTATTTTAATCAAAACAAACTAGCAGGCACGATAATAACATTTGTGTATAGGGAGACAGCAAGACCCCACCCCACCGACGAGTTGACGCCGCGCATCCGCAAGCGTGCCTATTGCTGCCATGGGACATAGGTCAACCACCACCTCGTTTACCAACCCAGCTAGCTATACACCACAACTTGAAATTCCTCGTTGCTTGTTATTGGAATTTACATTTCAAATACCAATGAGTCATTTAGACTGCGACCCTTGACCGATGACATTCTGTACATGTCTACAATGTTTCCCTGTGGCAATCTTAAAGTTGACGGCTCATTAAACTGCTCATTAAACTGGTTTGGAGTTATTAATTGGGGATTTATATTCGCGCGGTGTAGGTCAAGCATCACATCAAGAAACACCTTTTCGAAGTTTGTGATAAACAAAATTAAGCAGGAAGTCAGCGATACCAAATTGTTTTTCAATTCAGCTGACTGTTGCTTTGATTGAAATGCGGCAATAGTCTGCGTAAGTCATGTTAAGCTCCTTGAATCGTCGCTGGATTTCCAATGTATTTCATTTGACAATGTTAACTGTAGAATCGGAAATTGAACTTTGCTGATGCAAAAGCTCAAGTGTGTGACGTTCATTTTTCTTTACGCGATATCAGCAACTAAGGCATTCACAATGGGACTCTATGGCTTCTGCCTAAGACTGAAACTTTGAGGCCCTTGCTTTTTATTGCTGTCATCGATTATATGCACTAAGCAAAAGTGAATGAAGTGAAAGTTAATCAGTTATTCTTTGCTGACGATTGAGCTGTAATCAACGAGATCAGCGAGAATCGTACTTCCCTGCAACGAGCTCTTTATTTTATGCATTCAATGTTTTGGAGAATAAAGGGTATGGTATTAGCCCAAGAAAAACCGAGCATCTTTAGCGCCCATTCCCTGAACTACTCATACTTATTCCAGACTTTTATTTCAATGGAAAAGTCATTCCCATATGTGAACAACTCAAATATTTGGGATTTATGATTTACAACGAAGCAACAGTGAATGAGGACATCAACCTTCATGAAAGCACGGAAAACTCTGCTATCTTCTGTGACCGAAAAAATGCCTCATAAGCTTAAAGGAAGGGTCCGGCTCTAATATATGATTCGCAGTGTTGGATATTGTACAAAAAGTATGACAAACAATTGACGTTAGAGAACCCTTATCGAAAAAAAATTGAGCACGATCGGTTCTTTCACGTTCAACAAAGGAATCCTACGAACGCCGTTAAGCTTATGTCAATGGCAAAGTGATAGGAAGCTTGGAGGCTAATAACATATTTTTTAGGGTCAATGAAAGCTATGAAACGGCATACATAACCTCATAACCTCATCATTTAGCAAACTCATGATTACTCAATAAAAACAAGTCTCGCCATCTCAAGTTTGGCCTAGTAATAAAAATGCTAAATAACAGCAGAGCTCTTAATATACCTCAAATATGAGGTTATGTTTTCGTAGGGCGCATGCAAAACCTTCAACAGAGCCGTCTGGAAACTCCCAGATTGTCATGGCAGAGGCTTCATGAATATTAAGGAGCAAGCGACGTTAATTACAGCTTGACCAAGACCAAGTTTCAATAGCCCTCTTTGCTTTTCTTAGTCTAAACCTAGTTTCACAAAAGGCTTCCGACTCATTAAGAGTCCCTGCCTGAGACACGAAAGCCTAAGCGAGACCTAGAATGCTACAGGAACCATGTCCTTAAAATTGATATTCGAACCTTGGAGCTTGGATTCGGAGATCTTTTTTGTGTTTGGCTTTTTGATCTACATCAACATCTATATCATAGAGTTGGTGGTTAATCTTCTCCTCCACTCCTCCGCACTCCCCGCACACAGCAACAAACGTCCGTTGAAAAAGTTTTCTTTCAAAGGTGCGCAATATTAACACTCCATTTCTGCTTATTGCCCAGCACTCTGGGCCACATAGTACATAGAACTGGAAGGGTAAGTGTTCTGTTTAAATTTTGTCCTTCGTGTCAGTAGATTTTAACTCATTTATTTCGCAGAAGTAGCAGCGATTTCTCATTTGTTTCTTCTTTGCAAAATCTCCACTAAGTTGTCATTCGTAGAGTGTAAGTTTACACCGAGGTAGATATACTCCTTATATCTATATATCGACTGCGTGATATTGTCTCGAATTCACACAATATGTGCGCTACATCCTCAAAAGCGTGCAAGGATTCCTAATAATATTCTAAGCTTGACCCTGGTACGGCTTTAAATATGCAAGCAACATTTGTAAATGTTTGTGGGTCAAAAAAGCCAAGTCAATTGCAATGGATACCAGTTTGCCCAGGTACTCAGTTCGGTTCTTTTGCACTCTTTTAACGTATTCGTCTTAACTAAGGTATCGTCCATAATTTTCTAGGCAACAGCAGCAGCAGAAAATCTATGCTTTAAGTATGATTCTGATGTATTTTTGCCTAACCCCAAAAATGAGAATAGGGAAAGAAACCACGCTGTTGGTTGCCGTCTCGGAAGTGAAGTTTTATTTCGTGCATGTCAAATATGACAGCCAACCTAATTCATTGAATTCACAATAGCATTTCATAATACATAGCATTATTCACAATAATAATTCATACGTATGTAATAATCTTCCCCACTAAATATTGCTTTGATAACGAATAACTGGACGACGCACAACTTTGTGTGAAAATCTCCAGCATCATTGACTGATGATCGTAGTCCATCTTTGAGAATTCGTACAAAACGTTCTGCCTGTCCGTTTGTAGAAGGATGTGCTGGTGAGGAAAGTTTGTGAATAATACCATTAGATTTTAAGAAATCGCGAAACTCTTTCGAAGTGAAATTTGTGCCGTTGTCTGATACTAGGGTATTCGGAATACCAAACCTGGCGAAGACTTCCCTCAGTGTGCGTATTGTAAAACTACTTGTTATTCGCTTTATCGGAAACACCTCCAACCACTTTGTCCTTGCATCCACAATCACCAAAAAATAAAACTCCATAAATGGTCCCGCAAAGTCAATATGCACACGCTGCCAGGGTTGAGCAGGAACTTCCCACGGATGGGTTACAACTTTCTTTGGCTCTGTAAGTACTTTTGCACAACCATGACAGCTTCTTACCAGTTCCTCAATATCGCGATCTATCCCGGGCCAATAGCAATAACTCCTTGCCAACGCTTTCATTTTAGTAATACCAATATGTGCACTGTGAAGTTCTTTTAGGACTTCGGAGCGAAGTGCTGTTGGTATTATCACTCGGATACCCCTATAAATGCAACCATCTTGCAACATAAGCTCACTCTCCATAGTGCTATATGGTGAGTTTTTGAGAGTATCTCCGGATTGTAACTGGATGACCAATAATGACAGCTCTTTATCCTTCTTCATCTCACTTAAGATGCCCTTGTTAGTTACTGGTAAAAAATCTTCCCAAAGCTGAAAAATTTATTTTGTTTGTCCCTCTAAGCAGTACATCTTTAAGGGGTTCCTAGAAAGAAAATCAGCATTAGTGTGTTCCTTTGAATTTTTGTATTTAATTCTGTAATCGAATCCACTAAGAAAAAGGGCGTAGTGTAATAAACGCTGAGCTGTAAGTACGGGTAAATTTTTGTCTGGACTAAATATTGAAGTCAGCGGTTTGTTGTCAGTTATAAGTGTAAACTCTCTTCCGTAGCAGTAATCAAAAAACTTATGCAATCCCCAATAAATGGCTGTAGCTTTCTTATCCAACTGACTGTAATTGGTTTCGGCTTTTGTTAAACTCCTCGATGCAAAAGCAAAAGGTCTTTCTCCTTCCTCTGTTGCATGGGAAAGTATTGCTGAAAGTCCTACTGGCGAAGCATCTGTAGCCAGAATGAGTGGCAGGTTTTCGTCAAATGGTGCCAGAACGTTTTCACTTGTGATCTCATTTTTGAGAATTTTAAACGCATGTTGACACTCAGATGTCCATACAAATCGCTGATCCTTCCTGAGTAGTTTGTAAAGTGGATGTAATTTTGTTGACAAGTCCGGTATGAATTTGTGGTAGTAATTAACCATTCCTAGGAATTGACGTAGCTGGGTTATCTCCGAAATAAAACATCCCATCCTCGTCGCCACTGATGTATTTTTGCCTAACCCCAAAAATGAGAATAGGGAAAGAAACCACGCTGTTGGTTGCCGTCTCGGAAGTGAAGTTTTATTTCGTGCATGTCAAATATGACAGCCAACCTAATTCATTGAATTCACAATAGCATTTCATAATACATAGCATTATTCACAATAATAATTCATACGTATATAACAGATTCTTTGCTCTTAAAAGGACATTTATTTTTTTTACCAATTTACACCAGAGAAATCCCAGCAAAGTGCATCAATTCTAGAGTCTACGGGCAGACCTGATGTCATATTCCTCAAAAATGTTCGTTGAAATCTTCCATAATGTTCTGGTTTCCTTGGCAAAACGTGTACAAAACTAACAACCAGAGGGTGAGTATTTTATCTTTCGGATGATTTGAAAAAGTGTCCGTTAAATGTCGGTTAACTACCGCGTACCCTATTTTACGACTGCTTCAAATTGTCTTTGCACCTTCACACAGATAGGAGATAGGAATAGCAATTTCACTGCTGTAAAACATAAAAGTTATTTAGTTTTTCTCCAGCGACCCTTTCTATATGAAATAGGTACTTCTCTTGCTGTACCTTAAGGGGTTTTACAGCTGTCATTAGTTTTATGCATCACAGCCCTCCCTAACCTTGCCCTTTGTTCGACTTCGGATGCGTACTATTCCCACAGCATCATGCACCCTACCCACCCACATATCTACATATCTCAGATAAACATCGTCCCCACCTCTGTCTGACCTATATCTCTGGCTGCGCAACATTATTTCATTAAATATTCAAATTAAATGACAGAGCATGTCACCATCACCGTCACACCATTTCCGGCAGTGTTGTTGACATCGTTATCGGGTTTCGTCGCGTTGTCTCACTCGTCATCTCAGTAATAATGGAATCCCAGCGGAATCCCTATACCATGCGGCGCTTCAATGAAGCAATAAAAGATACATCACTACACTTGACTACATTTCTGCCGGATGTCGGCATGACTTGAGCAACGCTTAACAAGGTTAGGTATCCCTGTTGATTTGTTGATGTTCGCCCCAAACCAAAATGGAATGAATGTCTGCAGTTGTCAAGCGTAATTACTTATTCTATCTAAAACACAACACCCATAAGCCGGAACCACTCAACATAGAGATTTACTCTTCAAGTGCAGCTGTAGTGTAGCTGTGGTGGCTTCCTCCCATCAAGATGTGAAGATCCGCTGCAGGTAATTTCGTTCAAGACAAAAAACAAGGATGTGCAGGAACGAGCTCTGGGTTCTTATGTTGATTTATGGATGTGCGAAAGCCAGACCTTGGAGTAGAGCAGCGGCAAATAATGAGCCATCTTACTACTCGTAGTTAATAAACATTTTTGCTGAACACCGATATTGGAAGTGGGAGAACGCTAATGAGATGGCTGCTGTCAGACGCAGGAAACATGCTTTTCATTTGAGGGCCTTAAAACAGCTAAGAACCCCTTTGATATTTGTTATTCCTTAAATTCATAACGGTCGGTCGGTCCTAATAGCAAAGTAGTGCGATGACATCTCATAGCTTCGGGCTCTGTGTAGGACAATTTTTCCCGCTTGTGACACTTTGACTGACACTGGCATAAAGTTTTCTTTTCTACATTTATTTTTGCAAAGACAAAAAATTCCCCAACTAGTGTCCTTCATCCGCCGGGGGCGCGACGTGAGATTTAGCTAAACAGCACTGTCAGCTGATGACAGATAACAAGGGGTTGTGATAAAATTTCAAGGTTGCCCGGATTCCTATTTGTGAAATGCTTTCGCCTGAAGAAGCATTAAATGGCCGTGATTGTCCCTTGAATCAGCGACCGTAATGGGCGGAATTAAGTTGAGTAGTTTAGTTTTACTCGCTGCGTTTTTATGACGACCAATATTATTATTTTACGACATGATTAGCTATACTTGAGTTTCACGCATTGTGTGCGATAGCCGGCATAGCGTCCATTAAGCACTGGTGGAAGACTACAAGATTTGTTCTTTTAATATGTGTCTAGTTAGATTTGGAGGGTATGAGATTGTAATTAAAATTTAAGCGGAGAAATATTTTACTCTCTCTCTGTGAACTTTATGGAAAAGTCGAAGAACTTAAGGTATTCTTTAATTAAATGTGGATTATGAGAAGACTTTGCATTGTATATGTATATGTATACCCAGGCAGGTATCTAGATATAAAATATGTGCACACTTGGACTCGGGTTATGCACCTTAACAATTTTAGTTTGGTTTAAGACTGTACTTAACAAAACAAAATGAATCGAGATAGCAAATTGGAATATTTTTCAGCAAAAGATGGTTCCAGGTATTGTATTGTATTTTGCAAGTGGTCAGCCGAAAACAACAAATACTTAAACCCAGCGGTCCATGTTACGGATGTTTTCATTTTTAAACTATTCTCTACCATCCCTGCTACTTCATGTGCGGAATTCTGAGTGTAAAACTCAACGAAACTTAGTTAACTTCCTTCGCCAAGTAATGGATGGAATGCCAACCTTACGAAACGAATTGCAGCTTACTTTTAATCGATGAATCCAAACACTGTCTTTCGCTCGTGGGCTTCTGGTTTTCTTTACTTAACTGACTCTAAGAGGTAATTTTGAATTTAGAAGAATTTAGTAAATTCGCCACACTTTATGGCGTAATAGAAGAACAAAAAAAAAAAATAAATAGAAAATCTATATCATACCAGTCCAAAGCCAGCATATAAAGGGTCCGTCAACTAGTGCTTATTTCGCGAATGGTAACACTTAGCTCATGTCTGATTTGACAGATAATTAGTTTTATCCTTCCGCTAAACGAATATGGTTGTGTATACGCTTGAACAACGCTGGGAAATATTGCGACATTACTTTGAAAATCATGGTAATGTTGCAAAATGTGTGCGAAAATTGCGTACGGATTTTGGAATAAGAGAAGCGTCGTCAGCTCCGTATGTTCGTTATCTTGTAAAAAAAGTGAAAGAAACTGGCATCCTCATCGATAAACCAAAGCGTGAAAAGCCAAAAACAGTGCGTACACCCGAGAAAAGTGTGCGTGAAGCGCCATCAACATCAATTCACCGTCGTTCTCAACAATTGAACATTTCGGAGACATCATTGAGACGAATTTTGCATAAAGACCTTTGTATGACGCCAAACAAAGTCCAATTGGTTCAGGAGCTGAAGCCAACTGACCATCCAATGCGTTTTCGCTTCGCTAAGTGGGCCTGCGATCGACATAGAGAAGATGCCGATTTTGCCAAAAAAAAAATCATCTTTTCAGATGAAGCTCATTTTGATCTTGGCGGGTGTGTAAACAAGCAAAATTGTCGCATTTGGGGCACATAAAACCCGCACGCATACATTGAAAAGTCGATATACCCAAAACGAGTCACTGTTTGGTGCGGATTTTGGTCCAGAGGCATAATTGGGCCATTTTCCTTCGAAAATGAGCAAGGAGTGGCCGTTACAGTCAATGGCGATCGTTATCGGGCCATGTTGAACAAATTTTTGCTCACAAAACTTGAAGAGGAGGATATTGGCAACATTTGGTTTCAACAGGACGGCGCTACGTGCCACACAGCCGAAGCTACACTTGATGTCTTGTGCCCTGTTTTTGAAGATCGCATTATCAGCCGCAGAGCTGATGTCGTTTGGCCACCGCGGAGCTGCGATTTGACACCGTTGGACTATTATTTGTCGGGTGCCGTAAAAGATTAGTATTACGCCGCCATGCCAGAGGCAATTGACGCTTCAAAGGACAATATTCGTGAAGCCATTGGTAAAATACAGCTGCACAAAATCGATAATGTGCTTAGAAATCGGACCGATCGTGTAGGCTACTGCATGGCCAGCCGAGGCAGCCATTTGAATGAAATTATTTTCCATTATTAACCGGAAGGATTGTACTTTCAAATACAAAAAAAGAAATTTGAGAAAATATTCAGTACTTTTTTTTATACTATTTTCAAAAAAAAAAGTAATTTGGCGGACCCTTTTAGATCAATTAAATTTTATTGATTACATATGTAGGTTAGTAGGCTAATTGTTAGCGTATCCCCCCCAGGGACCCTGATTGGTGGAGGAAAGGGAGTGCTTATCGTAGTCCGCTCTTGCATGGGTGCTACAATTTTGTGGAGACTTTTAGCTCCTTTCCACCCGCACTCAACAGACCAAGGTGATTACTTTAAGATCGAACCAGCGCTCGATCCATCAAGTTGGAAGCGGCGATAGTGACGATCCTTCATCATTAGCGCCGGTGTGTGTAGAGAATTGGCCAAACACCGAATTGGAAAAAAAAAAACCAAACGCTACGAAAATCAGTGTCCACCATACCCACTCTGCGCCGCTCCCGAACGTGGCAAACGAGTAAACGTTATCTTTGCCTAAGGCTGAAGCAGCTCAGAGATGGTTGTGGGTCAATTAAAGTTGATAAGAGTTGCAGAATTACATCTAACCAAACTACCAACTGTCCGTATTTCTAAAGCTGATGGCATCTATCATTCTCGAGAGGATGAAGTCGACGATCAAAAGTCACTAAACACAATTTCGCATTGGTCGATTATGCTTGGAACATATTGACAGCGCAGGGACATAAGTCCCAACTTTTTCGATTGGGACTATTGTCCCACGTAATTGGGATGAAAAAATCATTACGAATTTAAAATAAATAACGTAACTTATGAGGTCTTATTTCCCCTTAAAAATGGAGCCAAAAACTTGCTCGACTGGCTATACATTCTTGTTGCGTGCTCTTCACTGGAAAATTCTATAAGCTTCTCAAAAAAAAAAAATATTTATTTGGTGAGACATAAATTCCTACTTTTTCGTTTGGGACTTTTTTCGCACTTAAGTGATACATAAGTCCCAAATCGAATTTTACTTATGTATGCCCTCCGCCCGTATTAACTGCTCAAACAGTTAGTGGAGTAACAATCACCACACTTCCTCATCTTCGAACGAGTTAATTGTGATTGCATCTGGAGATCCCTTGCTATGATTGTTGTAAAATTTTTTTTCTTAATAAAGAGTCGTTCATCAACGCAAAGTGTTTCGTTTTACACAGTGGTGCACTTGAAGTGTGACAAGGAAATGTTATGTCACCGATTTTTTTCTGCCATAGTGGGTACAAACGAAAGACTTGATGCAACACATTTGTTATGCTAAGCCATTTGGCAACGCTGATGATATCTGTTTGGTGGCAAACAACATTGGTGCTCTTAACCAAAAGGCTCATTCACTACAGCAGAATGGAGAACTGGCGGGCAGATAAGACAAAACATTATACGCACTAGGCGAGACCAACGAGAGAAGGTTATCGTGAGACGGGACAGCTCTGCCAACATCTCGAGCTGGTTACAAGCTTTTGTTAATAGTTGTCAGCGTTAAATCCTAAAGATCCGATGTCCACAAACAACTTCCAACAATGAATTGTGGCTAAGGACTTGACACAAAAAAATAAGTGGATGTTGACATAAAATATAGAAAATGGCACGGGATTGGCTATACACTTTCTCAGTGACCAGATGACATGGCGAAGCAGTGCTTTCAATGGAACCCTCAAGGTGTAATAAGGAAGTCAGCTGCAAATAGGGACTGCTGGACGGACCTGGTTGTCGCCCTTTACTCAAGGAGGAGTTAAGGTGTTACTGCCAAGAGTAGCTCCCGGAAAAGAAGATAAAGAAGATACTGCTCAGACAGTGGACCAAGCAGCCGCCTATTACTCTGATAAGATTTTCACAGAAGTTTCAGTCGAGAAGATCTCTGCTATGCAAGGCAGTTAAACAGAGCAACGTTTCCAAAGCTGGAAATGTAGTCTCAGTGGATTTGGATTTTTGATAAGTATCTAGCTCGGGCTGACATGAATACCCTACGTAGGTAGAATATTCAGCGTAAGCTGAATATAAGACCCTAAAAAAATGATAATAGGTTCTTCTGGTTTGAGAATGAAGATCGCTTAAGCCCTCCTCTATATGTCCTCCTCTGATTGTCCGATTCATTTCAGTTTAGAGAAAGGCAAGATAATTGCTCTCGTTCTTTTCCTTGTGACTACTTGTACTACTGTGAATGTACACGCAACTACTGGTGACCTCACTTAAGCCAGGGAAGTGAGTGTCTATCAATAATTCTAGTGTCTCTTCTCAAGAATTGGTCGGATAGGAATTGGTTGGATAGAACTTCCACTGATATCAGAAACTCTGCCAAGCTTTCTTGTTTTGCCTCTCTGTGCATCTATATGAGAAGACCAAACAGCTTTTCAATCAGTTTTTCTGGGTCGGCTTACTTTTTCAGATGAAAAGAAAGTCGCCAACGAGCGAGTTTTGCTTTTTTTACCTCCCTCTCAGAACAGGCCCGTTTAATACCGCCCTGTAGCGTGCCAGCCACCATCGTCAGATCAGTGCTGCTGCGGATCCTAATAGCTAGATGACTTATTCGTCCCTGTAGCGCCAATAAATGGGCTTCCAAGTCGTGCATAGGCATCCACGTCATAAGCTGTCATAACATTGAATCGGATTACTGTGAAGAGTTGTAAATTGCACATGTGATGCGTTCTTAGAAATCGATCCAACAAAACTAAGCCAGCTTAGGAAATAGACAAAGGTTCCTCCTTACAATGGAATCACGTGTGATAACCGATTCCAAAGCATTTTACGCTTAAAGTTCGTTTTATCCTTCCTTTCCATTTGCTTGGAAGTCACTCAATCATTCCAGTTTTAAATTCGAATAGTCTCGAAAATCGAGTAATAATATGGTCGACACCGGTCTACAGAACGGCACTGTTTTGCCAATCACATTTCATTTGCTATCTTTTGACTCGGTTCGTATTGCTGCAATGAGGGTTGCTTTTGCAGCTTGTGTTGCCTATTTTTTTGTCAAGTAATGACATTTTCAGTTGCCTTCTATTAGTTTGACGGTTTAAAAGTTGGCAAAGCTATTTGAAACGAACTCCAATTTGTTTTGGCAACCTTTAAGTACGAACCATTCGCAAGTCAGTTTAAATGATTTGCCTTTGCCATCGATGAAATAAATACTTTAAATATTAAAGAAAATAGAAATAAATACATTTTAAGGTTTCTTTAAGTAAAAACAAAGCTACCTGTATATGACTAACATTTTCGAATGGAAAAAGGGGCAAACAAAGACAAAAAAACAAACAAAACTCTTCTCAATAAATTTATTTTATTTCATTAGCCTTCTATGTTTATTGCAATTGATGCTGATTAATCAATTTAATTGATAAATTAATTGAATTGTATCCCTGAGTGGAGTAGCTAATTAGTAATGGAGAAATTAACAGACCTAGCTAATCTCATTCTCGAGCTTATGATATTCTTTAATCGATGTTCATGGCCAAAAGAAATAACACTATATCAACCACTCTCATTCGAAATTGTGATTAATCTAGTCCCGTATACGCATTATTCAATGGAAATAACTCAATTACCTTTAGCAGGACTCCCAGAAGTAATTGTAATCTATAAAAAAAAATAAGAGAAAAGAAAAGATATTTGGTTAAGACGTTAGTTAATTAATTTTTGCTATACATATAAATATATTTAACGAATGGAGTAATTAAAGTTTCGACTCTTCGATTATCATTATGATCGGGGGAATGACTGCAAGACGAAAATTTAGTGCACAATTATTGGAATAGTACTAAAGGGTATGTGACTTCCTCAACATCATACTTAAGAGGATAGGGAGAAACTCACAAGCAAACGGGAAAAGTTCCATTAAGTCTGTTCAAAAACTGTCATGACACTGCCTTAGATAGATTTTTTTTTCTTTTTTCCTTCCAGCCCAAATAGGTGTCACTACGACCTCAAAGGTCTATTTTATCAAGAGGGGATGTTAACCCAAGAGACGAGTGACTTTCCTAGTAAACGACTTTCCCAATTCTGCTGATGTACGGAAGTCTTTTTGGAATATCCGTCGTCTTAACCAATGAAGGGCCGGACATCTACAAAAGATATGTTCCAAAGTTTCATCATTCTCTAGACAGAACCCACATTTAATCTCTGGCACAAGTTTTTATTGATACCTCAAGCTGTAATGGCCTGTGAGGAAGCCACCTTCCTTGTGGATTGCCTTAAGCCCAGGACACTTTTGCAGTGGTTAAGACGAAGTTGTTGTTTCCAATCGTTAATTAGCCTTAAAGCAGAAGCCCAACTGTCGCTGCAGATGGGTTCTGGTCCTAAGAACTAGTGACCATAGGAGCAGGGTGATACTTCTAACTGACCTCTGATATGAACATTTTTAAGTCTTTCCCTTATTTTAAGAACAAAAGATGTGAAACTGATAGGTCTGCATGATTGAGGCAGTTCAATTGGCCTATTCCCATGTTTGTGCTGAAAATCAAATTCCATGAGAAAGGAATGTGAATCTCTATATAGACCAACAACTGCCGGTAATATGATGTCCATAATCTTTGGGATAAATGCGGAAAATTGACCGTCAACCTCTAAGCTTAGCACAATCTATGAAAACGAGAACATCTGCTAGCTTGTTAAGCTGGGAAATGAAAACCATTCAATGTTTATCAACCTTACGTGGAAGAAGGCAATAGCAGCAAAAATTGCAATTTATATTCGGTGGGGACGTTGTTTTTGGTTCGAGTTTGGTAAATTATTTTATTTCAAATCAATAGCTTTGCAGAAGGCCATTCCTTCAAACAAACTGAGCCACTGTGCCTACCAATCGGGGAAACGACAACTTATGTTGCTAGATTGTCTGCACAACGATTTTCAAAGCAATAAACGTACAACAACAATGAATCTAAGCTCTGCGCTAAAGATCACTTTTGGCACGGGTTTTTTTGCCGTCCTCAGTAAAATATTCGGTTATCATGCCTCCGTCGCACTGACGACTTTTTGTGGCTTATTCTCTGTGATCGCCCCTCTCTGGGCACGTCTATTACTGATGACAATTGCCAGTAACTCCCCTTTTCCATGGAAAATTTATCTAAGTTTTAATATCGTTGCAAGCTCATTCCCTTCCATGTTACTGTGCCCGAGTACCCAACGCGCATAATAACCTGATCAGACAGATGATTTCAGCGCCTTGAAATCAGCCCGACTGTCTGATATTATCTTCATTAGCAGCAGCAACTACGCAGCCTCAAATTTAGCGATTGGATGACACAGCGGTGGTGGTACAAATCTGCCTCAACTGAGTCAATTTCGATTTCCGTGTCTTCGGCGGTTTTACCTGGACTCTACCGAAAGTTCACCTGGACTAATTGCTGCCTTAGGCACTGCAGACTTCCATTCGCTACGGTCTCAAAAAAGGGTACTTGCCTTCACAAGTGCTCACGACTTAGTCATACGAAACAAGGGGGATTGTGGGCTGCTGGTATTCAAAGATTTACTGTTATCTAATAAAATAGCTGGCGCATTATTTCGACTGAAATTTCTTTTACGAATTCGCACTGTTTCGGCAAAACGCCTTCCGCTTTTGTTATATATTTTCCATATTCCTTAACATTATTCAATCGTTCCATTCCATAGGTACTGCGGAAACAGGTAATGATTATGGTGATTCTGTCCCAAAAATTTTTGGAGCACAAAAAATCAATCAATGTCAAAATAAATTTAAAAAGAAATTCAACAGATACTCGTTAATGCGGATAATGGATTTCGAAGATTATATTATGCGAATTGATTAAATGTCCTTATTAATACGACAGCTCGTCAAAACTTATCCGATTGACAAAAATGTTTCATTTCCAGTCACACCGTTCCTAGCAAAATATGCGGCAATTTCCGGTATGATTAATCACAGAGATATTGGTATCTCCGATTGTTAAATATTGAAAGCTTTCATTTCCGAATGCAATGCAGAACAGGGAATGATCCAAATTTGGTTAAATCTACCCATAAACTGGTGGGTTTGAATGTTTATGAGTTTTTTCCTCCAAAGCCGTGCGGTATTTTTGTGTTAAAACATTAGTATCCAAAATATAAAACAGACAAACAACATACCTGCACAGATAGACGGAGGTCTCCACGTTTATTAGAAACGGGAAGAAGTCCTTAAAGGTTTTGTACCTCTTGTCCATCAAGAATATCGCTGGCATAGCTGAAGATGATGAAAATAATACGTCGACATCGTCCAGAATTGTCCACACCAAGTACGCCTCTGCGGCGCATTTTGGTGAAAGACTTGAAGACGTTTTCTTATAAAGTCAGGATAGACCTTACACTTAAGCCCCTCCATGAAGTTCCCTAGTTAAATGACAAACATGCTTAATTCAGGAAGAAGATTAGGAAACCCTTAAATCAGGCCAAATATAGAAAATGTGGGACGAATACGGGTTCGCTCTCACAGAATATAACCCAGAACATAGAAGATCAAAACGAGCTGCGTGGAGGCGGATACCTTACTGCAGGTTCACTTCCCAGGGTCGTCTATGCGAAAAGTCAAACACGAGGGACCCTTACGTCTTGATATCGAGAAGAGTTAATAGGTTTTCTGGTAAAATCTTTACCCAGATAAGGTTAGATGGGCGATTGGCTTCTTTAGACCATTCAAAGCACCTAAGTGTGATGGTCTATTTGCAGCATTTATCCCAAAGATTATGGACGTCATACTACCGGCAATTGTTGGTTTATGAATGGGGGTCACATTCCTTTCTCATGGAGACATATGGGAATAGGCCAATTGAACTGCCTCAATCATGCAGACCTATCAGTTTCACATCTTTTGTTCTTAAAATAAGGGAAAGACTTAAAAATGTTCATATCAGAGGTCAGTTAGAAGTATCACCCTGCTCCTATGGTCACTAGTTCTTAGGACCAGAACCCAACTGCAGCGTCAGTTGGGCTTCTGCTTTAAGGCTAATTAACGATTGGAAACAACAACTTCGTCTTAACCACTGGGAAAGTGTCCTGGGTTTAAGACAATCCAAGAGATTAATTAATCCCTACTTCTATCAGAAAATCCTACTATTGCGTAAGGTATTATAATGAAGCTGGTGGGCTTCCTCACAGGCCATTACGGCTTGAGATATCATCTTGACAAAATGAACTTGTGCCCAGAGACTGAATGTACATAGGTTCTGTCTAGAGGATGAAACTTGGGAACATAGCCCTGTGAATGTCCGGCCCTTCATTGGTTAAGACGTTGGATCTTTCAAAAAGACTTCCGTACATCAGCAGAATTTAGAAACTCTGCAACTAAGCACGTGACATTTTTTAGGGAATGCACTCTTCTCTTGGGTTAACATCCATTTTTATACAATAGACCTTTGAGGTCGCAGTGTCGGCCAATTTGGCAGGGAGGAGAAAAAAAGCGCTCTCCTGATTTTCAACATCGAAGTGGATCAATTAGCATAAGAAATTATCATGAGTGAGGAGCCACATTTTTATCAATGTGAATTCGTGATTAAACAAAATTTGTGACTCTGATGCATTCATATTCCACAAAGTGGAGCCATACTTAAGGCCCACCTAGGCCTTTCAGAAGTGTACTAGAGACTTGTGCGGCCAGTCGTCTTATAAATAGTAATTGTGAAATTGTAGAGTAAAAGGCTAGGGGCGCTGCAGAGCTATGATCAATTCTATTTCATTTCACAAGTAGATGAATTGGGACTGGAGCTACATGAGCCACCATTGATATTCTAAAGGAGGCGTTTGGCGGTCACTTTCAACCGTATCACCTGAAAGTTTTTATTTGCTGCTTGCGAACTTCTAAAAAAACATCCAAGAGTAATAATAACTGTCATGAGAAATAGCTACACATATATTTTCACCCACAAAGTTTGGAGAAGCTAAACTTTAATAAACCAACTCTGGCAACCAAGGAGAACATCCTTCATGAAATGGAGAACCTTTCGACTGAAATGTCATGAAAATTCTAATTAACTATGGTGGCGGCGGAAAGTGAAGTGTCATTTTCTACACTTATGTCTGGTTTTCATGGCCACGCATGAAATTTTTGCACGAGAGAGAGAGAGAGATCGGTTTCTCTTCATCCAATGATTTTAAAGATGTAAAAGTGTGATCATAGAACGGCTGCCACCACGCAAAAATACTTGTCACGAATTCTTGCATGTTTTCTCGTGTTGTCCCTTTCATGTAGTAGACTTTTTAGTATTGTGCATCCCACTTTTTCTGCGTGGTAGGCTTGTGTGGCCATGTAAACCCCGCATTAATGAAAACAAAATTTTAATGCCCAAAAAAGGATTTAATTTTTTGTTTTTTCTGAGGGAATAATAATATCCCCAACCATCTCTAACATATATGAGAATGTCAAAAATTAGCGATACATATTCGTAGGAATATATACACTTATGCGCGTGTGAAGATACGCATATTAAGTCAAGCGATCGTTACTCTTCTCTGACAGATTAATGGCCTTTATTGACATAAAATAAACCGGAATCCGTTGGTCCTTAATTGGATTGTATTGTGTTCCAAAAACCTCTTTATGCTTAATAAATGAAATTCAACACTCATTGCATTCCTTTTTTTTGTAATTAAAAGATACAATCACAATATCCAACGGGATATGTTAACCACATTAAACTCAATTTAATTACAGTAAGTCGAATAAAAAAGTGCATCCTTTTACAGTATTTTTTTTTTTTTAAATAAATAATGAACCACAAGCCACATGTACATAGGTAAGGCACATGCTCAAAGTTGTTATAGGGAATGTAAACTTTGAAAAGGACTCCGCATTACATAGAGGAAAATAATCAATGGATATAGTTCCACTTCCATGTAAGTATTTAGTTCGACAATTTTCTCTACACGAACTATAAATAAATGGCTCCTGTTCGAATGTAATCGACACGTGGTTGTGAGCAAGAAGATGTGTTGAAATGGAATTCTGTAAATTGTATAATGAAGCGTTAAGTCGTGTCGTGTTAACCAGGTGGTGATGCAAATACTTAAATTAAAGTTTGTTCGAAGGAGGACAATGGTAAATATATATGTACATGGATTATGGAGTATTGCGGGTTTTGTTTGAGTGGTTTACACCCGACCCGCTCAAAGTTACTGCATAGTTAGCTGTTTCGAAAACGACGCAGGCCAAACGACTACTGTGCGTTCCAGAGCCGTGCTCAAAGACTTTCCCCTTCCTCAATTGCATGTATAGGAAGTCGAAAACATGAGGTTCCCAAAGGATGCACGCAAGTGTGCATACTGCACGAGCCAAAACCAAAACTCTGAGTGATCTCTAATTTTACCGTTTTGGTGTTTTGTTTGAAGTCACGAGTCTATGCCGCCAAGCCTCAGATTCATGAAGCCTTCAAATGAAATATTCGTCAAGAAAGCGAGGACCTTTCCCCGGAAGTTCTGACAAGAGTGACAGAAAATGCCACATGTCCTTTCGGTCATATTTTTGACGTAATGGAAACAAATGTGAGATAAAAATATGTAAAATATTTAGAAGAGCTAAGGAGAATCTCTGCCAAGAACTAGGTAATACTCGCAGTGGCGCACTTATTCATAAGATCCTGTCTAAACAGCTTACTAACAATAAAGGCTTGTTAAAAGGAGCAAATGGCATTTTTGCTGAAAACATCATTCAGACCGTACGCCTTCAGCTTTTACCCATTTTCCATCCTCCACGGTAACTCCGCAATGTCGACAGAACTTCCCCTCCCGAGAAGATTGGCTGAGAGCAACAGAGTTATTCCAAGAGCATTTTTAATTCTTTCCACCCCTTCAAAGTCCCGGGTGATGACGAAATATTACCAGCCCTTCTCCAAAAGGGCATTCCACTCATCATCCTCACTCTTATTAAAATCTTTAGAGCAAGCTATGCATGGGGTTACATTCCTGATTGTTGGAGAGAGGAAATCGTCAGATATATACCCGAAGTTGGGGGGTAGACCTTCAGAACTGCCAAAATCGTATCGACCAATAAGTATGTCCTCTTTCCTCCTAAAAACAATGGAGAAAATCTGAGACAGGCACATCAGAGGCAGGGCCCTTCGCTCGAACTCTCTTCACAGCATGAAAACAAAACGGGTTTTACGTTCAAGAGGTAAGTTTGAAGAAACAATCTCAGATCGCTTCCAGAGAGCTCTTAACATCGTTGCTGACCGGTGCAAAAAGATTGACCTCAAAGTTAACCCTAAGAATAAGCACCATAGTAGCCATCCATTACTCTTTAGTGAGACTATATAGTTCTCCAGTGAAGTAAAATTTCTGGGAATAACTCTGGCCCAAAAACTCACTTGGAACTCTCATATTAAAAGGACAATAGACAAAGCTAGAATTTCCCTCTGGACCTGCAAAAGTATACTGGGCAAAAACTGAGGCCTAAACCCCAAAATGACATTGTAGATGTACACGGTAATCGCTCGACCTATCGTTGCATATGCAGCACTATGTTGGTGGCAAAAAACGAAACAAAAATAAAGACAAGCCAAGCTGCACAAACTTCAAAGACTAGCTTGCGTGTATACGCCGTGCTATCAGAACAGAAACCTTCCCCCCTTTATCTCTTTATTCAGAAAGGAGCAATTGTAAATATGCCAACATGCTCATTTTATCGGAAGAAGGCAAGACAGGAATCCATCCTGACCTTGCACTAGAGCTCAGTAGAGACAATGCATTAGGACAGACAGATGTCCTATTCGATACAACTTTAGCCACAACTTCAAGGTTACATTCGCAGAATAGAATAAACCCACATTTGCTAGGAGAACTCACTAGTCTGGTATACGGATGGTTTCAAGACAGATGACGGAGTTGGAGCGGGAGTCTATGGAGAGACCACAGAATCTTCCCTCTATACCTGCATATAAGAGAATATATGCCATAGAGGTCCGCATCAGATAGAATTTAAACAGGAACGTCACTGGCAAGCACATTTACATTCTATCTGACAGCAAAGCGGCACTACTTGGTATTTGCGCCTTTGAAATCATTTCTAACCTAGTTTGGGGCTGTCTCCAACTACTCACAACACTAGCTAGCACCGATAGGGGCCTGGACCTAGTGGCTTCGATGGAAATGAAAAGGCTGATGAAATTGCCTAGAACATCCTGTGGCGTGCCCATCAGCTCCATTAAACTCCGCATCAAAAAATGACTAGAAAAGGTATCACTTCATCACTGGATGCGAACTTAGCAACTCCTCCGACTATCCAGAGGCCAAATACACACAGTTACCGGATTCTTGACGAAACACTGCAGTCTCATGGCTATGGGAATCGCTCAAGACAACAGTTTTCGAATGTGCCACGAAGACGAAGAAACAGCAAGGCACATTCTGTGCCACTGTGATTGCTTAGTAACAACACGTCTTAAGCTACGATCAACCGGCAATTTTTTCCCGTCATTTAAATGGCGCATTGACGTAAAAATCGCGTCAGAAAGCCGTCATTTTAATGTCGTTCTGTGTGATCATCATTTTGGAATAACATTTTCGGAGTCATTTAAATGACTGCAAAATGGCAGACCAAATGACATAAATATCGTGTCATTAAAATGGCGAAACAAAATGGCCGTGTGATCGCTCTTTAATGACGCCTAGGACAAATGACCAAACTTTTTGGCTTCCACTGAAATCGAAATAATAGGAAAGGTGACATTAGTCATTTTGATGAGGCAAGTCATTGCCATGTGATCGTCATTTTGATGAGGCAAGTCATTGCCATGTGATCGTCATTTTTTCGCTCGTCATTTAATGGCACCCCAACGGAAAATTCTAAATGACTCGCAGTGTTCGTCATTTGATTTTGGGACAAAAATAGTCGATAGTCATTTCGTGTGACCAATGACGAATCGTAGCTTGAATGTCACACTAATGCGACATTTTTCCTGACGTCACAGCGTCATTTGTATGACTCGAAAAAATGGCCGTGTAATAAAGGGTGATTTTTTAGCTGGTTTGGTTTTGGCAACACTGGTTTTGACAGCTGACGTGTGTTTAGTAGCTTGTGTCACTGTCAAACAGCTTCAGTTTGGTTTGCAATTTAACCATGCATCGTCTTACAAATGAACAGCGCTTGCAAATTATTGAATTTTACTATCAAAATTCGTGCTCGGTTCGAAATGTTCATCGCGCGCTGCTTCCATTTTATGATCGGCATTCTCGACCTTCTGAGCAGTCTATTCGGAAGATTGTGACCAAATTTCGCACCAAATTTACTTTGTTGGACATTAAACCACCAACACGTTTACGTACTGTGCGTATTGAAGATAATATTGCGGCCGTATCAGCTAGTGTGACAGAAGACCGCGAAATGTCGATTCGGCGCCGTTCCCAGCAGTTAGGCCTTTGTTACAGCACTACGTGGAAAATTTTGCGGAAGGATTTGGGCGTAAAGCCTTTTAAGATACAGCTGGTGCAAGAACTAAAGCCAGCCGACCTACCACAACGCCGAATTTTTGGTGAATGGGCTCTTGGAAAGCTGGCCGAGGATCCGCTTTTTTATCGAAAAATTGTGTTCAGCGATGAGGCTCATTTTTGGTTGAATGGGTACGTAAATAAGCAAAATTGCCGCATTTGGAGTGAAGATCAGCCAGAAGCATTGCAACAGCTACCAATGCATCCCGAAAAAGCCATTGTTTGGTGCGGTTTATGGGCCGGCGGCATTATTGGGCCATATTTCTTCAAAGATGATGCGAATCGCAGCGTTACTGTCAATGGTGAACGCTACCGAGCGATGATAACAAACTTTTTTTTGCCCGAAATGGAAGTTCTTGACTTGCATGATATGTGGTTTCAACAAGACGGTGCCACATGCCACACAGCACGCGAAACAATGGCGCAATTGCGAGGCGAGTTTGGTGAACAGTTAATTTCACATTTCGGGCCGGTCAATTGGCCGCCTAGATCGTGCGATTTGACACCATTAGATTATTTTTTGTGGGGGTATGCCAAGGCTAATGTGTTTAGGGACAAGCCCGCTTCGATTGACGCACTAGAAGCCAACATCCATGCATTCATTCGTGAGATACCGGCCGATATGTGTGAAAGAGTATGCCAAAATTGGACTCAGCGGATGGGCTACCTGAGACGCAGCCGCGGTCAACATTTGCATGAAATTATCTTTAAACATTAAATTGCAAGGTTCAAACTATCGATTCAAATAAATATTTCATTCATTTTTTCGAATTTTTTGTGTTTTTTTTTAAAAAAAGTTCTAAACCTCTTAAAAAATCACCCGGTAGTACCTTTAGGCTTCTAGGTAGTAACTACTTTGAGGCAACTAATATTACTGCCCTTCGCTCAAAGTCTTAAACGGGGACATCACAATAGGCCCACTGTGGCCACGGTGATATAGGTACCAAGTCCCATCTCATTTCTCAATCTAATCTAATCTAATGTGAAATAATCCAAACAAAAAAAAATAATTCACAGCCAAAGTGGCAACAGTCGGGTGGCAACTTTGCGCCCCATTAAAAGAGCAAAAAAAATTTCGTACGTCGTAGTCCTTCACTTTATATTTAAATCGTTTATTAATTATTTATTAAGTTAAAGTGTCACTCATCACCTCTCCATGAAATTTTCTTCCTTTTCGCAGCCTACTTGGTAAGATTGGTCGAGTGTCAAACCTGCAACAGGGAACAAAAACAACATATGTATATAGAAAATAAAGTAAATGACGAAGCATACCCATTCATTTTCTCAAGAAGGGTATAAGTAATCAGGAAACGTCTTCGCCTGTCGCACTCGCAAGTGAAAAGACTATTCCTCGAGTACCCTCGCACTTGTCACATTCTTCATTGTGTCATCTCTCTCGAGAGCATACCTTTTCAACTTGTTTCCTTTGATTACCCCAGAGAGGATGAGAAGAGGAGCAGCAAGGTCGTTGAAATGAAATATTTTCGAAGGAATTGTTTATATTATCCTGGCAACACACATACGAGTAAGTGCAGGAAAAAAAGGGTTCATACACTCACTACTGGTACGTAGATATACCACCCATTGATTTGTCCTCTTTGAGTTTTGAGAGTTGAACTTTTCCAAGGATAAGTGGAGCGGGAATCGAATTGGAATGACAATTCACATGAGTAGTTTAGTCTTGAAGGGTGAATGCATGGCGGTATATCTACTTAAAGACTTGTATGTAGGTCGTGCAAGTATCTCAACCCTTACGTGTACTAAGGATATCCGAGAGTATAGCCACGAGATTTTCACTCAATTTGCCAGCAAATTGGATTTTAAGTCGACGACGGAACTTTCTACTATGCGAACATAGAGGCGACATCAGTACGGTTTAATTTATGGAATTGATCACTGACGCTGTCATTCACTGCAACTGAAATATCGATAAAACTTTACTGCCACATTGTATGGAGAAGGATATACTACATCCGCGATGGAATGGGCTGTACAAGTGATATAAATTACAAATTTAGAAGTTGTTAGAGAAGAGAGATGCAGAAGATATTTGTCAAGTATTGATGTAGAAAAAAGTAAATTTATTTCAAGTGCTTTAACCTGTCAAACGCACTTGGAAGTTGCTGCCATAAATTTCCTTCGTAATCCCAGTGACTTAAACTGCGGCTGAAGAATTATTAAAAGCTGACAGTGTGATTGATTTATTAACTCTTCCTAAGACGAAAGTTGTTCAGCTCCAGGCTTTGTAGAATTTCAATATTTAGCCTTCCTTAAGTTAATTAATGACAGTTTTGTCTGATGAATAGGACAAAATATTCTCCTTCAAATGAAAATTAAATGCTAAATGATGTGGAAAGACCAAAATTCACAAAATGAATCTGAAAAGACGACCTTCAATTTAACAGAATAAAACGATCTTAAGCAATTGCCACCCTCGTAAGAATAATCCTTATATCTTATTTGGAAAAAATGTTGCTCCCTTTTCTTAAAACAGATAGTTTATTCCCCCCAAAACCGCAACCAAGCAAATCCCTAACAATATCCCAAAAACACACACAGTCGCGCACATATAGACCCATACCCTTCCAAAGCAAGGGGCGCCAATATTTATATGGGGGTTTGTAGGAAAAGTCAGATAAAATCAAGTGTGCTATCCACAGGACCGTGGACCGCAAAGGAGAAATATTGTGATGTGATAAAAGGATGAACGGTATGCTACTCCAAAGAAAGGTTAACATTATCTGGAAAAAAACATATTTCCTTGTGTCACGAGAGGTGTGTATAGTAGTTCCGGGACTTTTCCAAATACATGCAGTTTCATGAGTACCACTTTAAACTATTAAAAGGATATTACACGCTACATGCGCTACAATTCAGCACGAAACTTATAAACGACTTTCGAAGCCACATTGACATCATTCCTGCATCAATAGCAGAGGAGTGAAAAGAGCTCTACACGACGTCGTTAGCACTTTCGATACACAAGTCACTGAAAGACTGGCAATGTTTTTAAATATTAAAAGGAGCATTCAACAATGTCACAATGTATGCACTAAAGAGAGCAGTGTAGAGTCCCAAGGGGGGGAGTAACCTCCCCCTAGCTCTTGTTTCTTGACGAAGTAGTACTGAAATTCAAAAACAGATGACACTTAACTTGTGCGATCTCGGAATGAATGCAACACAAAAACTTGAGGAGGTACCGCCACCTATTGACGGGATACACCGACATGTGGCGGAGAGTGCGAAACTAAATGTTACTAAGAGTTTTGAAATGGCAGCAAATTCCGCTTCTTCGACAGAAAATGGGGAACTATGTTAGGTTAAGTTGAAGTGGCTATCGGCATAAGAGCGGAAATTAGTTCTTTGTGCTAAAGCTTCCCCCTACTCGTTGAATTAATGAATTGGAGCTTCTGACGGAGCGAGGTAGATATTTGATGTCAATGTTTGTGAGATCACATGTGTCTTCATAGAAGAAGGCCCCGAGATGGAGCTCCTTTTTCCTGGAGAGAGCAGAGCATGTACAAAGCAAGTGAGGGATCGTTTCCACCTCCTCCTCCTAGTCCATACAACTTCTGCAAAAGTCGTTTGAGAATGCACCGAGTCTTGTTGATTGTTTTACTTCAAGACAGTGTCCAGTGATGACACCTATAGTAGTGATAATGTTCCGTCTGCTTAAAGAGATCACATTTTTAGAGCGTTTCAGATCCAGCTTAGGCCAGATCCGTCTTGACGCTAGACAAGTGATGTCACTTGTCCACCTAAAGTTTGTTTCCTCCATAGCAGCCAGGCTTAGCGATAATTTACAAGTAGGGAATGGTATACCTTTCTCTCCTTTCTCAGGATGGGGAACTAACGCCTTCACAAATCTGTGGATTTATTCGGCAATTGTGCCTCCAACTCTCACATACGGCGGAAAAGTGTAATAACAAGCAACGGACATAACGACCAAAGAAATACAAGGACTTGTATGAGTAAGAACAACTAGTGCAATAAAAATGAAAGCTAGGTTGGAACCGATTCTCAATCTACTAAACATGCACAGCTCTATGAGGCTCCCTTATCATAAAATTAGCAAGTATGGTTTCAAAGATGGTTGCACCAAGACTTTCCATATTAATTGACAGCTAGGATGCAATACAGGGGGTTTCTGCTATTGGGGACGCTCTTGACTGAAAGCATAAGTCGAATCTTTGCTGGGTTTCTGTGAAGAGGCCCATAGTAAGCAACGATCCGGCTGAGAATCTGGCAAGAAAAGGGTCTGCAGTTGACCAAGAACCAAGCACTTCAATTTGTTTAGCCACAAATTTGGCGCCTAAGGAACGAGTGAAACACAAAAATAATGCGATGCATTTCGAGGAGGCTATGGCCAATGTTTGAAAAGAGCTAGACCAACAGACAGGTGTGCGCCTTCACTGGCCATAACACTCTGGGTAAGGCATGCAATGCAACGTGATCTCAAAGATAACCTAGAGAGTCACGAGTCTTATTTTCTGTGTCACATCCAAAGTCACAAAAAGGAACACATCCCTAAACTATATCATAAATTGGTCACTAAGCAGTTATGCCTTTTTTTGTAAGTCTTTAATTCCAGCATGGTTTCGTCATTCAACATAAAACGTTCAACTTTGTAATATTATATTGGAACTTGGTAAAAGTAATCAGGACTCAGGTTGATGTTATCTACTCCGATATCAGTAAAGCCTTTGATCGTGTGCATCTTGTTTCAATCGACCTCACAAGTTTGGTCATTTTAAAGTCCTAATTTAATGAACAAAAAAAGTGTCAGGGTAGGTAGGTCCCTATTTTTTTTGGCTTAAATTAAATTATCTTTAAATAGTGCAAAAGCAAGAGTGTAAATGGAGTAAGGCCTACTGCGCTACATACGTATGCTTTCGTCATTTGCAGCTTGTTGTACGATGGCTTGCAGCTTGCTTGCATATAAACAACTGAACCTCTGTCCACGGGGCTACAAAGTCGCATTTGCTTAGTCACAAGTAATCGTTATGCCTGATCTGCAGCTGGTCATTGCAAGAAGCATGGATGTTCCTTTAAAAAAAAAATGGTGGGTTGCAGGCAAATGGTGAGACGCCGTTTTGGACAGTAAGCATTAAGGTTTAGCAAAAGAATACAAAATAAATAAAAGCTGAAAACATTATTTCTTATTTCAGACAAAGTTCTAAACACGTTTTGTGCTATTTAATTATGTTTTCAGAATGTCCAAAATTGTAGTTATAACCTCAAATTAGACATTTTCATTTTAAAAGACTATAAAAGGACTACTTAGTTGGGGTGAAAACAGACTCTACTGCAATATCAGTTTGCTTTCGTTATTGCTTCTTTGCTGGAATAGCCTTATGAGAAGGTGGTTTGTCATTTGTCGCGCTGTTGAAAAGGTTAAGCGTGAGTACACGATGGGCCAAATAGAAGTTTCTCTCTAAAAATGCAAATAAATTAATTTGTTCCAAGTATGATGGCTTTAATAGCAAGAGCAATCTTTTATGGAACACAACTTCGTTTAAGTGACTGCCTCGGCTGGATTCGCAGTAGCGCATTCTGGCACTCCAATTTTCCAAGACCTTTTTGATGGTTTCGGGCTAAGTCCTTTAATCGTTTCCGGATTGTTGGCATAACATCTGTCCTTCACGGTTCCCTACAGAAGAAAAGTCCAAAGTGATCAAATCGCAGCTTCGAGGCAGCCAATTGACATTGCCAAGACGGCTGATAACGCCTGATTTGAGAATTTGGTGCGCAAAAGATCGATTTTGGCTTGGCCAGGTTGGCATAGCGCGCCATGCTGTATGAAATTGAGGTCGTCCAAATCCATGTCTTCAATTTCCGAAACTTATTTTTAAAAACCCACTGCCCGGGCTACACAGCACTTACTTAGGAAATAAATTTTCAATATTTCCCAACGTTGTTCAAGCGTGAAGCGACTCATTTTGTTGCTGACTTTTGTCAAGATTTCCAGCGGCAAAAATGTGTCAGTCTAAAATAAACCTATGATTTAAAAAGACACCGATAGTTAGGCACTTTTGGACCTTAAGCCACCAACCAGATAGCCAGAATTTTAGTTCGGTGCCGATCAGCTGAATTGGGCCTATCCAGGGAGTTAGCCCGGCTTATTTTATATTTGGGGCGACATCCGTATAAGATTGTGCTAATGCACGAATTTAAGCCATAGTCAAAGCCGATAGTTCGCTAAATGGACGCTTGTTGATACGTTGGCCGGAGATCCGGAATTCTGGCAAAATTTCATCTGCGCGATCACCGGCTATGTCAACAAGCAGAATTGTAGTTATTGCGAACACAATCCATAACCAGTTGAATCAAACATCAATGCATCCACAAAGACTGACTCTTTGAAGCGGTTTATACCATGGCGATACCATCATTCGCATAATAAATAAAGGTTGATCCATTTCGAGGTTCCCTACTTTTTTAAAGAAAAAACCACAGAAAATTCAAATTTAATGGAGAATGTTTATTATCATTTGAAAGAACATTCTTTGGCATTTATTTTTTGAAGATTATGTCCATCAAATGTTGGCCGTTGCTACGACGCAGATGGTCCATCCGTTGAGTCCAATTTTCGATCACTCGTTCGAGCATTTCGACTGGTAACTGGCGAATGACACGCGTGATGTTTTTCTCCAAGGTCTGAATCGAAGCGGGTTTGTCGGCATAAGCTTTTGACTTTACATATCCCCACAGGAAAAAGTCTAACGGTGTGATATCACACGATCTTGGTGGCCAATCGACCGGCCCAAAACTTGAAATTATGTGCTCACCGAAATGTTGTCTCAAGAAGTCCATTGATTGATGCGATGTGTGGGAAGTGGCGCCGTCTTGCTGAAACCAAATGTCGCCGAGATCACGAGCTTCAATTTCAGGCATCAAATAGTCGGTTATCATGGCACGATAACGGTCGCCATTGACGGTTACGTTCGCACCGGCATAATTTTTAAAGAAATATGGACCGATGATTCCACCGGCCCACAAACCACACCAAACCGTTGTTTTTTCTGGATAAAGTGGCAGTTCTTCAATCTCTTCAGGTTGCTCTTCGTCCCAAATGCGGCAATTTTGTTTGTTAACATACCCATTGAGCCAGAAATGGGCCTCATCGCTAAACAAAATTTGCCTCGAAAACGTCGGATCTTCTTGGAACTTTTCAAGAGCCCATAGAGCGAAGCGATGTCGCTTGGGAAGGTCGAGCGGCTTCAGTTGTTGCACAAGCTGTATTTTGTAAAATGCGCCAAGTCGAGTTGCTGCGAACGGCGCCGAATCGACTCTCTACGGTCTTCGTGTACACTCTCAGCTACGGCCGCTATATTTTCTTCACAGCGTGCTGGACGTGGTCTATTCGGTCGAATATTATCCAATAATGAATGCTGGGTCTCAAAATGGGTGATGGTGTTGCGAATAGTACGCTCAGTAGGCCGATTATGTTGACCATAAGTTGAGCGAAGTGCACTAAACACATTCCTCACAGAACGTGCATTTTCATAATAAAGTTGAACAATTTGTAAACGTTGTTCACGCGTAAGTCTTTCCATTATGAAATGCCAAACAATACTAAACAAAAATAACATAACAGCATGACACGACTCACACGTGATCTGTCAAAAAAGGCTATTGAAAAAAGTATCTCTACTTGGATCACCCGTTATATACATCGAATCCACTTAAAACTGATTTCTTACATTTATCATCGAGAGCTTCCTGGGATCACCTCCCTAGTTCACTTTACTCAATTAGCTTAGAATGTCTAGAGGTAAGAAAAATGCTTCAGACGGTCATTCAAACTTGTCATCCGGATGACATGCTGACGTGAGAAAACTTGTTTATTTCAGACGGGATGACCACTTAAGAAAAAATTCTACGTCATATTGACGGCAGGGTGTCATCCGGATGACAAGTTTGGATGACCGTCTGAACGTACCTTGAGCCTTCTCAATGTTAGTGTTCTCATTTCTTGGTTCGATGGTTGATTTCTAACCATCAATGAAATCGACACTTTCAATTCCCCGTTTTCTAATTTAGAAGCGAACTTCCTCAATGCCCTTACTCAGTCATGATTGTATTCTCAATTTAACGTTCTCCTATGTCTAAAAGAAAAACTATATATAATTAGCTTTCGATGATGATGACATAAATAGAAATAAATAAATTTTTAGTCATTTTATTGTTTGTTTTTGTTTACTCATTTTTGTTATATCGAAAAATTTGTCCAATCTGTGCGCGACATAAAAGATAAAACCCCCTTTCATATAAATTCTTCTTAAAGATTTCTCAAGACATTGTAGACCAACTTTAAATCATAAAAAGAAGCCCCATTTGCCACATCGTTACTTGGTTTATAGTTCTTTTTTAACAAAAAAAGAAAAATTTAATTTCTTACAAGACCATCACATGTGTATAAAAATATGTTTTTTCTTTCATTTCGTTTCGTTTCATTTGGGCTGTGTCTTTGAATTTTGCTTCTTCCCTTGACTCACCTATTTCACTTTGAATATTAAACAAATGTGTTTGTCTATTTCTTTGTTGTGGTAATGTTTTGTTGGCAAAGCAAGCGCTTAATGACAAAAACGTTGGCATTTATTCAACAACAACAAAAAAAAAAAAAAACTAATATTTAAAAAGTATTGCATTTTGTACACAGCACAGATTTGGCTTTTGTTTTTTGTTCTAGTTCTGCCTCTTTAATATGCGCAAAAGTGTTTTATAATTATTATTATGACTGCACTTACTCATCAGGAGACATGCTGGCAGGTATTTTAATGTCAAACGAATTGACCGCTGTCGTATTATATGACACTTAAAGAGGATGCCGATTTGGTAGCAGGAAATGATAACATTTTAGAAGTTTGATTAGTGAAAAGAGTAATTTAAAAATTAAGGCAACATCTTTGGCAACTTTGGCACTACACTCTTAGTTACACGAACCAACTCAGGCCATTTTGACCCCCACCCCCTTAACTTGGCTTACAACAAAGCTTGAGTCATACAATTTTCTGGATTTGTTGGGACGCACAGCAGCAGGCTCCATACCAACTGTTGAACATGAGCAGTTCCTGCAAGTTTAGACAGAAAATACTACAAAGTCCCAGCGGTAGTAAAAACTTTTGGTCGTTTGTTAAGAATATTAAAAATTCGGCCTCGACATCTATCCCGACACTCATTTGCAATGACACCCCAGCTGTCAGCTCTTCGGATAAAGCCAATCTGCTCGCTGCTCATTTTTCAGCTAGCTCAACGCTGCCAGATTGTACTTTGTCTCCCCCCGTACTCGAGCGCGTAGAATCTTCTATGGGACCGATCCATTTTCGCACTCGTACAGTGGCAAGAGTTCTTCGAGATCTCAACATACATAAATCACCAGATAGTATTTCCCCTATCGTTCTGAAGAGGTGTTCTTCCACGCTGGCAAAACCAATGCGTAAGCTTTTCTATCTGTCCTATTCGTCAGGGCTCTTTCCGAGAAGATGGAAAACAGCATTTGTCCAGCCCGTCCCAAAAAAAAGGCCAATCTTCCTCTGTCTCCTCCTACCGACCATTTGCACTTACGTCCCTTCTTTCCTAGGTCATGGAAACACTGATAAACCGTCAGCTTATGAAGTATCTCGAATCCCGAAAACTTCTTAATGACCGGCAGTACGGTTTTCGCAGCAACAGATCCACTGGTGATTTGATGACATACTAACCGAAAAGTGGAACCGATCTATTCACCATGGTGGTGAAAGCAAGACAGAGTTTGGCATCAAGCTCTCTTGTCGAAAATGCGTGCATTTGGGATCGATGTTACCCTTCTTCAATGGATTAGAAATTACCTTTCGGACCGTTCAATTCAAGTTGTTTTGGACGGTTTCAAGTCTGCAACTCACCGAATAAATGCTGGTGTCCCTCAAGGCTCTGTTTTGTCTCCGACTCTCTTTCTCATTTTTATCAATGACCTCCTGTCTGTCACTTCTAATCTAATCCATTCCTTTGCTGATGACAGTACCCTCAGCTTTACATATTCATTTTGGGATTCACGTCCCTCATCTTCGGTCATGTAGCTAGAACGGCAACTTATGTTAAGCTCATTAAATTCTGGCCTTGACAGCATTCTTAACCAACAGATTAGAATTTAATGCTTCCAAAACGCAATGCTGTCTGCTGTCATTGAAGCGAACCCCTAATTCTCTGCCATTATCCATGAATGGCACTCGCATCGCTGAAACTGAAAGACCATCCTCGGTATGTGCGTTAACGACAAACTTCGTTGGAATGACCACTTATTCGATGTCGCCAAGAACGCTGCGAAATGTCTAGGCTTCCTTAAGCGATGCAAGAAATTTATAAGGCGTTTATTCCCCCGAAACTTGAGTATAACGCTCATATCTGGCCCGGTGCCCGAATTACATATTTGGAGCTACTTGACAGGATTCAAAAATGTACGTCAAAACTAGTTGGCAGTCGAGACATGTCGAAATCACTTGACTCTCTTAGTCATCGTGGCAATGTCTCCTGCCTCTGCCTGTCATTGTTTTATCGGTATTTCCACCACAAGTGCTCAAATGAAATAGCCAGTTGCAGTCCATCCCTACAGCAATTCAACCGCAATACTCGCCATGCGAGGAATGCACATCAGTTTACCCTCAAGCCTGTATTCGGGCGTACAGTGAAATACAAGGATTCGTTTCTTAACCGTACAACGCGGATGTGGAATGCTCTGTTTTTCCTACGCATTATAGTTTACAGACATTTAAAACCAACGTGCTCGGTATCTCCTTTTTTCTAATCCTTCACTTCCCTAATGCCCGCACTGTGTTACTTCATTATAAGGGTATCCAAAATCCCTTTAGTGCGCGTACATTATAAAAAAAAAAATCATCGTAGAACCTTGAAATTTGGCACAGTAGTAGGGTTTGCGGAGAAAACCAAGGAAAAAATCTTACATTTGCGATTTTCTATCCAAGTGGCGTGGCAGCCGCCCACTTCTCTTAACTCAGACCTACAATTATGAGTTCTTACATGAGGTTTGGCTTTCAAGAACAAACACGGGAAAAAATTATATACCTACTGTTTATTTTGCATTTAAGGGAGTGGTAGGCGCCCCTTTTCCTTAACTTTGCACCCAAAAGAGTTAGAGTTATGAAACTGTACGTGGAGGTAGGATTTGAAGAACTGACACTAAAACAAATAAAACACTGTGTATATTCCTAAAAAATAGGCGTGAAAACCGCCTACATTTCGAACTTTTGCCTTACAAGTCAGCCACAAAAATGACTGAGATCTAAAAGAGAACGCTAAGTTTTTATTTTAATTATTAAAAATTTCAAAAATAGTATTTACATTTTTACGACAACTATTCTTTAACATTTTGGTGTGTAATAAAGTTCTATACGCACGAGACATAAGTTCAGTCAAGAACAACGCTCTCGAAATAAATATCTCCCATAGACTTGACTTTCGGATTTATTTAGACGACACGTGACGCCATGTTAGGTGGCAGTGACACACAACAATTAGTACTTTCACAAACTCGTGTCAACTTTCCATGCACCAGAAGACTGCTGGTTCCCTGTACTTCAATTTAATTAAACTCTTAAAGTTACATGCAATCGTGTTACTCTACCTACGAGATTAAGTTTTACTCCATATCCTTTGAGTGTTTTACAAGGACATTAATCTCTTAGTTAATTTAGTTGGTTGGAAACTACCAAACAAACTTGCTCCTGAAAATGCAGTCGCCTATTGAGTTAAAAATCTACCGGTGGCGAATGTGTTACAGAAAAATGCGAAACTACATAGCTGCGAAACTACAAATCGACGTAAAATTTAGTTGACCTTTTTATGTTTCAAATCCAAGTGCTGAGCTAAAGCTCGTATTGAAATCAGCAACTGAGGACAAGGATTTCATTTAATCTAATTCTTAGAGTTGGTGGTGCAGGCACTTTGAATGAATTGCATTTCATGTCATTTGTTCTGGAGAAACGCTTCTTTTCAATGGGTAGATTGACATTGTTTCTTTGCTTGAAGTTGAAGTTAAATTTCTACGTAAACCACTTGAAAGTTTCTCTTTTTTATTGTCTTTCTAAAGTGGTTCTGTTTTAGTGACAGCGACTTGACTTTTGGCACTCATGCGACCTTTTTATCTATTGGATTTGATTTGATCCGAAATAAATGCATTCCCGATAATCCGTATTTATAAAATGCATTCAATCACACATAAAATCATCTTACCTTTGTGCAGTTTTGGCATCAAAAGAATATTCTTTTTCAAGTGTCTTACAACAAGGCCATGACCGAGATTAAGGGTTTTCTTTTTTTTTTGAATTTCTCGATTGATTTTTTAAGCGAATTCTTTTGAATGTGGAGATATTTTTTATTCTACAGTAAAATAGTTGCGTAACCCTTAAAAGGATGTAGTTTACTAACTACTTTATATATAGAAAGCTAAAGTTTATGGCTATATGAGCAAAGAGTCAATCTTAGATGTATATATTTGGAAATTATATTTTGAATAGTTTTTCCGTTTATACAAGCTTAATAGTCAAGTTAACATCAACTATGTACATCGAATGGTTTGAATAAAATAAAAAAAAACAAGAAATTATTATTGAAAAATATTTAAACAATAATCTCGAAGTAATAAATAAAGTTCCATAAGCGAATGACAGGCCAAAAAATAGGCTTACTAAACGGAAGACGTGATATCTGTTTGGAGTAATTAGAAATGTTATCGAAATATCGATTGCCAAACACATATCTAGCTAGGTTGTTGTAAAGGGTGATTTTTTAGCTGGTTTGGTTTTGGCAACACTGGTTTTGACAGCTGACGTGTGTTTAGTACCTTGTGTCACTGTCAAACAGCTTCAGTTTGGTTTGCAATTTAACCATGGATCGTCTTACAAATGAACAACGCTTGCAAATTATTGAATTTTACTATCAAAATTCGTGCTCGGTTCGAAATGTTCATCGCGCGCTGCTTCCATTTTATGATCGGCATTCTCGACCTTCTGAGCAGTCTATTCGGAGGATTGTGACCAAATTTCGCACCAAATTTACTTTGTTGGACATTAAACCACCAACACGTTTACGTACTGTGCATATTGAAGAAAATATTGCGGCCGTATCAGCTAGTGTGACAGAAGACCGCGAAATGTCGATTCGGCGCCGTTCCCAGCAGTTAGGCCTTTGTTACAGCACTACGTGGAAAATTTTGCGGAAGGATTTGGGCGTAAAGCCTTTTAAGATACAGCTGGTGCAAGAACTAAAGCTAGCCGACCTACCACAACGCCGAATTTTTGGTGAATGGGCTCTTGGAAAGCTGGCCGAGGATCCGCTTTTTTATCGAAAAATTGTGTTCAGCGATGAGGCTCATTTTTGGTTGAATGGGTACGTAAATAAGCAAAATTGCCGCATTTGGAGTGAAGATCAGCCAGAAGCATTGCAACAGCTACCAATGCATCCCGAAAAAGCCACTGTTTGGTGCGGTTTATGGGCCGGCGGCATTATTGGGCCATATTTCTTCAAAGATGATGCGAATCGCAGCGTTACTGTCAATGGTGAACGCTACCGAGCGATGATAACAAACTTTTTTTTGCCCGAAATGGAAGTTCTTGACTTGCATGATATGTGGTTTCAACAAGACGGTGCCACATGCCACACAGCACGCGAAACAATGGCGCAATTGCGAGGCGAGTTTGGTGAACAGTTAATTTCACGTTTCGGGCCGGTCAATTGGCCGCCTAGATCGTGCGATTTGACACCATTAGATTATTTTTTGTGGGGGTATGCCAAGGCTAATGTGTATAGGGACAAGCTCGCTTCGATTGACGCACTGGAAGCCAACATCCATGCATTCATTCGTGAGATACCGGCCGATATGTGTGAAAGATTATGCCAAAATTGGACTCAGCGGATGGGCTACCTGAGACGCAGCCGCGGTCAACATTTGCATGAAATTATCTTTAAACATTAAATTGCAAGGTTCAAACTATCGATTCAAATAAATATTTCACTCATTTTTTCGAATTTTTTGTGTTTTTTTTTTAAAAAAAAGTTCTAAACCTCTTAAAAAATCACCCGATATATAACATTTAATTTTCGATTAGTATAATAATCTACGTTGCAGAATATTTCGCAACCATACAATAAGATTGGTAGGAGTAAAGTTCTTACTAATAAAATTTTAGTTTTTTTTTTGGCACAAAGCTTTGAGCAGATTGAAAAAGGCGGAGCCAATAATAAACTTTACATATTGTTATTGCAGCATGATGAGTCCAAGTAAGTTTCTCGTTGAAGATTAGTCTTAAAAATTTTCAGTGGTGCGAACGTAATCAATAAGTGAATGTCCTAGGTTTATTAGTGGAAAGCTAGATGTTACTAATTTCTGTTTATGTATGCATAATGTTTATCTTCCATGAAAGGGGATATTCACTGGTTGTTAAAATCGAATTAAAGACGTTTTTCTTTTTTTCAACTAGTGCTTATTTCGCGAATGGTAACACTTAGCTTATGTCTGATTTGACAGATAATTAGTTTTATCCCTCCGCTGAACGAATATGGTTGTGTATACGCTTGAACAACGCTGGGAAATATTGCGACATAACTTGGCCATTTTTCATTTCTTTTTTTTTTAAAAAATGAGCAAGGACTGGCCATTGCAGTCAATGGCGATCGTTATCGGGCCATTTTGTTCACAAAAATTGAAGAGGAGGATGTTGGCAACATTTGGTTTCAACAGGACGGCGCTACGTGCCACACAGCCGAAGCTACAATTGATGTTTTGCGACCTGTTTCAAAAAAAAAAAGTTATTTGGCGGACCCTATATTTAAGAATGAACGGAAGAATAATCTTCAAAAATTTAGGATTGATTTCATCTAACCCCGTAGCGTTTGATTTGACAGAAAGTAAACCTTCTCTGTGCTCATCCATGTGGTATCCAAAGTTTTGGCTATCGTTTACCAATTTGAAGGAGGAGCGCCTTTGAAGATTTTGGGGAGCCATTTTAGTTAAAGAGGAGCCACCGAAAAAGTATCAAATATTTGTTGGGATTAACCCATGAAGATGTTGGTTTCGGATCTTCTGTGGTCGTTTTGTTAATTTTGTTTTCCTTGGATTGTGAGGACTGCGCCGGCGATGCTGTTATTTCTGTTTGCGTAGATTTCATCGGTTTTTTTATTAAAAATGTCAAATAAACAAAATGGTTACATCATAACTAACGCTCTACGAAGATATAAGAATCGTACTTATCCATTTTAGCCAGACACAAACAAATTGTTCTTAGGAAAACTGAATAACCCATTGACATTGACATTGACAATGGATTAGGGAAGTGAATTTGATACTCGAAATAGAGATGTGCAAATTGCGAATGCAAAGAATATTTGTTATCAGTTGTAATAGAAGGCAATTTTTTTTTTTGTTGGCATTAGGCAATAAAATGTACTAAACTTACTTACTTTTGTTTTGTATAAATCCAACATTTTAAAAATTTTGGGCAGCCATTTTCATATAAAAGGAGCACAGTGCCGCTGCTATTATCAAATTGTGGTGACGTGAAATAACGCCAAACGAAATAATGACAAATATTAAATAAGCCGCCTTTGGCAACAGTTTCTTGCTGACCCGCTACGCGGGATTAAGGGATTTCAAACTTCTTTCTGCAACCTCCGCTCGGGGTATGTGCTTTTCGTCAGGCAGTGCCTTGAATCCCTTCGACAATTTTTGAATATCAGACTTAAAAGCTGACATTTTAAATGCAAAGGTGCATAAGGAATCAACACATTTTACATACACAACATACCACAAGGACCATAGCAACCAAATAGGGAATTGGTGGAATTTTTAGATTCCAGACATTTAGTTGCACTGCAATCCATTCAACAATTGTTAATGAATGAACAAAAAAAATATACAATGCATTGGACACTTTTAACACAAAAACGGATCAAAATCGTTGCAGCCATTGTTGAGAAAACGAATTTAATTTAAATTTGAGAAAATCGTTACATGACAAACAAAAATTATTTTAAAAGTCGAAGTACGCAGATTACTTCAACTTAACACCAGTAACATTTTTAGGGTTTCCCTTTAATATTTTTTGAGATATTGGCGGTTTAATAATTTACTTTTTTAAAAAAAAACTCGTTATGTAGTATTCTCGGCCAAATTTGCAAGTATCCAAAGTCAAAAGCAGACCAAAATCCTTGTAACCATTTTTGAGAAAATTGGTGATAAGTGTTTTTTCTTAAAAAATTATTAATGGTTAATAACATTATTTAAAAATATAAAGCTAAACAAAAATAAGCTCAGCTAGATGTTTGCAGAAACCCTAATATACAAACGTTGAAGCAAATCCGTCTAACCATTTCACAATACGTCTCCTGGACAGATAGATCGACGGACGGCATTGGCTGACCCACTTTTTTGGACTTCTCTATAGTCGTAATATCATCCCCCATATTCAGTTTAAGTCCGAAATTTCAGCACGGTTGCAAATTTGTTGCCCAAATAACTGGAACTCGCATGTTTCTGAATAGGCGAGTGCCAAAGCAGTCTGAGATCTCGAATCGTAGTCAAAACAGTGAAATTGTTTTCGAACAAATGTACTGAAAACTGGATCTTACCAGATTTCCGATTTTCCGGGAAATTTTCCGGGAATCCATTAGAAAAGAAAAAGTAAAAGCGCCTGAAAAGCGGCTTGACATAATTGATTTTCAGACCTTAATAAATGAAGTGCGACCTTTTGTATTAGGTTGGAGATTAATAAAAGATTAATGGGTTTATGTTACGTTTCCACCAAGAACTAAACCGAGATTAAAACTAAATTGTCATAAATCTTCCTTAAATCCCGAGATTCTTAACTATTATACACAAGATTATAAAATAATATTGGAAAAAACTAGGTTAAAATGTGAATCAATACCAATTAACCATACTGGATATGTCGCTGGTTGCTGAGAATTGAGGGCGATAAAGCAATTTGACAAGCAAATGTGGGACATTTTGTTGAAAGAAAACCCATATGGTAATCTCTTTTTTTCGGTGGAAACGTGTAAAGATTTATTGTTAATCCTTTGCCTATAATCTCGGTTTTCGGTTTATCTTTGGTGGAAATATAGCATTAGAATATTCGAAAAGAAAAATAAGCCAAATTAATAAATAAAGATTATGTAAACAGAAAAACTTTTTATCATTTCAAATACGAGTCAAACGGTAACAAAAGTCGCTCTATGGGAACGCATACATATTTTCTGACTTAAAATAGTATGCTAGTTGGTTAGTTGGATAGTAAAACTAATTTCTATTAACACGGGCTACACTGAATTGTAACGGGTGATTTTTTAAGAGGTTTAGAACTTTTTTTAAAAAAAAAACACAAAAAATTCGAAAAAATGAATGAAATATTTATTTGAATCGATAGTTTGAACCTTGCAATTTAATGTTTAAAGATAATTTCATGCAAATGTTGACCGCGGCTGCGTCTCAGGTAGCCCATCCGCTGAGTCCAATTTTGGCATACTCTTTCACACATATCGGCCGGTATCTCACGAATGAATGCATGGATGTTGGCTTCCAGTGCGTCAATCGAAGCGGGCTTGTCCCTATACACATTAGCCTTGGCATACCCCCACAAAAAATAATCTAATGGTGTCAAATCGCACGATCTAGGCGGCCAATTGACCGGCCCGAAACGTGAAATTAACTGTTCACCAAACTCGCCTCGCAATTGCGCCATTGTTTCGCGTGCTGTGTGGCATGTGGCACCGTCTTGTTGAAACCACATATCATGCAAGTCAAGAACTTCCATTTCGGGCAAAAAAAAGTTTGTTATCATCGCTCGGTAGCGTTCACCATTGACAGTAACGCTGCGATTCGCATCATCTTTGAAGAAATATGGCCCAATAATGCCGCCGGCCCATAAACCGCACCAAACAGTGGCTTTTTCGGGATGCATTGGTAGCTGTTGCAATGCTTCTGGCTGATCTTCACTCCAAATGCGGCAATTTTGCTTATTTACGTACCCATTCAACCAAAAATGAGCCTCATCGCTGAACACAATTTTTCGATAAAAAAGCGGATCCTCGGCCAGCTTTCCAAGAGCCCATTCACCAAAAATTCGGCGTTGTGGTAGGTCGGCTGGCTTTAGTTCTTGCACCAGCTGTATCTTAAAAGGCTTTACGCCCAAATCCTTCCGCAAAATTTTCCACGTAGTGCTGTAACAAAGGCCTAACTGCTGGGAACGGCGCCGAATCGACATTTCGCGGTCTTCTGTCACACTAGCTGATACGGCCGCAATATTTTCTTCAATACGCACAGTACGTAAACGTGTTGGTGGTTTAATGTCCAACAAAGTAAATTTGGTGCGAAATTTGGTCACAATCTTCCGAATAGACTGCTCAGAAGGTCGAGAATGCCGATCATAAAATGGAAGCAGCGCGCGATGAACATTTCGAACCGAGCACGAATTTTGATAGTAAAATTCAATAATTTGCAAGCGTTGTTCATTTGTAAGACGATCCATGGTTAAATTGCAAACCAAACTGAAGCTGTTTGACAGTGACACAAGGTACTAAACACACGTCAGCTGTCAAAACCAGTGTTGCCAAAACCAAACCAGCTAAAAAATCACCAAAAAAAGCAACAAAAAAATTATAAGAAAAGCAGTCGCATACAAAAAAAAAACCAATGCGAACACCAGCTATAATCAATTGTTACGGGATGTCAGTTGCAGTGAAATATTTATTATTGGTTTGTTCCAACTCCATTCTATTCCCGCCATAAATCCAGGCGAACGAATCCCTGTGAACATCTGTTTGTTTATTTATAATGGTAGCGATAAAAACCATTTTCGAAGCCAGTTACTAAGAAACAAAATTATAGACCCAACACCAAAAGTAAACGCGACCTTGCTCACAGATAATAATTGATCCTACTTTGGAAATGAACGCTACCCGACATGTAGGCAGTCATCAAACTTTTTATATTTTTTGGCTTAACTTTGCCTTCTTTCTTCGTAATTAGGAGCTAAATAAAAACCCATACTTCGGTGGAATCTTCATGTAATTTTGCAAGTTATTTTGCCAAAAAAAAACCGGTGCCATTATTAAGTACAGAGAGATCCGCTGAATAAATAAAAATACAGAAAGAAAGAGCTATCAATTCAAATTAGCTAAAATAAAAAAATATTCTAGGAAATTTATTCTCAAAAATAACATCGTTAAAAGTTAATACGGGTAGCGTTCCCACTTCAAAAACGGGTGTCATCAAACGATACATTTCTATAATAAACTTTGGTTTAGTTCAACGGGGGTTGAGGAAATTAATTTACTTTATTTGTCGACATGTTCGATATTTTTTTTAATGAGCGCTAAAAACAGGACCTCATGCTATCCAAATGAATTGTTGACATTTCAATAAAAAAGAAACTCAGATTTGATGTTGCATGTGAATCGCTGAATTTCCTGCCTCACCGTCCGGAAAAATTATTTTATTTATTTGCTCATTTCACCATAGAACCTAGGTAGTCATGTATGCGAAGATATTTTCTTTGCTATTTTCATGAGAACAAAAAATTCTCCAGAATTTCCTAACCAATTTCAATGCACAAATATTATTTAGGTAGTTAAAATGCTTTTACACCTATTGATTCCCCTATTGAAGAGGAATCAACAGGCGTGAACTGTTCGCTGAGCTTTATAAGAATACAAGAAGAAGACATAGTTGAGGCAATATTATCTATCAAATCGAATGCTACTGGCCTCGACCTAATGGAACCTAAGTTCGTCAAGTTATTGCTTCCTCATATACTCCGCTTTATAGCTTTTATATTCAATAATATCTTAACTACATCCGAGTTTCCTTCAGAATGGAAGAAGGCTAAAATTATTCCCGTTCCTAAAAAGCAAACTGGTATTGCTACGGAGTTCCGACCCATTGCTATCCTCCCGTTTCTATCAAAGGTGTTTGAAAAAACCATTATGAAGCAGATACAAACATATCTATCGATTAACAACCTGTTAACTACCTGTCAGTCTGGTTTTAGACCAAAGCGCAGCTGCAAATCTGCCCTACTTTTTGTTACTGACGAAATAAGAACCGCAATGGATAAGGATAATATTACACTTCTAACGCTTTTAGACTTCTCAAAGGCTTTTGACACTGTTAACCATTCAATTCTATGTAAAAAAAACTGCGTAATTTCTTTGGGTTTTTAATAGAGTCCTGTAAGTTGATTCACTCGTACCTTAGCGGAAGGCAACAACGCGTTGTGGCAAATGGTCAATCATCGATCTTTCTCAATGTTTTGAATGGAGTGCCACAGGGATCTATTCTTTGCCCAATTCTCTTCTCACTTTACATAAATGAGCTTCCAAAAGTTGTAAAGCATTGTCTTATTCATCTTTACGCTGATGATGTGCAACTTCTGATAAGTCGACCGTTTGGAGAAAAGAATGATGCCGTTGCATTAATGAATGAGGAACTTTTTTTTTTTATTTCTCGCTGGTCTAAGAGAAATTATCTGTGCCTAAACCCTGCCAAATCAACAGCCCTCCCCATCTATCGCAAAATCTTTGATTTTGCAGTCTTAAGACCACTGAATCTCGAAAACGAAGGACTCGAATATGTTAACAGTGCTAGAAACCTTGGAATGGTTTTCAATCGTACCCTCACATGGAACGACCACCTAATTAAAGTAATTGGTAAAATATATGGAAGCCTCCGTGCTCTCCAAGTCACTCGAAGTTTCATCCCCACAAAAACCAAACTTCTTCTTGCCAAAACGCTTTTACTACCTATTATGTTATATGGATGTGAAATTTTTTGCAACTTGAATTCTGCCACTAACCGCAAAGTAAACGTTGCATATAACAACATTGCCCGTTACGTCTATAATCTACGTCGGTATGACCACGTTTCCTCTTTTGCTGTTCGTATATCTGGCTGTAGTCTAGACAATTTATTAAATTTTCGATCACTTAGCTATCTACATGAAATCATTCAAACAAAACAGCCTGATTATCTACACGGTAAGCTGAACTTGCCTCATTCAACAAGGTCTTTTGCTCTACTACTACCTCGATACAATTTCCTTATTACTGAGCGTCAATTCTTCGTCCATGTTATTCGCCTTTGGAACTCCCTGCCCATAAGTATGAGAAGTGTAAAGAGCACAAGAAGATTCAAATGTTTACTTTTCAACTATTTGGCAAATCATTGATAATTTCTATTAATTTATTAACTTTTCTCTTTTTAAATTTAGATAATAATGCTGAAAATAGCTTAATAAATAAATTAAATTCAAATTCTTAAATTAATTTAAAGGCTTTCAAAAATTTATAAGACTCTTGTCTTACTTTGTAAGCGATTTTGAAATAAATAAATAAATAAAATGAAAGTCGAACATATACTCGTTGCATATCGCATTCTCTCTCTATTCTTTGGATAATTAGTGCAGTGACTCAGTGGTTAAAGCCTTGCACCGAATTGCTGCATTTACAGTACCACCTCTTGCAAGACTCTGAAAAGCATCAAAGAAAAGAAACTGCATCATTTTAGCATTTCGCATATCATCAACGAAGGCGGATAAATCTTAATTCTTTATAACCATGTTTATATGATTTAGATACTGCCTTGGGCAACTCCGGAGGTTGCTTTAATTGGATCAGATACTGAGAATAGAGCTTGGATCTTTTTTAACTCAATCTCAATAATGTATTAGTTATTGCAATGACATAACCACATTTCAATCGTTCACACAGTCATTACTTTTTTACACATTTGACTGGTTCATTTATTTCGATTTTCAATTTATCGTGTGGATCGCTGTATGTGTGCCAATGAACGTGGTGGTGGAATAATTGTTGCTGTTCGTTCAACCCTCGGCTCAGCTTTGCATCCCAGTTAAATGGAACAACGTTAATCAGGACTGTGTTTTCAAATAGTAGCCTAGATGTTTATGAAAAGCATTTTTGTAACATTGATTTTATTTCAAATGCATGCTCGAGTTCAGACAATATTTGTGTGTTAGGTGATTTTAATCTCACTGATATAATTTGGAATTGGTCAGAGAGCGACAAAATGTTGACTCCCCATAATATGAAAAAAGACTATGAATTTTTCTTTATTGACTCTCTTTATTCGCTTAATTTAAATCAAGTTAATCATATCGTGAATTCAGTACATAAAATCTTAGATCTTGTTTTTATCTGCTGTGAAGAGTTTAAGGTTAATGTAACAAATGTTCCCTTTTCACTTTTAAATGACTCTATTAATCATAAAGAACTTTTTATTGAAATTGATCTGTATACATATTCAATAAGAACCAAGAGAACTGAGGAAAAATGTTATAACTTGTCGAAAGCTAATTTTTTCGAACTTAATATTGTGTTCAGTAGTATTGACTGGAATTATGAGTTTTTGAATCTTAAGCTAGATGGCATGTATAAACGCTTCATTGAAATTTTAGAAGATGGTCTTGCTAAATTTGTACCTTGTTTTTCCAAAAATAAATTGTCTAAGCCCCCTTGGTATAATAGACAGCTTTCAAATTTAAAAAATGTAAAGCGAAAAGCTCTTAATAAATTTAAGAAATCAAATAGTTCATATGATTATTCCGTTTTTAGTAAACTACGCAAAGAATTCTCCACTGAAAGTAACGTCAAATATAACAGTAAATCATTCTGGTCATTTATAAATTCTAAAAAGAAGTCAGTGGGAATTCCAGATGCAATGTTTCTCAAGGATAGTAAGTCCTCTAATTTGGGTTCAAATATTGAATTGTTCTCTAACTTCTTTGAATCGGTTTACTCCAAATCAGGTTTAAATAATAACTCGATAAACAATATAGCATGTAAGGTTGATATTGGCTCATTCCAGTTATGCAATGATGAAGTCCTTTTGGCGCTTAAGTTGCTTTAACGCAATCCTATTGCTGGGGCTGATGGCATCCCAACTATAATTCTTAGTTACTGTTGTGACTCTCTCTGCTTCCCTTTGCTTAATATTTTTAACCATTCACTTTCTGAGGACATCTTCCTTCAAGAATGGAAGACTTCATTCCTTGTTCCTATCCTTAAGTCTGGACATAAAAATAATGTCGAAAACTATAGGGGAATTTGCAAGTTATCCGCAATTCCTAAGCATTATCAAAAACAAACTTGAGTTCCTCACTAAAGAGTTCTTATCAGTTGCTCAACACGGTTTCGTTTCCGGTAGGTTTACTACCACTAACTTGGCACTTTTCTCATCGTATGTTATCAACGCTATTGAGAACAAATATCAAGTCGATACCGACTTCAGTAAAGCCTTTGATTCAGTAAATCATGCAACATTATTAAAAAGCTTGAACCTATTAAAAGGTTTTCACTCGAAGATTTTATCATGGTTATCGTCTTATCTTGTTGGGAGAACACAAAAAGTACGCATAGGCAATGTTTGCTCCAGATCGATTCAATGCACATCTGGGGTTCCCCAAGGCAGCCACTTAGGTCCATTGCTCTTCACAATTTTTATCAATGATATAACTTTGGCAATCAAGCACTGCCAATATCTATTATACGCCGATGATCTAAAACTGTATCTTAAAATTAAAAGCATAGATGACTGCCGCCTAGTTCAGTCTTCAGTAAATTCTATTTCAGAATGGTGTAACCTCAATGATTTAAAGCTTAACATAAAGAAGTGTAATGTGATAACCTTCTCAAAATTGATCTCGATTTCGCAATTTGATTACGTCATTGACTCTAATCTACTTTGTAGGGTTGATAAAATCAAAGATTTAGGCGTTGTTCTCGATTCAAAATTTTGTTTCAAAAATCATATTGACTATATTGTCTTGAAAGCGAATTCTGCCATCGGTCTTATTAACAGGAACTGTAAAGATTTTAAAGATCCATATGCCCTCTTATCTTTATATTTCTCCTTGGTAAGATCGCTTCTTGAGTATGCCGATGTCAGTTGGAATCCTGCGTTTAATTCTCACTCCGATCGCATCGAAAGAATACGTTTTACGAGACTAATATTTTTCAAAATGTGTTGGAATTTCCGTCCAGAATATTCAGCCAGATGCCAATTACTTGGAATTAAATCATTGAAATCGAGGCGAACTATTCATGATGTAATGTTTGTAAGAGATATATTAAGTTATAATATCAAATGTCCACCCCTTCTTTCAATGATACCTATCTATGTACCTGCTAGATTACTAAGATCTAGAGATTTGCTTTTTCAAAACGCGCACAGAACTAAATATGGGAGTAACGAACCTTTATCTAGAGAAATTATATCTTTCAATGAAGCTTGCAGATAAATTTAAGGCAATGCTTTTGGATATTTACTTTATTTAATTCATTTTTATACCTCAAATATCTGTTAGCTTTAAGCGGCTTGTAGATTAATTTAATAAAATAAAAATAAAAATAAATAAAAATTTGCCACTTAAGAAAGAGCGAAACAAGTAATATGTTCAGAAGGTATGCATTTGTTTGAGTCTTTCAGATTGGGATCAAGGAAGCGCTTAATTAATAGTAAAACTTATTGGATGTAAATGCACTCCGTATAGCTCGCTATTGTTGAGACAAATTCAAAGTAGGTAAGATTGTAAAACATACGAGTTGTTAATTGTATTTATGCAAACAGATATTACGTAAAAGAAATTTGGTATAAAATGATGTCCTAATTTGTGTTCCAAGTTCCGTTTCAACATCTATCGAAACTAAACTGATCTAAGCATGATTGGGATCTCTGATTGTTACATAGTGCGGCCATTAGGAAAGGGAAGGAATACGAAAAAGGAGAAACCGATGCATGTTGGTTTTAAATGTCTGTAAACAATAATTTGTAGGAAAAACAGAGCATGGTAGACCATTCCACATTCGCATTGTACGGTTAAGAAAGGAATCCTTGTATTTCACTGTACGTCCAAATACAGGCTTAAGGGTGAACTGATGTGCATTACTAGCATGGCGAGTATTGCGTTTGAATTGCTGTAAGGTTGGAATGTAACAGCCTATTTCATTTGAGCACTTGTGATGGAAATACCGATAAAACAATGACAGGCAGAGGCAGGAGACATTACGACGATGGCTAAGAGAGACAAGTGATTTCGCGATGTCTCGACCGCCAACCGTACGTTCTTGAATCCTGTCAACTATCTCCAAATATTTAATTGGAGCACCGGGTCAGATATGAGCGTTATACTCAAGTTTCGGGGGAATAAACGCCTTATAAATTTCTTGCATCGCTTAAGGAATCCTAGACATTTCGCAGCGTTCTTGGCGACATCGAATATGTGGTCATTCCAACGAAGGTTGTCATTAACACACATACCGAGAATGGAAAGTCGTTCGGTTTCAGCGATACAAGTGCCATCCATGGATAATGGCGAGAATTGGGGTTACGCTTCAATGACAGCAGACAGCATTGCGTTTTGGAAGCATTTAATTCCACTCTGTGTTGGTTTTAACCCCATTAAGTGAGAGATGAAGTAAAAGAAAACATAGGTTAGAGCCGAACAACCAGCTATGTCAAAAAAATCTAGTGCATATACGATTATGTAGAGCATTTCGAGGTTATTATTTAAATTGCGATGTTTTATTAAGCGCAAACAGACTGAGAATCTACCTGAGAATCTGGAAAGGACTCGGTGTTGTCGAGTATGATATTTTATCTGTGAAAGCCAAACGATTTAACTTTGAGGATATTCAGTACCTCAAGTATTTTTTAACAGCATCAACTTCCTTTCCATCTTCTAGTACACAAAAATGAAGCTTTGAGTTTGGTGGTTTTTGTTTATACCCTATCATAAGGCTATATTCATTTCGTTTGTAACGCCCCTTAATATTCGTCTAAGACCTCTAAAAGCATATATATTCATGATCATAATCAATAGCTAAACTGATTTATCAATGTCCGTCACCAATTTGTAGGCTTTTAAATTAAAGCTAGGAAGGTGAAAATTTGACCATATTCTTCCCCCGTTACCCTGAAATGGGAGAGTATTGTTTTCATACGACCAGAAGAAAGAAAAAACTGTTTTAAGCCAAAAGTTGATGGAATAAAGTTCTAAGACCTTCACAAAATATGTACACATTGATCTCCTCAACAAATTTTCCATACAAAGTTTTTAGCCACGCCCAATTTTTGGGGGCGTTTTCTTTTTAAACGAAAAAATTAAAAATTCAGAAATTTGTTCAACTTAACATCGTAAAAAAATAGCAAAATTTTTCGGAATTCCCTTTATTAGCTTTCGAGATATTAGTGGTTTTTTAAATTACCGTTAATCGTACTCCGAAAACGGAGTATGCAGTATTTTTTGTCCCATCCTAAGAATCCTTAGTACAAAAGAAGGCCAAAATCCTTGGAATCATTTTCTAGAAAAATAAGTGATAAGTGATTTTCACCGAAAAATTCTGTGTACCGTTATTGAAAACGATAAAGCAAAAGTAAAAAAAAAAAACTTGGAGTCTAGGCTATAGCTTATCTGTAAAGGAAAATCCCTCCTGCTTGAGGGTGTATTTGTAGAATCATAGGTCTGCACACGCTCGCCAGCTGAACAGCTTGGTCAAATTGAATAATTTTATGAGATATCGTCCTGGTCTTCAGCACCAACAGCTCAAGGAGTTTCTTTGATTCTGAATGTGAATCGGCTTATTCTGAATTATTGCACAACACAATAGTGTTCCTTAGATAAGTAAGGGCCAAATTATGGAACGTTTCTGTCTAATTAATAAACAAGTAATCACTTTTTTTCAAAACTTGTATACGCAGGAAGCAGGGAAGCCCTTGACTTTCATTTCATGATAGAGCGCAACATAGTAGCTGTGGCTTTTTTTGAAAGATTACAAGGAAACGGAACATTTCATTTCACAAATCTACCATCAACATGGCTACTATGTTTGGATCGACATAAATATGTGAATCATATTTCTCAAAATTTAATTTTTTTGAAGAACAAATATAGTTCGAGATTACCTTGAAGACACTCTTCACATTTTCTGTTCCCACATGAACCAAACTATAGGGTCGGCCAAATACCTTTTTTTTTTGAAACAGGGTGCAAAACATCGATTCTAGCTTCGGCTGTGTGTCACGTAGCGCCGTCCTGTTGAAACCAAATGTTGCAATTCGTTCCACATGGCCCGATAACGATCGCCATTGACTGTAACGGATCTGGACCCCACCTAAAATTACTTGCCGGCCCCTGGTTTATTCGAACAAGTTCGTAAGTCTCGACTGAGTTAATATCAATAATTTACTTTAAATATAAAGAATTTAGTCTTTAAAATTCAAATAATAAAATTCAACCCATCATGGGTTACCACTTACTCATTTAAGAACCATTTTCTTGAAATAATAGGAACAATAATTGAAATAATAGGAATGGGCAAAATTATTCGCTGAAGCGTAACAGCAAATCGAAAAGAAACACATCTGGCTTGACTCAGGTAATGGTAAGTTCAACAGATCTGAGAAGCACGTGTAATTTGTTTACTGATTTCTTCGAGTCGGTGAACAATAAGTCGTTATGATTCCTGAAGTTTTAGATATCGGTGTGTATGACGATTTAATAAAAGCGCTAGAAAAACAAGAATCAAATAGCAACCCTGGCCCAGGATCCTCCGTTTTTCATCCTCTTAAAATTATCTTTAACCAGGAACTTCCTAAATGAATGGAAATATTCTTTCGTAAAATCTATTTATAAGTATAAAACTATCGACGTGATACAAGCTCTCTGCAATACAAAAATTGTTTGAACGTTTTGCTAAGGACGAACTCTTTTTCGCGGTTAGAAGAAATAGTCAGCATGGCTCTATTTATTCGTGGTAGAGATTTTTCGCGTTATAGGAGTTACTTCGGGTGTTCCACAGGGCAGTCATTTGGGCCCGTTGCTATTTATATTATTTACTAATGATAATCTTTTAATTTTGTAAGGTTTCCACTTTCACGGATGATTTGAAATTCGGTGATGATTTTCTCGGATAGATAATGTTACTGATTTCCTTCGTTTTCAATCAGATATTAATAGATTGTCGCAATGGTGCAATCGTAATGCTTTGGAACCTAACGTATCTAAATGTAAAGTATTTTTCAGCAAATCGTATTAGTAGTTCAATTTTGCATAATTATTTTATAAATGCTCTCAGACTTCAACGTTGTGATGAACTCAAAGATTTTAGTGTCACTAACCCACTATGTTAGGTTAGGCAGGGGTGTGGTGAAAATTAAATTCATCACACAATACTAGGCACCAAAACGGGCACATCGGAATCCCTGCGGGAATCAGCTGAATTCTAACAAAAGGCAGAAAAACCTAAACAATTTCGCTGGTAAAGCACCAAATTTCCCTGCCCTTGAGTTCCATGCCATTTAAGTTTTCAAAGAAGTATTTCCCCAAAAATTTTCTTCGCAATCTTCGATTGCCTCATATTCACACAGTATATATGTATTGTGTCCTCAGCGGCTGCAATTGTAAAATATACCTATGGAGTTAATAAAACTGAGCATGGATATCTGTATCGGATAATCCGAGCCTCTTTGGATGTGCCCTGTCTAAATTCATTTTAATGTTCAAAGCTTGACCCTGCGGGATTACTTAAACATAATAGTAGTCGTAATAGTGTTCGTTAGTCGGACCTTGATGAGCTTCCTAATTATGGCAGAAAGTGCAATTTAGTTGGTCTGCAAACCCTACGTTTTAGACGCGCTGCAACTTGGGTCATAATTCACCAGAATTGACCTTTCTTTTATATATATATATATGCTTCCCAAATCAACCACAACCACCACAGATGCAATCCAAAGTATAAGGATCATAATGGAAAAGCATCATAATTCATTAAAGGATCTGCATATGTTTCTGGTTGATTTTGAAAAAGCACTCGATAGACAACCAAGAGATCTGATATGGGTGTCTCTAAGACAACCAGGAGTTCCTGAAACCTACGTTCAGATGATCATGGAGATGTCCTGCAGGAGTCACCGATGAATTTCCAATAAAATTCGGTGTTCACCAGGGAAGTGTCTTAAGTGCTTTGCTTGAGGGAAGAGTGACGGACCCTCAAGTGCATCAGTAATGCCTTGCTGACGATGGAGCCATCATAAGTGATGATCAGACTTCCCTGCAACGAGGACTTGATGTTTGGGTATCGTATTAGGCAAAAAAAGACAGAGTATCTGTACTACCTATTCTCTGACCCAAGTCAACCCATTCCGGACATTTATTTGAATGGGGTGGTGGTTCCCAGTGGTGGTTCCCAGTGGTGTGAAAAGTTCAAATATCTGGGATCAATGATCAACAGCGGAGCAGCCGTCGATGACGACATCAATCATCGTGAAGTGGAACTCTGCCATCTGCTGTGACCGAAAAATATCCCCTAAGCTGCAAAGGCTCTACACCGCAGTTGTGCGTCCGGCACTCATATACGGTTCACAATGCTGGAGAATGTACAAAATGTATGAGGGCAAATTGACAGCAACTGAGATGCACAGATGAAGAATTAACCAGATAGTCAACTCTGCAATCCCCTATCACTTTCAACCCGCAAAAAATATTTAATGACAGCCGCAAAATCCTCTCTCAATTTTCCCATCTGTGAATACGTGTGAGCCAGAGACATGAAGTTAGATCAAATTTACTAGATTACCCGCCAAAAATAATTGTGGGGAGTTTTGCAATATATCCAAATCGCAACAACAAAACAGCTGGTCACGGCGGATGTGTTGGGAAATAGGAAATTCTGCGAAGTGTTGAGTTTATGTGATTCAACTTTTTATTTTATTTTAATATAAATGTTTATAAAGAAACCAAAAATTAGTTACCCAATAAAGTTGTTACAATTTAGTTGGAATATTTTTTGCGGTGATAAGAAATAGTTCTCTATTTTTTATCTGCCTAAAAATAAACATTCTTGGGTTTTTGAACTTTTCCATTTTGGGTAATAAAATGAGATAAAATGCATATTTTATTGTATTATTGCATAAATATTACTAAATTAGTAATGTTTGGGTGTAAAATATTTGTAGTAAATAGTTTGTAATGGTTTTTTATATATATACATATTAAATTCTTTGATTGTTTTATTATTTATTTATTATTTGATTGTTTTTATTCAACATATGAAAGTTTAATGAATATATGTATATATTCGGGTTCCGTGCATGGATAAAAAAAAGTGAAAAAGAAGTATTTGTAATCCTCTTTAAATTATGTTGTGTTACACGATTTGTACGTTTAGTCAATCAATTTTCTTAGCTGTTTCTTTTCTAAGGCGGTTTTGAAATTTTTTATATAAGTTAATATGCTTTATTTTAAAATTTTAAGTAAGCGATAGACGGAAGAACGAGAAAAAAAGGTAGCTGGAATGCACTGCATAAATATATTGGGGGTGCATTTTTTTATCGAAAATGCTTGGTAGTTGAGTACATCACGAAAATGTTTGGTATTTGAGTACATATCATAAATAAGCATGCACATTATGTTACATATATATTGAATTATTTGGCCACTTTTTTTAACTTCCGACTTTATTTGTCAAGTTATAATGTTTTGTAATTTTATTTTAAATGAAAATAAACAAAACAATTTACTACTACTACTACTACTACTACTAGGAAGTAATTGCAAATTTTGTTAAAAAAGTGTTTTGATGTACCAAAAATAATATTTGAAAGAATTTGGATTACGTTTTATTAAAAGCGTTTTAAACCAGTGTTCATTGTGTAGAGTTACTTAACTGCTTCAATATAACCATCCATAATCTACGAAATCCTTGCTAGTATAGTTATACTTAAATTTATTGTCAACCGAAAATATATAATGAACTTACTTATTATATATTAGTCACGTTAATCAATATTATTTTGATTATTTTTCATTAAAAATTAGAATAAATTAGTTAAAACACAGCTTTATTCTTAATATTATAATATTTTATTATGTTATTAGTTGTGTGGTAAGTATGTTTTTATCAATCCATATTCACCGCATAATGACCATGTTTATTTTACACACCCAAATTGTGAGTTTTAATCTGCTGAAATTCATCAACTGTTCCCAACTTCTTGCTATAAAAAATGACATTTCATGGGCGCGGCCATTAGCCCCATATAATTCGATTTATGTGTGCGTGATTCCCATTTGATTTGCACGTAAAAGTCCATATAAGTGCAAATTATGTGGGGCTTATCAGTTCGACTTAGCTTGTAGGCAACGTGAGAGATTCGCTCTCGAGTTGACTATCTGGTTAATTCCTCATCTGTGCTGAGATGAAGATTCTTTGCATGACAGCAAGAGTAACAAAGCTTGATCGAATTAGAAGTTCCAGAATCCGAGGAAGCCTTCACGTCAAAGAACCCATCTCGAAAAAATTGTACGACCGACTCAGTTCGTATTGTCACGTTCAAAGGTGGATCCTATGAACCCCGTCAAAGAGGCAATGGCAATCAACGTTCCCTTTATCGCGTAAGAGAGGCAGGCCTAAAAACTCCTGAATCACACAAATGCAGAAACGTTAGCATTTGATTGGCCTCAATGATGAAGTGATTCAAAATCGGAAGGCCTGCAGATATTTTTTGAGGTCGAACCGCGAACCCTACAGGCGGAACAGTAGGAATCCAGTGAAGTGATGATCCCTATAATCCTGATCATAATCTCGTCGTTAAATGGAACGAAGATATATGCTTCCCAAAGGTCACTGCAGCGGGTTAGAAAATTATTTTATACAGATAGGCACAGAACCAATTATGGTAATACTGAGCCAGTTACTAGATGAATAAGCACATTTAATGATTTTAGTAACGAAATTGGTTTTTGCGTTTCGCGAGCAGATTTTGAAAAGTCAATTTATTCATCAACTTTATATTTATATTTAATATGTGTTTCGTGGTTGGCTCTGTGATGCTATTACAAAAAGATAAATAGAAATTTTAATTGCTAATAGAGGAACAAATTAGTCTGCCCAGCATTTCATCGGTATCATTATCAATTTTGCTTGTATTTTTCCTTTAACATCAGCTCACTTCATAGTTGGGCCGCAGACAAATAATTTATTTTCTCTTTTAGTTGAAGCACGTGCGGCTGAAAATATTTTTCTACAATCTTATGCCAAGTATTTTATTAGAAGCAAGTGTGATAATTTCGAGAAATAAAATAAGATCAATAAAATTCCTCCCACGCAAACGAAAAAAGAACTAATCTTCCAATATTTTATTTGTACTTCAAATTTGTAACTTTATCCTGCTCCCTATTGGAGTGAGTCAGAATTTTATTATTTATTAGAAAAACACAAATTTTTTTAAAAACAACAATATTCGACTCTTACGATTGAATTGATTCAAAAATATTATTTAGTATAGATATTTCCGGCGACAAGGACCGATATAACAATTTACAAAACAATATTTGCCCCGCGCGATAACGAAAATACATTTTCCATTTTCATACCTCATAGCTTGTTTCTATGTTAAACGAATATTCATCTATGGAAACTCACAGAAGTGAAGGAAGAATGAAAAAAAATAAATCCAACCAGAATACCTAATAAAATGTTTTTTTATATAGATACTCAAATAAATTTGATTGAGTTATTATGTCAAGTCAACAAATGTAGGTACCTCGATATATTTAAGCGGATAAACATTCTATCTTCACTCCTTTATGAAATCGAATTTTGATTTTTTTTCTCTTACACTTTCTCATACATATATTGTGGTGATAAATTTTTCTTTTCTAATAAAAGTGAAATCAAAGAAAAGAAAAAGAAAAAAATATTTCGTGTTCTCATTCTTGGATGATATACCAACGTACTATCGGATTTAATTGAATTAAAAACAAATAAATTATCTCGCCTTGCCACGGACAATTCATAATATACAATGCACCTCCTAGCTATTTGTATATAGCGAAAATCAACAGGTGTTCAACCTGCGAATGTGGTCCTTGACGGAGTGTATTTTCAAAATTATGAAGCTACATTGGTCTTGAATTCATCTGGATGTTATGGAAATTAGTTAATATGCATCCAGCTGGTGGGTATCTCGTTTAACTTATTACAAAAAATTGTAATGCATTAAAAATATATGTATCTGATATTCCAAAACTAAACGACTGCGATTTAGCTGTTTTTGCAGATGACACAGCAATATTTTCGTCTCATAAATTCGCTGTCAACATTGAGAGGAATCTCCAAAATGGTGTGGAAGTATTGATCAGATACTACCAGAAATGTAAAATTAAACTGAACGAAGAGAAAGCGCAAGCCATTTTTTTCACGCGAAAAAGAAGGTCTTGCTTTCTTCCTAGCAATCAGTTGCGACTCCAGAATGGAGCTTGTATAAATTGGGAGCCCTCTGTTAGATACCTTGGTATTTATTAGGATTCTAAACTAACGTTCAAGGACCACATTAAGAACACCATAAAGAAAACAGGTATAGCTTTAAAAATTTTATACACGTTTATAAATAGGCAATCTCTCCTTTCTACCGAAAACAAAATAGTGTTACATAAAGTAATATTCCAGGCAATTTTGCTTTATGGCTGCCAAGTGTCCCAATATAAACTGCTGAAAATGATGCTAAATTTACCTTGGCACCACTCAACCGTTGATGTGCACAAAAGAGCGAATGTTGAATTGATAGCTAACAGAATACCAAAACTAAAAGACTCGTTTAAAACAAGATGCCGTTTCGCTGAAAATCCCCTTGTTACTGAATTAAATTTTTGAAATTTAAGTTCTTGCATTATAACTTTTTTTCTTCTTGTTCATTTTATGCAACTGTGATAAATAGCTACATATACTTAAACTTATTGTCTTATTTAATTTATATTTATTTCTTTAGTTCCTCAGTGAACACATTCTAGTCAGATATATAACGGGTGATCCAAGTAGAGATACTTTTTTCAATAGCCTTTTTTGACAGATCACGTGTGAGTCGTGTCATGCTGTCATGTTATTTTTGTTTAGTATTGTTTGGCATTTCATAATGGAAAGACTTACGCGTGAACAACGTTTACAAATTGTTCAACTTTATTATGAAAATTCACGTTCTGTGAGGAATGTGTTTCGTGCACTTCGCTCAACTTATGGTCAACATAATCGGCCTACTGAGCGTACTATTCGCAACACCATCACCCATTTTGAGACCCAGCATTCATTATTGGATAATATTCGACCGAATAGACCACGTCCAGCACGCTGTGAAGAAAATATAGCGGCCGTAGCTGAGAGTGTACACGAAGACCGTAGAGAGTCGATTCGGCACCGTTCGCAGCAACTCGGACTGACGTATGGAACGACTTGGCGCATTTTACGTCAGGATCTTAAATTGAAAGCGTACAAAATACAGCTTGTGCAACAACTGAAGCCGCTCGACCTTCCCAAGCGACATCGCTTCGCTCTATGGGCTCTTGAAAAGTTCCAAGAAGATCCGACGTTTTCGAGGCAAATTTTGTTTAGCGGCTCAATGGGTTTGTTTTCTGGCTCAATGGGTATGTAAACAAACAAAATTGCCGCATTTGGGACGAAGAGCAACCTGAAGAGATTGAAAAACTGCCACTTCATCCAGAAAAAACAACGGTTTGGTGTGGTTTGTGGGCCGGTGGAATCATCGGTCCATATTTCTTTAAAACGACCGTTATCGTGCCATGATAACCGACTATTTGATGCCTGAAATTGAAGCTCGTGATCTCGGCGACATTTGGTTTCAGCAAGACGCCACTTCCCACACATCGCATCAATCAATGAACTTATTGAGAGAACATTTCGGTGAGCACATAATTTCACGTTTTGGGCCGGTCGATTGGCCACCAAGATCGTGTGATATCACACCGTTAGACTTTTAGCTTATGCCGACAAACCCGCTTCGATTCAGGCCTTGGAGGAAAACATCACGCGTGTCATTCGCCAGTTACCAGTCGAAATGCTCGAACGAGTGATTGAAAATTGGACTCAACGGATGGACCATCTGCGACGTAGCAACGGCCAAAATTTGATAGACATAATCTTCAAAAAACAAATGCCAAAGAATGTTCTTTCAAATGATAATAAACATTCTCCATTAAATTTGAATTTTCTGTGTTTTTTTCTTTAAAAAAGTAGGGAACCTCGAAATGGATCACCCTTTATCTCTTTTTTTGTTCGTATTTTCCTTCAAATTTTTCTTATTTTTTTGTTTCTTTTTCTTTTTTCTCAATTCTCCTTGTAGAAACTAAAATAATATTCCAGTAGAAAGATAAAATCGTATTAAATCTCTGTTAAATGTGTGGTAACAAAAATAATGTAACATCCTTTTTTAATACGAAAAAAAAAAATAAAAAAAAAGACATTTAGCAGAAGCATAGTAGTGTTACCAATATGAGCATTTTGACCCGGCGACTCCGCGAATTTGCTTCTTTCGGGTTTTGCCGAAATTTCCCGGGCCGCAGTTTAACAATTTAATTCTTAGTGATTTGGTATAGCTGTCAATAATATTTAGATAGGAAATCACATATTTTAAAACTAAACTACGATGGCAGATTTATCACTAAGTGCATGCTAAAACTATGTGTTCGGCATGGAAACACTAGTCAACAAAATCCAGGAAGCAGGGACTTGTTTCGGATACTTTAACCTGAATCGCAAAGGTAACAGGATAGATTAGCGAAAGCAATTATGAACTTTCTTTAAAGCTTGCCATAAAAGAATATGATTTGTAATAAAGCGAAGACACCGTTAAGACATATCAAAATGAAATAAAAAGAAATAAGATACTCTTGATTTAAACAAGTTCGGAAATAATTCGAAATAACCGAAAAGGCGAATATAGCGAAAAAGTAAGAGCAGTTAAAGAATAATTGTCAAGAAGCCTCTTTCCACAGCAGGTTACTCGTTCGTGGAGTCTTCAAGCAGTCCGTGATACATATTTCTTCTTCAATATTAAAGATAGTTTATGCTATCAGAATATCAGCATCAAATGCTATGACTTACAAATTTGAGCTAGAAAGCTGAAATTTGAACTCCTTAACAAGTTTGTCACGCCAAATTTTTGTGGGCGTTTTTTTTAACAAAATATTGTTTGCATTAACTAAGAACTTGGCCTTCTTATTTCTTCCATAACTAATTTTCATAGTTTGGAAACTCTTTTAACATTTATCGACGTATTCGTATTTCTAAAAGGAATCAAAGTCATTTTAAAATAATGTAGTCAGATAATGATAAAGTTACCACTTTTAAATAAAAAAAAAACACTCGTTGCTTTGTGGTGTTGTTCATTTTTAAAATCCCCGGGCCTAGCTCTTACTGGAGTTGGTAACCCTACCGAAGCATGTGAAGCCGAATACAATAAAACTTGTTCAACGTTTGAAATGTGCATTTTATTTCAAAAGATGTTTTAGTTTTTTTAAAATTTTAAACCCTTGCCCTTGTGGCTGACACTTTGACCTAAAAGATCTTTTGTATCATAGGGTGATATATGCTAAAGGATGAGTTACCTCCCTTAGTGGCAGAATTTTTCAGCTAAAGAACGGGTTTCTCTGTATCTTAACATATGTAGTATCGCACATTAACAACGAATGTGCACGAAGGGTTCGTCCTCTTCCATACGGAACCTAAATTCTGTCTTCGGGCACCAACTAATTTTGTTAAGATAGTATCTCAGGCCACAATAGTCTGTGAAAAAGTCAACTAGCTTTCTCTTACTTATCTAGCATAAGTCTTATGGATTGTCTAAGCCTAGGATCGTTTTCACAGTAGGCTAGACGAAGTTGATGGTCCTAATCGTTTATCTGCCTTGCAACAGTAGTAGGAGCATCTCGTCCAAAGAATTCAGATTCTATACCAGCACTTGCCAATTCATTAGCAGAGTCATTGTTTGCAATTGCCTGGTGGCCTTGGACCCATCCTAGTTCAACATCGTTAAGCCTGGCCAGAGATTAAAGTCCATGACCGCTTGACTATCTAAGAAGATATATATTTTTTATCGCCTTTGATACCTCTTTCAAGGTTAATCTAGGTCTCATGGTATAGAGAGACCAAAGACGCCAGATCCAACCCCAGAATTCATTTTTGATCCGTCGGAGTACCAAACCAGACCTCCAGGGTCCAGTGTCGGGACACCATTGACTCAGTCTTTACGGTTCAGTATTTTGACCTCTGACAGTCTCACAAAAAAGTGTTCCCTAACCGTAGTGCACGGGAATTTGAAAGAGATTTCAGCAATATTCTAAATAAATTTCTTTCCCGGCAGACGGCAGCTCTATTACATATTCCATTGTGTTTTATTAATTAATTTCTTCAGTAAGCCTTATGCAGGTATTTAGGAACTTACCTTTATGCTTTATGAAGAAAAGACATTCTCGTAAACTTCATCACAAGCAAGGATTGCTGCAACGAGCATTTGTTTTTTGATGGACTTATTTATGGGAATGGGTATGGAAACAGTTCACTCCTAACCATTTTAGCAATTCATTTGAAAGGAAAAACGGCTCGGAAGGAAGGCACGTCTGTATCACACAAAAGCAATAACATCAGCATTTAAGAAGCTTGAATGTATATAGAAATCATATCTTTATCATATCGGGTGAAGTGTGGTAAAATATGAAGGTTCCTTATTTGATTTTTAGGTTATTTTTTTAATTCCATTTTTATACCCTATCCTAAGGGTATATTAATTTGGACACATAGTTTGTAACACCCCTTAATATTCATTGTAGACCCATAAAAGTATATATATTTATGATCAGGACCGAATCCTAAGACTATCTAGCAATGTCCGTCCGTCCGTCCGTCCGTACGCAATTTTTAGGCCTTTAAAATTAAGCCAGGAAGCTGAAATTTGGACCACATATTCCCTAGGGCTCCGAAATGGTTGAGTGTAAAAAATTTTTGAATACGCCCACTGCCACGCCAACAATTTAGAAAAAACCGTATTAAAGCTAAAGTTAGAGAGATAGAGTGTTACAACCTTCACAAGATATGTTGGCACTGCCCTTCTTTATAAGTTTGTAATATAAAGTTTTTTGGCACGCCTACTTTTTGTGGGCGTTTTTTAACTAAAATGCTGTTTTCTTCGAAAATTTTCACAGAAAGCGAAAAAAAATGTTAAACAAAATATTTACCCAATATTTTTTCCAACATATCGCCCATACTAAGTTTTTGGCCACGCCCACTTTTTGGGGGCCTTTTTTCAAAAAAACTTTTTTTTTTTTTAATTAATAGAACTAAATAAAATGCTATCCATCATCTATTTGATGCTTTTTTCTTTGGGGCATATAGGGATATGGATAAGATATCATACTGTTCGCCTCAAGCGGACTGTAGCCTTTCCTTATGTTTCAAACACATCTTAGGCCAAGCAATTTCCAGTTGGGATGCAAGCGATTTAATCATAAAATAGTAAAGACACATTTAATTTTTCAAAGGCCATTTTCGTCTGTCCGAAATTGGGATTTTGAGTTTGAAAATCCCGCACTTTCCCGCAAAAAATGGAATTTAAAAATTGCGGAATTTGTCTCCGCAAACTTATGAAAACTTTTTTCTTAATTATAAGTAGATTCATAAATTAGAGCAAACAAAATGATATGTTTGTTACACATATTTGTGAGGAAAGTGACCTGCAAATCAAAATTTTGCACACGTAAGAAAAACGCATGCGGCTTAAAAATCTAAAACTCAAAACATAAATTAAATATTGAAATATTTTAAATGCAGTTACAAAACAGATTATTTTTTGTCTCAACAAAGTCCTACATGATGTTTCCGACACAACTTTTAACGAAATAATTTGCATTTATTTGCGGAACAGGGTACACCAAAGTATGACTAAAAATAAATATGTCCACAATTATATCCCAAAGTATTGAAAATTAAGTCCTGTTATATGATATATTCATTGTTGAAATATACAAGTTTTTCGGTTTAAGCAGTGTAGACGATCCATGGAAGAGTGCATTATAGAGTACTTAGATGTGGAGAACATTCAAAACCAATCACTAATTCCAATTTTGATTCGAATACACATAATATCGACCACTAAATTCGACGGCCAGCTTCTATAGCAGCTTTGGCATTACACTCTTATTTGCAGAAACCAATTCTAGCCATTTTTAACCCCGCTAACAAAAAAAAGGTTTGGTTTTTTTTTTTTTTTTTTGCAGTGGCTTGGTGGTTAAGTGCGATGGACCACAAAGAAGGAGTCGCTGTCTCAAATCCCTCTTAAAGTTTTTATTCGCTGCCCCACCTCCTGCGAACGTCTGACAAACATCCAAGAGTAAGAAATGTCATGAGAAGCTTCTTAAAAATAAATTGCCGTTCGGAATCGGCATTAAACTGTGGGGCCCTCCATTCGTATCAAAAATATAACCTCGCACACACAATGGTTGGAGAAGCTAAGCTTTAGGTCCTGTATGGACCGTTTATGCCTAAAATATATTTACAACAAAGCTAGAATCATTAAAGTTTCCAAAACCTAAGAAATTTGACTCCTTCTACTTGGATTGCTATAAAACTTCAAATTAGGAAAATTGTCAAGTACACCCAAAATAAAAATTTCCTTTTATCGTGCAATCAAGAGAGTAGAACAATTTGCTGATGAAAAACAGTGTGATATGAGACAATTGATGAATAATGGAAAACCCGGACAATTTAGAGAAAACAATATTGGACGCTCCCCGCATAGGCAAAAAGAGTTCATGTCTGGGAAAACCTGGACGGATGGCAACGCTACCTTTAGTGGTCAGCGAAATCATGAAAAATCCTTAAACAGTTCAGAATGCAAATTAAAAGCACCTGAATAATATCGATTATCACGAGTCCTTGACCTATAGAAGAGCATGAGGTCAGACGTGTCAACCCACATAATACGCACTACCGCGCTATTGTAAGTTGTTGCGTTGCAGCTGAAAAATAAACCCGCATTCACACTACCTTTGCACCCGTTCGGCAATATCTAGGAATAGACCGCGAGCTATAGAAAAGCCTTTCGACTCCTTTGCGGAATACGTAGAATATTCTACTAATATACTCGTACAGTAGCAGGATTACTTCATGATCTCAACATACATAAATCCGCTGGTCCAGATGGTATTTCCTCCTTCCGAAAAAATGGAAAACATAAGTTGTCCTGTCCGTCCTAAGGAAAGGCAAATCTTCATCTCCCTCCTTCTACTGACCAAATGCACTTACAATCTTACAATCATTTCTTTCGCAGGACGATTTTCGCATGTGATTTGGTTAACTGGTAATTTGTTGACATATTTGACAGAAGCTCAATTTACCAAGATGGAGAAAGAAAGATCGTTGTCATTGATATTTTAAAGGCATTTAACTAGTTTGCCATTAAGCTTTTAAAACATTCAATTGAAATTGTGTTGGACGGTTTCAAGTCTGCAACCAACTTAATAATCGCTGGTGTTTCCTAGGGCTCCGTTTTATCTCCGAATTTTTCATAAATGGTCGCCTGTCTGTTACTTATGTTCCTTTGTTGGTTTATGCTCCTCATCTTCGGACGCAGAACTGGCAACATACAGCAACCTATGTTAAGCTGATTAAATTCCGATGTTGACAGCATACTTAAGTGGGATAATTGCTTCCAAGCCACAATGCCATTTTCTCTAATTGAAGCAAAACCTAAAACTCTGCCACTTGCATTGCTAAAACTGAACCACAATCCATTCGCTGGAATGCCGATGTCGCCAAGAAGAAATATTTAACGCCGTCTTTTTTGAATAAAATTATAAAAGCCAAGTTTATTCGCCCAAAACTTTAGAACAACGCTCATATTGATTGGAAGAATTGTTAAACAAAAAACCTGTTCATTAGCCTAAAAAAGTTGCAACAAAGAAAAAAACAATAAGAGAGAAACATTTCCCCTTTACAGAAAGAAAAACTTGCAATTTTCCACTTCAAAAATTTCTTTGCGTACGAAGAGGGAACAAATTGTGGAAGCGCTGAACAAGCAGTTGGTTGCTGTTGAGTGAGTTCTTCTGCGCAACGAAACGTAGTTGGCTAAAGTTTGCACAAAGTTTTTACGAGTAAGCTAAAGTAATACGGCAAAACTTTTACATCTGCAATTTTAAGGTTTTTACTTTGTTTTTATTTTTTACTGTTGAAGTTTATAAAATATCACAACTTTCCCACCTGATAGTGTGTAGGTATTTAGCTGGCTTTGCGTTCATGTAGTGGCAAACCATGCACAACCATGTTTCTAGGGTGTTCGAACACCAAACCACCTTTAGTGATGATTTGGTACTATCGTCTGATCACCATATATTTTTGTGGATGAAAACCCAGCAAAAGCATTGCGCTGGTCATGTGCAGTCATGTGACCAGTACACAAAAATATTCTAATACGCTCGCTTACCATGTTGCAAGTTCTTCCAATTCTGATAGAATTTTGCGCGCCCTTCTCAAATGTAACAAATCTCATCTGACCATAGAAAAAGTCATCAAACAGAACTTTAATATCGAAGACGCCCATGACAATCTCTTCCTAATCTTTTCCTCATGAGAGAAAGAAAAACAAAATATTATTCTCTCAAATTAGCTTGATCTGCAAAAATTTCTTTAAAAAAAAAAAAACAACTTGTCATAACAAAACAAACGCGGAATTTTGTTTCCATTAATTGAGTGTGAAGGAAACCAATTTGTGAAACTTCAAAGAGAGTTGCTAAAACCACCACGCATTCGCCTAAATTAAAATTAAACACAATACCTTTTCAATTTCCATAGAAATCGACTACACTTCCTCATAGTGTACGCGAGTAGTACTTCACTATAAATAACCGCAACAAAATATCTCATTCTCCTCAATTTGTGTATCATCACCCACAAATATACCTCTCTCTGCCACATCGCACCGCAACAACGTCAATGCCGCAATACGAAAAAAAAATCCTATTTATTCCCAAACAGACGCGTCAAAAGCACATCACCTGCGCTTTCACTTAAGCAATTGTGCAAAAAAAATATATATATATTTCAATTTTAATTACCACCCTGCAAAAAATTTAGGTACGCGAACTTTTTCGAGTCCCCACAAAAACTACGAGTTAACAACAACGTTCGTGTTAAAGAAAAAAGAAGAGACACACATCCTCAGCCTTGGGTTATCTGTTGTATGTCAACTAAAAATAAAATTGTCGCCTCGTTTCAAAAATTAATTTTCGCATTTTTTTTTTTTGTTGTATTTGTATTTGTATTTCCTTTTTGCCAACAAAGTTTTGTATATTTAAAAAAATGTCATAAATTAAAAAGATATATTAAATAAAATAAATAATTTATATATATTTCTTTTGGGTCTGTTTTCTTTTATAAAAAAAATAAAAAAAAATACACGAGGTGATCACCATCACACGCGGTGATATTTTTATTATAATTTTGTTGTATTTTATTTCTCTATATAAAGGAAATGTGAACATTTACCTTGAGCAGCAATTAATTATTATTTTTAGTGGCCACCGCCGCCGGCTTAAGGAACACTAATTTGTTGTATGTGTTTGTTTTATTATTTTCCATTCGATCTATTCTCGTTCTGTCTGCTGAATTGTTATCCAGAGTGCGTGTTTCGTCAGGTTGATCTTTGTATACACAAAAATTTTTTGTATTTTTTATTTCTTTGACCACTTGGAAATTTTTATTAAAATATTTTTCCTTTAATTTTGCATAGACAAAAACACTTTGATATAATTTTTTTTTATCTAATTAGCTATATCAAAACACTATTCACATTCCACAATGAATTTGAATTAATATTTAACAATAAAAAAAATTAGCTATTTCACTTTACTATTTTATTTTTTTTTTAAATAAAAATTTATGCACATTTTGTTGGTTGACGAAATTTACTCTATTTTTATAGACAGAAATTGAATTGAAAATTACAAGATGACACCTCGTCGTATTCGTATTCGATTCGTATTCAATTCGTAATCCCTTCACGAGACAAGTTAGTTAGTCAAAACACGAACGAGATGAATAATTCTTTTCCGAATGAAGGTCGAAGTTGTAGCCTGTGGCGCGGTGCGGTGCCGTGGTATAAACGCGAACGACGATTTTCACAATAGATAGATAGAAGAGGGTCGCGCGTGTCGACTTCGATGAGCGTTGTGAACCAGCAGCACGTTGGATGCCAACTGAAGATTGAATTCGAAAGACTCTTGTGTAGCCAATTTGAAAATGTATCTCAAGCGAAAGTTTGTTTGTTGACAGTGATAGAGGATAGAAAATCCGGCCATTGAGAGAGAAGCCCACGCAAAATATCCGGGGGTTGGTTTTAGTACACGTGCTCAGCTGTTTGGTAGAACACTATTTCGGTTGACTTTGCCGCCAAAATCATCCAAATGGATGTCCATTCATAAAATGGAATGAATGTTTTCTTATAACACTTTTCGAACGAGGGGTAGGTATAGTTGGCGCATGTCAAACCGATGTTGGAGAATTGCCTTACGATATGAGGACGGAGGAGATATATTTTTAGTACACAAGTGAATGGTGTTTTTAAGTAGAAAGTTTGCATGCACGAAGCCATTGAGAAAGATACTAAAATCTGAATGACTAGTTGCGGTCAGTAAACTTAACGTAATTGGCAGCAGTATTTTGAGTAAAACACACATTATCTGCGATGCGGTTGCATTCTTAATTCAATCACATTCGAGCACGGGACTACATTGAACTTATAGCCTATAGTAGTTGTTGGTGTTGCAGTAATGGCGCTTAAATAAGATACTATCTTTGGTTTGAAGTGAAGTCTTTATGTGTGCACGGCGTCGTCGTCGTCGTCGTCATAGATGTGGATGTGATTTTGGCTCGGGGCAATTCAATTATACGCCGCTGCAGGCAGGCATATCTAACAAATTGAGTTTTCAAAAGAACGTAATTTAATTGTAGTTTGCTTGTGCGATAGAACCGCATAGAATTAAAGTTTTCTATAAAATAAAATCCAATTTGTGTCAATTTTAGTAAAACGCAAAGAAAAGAAAACACTTTATCCAGATTTGCTAGTTCGTTGGCTCTTTATGGAAGATTAGTCATTCAGTTGGTTTTGGATAGGAATTATTCTGATCACGATTTTACATAGCAAAGATTACTACACAGATACTCGTTGACATCTCACTTGTCTGTCAATTTCTGTATTTGATGGCGAATTTTAATTGTAGGTAGGTATTTGCTTTTGATCACAATTTTTGCAAAAGCGATGAACCTATGATGCCATTTTTGTTCGATTAACTACTAAATAGAGAGAGAGAGAGAAATAATCTACGTAAATGTTTTCAAGTGAAGAATACAACAATTATCCCCTGAGGAGATCGTAGACGTAGACGTGTAGGTTCGCAACACTTTATTTTTCTCCATTAAGGATCTATGAAATTTGGGAAAGCGGTCAAGAACTCCATGAAGAGAAAAGCGGTTGGGCCGGATGAGATACCCAGTGAATTCTGGAAAAAGATGGGCGACATCGGCTCATGATTCTTATCACCAAACTCATGAGAGGTGATACAATGCGTAATCAGTGGAGGGAATGTTATCATCTTCCTTTGCATAAAGTATCATCCTTCGCGAAGCTTCGATAATTACCGTTCAATTAAGTTGATGCCACACACCATGAAGATCGTTGAGTGGGTATTCGATAAGACAAATCATACGGCTGTCTGATGACCAGTGCGGGTTTGTCGTGGGTAAATCAACCACAGATCACAGATGAGGAATTAACCAGATAGTCAACTCCAGAGAGAATCTCTCAGTTCACCCCCAAGGGTGAGCCCAGATGTTTTTACCTACATAATTTGCACTTATATGGGCTTCTTCTACGTGCAAATCAAATGGGAACCTCGCGCACATGAATGGAATTATGTGGGTTAATGGCTAATGGCCGCCGCCATGAAACGTAATTTTCCATAGCAATGTCGTTCATTTTCGTAAATACCACCAAACAAGCGTCAAATCACTGACTTACACGTACTCACAGACATAAAATTTGAGAGAGTATTTTGCGGCCATTTTTAAAAAATGTTTGCGGGTTCAAGGGGATAGGGGTATGCAGAGTTGATTATCTGGTTAATTCCTCATCTGTGCCACCGATGCAATGCAATGAATAAGGATCATAAAAAGCATCGTGATTCCTTAAAGGATCTGCATATGATTCTGTTTGATTTTGAAAAAGCATTCGATAGAAAACAAAGAGGGAAGAAGGACAAAAGTCAGATGTCGCGCAGGAGTCACCGATGAAATCCCAATAAAAGTCGGTATGCAACAGGTAAATGTCTTCAGTCCTTTGTTCTATACTACGGTCCTAAATAATCTGCTTGAGGGAAAAGTGACGGACCCTAAAGTGCATCAGTTATTCTTTGCTGACGATGGAAGCATCACAAGTGATGATCAGACTTCCCCGCAACGAGCACTTGATGTTTGGGTAGATGTTTTAGATAGCGGAATGAGTGACCGCCTTATAAAGGGTGATTTTTTAAGAGGTTTAGAACTTTTTTTAAAAAAAAAACACAAAAAATTCGAAAAAATGAATGAAATATTTATTTGAATCGATAGTTTGAACCTTGCAATTTAATGTTTAAAGATAATTTCATGCAAATGTTGACCGCGGCTGCGTCTCAGGTAGCCCATCCGCTGAGTCCAATTTTGGCATACTCTTTCACACATATCGGCCGGTATCTCACGAATTAATGCATGGATGTTGGCTTCCAGTGCGTCAATCGAAGCGGGCTTGTCCCTATACACATTAGCCTTGGCATACCCCCACAAAAAATAATCTAATGGTGTCAAATCGCACGATCTAGGCGGCCAATTGACCGGCCCGAAACGTGAAATTAACTGTTCACCAAACTCGCCTCGCAATTGCGCCATTGTTTCGCGTGCTGTGTGGCATGTGGCACCGTCTTGTTGAAACCACATATCATGCAAGTCAAGAACTTCCATTTCGGGCAAAAAAAAGTTTGTTATCATCGCTCGGTAGCGTTCACCATTGACAGTAACGCTGCGATTCGCATCATCTTTGAAGAAATATGGCCCAATAATGCCGCCGGCCCATAAACCGCACCAAACAGTGGCTTTTTCGGGATGCATTGGTAGCTGTTGCAATGCTTCTGGCTGATCTTCACTCCAAATGCGGCAATTTTGCTTATTTACGTACCCATTCAACCAAAAATGAGCCTCATCGCTGAACACAATTTTTCGATAAAAAAGCGGATCCTCGGCCAGCTTTCCAAGAGCCCATTCACCAAAAATTCGGCGTTGTGGTAGGTCGGCTGGCTTTAGTTCTTGCACCAGCTGTATCTTAAAAGGCTTTACGCCCAAATCCTTCCGCAAAATTTTCCACGTAGTGCTGTAACAAAGGCCTAACTGCTGGGAACGGCGCCGAATCGACATTTCGCGGTCTTCTGTCACACTAGCTGATACGGCCGCAATATATTCTTCAATACGCACAGTACGGAAACGTGTTGGTGGTTTAATGTCCAACAAAGTAAATTTGGTGCGAAATTTGGTCACAATCTTCCGAATAGACTGCTCAGAAGGTCGAGAATGCCGATCATAAAATGGAAGCAGCGCGCGATGAACATTTCGAACCGAGCACGAATTTTGATAGTAAAATTCAATAATTTGCAAGCGTTGTTCATTTGTAAGACGATCCATGGTTAAATTGCAAACCAAACTGAAGCTGTTTGACAGTGACACAAGGTACTAAACACACGTCAGCTGTCAAAACCAGTGTTGCCAAAACCAAACCAGCTAAAAAATCACCCTTTATAACTAGCCCCTTAAGGGGTTACATGGGTTTATTCGGGGAGAAAAAATGTATATTTTCAACCATTTTTTTTTTTATATAAAAATGAAATATTTTTTTAAAACTTTTTACTGTCTTAATTTTTTGACAGATCACGTGTGAGTCGTGTCATGCTGTCATGTTATTTTTGTTTAGTATTGTTTGGCATTTCATAATGGAAAGACTTACGCGTGAACAACGTTTACAAATTGTTCAACTTTATTATGAAAATTCACGTTCTGTGAGGAATGTGTTTCGTGCACTTCGCTCAACTTATGGTCAACATAATCGGCCTACTGAGCGTACTATTCGCAACACCATCACCCATTTTGAGACCCAGCATTCATTATTGGATAATATTCGACCGAATAGACCACGTCCAGCACGCTGTGAAGAAAATATAGCGGCCGTAGCCGCGACCGTAGAAAGTCGATTCGGCGCCGTTCACAGCAACTCGGACTGACGTATGGAACGACTTGGCGCATTTTACGTCAAGATCTTAAATTGAAGGCGTACAAAATACAGCTTGTGCAACAACTGAAGCCGCTCGACCTTCCCAAGCGACATCGCTTCGCTCTATGGGCTCTTGAAAAGTTCCAAGAAGATCCGACGTTTTCGAGGCAAATGCAAATTTTGTTTAGCGATGAGGCCCATTTCTGGCTCAATGGGTATGTAAACAAACAAAATTGCCGCATTTGGGACGAAGAGCAACCTGAAGAGATTGAAGAACTGCCACTTCATCCAGAAAAAACAACAGTTTGGTGTGGTTTGTGGGCCGGTGGAATCATCGGTCCATATTTCTTTAAAAATTATGCCGGTGCGAACGTAACCGTCAATGGCGACCGTTATCGTGCCATGATAACCGACTATTTGATGCCTGAAATTGAAGCTCGTGATCTCGGCGACATTTGGTTTCAGCAAGACGGCGCCACTTCCCACACATCGCATCAATCAATGGACTTATTGAGAGAACATTTCGGTGAGCACATAATTTCACGTTTTGGGCCGGTCGATTGGCCACCAAGATCGTGTGATAAATCAAAAGCTTATGCCGACAAACCCGCTTCGATTCAGGCCTTGGAGGAAAACATCACGCGTGTCATTCGCCAGTTACCAGTCGAAATGCTCGAACGAGTGATCGAAAATTGGACTCAACGGATGGACCATGTGCGACGTAGCAACGGCCAACATTTGATAGACATAATCTTAAAAAAATAAATGCCAAAGAATGTTCTTTCAAATGATAATAAACATTCTCCATTAAATTTGAATTTTCTGTGTTTTTTTCTTTAAAAAAGTAGGGAACCTCGAAATGGATCACCCTTTATATATTTAGAAAAGAATTTTAGAAATTTTCAATGAAAAATATTCATAACTCCGCCATTGTAACGTCAGTTCCGGTGACCCCTCGGAAAAAAGGTGCGTCCGCGTTGACAGTAGAACTCGTGACAGGATCATCAGAAATGACAAAAAAAACAATTCGTGTTTTAGTTAAGACCATAAACTAGAATTTGGACGAAGGGAAAAAAAAACTAAGTGAAAATTGTATTTTTGCCAGACCTTTTTACAAAAAAAATGCAAATTTTGGTTAAATTACCTCAAAGATTTTTTTTTAAATAGTTGGGATTGAAAACAAAAAAAATCCTTCGTCCAAGTCCTCGTGATTTATGTCTCGAAGACCTGTATAAAATTTTATCAAGATCGGTTGTGTGGTTTTCAAGAACTTTTGACAACCGACTTTGAAAACACAGTTTCGAGAAAAACGCGTTTAAAGTTTGAATAACCTCAAATAAACCTCGTGATTCCATCCAACGAGTGATGTATCTCCGAAACTTTTATTCGGAATAACTTAAATATTTAGGATAATATTCCCGAGATGTTGTAGAAATTAATAAGACTATGAAAAAAATTCGATTTTTTGAAACTGTGAAACCCATGTAACCTTAACCACTAATCACCCGACATTCAGCTCGTAAAAATAAAAAAATCATTTTATATGAGATTTTAAATAATTACAATCCAAACTTGACGGTCTTTTTTACATGTTTTATATCTCAATATTAAACTGTTTTGCAAGAAATTGCTTACTTTTACCTTTTTTAGCCATGACAACCTTGGCTCTTTAAACCGAGAAATATAAATACAACCTTTAGCCTCGCCACATGGAACATTCTTCAAGGCCAACCATTTCTGGTTATGTGGTATGTTAAATGTGATTTGACATGATGTTGTGGCTTACTTCCAAAGTGGCAAACGTAGAGCTGAATGTTAATGTTATGTCTTCAACACGCAACCAACTGGTTCGATGGAGTATGTTTCACATCGCCTTTTTACGTAGACCAAGGATTCTGATCCAAAAGTTCACAATGACTTAAAAGTACTCATTGGCAGTGATTCTGATTGAAACATTAAATCGTCTTCTAGTTCTATTAATTTTGGTATATTTCCCTCCAGTCTGCGTCATGGAAGTATAATCAATTTTAGACCGGCGGCGCCTAGACGCCTACACATAAATCAAATCAGGATAAAAAAAATAAAACAAATCACCAACGTTTTGTTGCAATGTGCGTGACTTATAAAACACGACAGTCATTTATTTATGCGTTGAAAGGCTTGGAAAACAAATGACAATGCCACGTGAAGAAAGTTTAGCAATCAGCTTAATACTCTTTATTAACTGTGAACGATTTGGAATGTGTCCTCTTGGCTCTTAATCCCAATTCTTATCCTTGTTTTTAAATAAAGAAAACGACAACAAACAATTGTTAAGCTATATTTATGTACAAAATTTTATTTCACTTTTTACTTGCACTACTAACGGTCTTATGGACACTTCTTTAGGTATTAAATTATTCTTAAACAAAATCATTACTTCCTAAAATAAAAATAAAAAGTGATTGTACACTTTTATTGGGAAAAACTTGAAGTAAGTGTCGTGGTTTTGGAGTGACAATATGGCAACTGCATTACTAATGTTTTAGGGCTATCGTTAATAATTTCTGACCGGAATGTTCCCTCATGTTATATCAGATTGATGAAAAGTTAGAAATGGGCACAATTTCTATTCAGGGCAGTGTGATGTTTTTGTTAAAAACTAGATGAAACTATTACAATGGCTTGATGACACTTGGGGTAGATAGTTTACATTACTCGACATCTGGTCCTATATTTATGGTTCAAGTTTGTTTCGCACGTAGCAATCCGATGGCAGGGCTTCTGATATCGCCTTGATATTGCTGACCTCGGACTGTAAGAGATTCAGCTCTTTCTCGTATTTGTCAATCGATTTGTTCTGTTTATTTCTTAAATCGCGGAATTTGTCAATTCTGCTTGTGAGATTGGCACGGTTAAGTTCCTTTTCCACTGCATCGAGACGGCTCTCTGTAAGAAAAGAGTTGATTGGACGGAAACCAATGGATGCTAAGTTTTCCTTACCCAAGTCGTCTAAATCGTCCGTGTTTATATCTGTGAGGTTCTCCAACTCATCCTTGATTGAGTTGAGATCCTCAACAGCTTTGGTGATTTTCTTTTGAGCGTCTTGTGAATCTGCCTTGGCTTGACCAACCTTTAAGAACAAGTAAAATGTAAGTGTTTCCCTAAGGTAAATATCTGCCTGTTTACCTTTCTCTTTGCCTCATCGACCAATGTGTCGTCCTTGCTGGACAACTCCTCCTGCTTTGAAATGTCACTGTCGGTGACTTTGACGCGGTGATTTAGCTGATCAGCTTCATCTCGGAGTTTTCTTGCATTCTCTTTGGTATCGTTTGCCTTCTTGCGGATTATCTCAGCATCCTATTAAATTAAAATTGAATGAATAATGACATTTTAAACGAAAGTCCGCACTTACCTTCGATGCCTGTTCAGCATATTTCTCTTGCGCCTCTTGGGCATTCAGCTTAGCCTCATTCGCATTCTTATTAGCTCCAGCCAAGGCCTACAAAAAATGTTGTCAATAAAGAAAAGTTACAACCAAAAATAAAACCCACTTCTTCGGCCTGTTTGATTAGAGATTTGGCATTTTCAATTTCGCTCTCAATACCCGGGACGGTTCTTAGTGCCAACTCAGCCTTCTCAGATGACTTCTGAACATCAGTTTGGAACCCTTTAAAATAGTCCCGATTAATAAACGAAGCAAACTAAACAATTAATTCTTACGCGCTAGCGTTTGGTAAGTGTTGTTGGCTTCTTTCAAAGTGTTATCGCCTTGCTCAACTGCTTGTGTTGCATCATTAAATGCAGCTAGGGCTATCTCCAAAAGCTCCATCTCTTCTAATTTCTGAATTTTTGCTCTAAAATAACGAATCAGATTTGTACAAAATGTTTATATCAAAGTTAAGCTGTACTAACCGTTCTGCGACGACATCGGCCAGAAACAGTTCATCTTCAAAATCGGCGAAAATTTCTCCATTACCATTTGAGACTCCATTGACACGATCCAGAAGTTGGTTTGCCTAAATAAAGTTCGAATTGAATATGACAATGACGACTTTGTGCAAATTCATCGAAGCAGCTCACCCTTTCGTTAGCTTCCAAGGCTTCTTGCTTCAGCGCGACTATATCAATATCTGGAGTCTTTAGTCCGTTTACGTCTGTTAGCAAAGTCAACGCAGCGTCGTACACTTCGTTTGCCTTACGCACAGCCTCCTTTGTGGCTTGAGCAACTGATCCAAGATTTGTTTTCACTGTATCCAACTCCAAACGAACATCAGTACGCAGTTCATCTCTAAAAAAAAATAGTTAATAAAATGTAGACATTCGGAGTCGGAGTTGAAAACCTACGTGACTTTTTGCTGCAGTGTGATGGCAGCTTTAGCCAAGTCGTGCGCCTTAGCAATGGCATCATTAGCATCCTTGGCATTTTTCAAATCGAACTGTGCCTGTGACTCCAGCTTATCGGCCAGTGCACGTGCTTCACGTGAGATACCACTAATCTGCTCCGACTGTTCGCCGAACTCGATAGACTTGTTTTTAGCTTTCGCTAGAGCTACGGCTCCTTCGTCATTCAGCAAGTTTAGAGCGGTCTAAAGGAAACATTTTTCATTAAATTTAGCTCATTCGAAAGCAACCCTTCGTCTTACCTGCAACTCATTTTTGGCGTCCTCGATGATATTATGAGCGATGGTATAGTTCTGTTGCGCCTTGTCAATCTCCGCATTGGCAGTTTCCTGTAGCTCATCAGCAGAATCGAGATGATCGCGGACTGTAGCTAATCTCTCATGCAGATCATTTAAGCGTTCTAGCAGTGTTCGATCGCCTTCGCCAGCAGATGACTTGGCATCGGCCAACAAAATGTCGACCTTTTCCTGAACAGCCTTGAGTTTCGATTCAAACTCCTCATCATTTGTGACCGGCGTACGGGCGATGTCGTCAAGCTGCTGACTGAGGTTTGTCAATTTAGCACGATGCTCATTGGCAGCATCTTGCACCAGGTTGTAGCATGCTGGACAGTCGACGCAACCCTTATGGCGATCGAATTTGTTTTCCTTACAACGGTCGCAACGACGACCCTCAACGTTGTCATTGCAGGGACACTGACCATTCTGATCGCACTGATAGCCCCTTGAACCACTTTCGTCACAGTCGCACGCCTTGCAGCCATCGGTCGAGAACCCATAGTAGAACTGGTCACACTGATCGCAATGTTGTCCGATCACGCCCGGTTTGCAGTAGCACTTGCCAGAGAACTTGTCACACGTCGAATTGTAACTGCCGATGGGATCGCAGTTGCAGTTTTCACATCCATTGCCGGAGACAATGTTGAACGAACCCGGCTGGCACTCGTTACAGTCGCGTCCAATTACATTCGGCTTGCAGTGGCAGTTTCCAGTTACTTGGTCACACTGTGAGATGCCCTCGTCAGTCTGTTCGGTTCCAGGTGGGTAGCACGAGCATCTGTCACACTGACCGTGTGGTAAGGCGAGCGGATCGCCAAAGTGTCCCGGCAGACACTCATCGCAATGTTGGCCCCCAGTATTGTGGGTGCACTTCAAACATTCGCCAGTTGTCCTGTTGCAATTGCCCACAGCATTTGGATCGACGTTGCCGTTACAGTCGCAAGCCTTACACACTTGTACTTCTCCCAAGAGGCCAGTTGGATCACCGTAAAACCCGTCGGAACACTGTTCACAGCGAGAACCAAAGTAGCCGACAGGGCACTCTATGCAGATCACGGTATCTCCATTAATCTGGATACAAGCACCGTCATCGGGACAGGGACACCGTTTGCAGTCATATTGTGTGCCTTCCAGGGCATTTCCGTAGTATCCCTTGGCGCACTGGTCACACGTATCTCCCGCGGTATTGTGCTGACAGATACAACGACCCGTTTCTGAGTCGCAGATTTCCGCGTGCTTGTTGCAGTCACATGGGATGCATGGCATGAAAGGTCCACCTCTAGCTGGACTGTGTCGGAAGCCAGGCGCACATGACTCACAGAACTGTCCCAGATATCCTTCGGGGCAAGTACACTGCTCAATCCAGGTGGCTTGCTGGCCGGCGGCACCACGATGGGCACTCTGCAGCTCCACATCATCCAAAATAGCCTCACCTTGAATGGAGTACGTAGCACGGATCTTAATTGCCGTCAGGTTGCTCAATATTGAAAGGAATCCTCTGCCCGACTGACTGGGCTGCCACTGGTAGTCGGTGTGTTCATTCAAACGGAACTGGTATGACTTGGCGGTCTGATCAGGCATTCCGTTGTTCTGAGCAAATATGGGCAGAGAAATTTTCGTCCCAGCTCCTTCAAGGATGATGTCACTAGCGCTTGTGCTGGGCCCAACTTGTCCAACCAACTGCAGCTTGAATTTAAGCAGGCGATTGTATGATGCCCGTTGATCGCCCAGGAATCTCTCAGGAGCATTGAAATAGATGAACTCATTGCCCTGTGCCGTTGTTCCAATACTCTGGCTGTATTGGTTGTACTTAATGTCCGCACTTCGGCTAGAGAGGTCTACTGCTTGCCAGCGTTCCTTGTGCTTGTTGAAGTTTGACGCCACCGAGACAATGGAGTAGCCCGGGGCACTTTGACACTCCGAGGTGTGACCATAGCAGAAGCATGGAGTGCATCCGAATCGGTTCGTAAGGTCCAAATTGAAGAAGCCAGGCTTGCATTCGTTACAACGCTTGCCTTCCACGTTTTCCTTGCAGTAGCAAATGCCATTCTCAGCATCACACGATGGAATATTGTCAAATGATCCGCGTGGATCACAGCCGCATGGCTGACAACCGTGCAGACCAAATTGGTAGTAGTTGTTGTCGCAACGATCACATTTGTCGCCGGTTACACCAGGCTTACATTGGCATTTGCCCTCAGCGTTGCACTGTAGGGAACGGGAACCTGCAAGCAAATTGTACGCGTAAGCAAGACAGGTTGGAACATATGGTCCGAGTTACTTACCAATTGAATTACATTGGCAATGGATGCAATAGCCGTCGTCACGCATATAGAAGTTCTCCTTGCAACGTTCACAATTTGCTCCATCACGGTTTTCGCGACAATCCAAGCAGTGTCCTCCATGACCCGTGATATTGTAGAGATGTTCGTCGAAGAAGCATTTGTCGGCGAAGCCATTGCAGTTGCAAGCTGAGGAGGAATAGTAAAGTCGTAGAAATGAAACAGGTTTTCTTATAGAGGATATTAGTGGTCAAAAATGACGGAAGCTCGCTCTGTGATTAAGGTCGAAGTGGATTTTTAGGACAAAAAGGACGCCGACATAAAGATGCGAGCAGAATAAGTTTTGCCAACATGAAACCAGACACAACACAGCGCATCTGTATCGCACTCTTTTTAAGACACAATTGAAATTCATGAAGACCTAATTTGTTACAGCTTTTGGCTGGGAAACGCCTTTCATTCAATTAACTAACACAACAACAAAAATTCCAGCACCAGCAAAAGGCTTATACTAAAAATGCATCTAAGCCGTCAACAGACTCACAGATTACTGAATACCAAGACGAATACGTGTGAATCTTATTCGATTCATAGTCCCAATATTGGCCAGAGGAATGCTTCAGCAGGAACCACAAAACAACTGAACTCAATTTCATCTTAGCCACTGCGCAACTGACCACAAACATTTGCACTCGCCTGATATTGATGATGACCATCTTACATAACGGGCAATTTTATTGACATAAAAGGCAACCCCGACATTATCCGGTTACACATCGCCACCGTCAAATGAAAGGGCATCTCGCAGCGTACGCATCACAACACAGCCCAGCCACACACCTTAGATCGATATACTTCCTCTTTCTTACCCTTGCACTCGTTCACATCTTGTGAGGTAGCCATCCTCCACTTGACGTCGTTGTACAATGGCAGACACTTTTCGCAGTCGGGTCCGTCGGTATTGTGGCGACATTCACATACCAAGTTGTGCTCGCCATGTAAACCGGTGCTGGGAACGCACTTGCTGGCATGACCATTGCACTTGCAGCGAGCACCAACAGCGATATCCGAAATAGCATAGAAGTAAGATTGCAAGACCTGTGCGTCTCCAAACACCTCGTCACCGAAAGTATTCAGACGATCCAATGTGATGCGAATGTCGGTTGCGGTTACCCAATGCTGCAAGGGAGGAAAGTCAATAAAGTATGGACGGACATATTGGAGTAGTTAGTGGTTACCTGAATTTCAGCGCTTCGTTCAAAGAAGATACCACTTGGTCTGCCTTCAAGAGTCGAGAAAGCAATTTCACCATCCCTCAGGGGTGAGATGTCACTGTAGTCACTGGTACACCAAGCACGAGCCTCGATATCGCCAGTTGCAATGGAACGCGAATCCGGCAGTCCATAGGTATCGCGGCAAGTTGCACTGTAGTACTGATACGGTATCCATTGGCCGTCTTCTGAGCTTCGTTTGTAGATTGCAAAAGACTCTGGTCGTGGCGAGCGGAACAACAGACGCACATATGTGATATCGAACGCCTTGCCTGAGGGCAAGTAAGTCAAGATAAATATTCAGAAACTACGCATGTATATCAACTCACCTAGATTCAGTGTCAGATTGACGTGGCTCGGATGCTGGATGCCTTGTCGCATTGTCTCTGATTGCCACCAAGTTGGGTTGGTAGGATCGTGCAAGTCCGTAAGGTGCGAGGGGTCATGGTCTCCATATCTGTTGTGAGAGGGAGATGCGGTTACACTCTACTACTCTCGGCATTGTGAAATCGTAATACAAACCTGCAGAACTCGCAGCTCTTCTTATTCGAGTAGATGGTCTGGGTGCAGAAGAGATTGTCGCCTGTATCGCCACAGGTGTTTGTCGAATGAAACTGCAACTGATATGCAGCGTTCACAAACTCTGGCATACATTTCTGTAAAATAAAAAGCGGATATCTCTGTCAAATCACTGCGAAGATGAGTCAGCGTTAGGATGTTCGTTCAAGTCATGCACTAAAAGTATCAATGAAAGGTACAGCCTGCCTGGAGTCGCAAATCTAATTGAAAGTGTTGCTCGGGTGAGAGCATTATTCGCTCCATTACTTGCCGCGTGTTCGAGGAAACTTTATCTAGTGGATGTGGTCGTTAAGTTCCACTGATTTGGTTTGGTAAGATTTATTCCCGGAATAAGCTAGAAATTGACCGAAATTTTGTTGGCGTTTGTGTTGCGTTTATTTTGTTTGCAATCTCTTTGTGCAAATTTAATGTTAAATGTGTTTTGCGTTTGGGTGCCATGACGTGATGCGTTGAGTAATGAAATGTGTTCCGCACAAAGAACTGTATACAGTAGTACACCCATAGAATGTGGAGGGATGATGCGTAGAGTTTTTGCATTATACTCTATGATTTATATGATTGATTTTAATTGCGTCTCATATTTTAAATATAATTTTGTTTTGTGGTTTTAGGGTTTTACTGTTTAGAGGTGGTTCAAGGATGTAGGTTCAAATACAGGGTGTTTTTTAGAGGTATAGAACTTTGAATTGAAATAAAACACAAGAACACGTTTTAATGTCCATCAATTTGGCTTTATTGGAAGGATAATTTTATGCCATTAATGTTTAAATATGATTTCGTGCATGTGGCCGCCGCGGCTGGTGCGAATAAAGACAAGTCTAGAGGTCCAATTTTCAACCACTTTTTCAAGCATTTGGGGCTGTATGTCGGCAATAACGCCACGAATGTTGGCTTCCAAGTCCTGTAACGTTTCTGGTTTGTTGGTGTAGGCAAGCGACTTCAAATATCCCCCAAAAAAATATTCCAATGGTGTCAAATCACACGATCTCTGTGGTCAATTGACAGGTTCTTTCCGCGAAATTATGCGCTCATCGAATGTTTCCTTCAATAAACCGATTGTGACGTGCGCTGTGTGGCATGTAGCGCCGTCTTGTTGGAACCACATCTCATCCACATTCATGCCATCCAATTCGGGAACAAAATAGTCAGTTATCATGGCTCTATACCATCATTAACGGTAACTGACTCTCCAGCATCATTTCGGAAGAAGTATGGCCCAATGACTCCACCAGCCCATAGAGCACACCAAACAGTCAATTTTTGTGGATGTTTCAAGGGTCTCATGTGGATTCTCTCTTTACTCCGAATGCGGTAATTTTGCTTGTCGACGTAGCCATTCAACCCAAAATGAGCCTCAAAACGGAACAAAATTTTGCGATGAAAATCAGCATCGATATCAATCTCATTTTCGGCCCATACCCCAAAATCACGACGCGTTGCATGGTCTCACGGCTTTAATTCTTGCACAAGCTGGATCTTGTAAGGTCGCCTTCCATAAAGTTGATGGACAAAGCTCCAATTGCTGTGCACGGTGGCGAATCGATTCATTCGGGTCCTCTTCAACACTTTGCTCTACAGCGGCAATTGTTTCTTCGGTGCGCACTGTCCGACGTCTCTGCGGATGCGTATTATCACATAGAGGAAACGTAGTGCAAAAGCGATCCATGGTTAACCGAATTAATTGCTCTGATGGACGACTATGTCGACCATAAAATGAACGGAGCTTGGGGTAGACTTCGCGAACTGAACCATTATTTTCGAAATAAATTTGCACGATTTGCAAGCGTTGTTCATATGTCAATCTGTTCATGATGAAATGGCAAACCAAACTGAACATAAATGACATTAGAGCTGCCAGATTTGACTACAAAATGTCAGTTTTATCTCTATTCGAAAAGCCAACCGCTAAAAAAAACACCCTTTAATAGAGAAAACTTGGTGGTACCGACGACAGACCCGTTGATTGGCTGCATTGTTATATAAAAGCACAAATCAAACACCATTTGCTTACTCGAAGAGCAATTATATTGGGACGCTCCATGGAACATTTCATTAAGTCGAAGGCTGTAGTAGAAAAATGACCACCAAGTTAAACATCGAGAAAGGTTTATGGTTTTGAACTGATGAAACACTTTCCAATTAATAGTTAAGGCTTTATAAAGGAAAAGGGAGGTAAGCGATAACTGTCATAACTATCAAGCTGATGTCATATGGTGAGAAGATCGTTGAGCGGCTATTAGACAGCCTATTGTGGCATATAAGAAGTCTTTGTCGGGTGTAAGTCAGCTACAGATGCAATCCTAAGTAGAAGGATCATAATGGAAAAAACATCGTGATCGCTTATAGAAACTAACATAGGAATAATTTACAAGAGATCTGATATGGCTGGCGCTAGAATAACAAGGAGTTCCTAAAAGCTACGTACAGATGATGTTGAACATGTAACAGGGAACAAAGACAAGAGTTAAATGCCCCTATGGAGTGAGAAATGAGCTCCAAAGCCTTTATTCTTATTGCTTTCATCGTGAGCGAACCTAAAATTCATCAGTTAGTTTTCGCATTCAAACTTCTCTGCAGCGAGCACTTGATGATTCGGTGGATGTTTTGGAGAAACATATACTTTGACCTACTGCAGGCACCTATGAGGGACTTATGATCAACAACGAAGCAACTGTGGATGATGAGATAAATCATGGTGTTGATGGCGTAGCAGAAAAACTCTGCTTTCTTCTGTGATCCAAAATAGGCACCATCGGGTCGGACAATTAAAAAAAATTATGAGGGTTTGTTGACATCAGCAGAGACAAAGATACTTTGGACTGTTGAAGCAACGAAGATTGAATGAATAAGTAGTTAAAATATCAGAGAAAGCCTTCACGACAAAATAATCCCATTTCGGAACAATTGAGGCATGGCCGCATCAGTTGGTACTAACAAGATCAAAGGAGGGATCCTACGAACAATGTCAATTTGAAAGCCCAAGAACTCCTGAATCACACAACTGACATAAAACCAGAGACCAAGTAATACGAAACCGGAAGGTCTGCAAATATTTCTTAAGGTTTTCTTAAGGTGGACCAGTTGGAATGCAGTAAAGTGGGAGATGTGCAGGATCACTATCATCCCGATCATAACTTCGTCGAATCAAAAGAAGAGAAAAGGAAGAATACCCCAGCTATATTGACTTTTCTACAATACGGAAGCAGGAAGCATCTACAAGTCCACAACAATACTAACATCGAGTTTATGATTAGACAATAAGTAGCAGTTTCTTGTTCCCCATGATCACTTCGATATACTTGTTTCGATATAGAACAAGTTTTATAACTCACGGTGATACTCATTCTCATTTTGCAGACTAAAGAGCGGTTCTTTTGGAAAGTGCCAATTCTAACTAAACCTAACCTAAGAAAGAATTACTTAAACATCGACGTCAATGGAAGTCTAGAGGCTTTTGAAGAATAAGTGTTGCATTCTGAATTGAAAATTCTTTCTTTTTCCGACTCTAACCAACCTCAAAATGATCTTAACAGGTTTTTTTCTAACCTGGTTCCTCAAAAATTGTCGTGAACTTAATGTGAATAAGTATCAAGCCTTTACCGATTCCCGAAAATGATTTTGCGCTTCCTTCTAGAACATACATGAAACATATTTCCCGAGTTGATTTATTCTCGTGGTCTGTGACAAACAATTGAACTTTTGATTTCATATAGAAGCGTCCATCAAAATAGGTCAACTCTCCACTCGACTTTCTGAGAAGATGGGTTTGTCACTCTATAGGTCCATCTTTGAATATGTTAACCAAGTCTATTCACCTTATCAGCTCACTCGTTCCCAGCGCGTAGTAGCTGTCCAAAGCAGATGATGTCGGCAGACTTTTCTGGACAATCGTCCACTCTATGATGAACTATGATGAACTTAACGAACTTGAATGAACGAACTTTATGAAGAGTAATTTTGAGTCTCTAGCTATTTGTTTCGGCATGGGTATTCATCTTAAGCATTCCCTTTATTCGCGACAGCATAGATTATGCAAATACCACACACCATGAGTCACTGAGTCACCTTGTTAAAGTTAGGAACTCATTCGCGGAGTTGTGGCTTTAAAATGATTCGAATGTGGCATAATGTCCTATGAAAATTAAATTCCTTAAATCCTTAAATCCATACATGGAAAACAAACGAATTGCAAAGCCAAATCCTCCCACTTCCAAGAAAACCTTATCCAGTTTTTTTTGTCCCGAGATTTATTCCATAAGCCATATGCTTTTGACTTATGCAGAATGTCGATACGATACGATTATAATTTATACTTTCTCAAGAAGATGAAACAAAACAACCCCCGGGAAGTACGCAAAGATAAAAACCAAAACAAATCGCAGAGTAACGCTCTCCATCGCCATGGAAATACCATTCAACTTTATACTTATGGTGCACTGCAGTACAAGCGGAAGTGCGTTATCTCGTGTTGTAATAAGCCGCATGGCAAGTTTCTTGAACTTCCTTTTAAATTTAATAAAAACAGAACACAAAATCAATTGAATGGAACTATTGAAGCATCAAGTAACTTCTTCTCCCCTCACATTACTTAATTACACGGAAAACATAAAGTAAATCAGACGGCGTTTTTTTTTTTTAAAATAAATAAATATGGTTAAAAATATGTCACACGCGCACTCTTATCATCTTTGTTCTCAAAACAGTAGTTGATGTTGGGTAATATTATCAAACATCTCGGGGTATGTTCTCGGAACATTTGTTCTGTACATACAATTTAACCGCGATAAGAAAAGTAGTGAAAACTAGCAAAGTTCCTTTCGAGACTAACGCGTTCTCGTAGGGTAATCGGTTTCAGTGGAAATAGTTTTGTACATACATGCCACGATGCCATATGACACGTCTTTTGCGGGACAGTCCCGCATTCATCCAAACTCAAGTTTTTGAACTTGCGACAAAGCCAAAGTTGTTCTTCATCAAGCTCAGTAGACTTTTACGAAAGATGGACTCAAAAGCCTTAGAGATATCCAAGGATGCAACCCGCATATATCATACAAGCAATTTTTTTTAATATGACCCTTGCTCCTATGGCTGACACTGCGGCATAAAAAGATCTATTGTGTCACAGGGAAAATATTTCCTCCCTTATGAACGTGAGTATGTCCTTGATGGCAGAGTTTTTTTAGCTCCGCTGATGAACATATGTCTCTGTTGAAAATGCGTCTTTTTAACCAATTAGTACCGGACATTCGCATAGAATATGTTCAGAGGATTCGGCCTCTTCCATACAGAACCCACATTCTGTCTCCGGGCACAAATTCATTTTGTTAAGATAATATCTCAGGCCACAAGGCCTACGAGAAAGCCAACAAGCTTTCTTAAACTTTCCTTATTCAGCATAAGTATTTCCTTGTACGAGTAAGGCTTGATGAGTCTTTTGAATTGTCTGCGCCCCGAAACATCTTCCCAGTAGGCTAGACGAAGTTGATCCTCCCAATAGTCAATCCGTCTTTAGGAAGACTCTACGAAAAGTGTCTGGTCCAAAGAACGCGGATTCTGAACCAGCTTTTGCCAATTCGTTCTTGGTGGCGGGGACCATCCAAGTTTGACTTTGTTGAGTTTAGCCAGGGATTTCAGAGCATCGTAGCAGCATTTCACTGTCATTGAGTCTGCTTGGAGAGCCGCTTGACTATCTAAAAAGATTTATATTTGGGCGCTTTTTGATACCTCGCGCAGACCTTAATGACATGGATTTCAGTGGGACACATTCTCATTGGTATAGAAGCTTTGGTGTTGGGTCCAAAGACGCGAGCTCCAACTCCAATCCATTTTTCATCCATTGGCGTACCAAACCAGACGTTTAGGCTCCAAGTTCGGGACACCATTGAGCCTTAACCTTAGTATTCGGTCCGGGATTGTACTGAACATGTCTGCTTTCGGTACAGAATTCAGTATTATCGGATGTCCCGCAATATTTATAGTTGCAGTTTTAATGCGCTTCTAGCAGCTGTCTTTCTAATAAAGATGTGTAGCGGCGAGAGCCCAACAATAGCTACAAGTGCTGCAGTTGGGCAGGTGCACATAGCACGTGCAATACCTAGACAGGCAATTCCTTGAAGCTTTTGCCGTTGTCCGTTTAAGAACTGTTGGCCACCAAATGATGGCCGCGTACGTGATAATGGGTCTAATCATCATGACATACAACTAGTACATCATTTTTGGGCTCAGACCCTAAGTTCTGCTGTACACGGCTCACATAGCTCTGGTAGTTAAGTCTGAAATGGATCTCAATGGATTACAATGGATTACACCTTAATATTTAACCTCACTAGAGTAAACTAGTGAGTAAACCTCTAATAGAAATAGGACTTAAGGGCCAACCATAATGCACTTGAATGAGCTTAAGCCAGCTTAATGGAACGTCCCATTACATGCAAATAGTACTGCCTGCCCATAACGTGATTAATTAGTATTTCGTCAAGTTTTCGTTAGCTTCGGCTGGCTTACGCAAAGTCTAAATGAAATGGGACATTCAGTACGTAAATTTGACAGAAGGCACACAAAAGAAAGACGAAGAAAAAAAAAAATTAATGGAACAAAATACGGAGTACGATTTCATACATCTAATAATTTTAACCGTCCAAACAAATATATGCCTTTACGCCTCTTAATTTTCTTAACTGATTTTCCATTTAATTTTTTCGAACCCAAACCGAAAGAAAACAATTTGACAGATTATGAAGTTTTCTTAAGTTCATTATGGGTGACTAGATAGTTTGACAGAAATTGAGTGGGCTTTTCGTTCTGTTTTGACATAAGGTTAATCCCACTGAAGTGCATTATAGTTGGCCCTTTAGATTAACAAGTCTTTTCCTTGTGAAAGGTACTTAAACGGTTTTGGAAGGATGGACGGATAATCCTTCAATGTCGCACCATTCTATAAATTGAAGTAAAGCTCGTGTTTGCCTCTGATAACAATTGCCAGGTCATCGGCGTATCCAATGGCAATGTAGTCTAATCTGTGTAGATTGACTAAAAGACTGTCGATTACTACCGACCGCAAACCGGGGGATCGAACTCCTCCTTGGGGCAGCCGTTTACTGCCGTAACCGACACCGAGAGTCCGCCAGAGGAGAAAGTAATAATTCGACTTTCCAACATGGCTCGAATCTTCGATACCTCTATTACTGTTTGCCCCCGTTATCAAGTTAAAGCCGGTATTATCGAACGCACCCTCAACGTCTAGAAATGCACAATATTTCTATTTCTTTGGAAGATAGTGCAGCTTCAATCTTTTTGACGAGATACTGAAGAGCACCATCCGTGCGGATTTACCCATTCTGTACAAAATCTAACATGAGTGCAGAGTTGTAGAGGTGCAGATTAGACTGCCTCTAATATGGACATCGATGAGTCATTTCATGGTTTTGTGAACAACTGATGTTAGCCTTATAAGTCTATAAGATTTTGGTAGTTCACTAGGTCTATTACTTTGCTTGGCGCAATAGTCCATGACTTAAAACCCTCCTATTCTCAATTTACAAAAATCTGGCAAAATCATAGTTTCTTCATAGCGCTACGAAGTGTGATTGCCGTCTTCAATTGTGTACACCAAGGAATTTTTGGAAAGCTTCTCACGACAGTTTTTAGTCTTGGATGTTTGCCAGGCTTTTGCAAGAGGTGGGGCAGTTAATAAAAGCGAGGTTTTGAACCTGAAACCTATTATTGAGTATTCCAACGGATTGCACCCACTATCTGTATAACTATTTTATTCAATATTAAAATACACACTTAGCCTCCTTTAAACAGCCTTCAGAAAGTTCAAGATAAACCAATTAAATACTTGGTTGAAATTATCTACTACTTGTATGTTGTATCGAAGACCTTTTGAAATCAATGAACAACAAATGAAGTGGCAATTGTAATTCAATCAATGATTATACCTTCTCGTTTATATATGTAACAAGTGGCGGAGAATCAAGAGTGCCAAGCAACTTTATCAACATTGAGTGCATCTAATGGATTTCTGTAATATTTATATTAAAAATTATATTTACTTGTGGTGTGTACTTTTCGGCTCCGTAAAAAGAACAAACGGTACTGCTTTGAAGTCTCAGTATCAGTCTCAGTCGAGATGATATTTTTGTACATGAAGTCAATAATTTCTTCAAAAGTGCATTTCAATTTTAAGCTTCTGGAGAACATTTTATCGAAACATCAACAATGACAGAATTCATGAGTGTAACTCACAAAATATATTTAATTCAGTGAACGGAAGTAATAAAATGTTCTTATTTTTTTTTATTTTTTTATGAAGTCATCCACCGACATGGTTCAGTGTACAGTAATGTCCAACATCTACCGTAATAAAAATTGTAAAGCCACGCATAGTTAATTTCGCAAAAAAACCAAAAAAACATAAAATATATAAATAGTTCTTTCATTTTTGTATGGCGCTATAAGCAATAAACATAAGTTTTATGCATATTTTCCACTGGCATCATATCTGAATGTAAGTGAAAGCCAACTTTATAGTTTATTTTTTTTTAAAATTAGCAACAATTAACGACTTCTTGATCAAATACCCAAACTTAGGTGATGCCCCGTCTGTGGTCGAGTGCAAGTAAAATACACAGATTTTACTTGCACTCAACATTCACAAATCCGCTGGCAAAGAACGGTATTTCCCCTATCGTTCTGAAGAGGTGTTCTTCCACGCTGGCAAAACCACTGCGTAAGCTTTTCTATCTGTCCTATTCTTCAGGGCTCTTTCCGAGAAGATGGAAAACAGCATTAGTCCAGCCCGTCCCAAAAATAGGCGAATCTTCCTCTCCCTCCTCCTACCGACCAATTGCACTTACGTTCCTTCTTTCCAAGGTCATGAAAACGCTGATAAACCGTCAGCTTATGAAATATCTCGAATCCCGAAAACTTCTTAATGACCGGCAGTAGGGTTTTCGCAGCAACAGATCCACTGGTGATTTGATGACATATCTACCCGAAAAGTGGAACCAATCTATTCACCATGGTGGTGAAAGGAAGGTCGTTGCGCTTGATATTTCAAAGGCATTAGACAGAGTTCGGTATCAAGCTCTCTTGTCGAAAATTCGTGCATTTGGGATCGATGTTACCCTTCTTCAATGGATTAGAAATTACCTTTCGGACCGTTCAATACAAGTTGTTTTTGACGGTTTCAAGTCTGCAACTTACAAAATAAATGCTGGTGTTCCCCAAGGCTCTGTTTTGTCTCCGACTCTCGTTCTCATTTTTATCAATGACCTCCTATCTGTCACTTCTAATCCAATCCATTCCTTTGCTGATGACAGTACCCTTAGCTTTAGATATTCGTTTTGGGATTCACGTCCCTCATCTTCGGTCATGTAGCTAGAACGGCAACGTATGTTAAGCTCATTAAATTCCGATCTTGACAGCATACTTAAATGGGGTAAAACCAACAGAGTGGAATTTAATGCTTCCAAAACGCAATGCTGTCTACTGTCATTGAAGCAAACCCCTAATTCTCTGCCATTATCCATGAATGGCACTCGCATCGCTGAAACCGAACGACTTTCCATCCTCGGTATGGGCGTTAACGACAAACTTCGTTGGAATGACCACTTATTCGATGTCGCCAAGAACGCTGCGAAATGTCTAGGCTTCCTTAAGCGATGCAAGAAATATTTCACCCCTTCTGATCCAGCTAGAATCTACAAGGCGTTCATTCGCCCAAAACTTGAGTACAACGCTCATATCTGGTCTGGTGCACCAATAACATATTTGGAGCTACTTGACAGGATCCAAAAACGTGCGGTAAAACTTATTGGCAATCGACATTAAAATAACGCCCGGCGGGCTTTATTTCCATCATTCCAACCACATTATTTCCACATCAACATGGAAATAAGGTCCCATTGAAAGATATTTCAATTATTAAGAATCGTCGAAGGTACGAGGTTGGGTATATGCAAAGAACTATTGGGTATAAACAAAGTTTGCATATACCCAACATCGCGCCTAGTCCAAATCTAACAGTGAAACCAAGTAGGGGGTTGCAGGGGGGCAGCACGCCGCTCCATATTCCATTTCTATCAGGAAATCATTAAGTATTTGAAAAACGAAATAAAGCTCGGTGGGCCTAATTTCGCAGTCCCGTAGGATTCGTAGGATCTTTTTTCGTAGATCTTTATCAATTTGTGTGTTTGTCTGGTAGTATGTATGTATGCAAGTCTGCGTGCGTTCCAGTTAAACAATGAATGAGGTGGTCACTTCATTCTCTTTGCTTTGATATATGATATATGACTTTTTTGCTTAACATTCATGAAATTTTTCGTACTAGATTATTAGGCATAAAAGTCCTATATCCACTGATTTGTTATATGTAAATTTTTCTTGAAAAGCCTTAAGGTGCGATCAGACGGTCACCCAAACTTGTCATCCGGATGACATGCTGACGTCAGAAAACTGGTTTTAAATTCTACGTCATAGTGACGTCAGGATGCCATCCCAATAACAAGTTTGGATGACCGTCTGATCGCACCTTAAGGATGAATTAGCAAGCGTTGGTTCAGAACCCGAGTTCTTTGGACCAGAACCATATCGCAGAGACAACTGGACTGCTGCTTTAGAACAGGTAGACGATTGGGAGCTTCAACCTCGTGTAGCCTAGGTCATTCGAGTGTTAGTGTTTTCACATGAACTTTCAATGATGCAAACTTATCATCCGATGTTAAAGGACACAGGCGATCACACTGGATGACTCGTCTTCATGGGGGAGGAAATACGTCTCTTCGAATACATTTGCCTATGGCACAAAAAAATCTTTAACGTCGAAGTTTCACCAAAATGGCATGTATTGAAATATATGATGTCTGAAGACGTGATAATTGATTCAACTATGGTGATTTTTGTACCCTAGAAAGGTGCTTTCATGATTTCTCTTTATCATATTTATCTTTTTCCTCTTCCCCAAGTTTTCAGTTCTTAAATAGATATCTTTATCCGCTTAAGCAAGGCTCCACACTTTGACTCTATAGAGCATAATTTGTTTTTGTTATTCGGGAGAGGGCCTTACTACATTACGACTTCTCAGCCCAAAGAACATTTCTAGATATAACAGCAGATCCGAGGTAGACAAAGTAACTTACTACCTTAAAGTTATAGCTCTCGATTACGACTTTTGGCCGATTCGTCGATGTTGGGTGTGCCTTCTGGTTACTAGCGCATACTTCGTTTTGCCCTCGTTTACCGCTAAACCCTTTTTTTCCGCTTTCGTTCATATACTCGCCAACCCAACAGTGCCAGCTCGCTGCGTTCTACAAAAAATATCAATATCAACTACATCATCCTTTAGGAATATGAACATTTTCCCGACCAAATCTTGGAAATAAGTTGGTGTATGGTCTTTACCAAATCATCTCCAGGTGGCTTAAATTGGTCGGCAGATTAACCGCCCCGCCCAGCAGCCTTGTTGCACTGAACGGGGTACTTTCGAAATATCTACAGTATGTCAAAGAACCTGGATTACTCTTTAAAGAAGACCAAAATGGGAACAAGTTATTGTGTATCCCGAACGACCTCGCCCAAGAACTTATCAGATGCGCACACGAAAAAGGGGACTTTGGACGGAAGAAGACTACTGTATTACAAATTTGCCTTCCAAAATCGACCAAGTAAGAAGGAACTGCGTGCGTTGTATTCTATGCGACTGAAAGGCCGGCAAACAGGAGAGATATTTACATCCAATTTCCAAGAACGAGTTACCATTAGACACCAACCACGTCGACCACCTCGGACCGCTATCACCAACCAACAAGAATTACTCCTACCTCTTATTGTGTCATTGATGCATTTTTCAAATTTGTTTGGATATACCCATGCAAGTGGACTTCCGCTGCAGAGGTCATCACAATACTGGAATCACAGAAAGCTGTATTTGAGAATAATTTCGGATCATGGTGATGAAGAAGGCATCGTTCATCTGTAAGTTACAACTGGTATTCCATGGACATGTCGAGCGCATTAACCGTCTAATCATATCTATTTTGGCGAAGCTGACGATGGACGATCTAACCAAGTAGTACCGCTACACTAACAAACTCCAAATGTTGCTGAATTCAATCTTTCAACGAAGCATCTAGAAGAGTCCATTCTTACAGGGGTGAGGATGAGAAAGAAGGAAGACATCATTTTAGCCGAGAGAATCGACGATGAAATAAGACGGTCCTTTGATGAAGAGCACGAACCTAACCTAAGGTCCATAGAGGGTCACCAATGTATCCTCGAACGAAAGGTTGACATCCATGAGTGTCCGAGAATGATTACATCCAGCGCAGACTTGGCCAATCACCGAAAATGGCCATAAAAATACAAGCCAAGACGAATAACCAACTTAGACGATATCTAATGCGTTAAAGACGAGATAACCATTCAAGACGTATCAAAACCAGCTAAGACATACTGAGAACCAATCCTTTTCCAGAGTCGGAAAAGAGTTCAGAAGGGAGAGGATCACCCTGTGCCCAAATAAAATTTCACCACACCCAACAAATGTCAACGAGAACGAGAAGCGACGAGTAGTAGTTGACCACCGGCCGGAAAAGCTAGTTTGATTTTTATTTCATCCTTTTTCATTCCATAAACGGCTTCCTGCATTTCATTTTTTTTATTTCATTTCATTTATTTGTTCAGAGAGAGAGCTTTGAGATACGAGTCTCATTGATAGCTCTTAAAATATACAAAATTAAATCTTAACATATCTTATCTGTTAAAAAGAGAGAAGGTTAACAAGAAAAGTATTTAAATTAAAAGTAATTCAAAAAATATTATAATGTTATTCATAAAATCAATTAGGTAATAAAAATGGAGTGAAAATGCAAAGCGATATCGGGGTTCTGCAGATGGGTTTTTAAAGAACTTACAAATTCATTTAAATTTGGTATGTTTTTAATTTGAGTTGGTAATTTGTTCCAAAACCGGGTACATAAAGGGAAAAATGATCTGCGAGTTTGCAATGCTGAAGTTCTGGTGATATTGATATTACATGTTCTTGATGATGAGGAAAAATGTATCTTTTCGAATAGATAAGTTGGAGTTCGATTGTGTATTAAATTAAAAAAGAAACTTGCACATTTCGACAACGAAATTTCTTAAGGAAATGCCAAAAATACAGTTAGATAAATTTGATACATGATCGAACCTTTTTAGGGAATGAACAAACCGAATGCAAGAGTTAAATGCTACATTTGCTTATTGAGTCCATTCCACCGTACAGTGGAGCACCGTAAGTTATAATTGGCGATATGAGTGTTTCAATCAGAGTCAATCTTGTAGATTTTGGCAGATACAAAGATATTTTCCACAAACGTCTTAGACCACCATAAATTCCACCAATCACCTTATTTACATGATCATCCCATGTTAGCGTTTTGTTGAAAACAAAGCCTAAGTTATTGACAATCACCCTGTAGGGGATCACATGTTTATTTAAAATTATTTTAGGAAAATAAGATTCGTCAAGACACTTCTTGTAAATTATTATACTTTGCGACTTTTTTGGGTTAAGAGTTAATTTGTTCTGTATAGTCCAATTATAACGGGTGATTTTTTAAGAGGTTTAGAACTTTTTTTAAAAAAAAAACACAAAAAATTCGAAAAAATGAATGAAATATTTATTTGAATCGATAGTTTGAACCTTGCAATTTAATGTTTAAAGATAATTTCATGCAAATGTTGACCGCGGCTGCGTCTCAGGTAGCCCATCCGCTGAGTCCAATTTTGGCATACTCTTTCACACATATCGGCCGGTATCTCACGAATGAATGCATGGATGTTGGCTTCCAGTGCGTCAATCGAAGCGGGCTTGTCCCTATACACATTAGCCTTGGCATACCCCCACAAAAAATAATCTAATGGTGTCAAATCGCACGATCTAGGCGGCCAATTGACCGGCCCGAAACGTGAAATTAACTGTTCACCAAACTCGCCTCGCAATTGCGCCATTGTTTCGCGTGCTGTGTGGCATGTGGCACCGTCTTGTTGAAACCACATGCAAGTCAAGAACTTCCATTTCGGGCAAAAAAAAGTTTGTTATCATCGCTCGGTAGCGTTCACCATTGACAGTAACGCTGCGATTCGCATCATCTTTGAAGAAATATGGCCCAATAATGCCGCCGGCCCATAAACCGCACCAAACAGTGGCTTTTTCGGGATGCATTGGTAGCTGTTGCAATGCTTCTGGCTGATCTTCACTCCAAATGCGGCAATTTTGCTTATTTACGTACCCATTCAACCAAAAATGAGCCTCATCGCTGAACACAATTTTTCGATAAAAAAGCGGATCCTCGGCCAGCTTTCCAAGAGCCCATTCACCAAAAATTCGGCGTTGTGGTAGGTCGGCTGGCTTTAGTTCTTGCACCAGCTGTATTTTAAAAGGCTTTACGCCCAAATCCTTCCGCAAAATTTTCCACGTAGTGCTGTAACAAAGGCCTAACTGCTGGGAACGGCGCCGAATCGACATTTCGCGGTCTTCTGTCACACTAGCTGATACGGCCGCAATATTTTCTTCAATACGCACAGTACGTAAACGTGTTGGTGGTTTAATGTCCAACAAAGTAAATTTGGTGCGAAATTTGGTCACAATCTTCCGAATAGACTGCTCAGAAGGTCGAGAATGCCGATCATAAAATGGAAGCAGCGCGCGATGAACATTTCGAACCGAGCACAAATTTTGATAGTAAAATTCAATAATTTGCAAGCGTTGTTCATTTGTAAGACGATCCATGGTTAAATTGCAAACCAAACTGAAGCTGTTTGACAGTGACACAAGGTACTAAACACACGTCAGCTGTCAAAACCAGTGTTGCCAAAACCAAACCAGCTAAAAAATCACCCTTTACAATCATACTGGAAGAAGTAATTGAATAAATTTCGGTGATTTATCATCTAGAGCGATAGCATTTGATGTAATTGATCAGAGCGAATGATCATGAGAATGATCCGTTTAAATTTTCGAGGTCGCTTTTATTTTCTAAAGAATTCGAAGAGTTGGACGCGACAAAAGATTTCTTTAAACTGTTTGCGAAAGTAAGATCTTTAATATCTCCTAAATTCGGTTTACCGAAAGCGCCTATCTTTTTTAAATTGCTTCATAATATTTTAGTGGACTTAGTGCAATAGAATTGTTTTTTGGCATTCCTGGTTTCTTTAACAACATTATTCCGACAAATTTTGTAACGTTCCCAGTCAATATTCTGCAATAGTCTGCATGACAGCGAAATTTGTGTAGTCCTAGCCGTTTACCAGTCTACAGAAATGGTTTATCCATATCCTTTAGCACATTTTCAACAACAGCCATAACTACCTTTCTGATAGTCATTTGAATCTCGAATTAGCATGTTAAGAATACGTACGTAACTTTGTAAAATTAATCTATGACATGTTCGCTTCTATCTTGACATTCCAGTCTGCACCGAGACCAACACCCAAAATTGCTGATTAATGGAAACCGCATGAGATCATTATGTATACAATGGCAAGCCAACATTATATCATACCACAAATGTATACTCAAATATTTGCATTTATCTAAATCAACAATCTACTCGCACTACTGGCAAATATTTGCTTAAAACAATTTTGAATACAAGTTACCTGAGGTCGGCCATAGGGATCGTAGCACTCCAACGCTGGCATAAACGTCGTCTCTTCGTTTGCTGCTGCATTTGTCCAAGGAATATGCGACAAAAGTGTCACTAGTAGTGCACTAGATACCAGATGATTCCGTGGCTTCCACTTGACACTTTTCATATTTTGTATTTAATGAATTAAAACTTATAGTCGAAGTTCTTATAGATAGATAGATTGATTTGTTTGAACACTCTTCTTTTTCAGTTCATCATAATTTTGGATAATATTTATAAATAAATATGTATGTGTGTAAAGGAAATTATCGGTGCACGTACTTGCCTATAAGAAAAGATACTAATCTCGTTAGCCCACCATAACGACTTTGAAAGATATTAAATTGTGGACACAAAATGATCTCAGCGAATAATTAAATTGACTCTAATGTTTGTTTCCACATCTGCGTTGTATGCGTTCGCTATATTGACAAAACAAATAAAAAACAAATTTAGCCGGCATAAGTTAACCAATACAGCACATATGGATAGATGCTATTATGTACTGTTCAATTAGTTTGGTCGCTTCGAAACGGACGATCGTAAAAATAGAATCGTACAAATTTATCTAAATATTGCTCCGCAATGATATCTTTTCAGTCGAATATGGTCCACTCCCACCGTAGAAAAAAAATGCGTTAAATTTAACACAAAAAAACAACAGGGTTACCCCGAACAATTTTTGACTATCTATCGCGAACTGCCTCCTTATTTTATATTTCTCTTTCTCGGTGCTGGCTGATATGAGAACTAACTTCTTAACACATCCGCTGTAAGACACACAAAACCGATTTAAAATTGAATTTAGTTTTCGTTGTTAATGAGATAAACTTTTGCCCTCCTTCCTCTGTAAGGCACTGTGTATTTCCGAGTTGTGTTGTTGATAAAAAGATACAGGGACGGAAGCATACAATATAACAGTATATTGACTCGAGCGATTGATATAGATATACAAACATACTATATACGTGTATAAACACGCACACAAGCATTCGAAAAGAAAAACACACTACATGCAACACATCGATGCACTTTATGGTTATAGCATAATAGCGATCGTTTGACTGTAGATACACTTTCTCACTTTTTCTTAGATACTGGGTTAAATTTGTTGTTTTATTTTATGTGGGTACTATTTAGGGTTTCAACACGAACAAATGTTGTTGTTTTTTTTTATTGCACTAGGACGTACGTAAAAACATGATCACATAGAGATTGGAATTGGGAGGCTTGGGAGTTTTAAGTAATCCATGTGGTAGCAAGTTGAACAAACAATTAGGTAGAAATAGTATTTAGGAACTAACCAAGAGAACCTCGAACAACCACCGCCGAAACCGTCGACGTCGAACGAACAATACGGACTGTACGCATGAAGATATTTCTTACCGAATTCAAGTCCGGCGAGGCAAGGCGAAGCGATGAATATTTTTCTGAGATTCTTTTTTACTTATATTTCTAGGGCTGTATGCCTGCATGGTATGAGTATGGTGTGCTGTTGTGAAGAGTCAACTTCAACCAAACCGCAGTGATCGTATAAAAAGGGTTGCCATGCCGCTATAAAGTAGGTTGCACATTTTAACACTTTAGTATTCTCATGCCATAGAGATGTATCATCGATGGGTATTAACTTTTTGTTTAATTTAATAATGAAGAGATTATTAGAATCATGGAATACGGCAGCGGAATCGCGCTCAAAATGATTGAACGTTGTTCTCTTAAATTTCCTAAAATCATTTCAAACATTTAATTTTCTTTAAAAAACATGGGTAACAATCGAGTATAACAAAAACCAGTTGGCTGGATTAAATTGAATCTTTTTGGGTATATTGAACTGTAGAAGCCACAACAACATTCGTTATTTCCTCGAATTTTTTTTTTTATTAACAAAAATACGAAATACTTTATTTGGAGTTACTTTTTCAAATCCATGTAAAGGTAAAAATTGTTTCAAAAAACCAAGACATAATTTATTGAAATTTTCGAAACCCACCATCCTATCCTGTGCGATCATTGATTGCTGAGATATCGATAATCAAGAACAAATTGATTCCTTTCCATTCAAAGACAAAAAATATTAACAAAAATGCTAGCGCAAAGAAATGCTGAAGTTCAGATCCAATAGCTAAGTACTTGGAGCTACAATTTCCTCTTTTTAGATCACCTAAAAATTTGGATTTTTTTTTCAATCGTTTAATTGGTATTCCCTTGTTTATATAAATTTTAAACTGTCTATGCAAAACTGAACACAATTGAACACCGAGCCAGAAAATCTTACTTGGTAAAAATTTAGAATTTGTTTTCATGCTCTCCTCATTTTGTACTATGTAGCTGAGCATTAAATATCGTTTGGGAACATTTTAGAAACTCTGGATATACACATATAACTAACACTAAACAAAAGGTTACATCGGCGTGAAAATTATTTATTTTTTACTTTTTTTAAATGGAAACAAAAGTTTTCTCAAAATATCACTCAACATGGAAAAGCAGCTTAAGTCAGTATTTGATATTTTTTTGGGTATAAATGTTTATACCTAAACACGTAATAATAAGGCTTATGGCGTGCTTAGGCATTTACTCGGCTTTCGAAATTTCGAACCACTTGAGATATCGCAATGAAAAAAATATGGAATTTGAATGGAATACAGGAGAATGGATTAGTATCATTAACTCCATTTTGACATAAGTCTGTTTTTTTCTTTTAGAAATTTGAAAAAAGTTTTTAAAACGTACCTTAGACCTTCTTCGCAGAGATCAATCAGGTTGCTGAGATATCAATTACAAGGACATAGGAAACGAGGAAAAAAAACATAAGGAATGGCTTGGCGAAACACTATGGTACTCCAGCCATATCCCTTCCCTATATGCCCCCAAAAGAAAAAAGCGTTAAAAACATAACAAATAATCCATCATAGCATTGTATTTCATTCTATGAAATTTAAAAAAAAAATGTTTTTTTAAAAAATGGTCCAAAAAAGTAAGCGTGGCCAAAAACATTATATGGCAGACTTGTGAAGGAGTTTAGTGTCTACGTATTTTCTTCAGGTTCGAACCATCTCCATCTCTTCAACTACGGCTTTAAATCCTTTTTTTTTATTTCTGGGCGTGGCTGTGGGTGTACAAAAAAAATATTAACTCTTTACCACTTCGGGACCCTAAGAAGTATATGTTCCCAATTTCAGCTTCATAGCTTAGGTTTAAAGTCTTAAAAAGTTGATACGATCGGAAAGACGGACAGACATTGCTCATAATAATAGTCTTAGGTCTTGGTCCTGATCATAAATATATAAACTCTAAGGGATCTACGACGAATATTAAGGGGTGCTACAAACTATGTGTCAAAATTAATATACCCATAGGATAGGGTGTAAATATTCTGGCAAAAGATGTCAAAGGGTTACCAAGGCGATTTAAAATTCACAAAGATAAACATCTAAAAAAAAATATGAAAATTATGCGTTCCTTTAATAGTTTACACTTGATCGCTATGAAAATATTAAAGGAAACTGCTGTTATTTTGGTTAACCTGGAAGCAGGGAAGGGGAGTTAATATTGAGCACTTTCAGTGCGATTAAGGCGATTTAAGAAGATGAACTCTATGATCTATACCAATGTTAATGTAGTCGAAAAAAACGATAAAGCATGTCAATTACATTGGACTATTCCAGCATAGGGGAGCACATCTCAGCCCCCAGATTCGACTAGATAAAGAAGACGTCCGTTTTAAAAGGCTAAGCCATCGCGGATGCTCAAGCTCTTGGTCTAAATAACTGGAAGCAGCAGGCCTGGTATTGCAGAGTATGGAAGGCTTTCAGGCAGAGGCTATCTTGGATTCTGGAGTCTGTTTAGTAAGTTATTCGTGCACAGTTTACATCTACGGTTCCATGCAAAAATATTTTATATATTATTTTGTAATACAAAATTGTATTATGTGCTCTTAGCATTTTTGTTGCACGGGGCAATCGATATTTAAGACTTATATTCGTGGAAAGAACCACAAAAAAGTAAATAAAGCGATGCTAAATACGAGTGAATTGTGGAATTGCAATACATCAATTATAAAAATGCTGGACAAATTCACCAGGAGTTCTCCGGCAGCAACAGATTTTACGTTTCTGGCATCTTAAACGAATCCACCATCTGCATTTCCTTTTTTTTTAAATTATCAAACATTAAATAAAGAATGAGGAGTTTCCACTTTTAGCAGACAGACGGCTGCTACCACGGCCACTCGCCTCAAAGCAACTTCTCAATGGGCCGATAGTGAAATCGGCCACTCTGCAATTCTGAACATACTCAGAATACCTTCTAGGAATATAGACTACACCACACCCCAACTGCTGTTCGACAAAAACTTCCAGATATCCATCCCCCCTAGATCCTTTTGGGAGGATGCCTTGCCGGAAGAAGAATCAATCCATTTCTACACGGACAGTTCAAAAACAAATGATGGAGTGGGTGGAGGTGTCTTCTCAGACAGGCTCAATCTCAGTCTCTCCTTTCGTCTTCCTAATCATTGTAGTGTTTTCCAGGCGGAAATTATGGCGATAAAGGAAGTCTTGTTCTGGCTAAAAAAGAATGTGGTATCCGTAAAGGATATTCGAATCTTTTCGTACAGTCAGGCCGCCATCAAGTGTCTGAACTCTGTCTCTATTAACTCTTTAGTAGGCCTAGATTGCCGATCATCTCTAAAGGAGATGGCTGAGCAGTAAAACATTCACCTTTGCTGGGTGCCGGGGCATAGGGACATTCCGGGTAACTGCAAGGCCAACGAACTCGCCAAACTTGGAACTACCCTCTCAATCTTGCCTGAAAAGGGCTCCTTAGGCATACCAGTTTCCACGTGCAAGCTCTTGTTTAAACTGGATGCATTAGAAAAAACTAACCACAGATGGACAAATGGTACTACTTGTCTGACAACAAAGCAGATTTGGCCTAGGCTGGATCTAAGACGCTCAAGGAACTTGGCTACAATTGGTGTCATAACTGGACACTGTTTGTTAGGCAGGCATGCAACAAGGCTTGGTGCCTATTCCAACGACTTCTGTAGAAGCTGTTTGGATGAGGAGGAGGAGAAGACTACTCTACACCTTCTCTGCGCATGCCCTGCTCTCTCTCGAAAGCGAAACCTCCATATGGGGGCCTTCTTCTATAATGATCTTAATGATCTAAACTCAACCGACCCAAAATGTCTCTCACGCTTTATTAGCACCTCAAAATGGTTCAACGTGTAGGCAGGAACTTCAGATCCACGTGGTATCACAATGGACCTTATATTGGTCTAAGTGAGTCGGACTTCTATCCGACTGCCACTTCAACCTAACCTAACCTAACCTTCCACTTTTCTTGTACAACTTTTCGGACATAAAGGCAAACACTTACACTATATATAGGAAATATCTAAATATTGACTAACCTTTTTTTGAAATATTGTAACCGCTTAGAACGAAATGCAGCATAAAACGAAACTTTTTCTTTCAAGCATTTCTGGTAACTTGGTAACTCTTGCCATGTTGTAGTAAGCAACTGCTATCTCTTTCCTTTCTTTGTCACTCAATTTCTAAGGCGAATTATGATGGTTCAGGGGGGAGTTTTAAAATATTATTTCCGATTAATATTCTCGCACACAATCTCAAAATCGAAATTCAATTTCAATTCGCTTTGAAAGAGCACAAAAGCGAGAGCTAAAGATGTTGTTCCTATATTTCCTCCCGCATCGCTACCTAGTCAGACACATTTCTCTGTGTATAGGTTGCTAACGCAGAGATTGCTTAAACAATTTGAATAAACAAAAACATAATGTATAACGTTGAATACGTGAAACGTGAGGGTGGCTCGCTTAACTTCCTCAGGTAGATAAATGCATCTTGAAAGGTTTGTGTCGGCGATGATCACTGATCTTTAGCATGAGGCGGATTGTTGATGAAATCACTCTGTGAGTCTTTGACACGATTTCGTTTTGATGTCTCGAAGTAAAGATTAGAAAATATTTTTTAAGGCTTGTTAAAGAACAAGACATTTTGAAGTGTTCAAAATGCGGGAAATATGGTTCAGAGGTTATCACATACGCTGGTGGCAGCGTAAAAATATTCTTTGATAACCGTTCATTGTGCTATAGATTGAAGTACTTTAAAAAATTCTTAATTTGTTAAGAGGCACAAGGAATAGTGACAGACAAGTACATACACGTCTTAGTAGCCTGAATATTCGGGATGAAATCATTAAACCAGAGTGCTGATGACGGAGCTACATATGTAAATCTTATCTTCAATTGAAAAATTAGTAGGTACCTATCATGCCGAAACCATGAAGTCTTTGTGGTTGTAGTTTAGATGGTTTAAGAACGCGATCTTCAAATCATACTTTTTGTAGAAGTATTAAACTGAATCAATTTTCGTGTAACTTTTACTCACACATTTGTAGTTTAAGTTATTGCAATCGTAAACGAAGTCTGCAAATTCTGAAGTTGGGATCGCAATCGGCCCATTTTGGTGCCAAGTGTTTTGTGGCGGCTTAGCTGTCACAAACCTGACGCTGTCACGAACCTAACTTAACCTCAACTAACCTATCTAAGATCTTGAACGTGCAAATTTTCCGAGCACCGAACTTTGACTTTGACCATTTTCTTGTTGCAGCTAGATTGAGAGATGGAACCTAAAACAAGAAGGAGCTGCGAACTGCCCAAAAGAATAAATTTGACATTGGACTCTTAAGGACAGGTGGAGTGGCTACAACTCTCCACAGATGCCAGAAACCAGTGGTCCCAATATCGCGACATCAGCAATAAGGTAGAGAAGGAGGTTAGTAGAAACCACCCTAGGTTACCAGCCGCCCAGGAGAGAAGCCTGTCGATGGATGTAGGCGTAAAGGTGTCAGAAGAGGCACACATCGGATCGCTGCAGCGAAAAACAAGGTAACAAGGGAAGAGTACCGAGCCAGAAGAAGTGAGGAAAAAAGATCTTGCGAAGAAAGAAAAAAGAGTGCGCAATCTTGGAGATCGAAGAGGTTTTACAACAAGTCACTAGCTGCTGAATTTAAGACCGAAACGCAGGCTCTTCGAAATAAACCAAAGAAAAATCGTCACCGACGTGCACGGAATAACAGATGTATTTAAGCAGCTGCTAAACGGTTATCATGTAGAGAAAGAGAGTGATTAAACAAAAAACTAAGGTCCAGTCAAAAAAGATCCAGTCACGCCACCCACTATTGTTTGGCTATAGTTTGGCTTAGATATGAACAAAAAAATTAAGAAAAACAAATCCGCCGACGCTGATGATCTACAAATGCGGGGTGATATTTTGTTAAGATGCATGCGTCAAATCATCAAATCATCAACCAAGTTGCGTTAGAGGAAAGCATGCCCGATGACTTGACCAACAGCTGCGTCCTTTGGATCCATATGGCCATGATTGGACCGCTCCTCTCATACGCATCATCGGTTGTTTGGTGGAACAAGCTTTCGCGGAAACGTGTTACTGCTTCTTTTGCCAAACTCTAAAGAACGGCATGTCTTCATCGGGCTCTGCTCTAGATGCTTTGATGAATCTCACCCCCCCCCCCCCCCCCTTTTAATACAAAAAATGGGTTTGACCTGAAAACCATCTCACGCTTACGGAAAAATAGCTTTTGATACCATGCGCGCTGGAATTGGAAGAACTTGCTCGAGAATTATCCTTTGACCCCTATCTTAAGGATGTGCCGTCTGATACCAAGTCGACTTTCCTCAGTTAATAGAACGGCTTCGGTCAGACTCTAAACCATGCAATGAATGCCATCATATTTTCACAGATCGCTCCAAAACCGGACAATGGTCTGGTGCTGAGGTCTTTGTACCTAGAATGCGATAATATAAGACTTCACTACACCTTGGTTTTCCAAGCGGAGGTTTTTGCCATGGCTTTGTCCTAATGGCTATGCGCTATATTGTGAACAACAGGTGGAGAGCTAGAGGCATTTGCATTTGCAGTGACAGCCAAGTTGCATAAAAAGCGCTGCCAAGTCCTCTTACCTCGACCAAGTTAATGCTGGAATTCAAATTTTCTCTGAACTGGCAATGGGCAAGGTTCAGACGAAATTTTTTCAGGACCCGAATCTTTGTTGGGTCTGCCTGCCCATTGGTGCTTGGGTTTCTAGTGAACACAAGTTTTGGTGGCGTGACTGCGTCTTATCTTCTATCACTTAGGAGAATCGACTGCAGGCTGCTTGTAGGCGTCCTTTCGGTCCTTCTTGTCGGATTTTCGGGTCTGTTGTGGTGAGTGAAGAACATCTAAGCTCTTCATCACTTAAGCGCCTTCTCATATTTCTTCGAAAGACTTCTAAGTACATTAATGTAAGGGGCCTGCCTGGTAGCGCAATGGATAAGTAGTTATGTCTGAGCGTTCTATCGGTATAATAGCAACCTCCGACAAAAAAAAAAAACAAAGCAATATAAATAAAATTACAGAAAAGAGGCAGGTCTCAAAACTAAGCGTTTTTACAGGCCTCAAAGTAGAAATATTCGGGATTGGAAGTCGTCGTATTGTAATTTTTTGAGAGCGAACTGCCGAATCCTTCACTCCGGATCTTGTTAGAAAGAGAGAAGACAAAATAAAAAATAAACATCTCTGACAAGCCCAGGCGGTCATTGACTGTTTTCAGTTTTTATTTACGTTTAAATCATATTTTTATTTAATTATTCATTAACACTTACAAACTAAACAAAAATTATTTAAAATCTAAATTGAAACCAAATTTCATTTAAAACTAAATTACCGGCTTAGCCTTAGGCTGGCGCTCTAATCTTTACTACATTCATGCGTATGTACATTCTTACAACGGTTACGGTTACGAAACTTATTTCTAAGAAGATAAAAAAAAGTGAGTTTAATTTTTATTTTGTAGGAAATTAAATAAACTTATAGCTAAGCTTTATTTGAGTAATTAAATTTTCGAACATTCTTGAAGGAAGTGTTGGTCATCGATGGTATGTTTCGGGAATTAAGTGAGATGGATTTGGTTTGGTAACATATGGCAGCTATGAGTTATGATAATTAAGAAGAAATATCGTCTTCGACAAGTTAAACATGTTTCCTTTTGATATTTATTTATTTCTGTGATCAGCACAATAGCTTTATGACACTGGCGATCTACAAATATTGTCATCTTCATTTCTTTGAACGTACTAAAGCTATCTTATGAAACAAATCAATGTTGTTAGATGTTAATAAATAAATAAAGCGTCTGTTCCTATGTTTAGGGTTCGAGTTTGCTTCGCATGTAGCAATCCGATGGTAGGGCTTCTGATATCGCCTTGATATTGCTGACCTCGGACTGTAAGAGATTCAGCTCTTTCTCGTATTTGTCAATCGATTTGTTCTGTTTATTTCTTAAATCGCGGAATTTGTCAATTCTGCTTGTGAGATTGGCACGGTTAAGTTCCTTTTCCACTGCATCGAGACGGCTCTCTGTAAGAAAAGAGTTGTTTGGACGGAAACCAATGGATGCTAAGTTTTCCTTACCTAAGTCGTCCAAATCGTCCGTGTTTATATCTGTGAGGTTCTCCAACTCATCCTTGATTGAGTTGAGATCCTCAACAGCTTTGGTGATTTTCTTTTGAGCGTCTTGTGAATCTGCCTTGGCTTGACCAACCTAAAGAACAAGTAAAATGTAAGTGTTTCCCTAAGGTAAATATCTGCCTGTTTACCTTTCTCTTTGCCTCATCGACCAATGTGTCGTCCTTGCTGGACAACTCCTCCTGCTTTGAAATGTCACTGTCGGTGACTTTAACGCGGTGATTTAGCTGATCAGCTTCATCTCGGAGTTTTCTTGCATTCTCTTTGGTATCGTTTGCCTTCTTGCGGATTATCTCAGCATCCTATTAAATTAAAATTGAATGAATAATGACATTTTAAACGAAAGTCCGCACTTACCTTCGATGCCTGTTCAGCATATTTCTCTTGCGCCTCTTGGGCATTCAGCTTAGCCTCATTTGCATTCTTGTTAGCTCCAGCCAAGGCCTACAAAAAATGTTGTCAATAAAGAAAAGTTACAACCAAAAATAAAACCCACTTCTTCGGCCTGTTTGATTAGAGATTTGGCATTTTCAATTTCGCTCTCAATACCCGGGACGGTTCTTAGTGCCAACTCAGCCTTCTCAGATGACTTCTGAACATCAGTTTGGAACCCTTTAAAATAGTCCCAATTAATAAATGAAGCAAACTAAACGATTAATTCTTACGCGCTAGCGTTTGGTAAGTGTTGTTGGCTTCTTTCAAAGTGTTATCGCCTTGCTCAACTGCTTTTGTTGCATCATTAAATGCAGCTAGGGCTATCTCCAAAAGCTCCATCTCTTCCAGTTTCTGAATTTTTGCTCTAAAATAACGAATCAGATTTGTACAAAATGTTTATATCAAAGTTAAGCTGTACTAACCGTTCTGCGACGACATCGGCCAGAAACAGTTCATCTTCAAAATCGGCGAAAATTTCTCCATTACCATTTGAGACTCCATTGACACGATCCAGAAGTTGGTTTGCCTAAATAAAGTTCGAATTGAATATGACAATGACGACTTTGTGCAAATTCATCGAAGCAGCTCACCCTTTCGTTAGCTTCCAAGGCTTCTTGCTTCAGCGCGACTATATCAATATCTGGAGTCTTTAGTCCGTTTACGTCTGTTAGCAAAGTCAACGCAGCGTCGTACACTTCGTTTGCCTTACGCACAGCCTCCTTTGTGGCTTGAGCAACTGATCCAAGATTTGTTTTCACTGTATCCAACTCCAAACGAACATCAGTACGCAGTTCATCTCTAAAAAAAAATAGTTAATAAAATGTAGACATTCGGAGTCGGAGTTGAAAACCTACGTGACTTTTTGCTGCAGTGTGATGGCAGCTTTAGCCAAGTCGTGCGCCTTAGCAATGGCATCATTAGCATCCTTGGCATTTTTCAAATCGAACTGTGCCTGTGACTCCAGCTTATCGGCCAGTGCACGTGCTTCACGTGAGATACCACTAATCTGCTCCGACTGTTCGCCGAACTCGATAGACTTGTTTTTAGCTTTCGCTAGAGCTACGGCTCCTTCGTCATTCAGCAAGTTTAGAGCGGTCTAAAGGAAACATTTTTCATTAAATTTAGCTCATTCGAAAGCAACCCTTCGTCTTACCTGCAACTCATTTTTGGCGTCCTCGATGATATTATGAGCGATGGTATAGTTCTGTTGCGCCTTGTCAATCTCCGCATTGGCAGTTTCCTGTAGCTCATCAGCAGAATCGAGATGATCGCGGACTGTAGCTAATCTCTCATGCAGATCATTTAAGCGTTCTAGCAGTGTTCGATCGCCTTCGCCAGCAGATGACTTGGCATCGGCCAACAAAATGTCGACCTTTTCCTGAACAGCCTTGAGTTTCGATTCAAACTCCTCATCATTTGTGACCGGCGTACGGGCGATGTCGTCAAGCTGCTGACTGAGGTTTGTCAATTTAGCACGATGCTCATTGGCAGCATCTTGCACCAGGTTGTAGCATGCTGGACAGTCGACGCAACCCTTATGGCGATCGAATTTGTTTTCCTTACAACGGTCGCAACGACGACCCTCAACGTTGTCATTGCAGGGACACTGACCATTCTGATCGCACTGATAGCCCCTTGAACCACTTTCGTCACAGTCGCACGCCTTGCAGCCATCGGTCGAGAACCCATAGTAGAACTGGTCGCACTGATCGCAATGTTGTCCGATCACGCCCGGTTTGCAGTAGCACTTGCCAGAGAACTTGTCACACGTCGAATTGTAACTGCCGATGGGATCGCAGTTGCAGTTTTCACATCCATTGCCGGAGACAATGTTGAACGAACCCGGCTGGCACTCGTTACAGTCGCGTCCAATTACATTCGGCTTGCAGTGGCAGTTTCCAGTTACTTGGTCACACTGTGAGATGCCCTCGTCAGTCTGTTCGGTTCCAGGTGGGTAGCACGAGCATCTGTCACACTGACCGTGTGGTAAGGCGAGCGGATCGCCAAAGTGTCCCGGCAGACACTCATCGCAATGTTGGCCCCCAGTATTGTGGGTGCACTTCAAACATTCGCCAGTTGTCCTGTTGCAATTGCCCACAGCATTTGGATCGACGTTGCCGTTACAGTCGCAAGCCTTACACACTTGTACTTCTCCCAAGAGGCCAGTTGGATCACCGTAAAACCCGTCGGAACACTGTTCACAGCGAGAACCAAAGTAGCCGACAGGGCACTCTATGCAGATCACGGTATCTCCATTAATCTGGATACAAGCACCGTCATCGGGACAGGGACACCGTTTGCAGTCATATTGTGTGCCTTCCAGGGCATTTCCGTAGTATCCCTTGGCGCACTGGTCACACGTATCTCCCGCGGTATTGTGCTGACAGATACAACGACCCGTTTCTGAGTCGCAGATTTCCGCGTGCTTGTTGCAGTCACATGGGATGCATGGCATGAAAGGTCCACCTCTAGCTGGACTGTGTCGGAAGCCAGGCGCACATGACTCACAGAACTGTCCCAGATATCCTTCGGGGCAAGTACACTGCTCAATCCAGGTGGCTTGCTGGCCGGCGGCACCACGATGGGCACTCTGCAGCTCCACATCATCCAAAATAGCCTCACCTTGAATGGAGTACGTAGCACGGATCTTAATTGCCGTCAGGTTGCTCAATATTGAAAGGAATCCTCTGCCCGACTGACTGGGCTGCCACTGGTAGTCGGTGTGTTCATTCAAACGGAACTGGTATGACTTGGCGGTCTGATCAGGCATTCCGTTGTTCTGAGCAAATATGGGCAGAGAAATTTTCGTCCCAGCTCCTTCAAGGATGATGTCACTAGCGCTTGTGCTGGGCCCAACTTGTCCAACCAACTGCAGCTTGAATTTAAGCAGGCGATTGTATGATGCCCGTTGATCGCCCAGGAATCTCTCAGGAGCATTGAAATAGATGAACTCATTGCCCTGTGCCGTTGTTCCAATACTCTGGCTGTATTGGTTGTACTTAATGTCCGCACTTCGGCTAGAGAGGTCTACTGCTTGCCAGCGTTCCTTGTGCTTGTTGAAGTTTGACGCCACTGAGACAATGGAGTAGCCCGGGGCACTTTGACACTCCGAGGTGTGGCCATAGCAGAAGCATGGAGTGCATCCGAATCGGTTCGTAAGGTCCAAATTGAAGAAGCCAGGCTTGCATTCGTTACAACGCTTGCCTTCCACGTTTTCCTTGCAGTAGCAAATGCCATTCTCAGCATCACACGATGGAATATTGTCAAATGATCCGCGTGGATCACAGCCGCATGGCTGACAACCGTGCAGACCAAATTGGTAGTAGTTGTTGTCACAGCGATCACATTTGTCGCCGGTTACACCAGGCTTACATTGGCATTTGCCCTCAGCGTTGCACTGTAGGGAACGGGAACCTGCAAGCAAATTGTACGCGTAAGCAAGACAGGTTGGAAAATATGGTCCTAGTTACTTACCAATTGAATTACATTGGCAATGGATGCAATAGCCGTCGTCACGCATGTAGAAGTTCTCCTTGCAACGTTCACAGTTTGCTCCATCACGGTTTTCGCGACAATCCAAGCAGTGTCCTCCATGGCCCGTGATATTGTAAAGATGTTCGTCGAAGAAGCATTTGTCGGCGAAGCCATTGCAGTTGCAAGCTGAAAATCGTAGAAATGAAACAGGTTTTCTTATAGAGGATATTAATGGTCAAAAATGACGGAAGCTCGCTCTGTGATTAAGGTCGAAGTGGATTTTTAGGACAAAAAGGACGCCGACACAAAGATGCGAGCAGAATAAGTTTTGCCAACATGAAACCAGACACAACACAGCGCATCTGTATCGCACTCTTTTTAAGACACAATTGAAATTCATGAAGACTTAATTTGTTACAGCTTTTGGCTGGGAAACGCCTTTCATTCAATTAACTGACACAACAACAAAAATTCCAGCACCAGCAAAAGGCTTATACTAAAAATGCATCTAAGCCGTCAACAGACTCACAGATTACTGAATACCAAGACGAATACGTGTGAATCTTATTCGATTCATAGTCCCAATATTGGCCACAGGAATGCTTCAGCAGGAACCACAAAACAACTGAACTCAATTTCATCTTAGCCACTGCGCAACTGACCACAAACTCTCAGGTCTCTGTCAGTATTTGCACTCGCCTGCTATTGATGATGACCATCTTACATAACGGGCAATTTTATTGACATAAAAGGCAACCCCGACATTATCCGGTTACACATCGCCACCGTCAAATGAAAGGGCATCACGCAGCGTACGCATCACAACACAGCCCAGCCACACACCTTAGATCGATATACTCCCTCTTTCTTACCCTTGCACTCGTTCACATCTTGTGAGGTAGCCATCCTCCACTTGACGTCGTTGTACAATGGCAGACACTTTTCGCAGTCGGGTCCGTCGGTATTGTGGCGACATTCACATACCAAGTTGTGCTCGCCATGTAAACCGGTGCTGGGAACGCACTTGCTGGCATGACCATTGCACTTGCAGCGAGCACCAACAGCGATATCCGAAATAGCATAGAAGTAAGATTGCAAGACCTGTGCGTCTCCAAACACCTCGTCACCGAAAGTATTCAGACGATCCAATGTGATGCGAATGTCGGTTGCGGTTACCCAATGCTGCAAGGTAGGAAAGTCAATAAAGTATGGACGGACATATTGGAGTAGTTAGTAGTTACCTGAATTTCAGCGCTTCGTTCAAAGAAGATACCACTTGGTCTGCCTTCAAGAGTCGAGAAAGCAATTTCACCATCCCTCAGGGGTGAGATGTCACTGTAGTCACTGGTACACCAAGCACGAGCCTCGATATCGCCAGTTGCAATGGAACGCGAATCCGGCAGGCCATAGGTATCGCGGCAAGTTGCACTGTAGTACTGATACGGTATCCATTGGCCGTCTTCTGAGCTTCGTTTGTAGATTGCAAAAGACTCTGGTCGTGGCGAGCGGAACAACAGACGCACATATGTGATATCGAACGCCTTGCCTGAGGAAATGTAAGTTAAGCTAAATATTCAGGAACTACGCATTTATATCAACTCACCTAGATTCAGCGTCAGATTGACGTGGCTCGGATGCTGGATGCCTTGTCGCATTGTCTCTGATTGCCACCAAGTTGGGTTGGTAGGATCGTGCAAGTCCGTAAGGTGCGAGGGGTCATGGTCTCCGTATCTGTTGTGAGAGGGAGATGCGGTTACACTCTATTACTCTCGGCATTGTGAAATCGTAATACAAACCTGCAGAACTCGCAGCTCTTCTTATTCGAGTAGATGGTCTGGGTGCAGAAGAGATTGTCGCCTGTGTCGCCACAGGTGTTTGTCGAATGAAACTGCAACTGATATGCAGCGTTCACAAACTCTGGCATACATTTCTGTAAAAAAAAGAAATGGATATTAATACTAATCACCGATGAGTCAGCGTTAGGATATTCGCTGCTAAAGATGGCATGAAGTCATGAACTAAAATTATCGCCTAATCCTCCGATACGTGACTGTCATGCTCCAGAAACATTCTAATAAACAACATAGCCTGAGTGAGGGAGAAAGTCTAATTGAAAATGCCGCCAGTATTTTAGTAGTGAGTGGGTGGAGTTAGATGTGGGACCAAGCCTTGTCAATTGCAATGAACGCTTCATTAATTGCGCCTACATCCAGTAGATTCGGCTGTAGAGCCCCCTTCACGGAGGCTGAAGTGGTGGTTTAGCTCCACAGAATTGTATGTATGTGGTTTTCGGTTCTATATAAGTTTGGTTCGGGAATTGTCTGAAAAATTACCGAAATTAGGTGGCGCTTGTTGCGTCTGACCCCACTTTGGTTTGTTTTGTGTGAAATTGCTTTGTGCCGATTAAATTTAATGCATGGGAGGAACGGATCCTTTTTCAACGACCTTCTTGGGTGCTTTGCATAGAGTGGAGTTCTCACAGGAAGCTCAAACTGGGATTGCTCCAAGTTGGAGGTTTAACTGCAAAGTACTTTTGTATGATTTGCGAAAGCAAACTTTAGACTTTCTTTTTAAAGTTGTTTCAGTTTTGAATATAGCAGATGGCGTCCATTGAGTAGTTTTTCTGAATCATATTACTGCATTCCTACTGGTCCTGCTGAAAGTTAAAATAATTCCATGGTTTCTTCTGATGAGGGTAAGTATGTGAATTTTATTAGAGTAAACATAATTGCAAATAAATAAAGAATGCCGTTGCACTCTTTATTCTTCCCCGCCTATCATATTTAAACCCTATGAATTCAGATAATCATTGATTTAGATGCAATTGCTACTTCACTTGTTCATAGATTACAAGAGGCACTCGATGTGAGTCGATAATGTCAACAGATGGTTAGTTATATGTATGTGCTTAAATCATGGGGCATATCTGATTAAAATAACCAAGGCTGTTTTGAAGTTCCATAAATCACTTCTGCAGTTTTATTGTAGACCACAGCGTTTCCGTTCGGCCTTTAGGGTCCAAATTGCCCCTTTTTAAGACTAGACACTTTTTCAAAAATTATCAAAATTTTTCTCTTCTTCTTCTCTCCATTTAACGACGAGATTATGATCACGATTATAGGGCTCATTACCCTCCCACTTCACTGCATTCCTACTGGTCTGCAGGCCTCCCGATTTTGGATCACTTCATAATTGAGGCCAATCAAATGCTGATGTTTCTGCATTTGTGTCATCCAGGAGTTTTTAAGGCCTGCCTCTCTTACGCGATTGTAAAGGAACGTTGATTGCCATTGCCTTTTTGACGGGGTTAGTGGGATCCCGCCTTTGAACATGACAATACCAAATGAGTCGGTCGTGCTCCAATTTGTTCGAGAAGGGTTCTTTGACGCGAAGGCTTCCTCGGATTCTGGAATTTCTAATTCTATCAAGCTTTGTTACTCCTGTTGTCATGCGAAGAATCTTCATCTCAGCTGCTGTCATCTTGCCCTCATACTTTCTGTACATTGTCCAGCATTGTGAACCGTATGTGAGCGCCGGACGCACAACTGCGGTGTACAGCCTTCCTCTCAGCTTAGGGGACATTTTTCGGCCACAGAAGATGGCAGAGTTTTCCTGCCACTTCATCCACCGAAACACCAATAAATATCTACAAAAAATAAAACATACTAAGCACTTTTGTTTCGATTTCGTTGGAAAAAACGCACCCGCCGCCCGGTACTCATCATTCCGTAAGGCGATTATTTTCAAATTATATCGTAAAGCCGGCACAAAATAAACATAAAAAATATTGTTGCACGTTTGTACCTACTTGAATTTACTGTTTTCGGATTTCTCTTCAATACTAAAATAAATAAATTTTAGGCATAAACCGCCCATACAGGACCCAAAAGCCTAGCTTCTCCAACCACTGTGTGTGCGAAGACATAATTTTTTGGCACGAATGGAAGGGACCTACATTTTAATGCCGAAGGTTCTCATGACTGTTCTTACACTTGAATGTTTGTCACACGTTCGTAGGAGGTGGAAGCGACTTCTCGCTTAGTAGTCCAACGCCCTTAACCAATAAGCCACTGCACCCACTCAATTTTTAGGTTTTGAAAAATTACATTTTTTAATTTCGCACATTCGACACTTTTTACATAATTGTTCAAAATACAAAAATTTATAAAAATCGTTAGAGCCGTTTTTGAGAAAACGAATTTAATGTAAATTTAAGAAAATCGTTCTATGAAAAAAAACCAAACTATTTCAAAAATCGAAGAACACAAACTTGTTCAACATCATAAAAAAAGTAGTAAAATTTTTCGGAATTCCCTTTATTAGTTTTCGAGATGTTGGTGATTTTATAAATTACCGTTAATCGATTTTTTTCCCCCAAAAACTGAGTATGCAGTATTTTTGGCCTCATCTGTAGTATCCTTAGTACAAAAAAAGACAAAAATACTTGAAACCATTTTCTAAAAAAATTGTGATTAGTGATTTTCACCAAAAAAAATTTTATGACAAACGATAGAGCAAAAAATAAAAAAACCCTGCGAGGTGTACCCCAAAAACCGTACATAGGAACTTTGAAGCAAATCCGTCGAACCCTTTCGCCATACGAAGCCCGGACAGACAGACAGACCGATGATTGACTATTAACTTCTCCATAGTCATCCCGCATATCACATTTTTTTGCTCGACACCACTACAAGTAATGTCCAAATGGCTGAATGCAAAAATGCAAAATTCGAAGAGGTTAACATCAATATCAACTTCTGTTTTGAGAACATGAGAAGGGAGAGCATGTGATGTTATCGTTGACTACATAATATTTATTTAATCACTTATTTTATAGCCAACTAATTTTAATTATTAAATTATCAACCATAAAATTGACGCTATTTAATTTTTAATTTTTTTTAAAATTAAATCTCAAAGTAATATGCTTAAGAAGTTTGTCACGGGGGAACTTATTACAAAAGAAGATAACGCACTTCCGCTTGGTGTCACACTTTGTGGTTCGTACATCGTACTAAAGCATGTAGTCAATCAGTTGGCTATGGTTACATACGACATACGAGTATAGAGATTTTTGCCATTGCTATAGGGATCTGTGTTTTTTTTTTTATCTTTAAAATGCTGTAGGGATTGTTCATTCTGTTTCACATAAGAACGTATCAATGGAAAAACATCGAAAGAACGCTTTAATGAAAAGAATATGGCTTATTGAGTAAACCATTAGAAACATTTTTTTTTTCAAATTAAACTGATAAAGGCTGTGTCGTTTTATGTTCAATGATTCATTGATTTTCTGCACGAATAAAAATGCCGGATTAGGTTACCAACTTATTGTGGAATTCACTTTGACTGATGTTTGTTAGTAGTCCTTAAATCTTAAGGGGATAATTGTAATTACTGAGAAATGTAATGTGGATACTTCTGTTGTTACATCAGAGTTCTGCGGTTAATTATGTCAGCTCTCTTAAATCTTTAATACCAAAACTTAAATTGTGGTGGAAGGAAGCAACTTAGTATTGGTTAGCATTTTATTCGAATTCGAAAACTGTAAAATGAGATAGAAACCATGGTCTGTTTTTTGCTGATTTGAAGAATATAGTAACCATCAACATCATCTGAGCAAAGACCAGCGAATTGGTATATAATTTTAAAATAAAAATATGACGAAGTTCAACGAACTATCAATAAATTTTCGGAGTAGATAGATAAGACGGTTGTCGTTGCAAGCAAACATTATTCGTTTTATTAATAATTTTTTTTTTAAAATTACGTAACCGTCACCAAAATAAGAAAGCAAATAGTTCCCTGAATGTCTAGATGATTGAACTTTAATAGTCAGCTATATTTTGTTTTATGTTAACAAGTATCCAATGTCAGGGTCTGTCAAAAGAGCGGGAAATAATGTCTGAGGGTCCGCTAGCAAATCGCTGATATCGATGTTTTAGCAATGTTTTTATATGTACCTTAAGGCTGTTGATAGAACTAAAATATTAATTATTCAATGGCTTAAAGAGAATGAACTTCTAGAGGTCATTGGTAGCTCATGCAATACGTGGAAGTAATTTGATGAAGTGTCGTTGGTTCTTGTGATCCAATGAATGAGGTATGCCATTTCGATCATTTTCAAGATCATCTAATGTTTTAAATATAGGATGAGTCGGCAATCCGCTTCTTGTCATGCCGGAAAATATATGGTAGAAAAGTCTTACATCAATACAAGTACAACATTCCCAAAGAGACCTCATACTTTTGTTCCCTCTCGATGCGTGTTTTCTTGTTTAATAACAATTCAACCTATAAACTGTAGTAGAAAGGAAATAATAGGACTTATATCCTCATTCTTAAATGGACAAATCTCTGCATGCAAAAACAAACACTGATCATCAAGCTAAGATATGCGTGGGGGTACCTACCTAACTTCAATCTGGTTGCACTCAATGCCAAGGAAACACAATTTATCTCGTTAACTTTAAATAATTCCTCGACTGTTTAACAGATCCTAATTAATGACTGACCCATTAATCCCTGTCGATGCATCTTGTTAATGGCACGTGGAAAAATCCCATCTGTGGTCTTGGTTGTTTGTTGAGCAATCCGAAAGACCTAGGACCTGTCTTATTGTCTCGAAATCTTTCACAGCTGCTATGATCAAAAGCTTTTTCAGGCAAGATTTGGTTGCTGCTTCTAAATATAACTTACAATGCTAATGATTATTGGGAAATCTTTGTCGTTGCATCTGCTTATTTTCTCTATGACTCTCTAAGCCCTCATCCATTAAAGGCAGTTGTAGAGCTCGTAGAGTATTATGAATCCAAAAGGTTGGGTCTTGTCTTGTAGTAGTAGCAAATGTATCATAAGTGAAGATCGATTTTTGGACTTAATTTTATTATCTGATATCACCATCAACAATGTATGTCATCGAAATACCTTTCTTACAGCCAGGAGACAGCAAGTAATTGACGTTACCACGTCAAACAGGCATTCGAAGACTGTCTAAATTGGGAAGGTATCTCCAGATAACACCTTATTAGATCAAATTTCAAATCTACCGTGAATGTTTACCTTTGCAAGACAGTATAAATCTGAAAAATGAACTGGAACTGGCCACGGTTTAGAAAAGGAGCTCTGTCAAAGTTTCACTCAAACTTAGATCAAAGCAGGGGATGGAGAGGTCCGCTCATGATCTGAACAGCGTCCTTACCCGCGGCTTTGAAATATTGAGCCTTGTTACCAAAACTGCCACAGAAAACCGGTAGCCAGGTGGACTTTCAAGCTGCAGTGTCTTCGTAAAGAAACTAGGAAGCTCCTAAATCGGCCATTTAAAGCCTGAAATCTTTATTGATCAAAACGAAAAGATTTTACGGGACTTAATTACGGATATAAAAAGTTTTGGGAAGACGTCGAATTTCTAAGTGCAACTAGTAGGCGTGTTAAAGTCCTCTAAAGGAACAGACGAAGAAAAATTGATGCAATCCTTAAACCTGACGACAAAGGAGAAGACTTTCAGTCTCTTCTTTGAGACTCACGTCCCGAAAAATCAGGCAACCCTGAACCGACTACGACGACGCAGCATAGCTGCCATACTGCATCTAAAGTGGTGACTGATGATGCTACCAAATATGGTATTGCTTCTTTCGAACCTGGTTTCGGGTGAAATTTACTCAGCTATGCTGAAAAGGAAGTCCGCTTTGACTGAAACGCCGAAAAGAATATTCACCGTGAGCTTGGCCTTGGTCTATATACCTTCTCCCTGGCAAATGGTTAAAGGTGTTTTCATACACAACAATTGGTAAGTCCGACTATACTTTAGCCAAAAGCTTCAGATCCATAAGTCTGTCTTCCTTTTTGCTGAAAGTTTTGGAGAGATTGGTTGAGCCGCATGTGCGGAAAGCTGCTCTTCGATCACATCCTCATTCGGAGAAGCAACATGCCTATTAGGGCGGAAAATCCTGCGAGACTGTCTTGTTGGTAGGATTGAAAGTGTTCTTGACCGCAAGGAGTACATGTTGGGCATTTTCGTCGATATTAAGGGTGCTTTTGATAATGCTACCTTTGATGACATGTGTAACTCTGCCAGACAACATGGTGTAGATGGAACTTTGGTGATGTACAGGACTCTGATAACCGAAGCAGTTTGTGGTACTTGCTTCATAACAGGGGTAAATAGGGACTGCCGGTAAAGTGGTTTTCTGTCTGCTCTTTTATGGCGTCTGTGGCTCCTCTCAATATTGTATATAGTTCGATACCAAATTTATCGACGATAATTCCTATCTCGCAGACAAATCTAGTATTTATTTAAAATCTGTTTAGAATACGTCATAACAAATTTATTATAAATGTTAAGTAAGAAAATTATTCGAAGGGACTAAAGGTTTTAAGAAAAATTGATTTTAAATGGGAAGCCAAAAAAAACTTTCATTTGTAGAGCTGTGAAACTTTTTGTTGGGTAAATAAAATCATCGTATCATTTGTTCAATTCTGTGCAATTCGGTCTACAAAATATTGCAAACTGTTTTTGTAGCTATTTCTAATAGTTTCGAAGTTAGGTATATCATTTCGAGTAGTTATACCTCAAAAACTGCATATTACTTCCATTTGGGGTGATAGTGGACCCCAATACCACACCAGTTTATTCTCGTCGGATTTTCATAAATATTGCCTTGGGGGACAAAAAAGGTACTTGTTGATCGAAACCATGATCGACTCTTTATATAAAGGGTGATTTTTTAGCTGGTTTGGTTTTGGCAACACTGGTTTTGACAGCTGACGTGTGTTTAGTACCTTGTGTCACTGTCAAACAGCTTCAGTTTGGTTTGCAATTTAACCATGGATCGTCTTACAAATGAACAAAGCTTGCAAATTATTGAATTTTACTATCAAAATTCGTGCTCGGTTCGAAATGTTCATCGCGCGCTGCTTCCATTTTATGATCGGCATTCTCGACCTTCTGAGCAGTCTATTCGGAAGATTGTGACCAAATTTCGCACCAAATTTACTTTGTTGGACATTAAACCACCAACACGTTTACGTACTGTGCGTATTGAAGAAAATATTGCGGCCGTATCAGCTAGTGTGACAGAAGACCGCGAAATGTCGATTCGGCGCCGTTCCCAGCAGTTTGGCCTTTGTTACAGCACTACGTGGAAAGTTTTGCGGAAGGATTTGGGCGTAAAGCCTTTTAAGATACAGCTGGTGCAAGAACTAAAGCCAGCCGACCTACCACAACGCCGAATTTTTGGTGAATGGGCTCTTGGAAAGCTGGCCGAGGATCCGCTTTTTTATCGAAAAATTGTGTTCAGCGATGAGGCTCATTTTTGGTTGAATGGGTACGTAAATAAGCAAAATTGCCGCATTTGGAGTGAAGATCAGCCAGAAGCATTGCAACAGCTACCAATGCATCCCGAAAAAGCCACTGTTTGGTGCGGTTTATGGGCCGGCGGCATTATTGGGCCATATTTCTTCAAAGATGATGCGAATCGCAGCGTTACTGTCAATGGTGAACGCTACCGAGCGATGATAACAAACTTTTTTTTGCCCGAAATGGAAGTTCTTGACTTGCATGATATGTGGTTTCAACAAGACGGTGCCACATGCCACACAGCACGCGAAACAATGGCGCAATTGCGAGGCGAGTTTGGTGAACAGTTAATTTCACGTTTCGGGCCGCCTTGATCGTGCGATTTGACTCCATTAGATTATTTTTTGTGGGGGTATGCCAAGGCTAATGTGTATAGGGACAAGCCCGCTTCGATTGACGCACTGGAAGCCAACATCCATGCATTCATTCGTATGAATGAATACCGGCCGATATGTGTGAAAGAGTATGCCAAAATTGGACTCAGCGGATGGGCTACCTGAGACGCAGCCGCGGTCAACATTTGCATGAAATTATCTTTAAACATTAAATTGCAAGGTTCAAACTATCGATTCAAATAAATATTTCATTCATTTTTTCGAATTTTTTGTGTTTTTTTTTTAAAAAAAGTTCTAAACCTCTTAAAAAATCACCCTTTATTAGTTAAGCCCTTAAGTTTATCTCCCGCAGTAAAACAATTGGACCAATATCGTCTCAAAAATGGAGTAAATTTTCAAAGAACAAAACGAAAGTCGATATTTTAACACACGAAAGTTTCACAGATTTGAGGATGCGATAGTTGTGCGCTATGGCTTCACCTTAAAAGCACCGAAGAATGTATGAGGAAGTCTAAAACATTTCCTCGGTATGTTTTCACTGCAATACATAATAGCATTTCCTACTGAAAATGTAGGGTGGGGCTACTGGTTCTGAAGCTGACTACTGCATTTTTGGGGTTGAGCACTGGACAAAAGTGACTTATTTTAAAATTTTATTTATTATAACAATTTGAGTGAATTTTGTGTTTTTGTTTATATTTTACGTTAAAGTCTATTAAAGAGAGTTAATTATAAAAATAATTTAAAAATCGTGTTCCTTTTATTTATATTAAGAACAGGTCTTCAAAGTAAGGATTTGCACTAAAAGGCTGAGTAAGGTTACCTACCCTATGTAATTTTTTTGAAACATAAAATTTCATTCAAATGAAGAAAATTATTTTTACTTTCTGATAACAGGTACAAAGTATTACGAACAGTGCGCACCGAAGAAACAATTGCCGCTGTAGAGCAAAGTGTTGAAGAGGACCCGTACACAGCAATTGGAGCTTTGTCCATCAACTTATGGAAGGCGTCGTGATTTTGGTGTATGGGCCGAAAAAGAGATTGATATCGATGCTGATTTTCATCGCAAAATTTTGTTCAGTGATGAGACTAATTTTGGGTTAAATGGCTACGTCAACAAGCAAAATTGCCGCATTCGGAGTGAAGAGAGAATCCACATGAGACCCTTGAAACATCCACAAAAACTGACTGTTTGGTGTGCTCTAAGGCCTGGTGGAGTCATTGGGCAATACTTCCTCCGAAATGATGCTGGAGAGTCAGTTACCGTTAATGATGGTATAGAGCCATGATAACTGACTATTTTGTTCCCGAATTGGATGGCATGAATGTGGATGAGATGTGGTTCCAACAAGACGGCGCTACATGCCACACAGCGCACGTCACAATCGGTTTATTGAAGGAAACATTCGATGAGCGCATAATTTCGCGGAAAGGACCTGTCAATTGACCACAGAGATCGTGTGATTTGACACCATTGGAATATTTTTTTTGGGGATATTTGAAGTCGCTCGCCTTCAAACGAGAAACGTTACAGGACTTTGAAGCCAACATCCGACATACCGCCCCAAATGCTTGAAAAAGTGGTTGAAAATTTGACCTCTAGACTTGTCTTTATTCGAACCGGCCGCGGCGGCCACATGCCATAAAATTATCCTTCCAATAAAGCCAAATTGATGGACATTAAAACGAGTTTCTTGTGTTTTATTTCAATTCGAAATTCTATACCTCTAAAACAAAAAATACCCTGTAGTTAAGATTTTAATTGCAAATGCATTTCGATGTTGATTGTATTTATGTTAGAACAGGTTTTGATTCACAATTTTTTAGACTTGTTCGCCATCTCCTAAAATATTAGCATCATCAACAATTATAACGACTAAACGAATTAATAATGAATTCCCACTCATAGTTTATAGCTTGTCATCACTTCGCTGTGAACTTCATCAAATTGAAATCAATTTTTTCCTTATCTTAACAATAGTTCGCACCGAAACCAACACCCAAACTGATTGACTAATGGAATCCGCATGACATCATAGCGTAAGTAAACCTACAGCATAATTATAGAAGAACCTCATTCAAATATTTGCATTTATCTAAATAAACAATCTACTCATAATGATGGTAAACATTTGTATAGCATTATTTTGAATAAATGTACAACTCACCTGAGGTCGGCCATAGGGATCGTAGCACTCCAACGCAGGCATAAACGTCGTCTCTTCGTGGCCTGCTGCATTTGTCGGAGGAATATTAACTAAAAGACACACTAGTAGTGCACTAGACACCAGGGTCCGTGAGGTATATTTGTATCTTTTCATCTTATTGGCAGATGCTGTTTTGTACATTAATTTAATTTTCATTGAGTTTTTGTTTTTATTTTTTTGTTATTCTCGAACACTCTTCATTAATTCATCATAATTACTGTTGTTATGAGAATAAGCACTTAAGTAACAAATATTTTTTCGGGTGCAATTGCAGATAGATAGGTACACTTAAAAAAAATTAAGAAAAATTTATTTCTATTTAATTCAGACTTCAACTTGGTACTAGCTAGTTTTTTGGATATAAATTAATTTGTGTACACTAAATGATCGCAGACAAATGAACAGCAATTGAATTGACTTCAATGGTTGTTCCCACATCTGCCCTGCGTGGTGGATGTGCGTTCGAGATGTGCGATTGAAATAGAAATAAACAAATCAACTTAGCCGGCGAATAAGTTAACCAAAAGAGAGTAAAACATGGCTCACCACATGTGGATAAATGCTTCGTGCCATATGTACTCTTCAATTAGTTTGCTTACTTCGGAACGGACGATTATAAATAGAATTGAAATCATCAGTAAAATGTATCTTCGATTGGTGATTTTCCCTTAAAAAAAAAAATAATAACCTTTGAAGTCGCATCGCAAAAGTGCAATAACATAATTCCAAAAGAAAAATTCAACACAAACTCGACGACAATCTCTAAGTTACTTTATTTTCATTTCTTATTTTTTTATGCTGATATGAGATATTCTTGAAATAGGGACACTTCCGCTGTACAACATAAGAAAAGATTAAACAAAAAAAAAAAAAAATATATACATATATTGAAATTAGTTGACGTGATAAACTTTTGCCCTCCTTCCTGAACAAGGCGGGACTGTGAGACTTTTGTGAGTTTTTTTTTTTTTTTAAATATCAGATAAACAGGATTTCATATTTTCAGATTAGAAAAAGAGGTAGCTGCTCTGTGATTTTTATCAAGTTGAGCTTGAGATGCAAGGGAAATAGGTACACATAAACACACACAAAAGAACAATCACTTTTATTGGGATCGCTTAAATGTAGATATCCACTTTTTCACTTATTTTGAGCTTAAATTTTTGGTTTTTTCTTATTCTGTTGGAGCTCTTCCACGAAAAACTCGTAACACTTCTTATTGTATTCCACTTTGTGTAATAACTTATCACTTGAAGACTGTTTGCTTTGGGTAAGCATGTAATAGAAGTGATAATGTTAAAAGAAGAAGAAAAAAAAAATGGTTAAAACATAATTATAAAACCAACCAAACGAACACAAGCAAAAAGTGCAAACACCACCGATGCCGCCGAACGAACAATACGGACTGTACGCCAGAAGATATTTCCTACTAAATGCGACTGCGAGTCCAGCACCAACTCCGGCGATAAATATTTTTCTGAGATTCTGTTTCACTTATATTTTTCTAAAACTTTATGGTTGTGTTGGGTAGATTCAAATATTGTGACCATACAACTATGGTTATACGGAATGATTTGATTCACTTCTCACAAGAAAGACACAGTGATCGTGGGGTAGGGTTACCATGGTATGGTTCTGTATGAGTAAAAAAAAATGCAAAATTTGCTCTTTACTGAGCTGAAAAGTAGGAAGATGTTTTTCATTGAAATGCGTTTTGTATGGTAAAATTGAGTGCAGCTACTTAGACGTTAAGTGCGTTCGACTACTAAGCGAGGTGTCCAGGGTTCAAGTCCAACCCCGTACGACCCAAAATGTTTTTATTCACCGCCCCACTTCCGGCGAAAATCTGAGAAATCAGGACTAACAACAGTTGCCTTCCAGAATCAGCATTAAACTGTAGGTCCCTTTCATACACTATTGCTGGAGACGCTAGGCTTTAGGTTCTGTATGGTTGTAACAAACAACAGCAACTTGTGGTTGCTATCACGAACAATTAAACCAATGAATTGCAACTGTTTCACGGCTTACCATGACCAGACATATAACGGGTGATCCAAGTAGAGATACTTTTTTCAATAGCCTTTTTTGACAGATCACGTGTGAGTCGTGTCATGCTGTCATGTTATTTTTGTTTAGTATTGTTTGGCATTTCATAATGGAAAGACTTACGCGTGAACAACGTTTACAAATTGTTCAACTTTATTATGAAAATTCACGTTCTGTGAGGAATGTGTTTCGTGCACTTCGCTCAACTTATGGTCAACATAATCGGCCTACTGAGCGTACTATTCGCAACACCATCACCCATTTTGAGACCCAGCATTCATTATTGGATAATATTCGACCGAATAGACCACGTCCAGCACGCTGTGAAGAAAATATAGCGGTCGTAGCTGAGAGTGTACACGAAGACCGTAGAGAGTCGATTCGGCGCCGTTCGCAGCGACTCGGACTGACGTATGGAACAACTTGGCGCATTTTACGTCAAGATCTTAAATTGAAAGCGTGCAAAATACAGCTTGTGCAACAACTGAAGCCGCTCGACCTTCCCAAGCGACATCGCTTCGCTCTATGGGCTCTTGAAAAGTTCCAAGAAGATCCGACGTTTTCGAGGCAAATTTTGTTTAGCGATGAGGCCCATTTCTGGCTCAATGGGTATGTAAACAAACAAAATTGCCGCATTTGGGACGAAGAGCAACCTGAAGAGATTGAAGAACTGCCACTTCATCCAGAAAAAACAACGGTTTGGTGTGGTTTGTGGGCCGGTGGAATCATCGGTCCATATTTCTTTAAAAATTATGCCGGTGCGAACGTAACCGTCAATGGCGACCGTTATCGTGCTATTTGATGCCTGAAATTGAAGCTCGTGATCTCGGCGACATTTTTTATTCTCACCTGACGGCGCCACTTCCCACACATCGCATCAATCAATGGACTTATTGAGAGAACATTTCGGTGAGCACATAATTTCACGTTTTGGGCCGGTCGATTGGCCACCAAGATCGTGTGATATCACACCGTTAGACTTTTTCCTGTGGGGATATGTAAAGTCAAAAGCTTATGCCGACAAAACCGCTTCGATTCAGGCCTTGGAGGAAAACATCACGCGTGTCATTCGCCAGTTACCAGTCGAAATGCTCGAACGAGTGATCGAAAATTGGACTCAACGGATGGACCATCTGCGACGTAGCAACGGCCAACATTTGATAGACATAATCTTCAAAAAATAAATGCCAAAGAATGTTCTTTCAAATGATAATAAACATTCTCCATTAAATTTGAGTTTTCTGTGTTTTTTTTTTCTTTAAAAAAGTAGGGAACCTCGAAATGGATCACCCTTTAGTTGTTCATTAAGTTCAGAAAACACTTTTCCCCAACTAGACAAGCGATCTCGTCGATAGAAGCTTTTTTGCCAATATTATGGACAGACTCGAATTTTTTTAAGCGCCCACACGTCATTTGGGTGCCTTCTTTTGCGTTTTGCAGAAATCGTTCAATGTGCAAAATTGTGGTTCTTTTACCTTCATATTTTCTTCTTTTTTGTGTTCTCGAGTAGGTTATGCTCAGAAATGAAGGGTCATAACTTTCCCACTCAATAACTTCATCGCTTCTGGTTCAGTTCGACCTTAAGCAAGTTGTAACAGGCCTCCCAGGTTCAGGCCAATCAAGTACAGATGATGTTGTTACATTTATGTGATCAAGGGTTATTCCAATCTGTTAAAGATCCACGATATCTATTTTTTCAACAAGTTCATTGAAATATTGAATATGATCCAACAGGCAAGCGCATTGTATTGGGGTGAAGCTTCACAAGCATTCTTATCCATTCCGAACCTTTACTTAACTTTAAAAGCTAAAAAACAACCAGGTTGTTTTACCTATTTCAAGAATTATTCCGTCCGGCTTCGTAGTGTTAGACAAAGAACAAAAAGTATGAGAGGAAATTAGCGACAGCTCATAGCTGATATGAAGATGATTTGCAGGACAGCGGTACTGATAGGGTTGGTTCTAAACTACTGGCGGGCAGAACAATGTAAATGCTGTACAGAATCTTTATCCACTCAGTTCTGGAGTTCGAGAGATAAGCAGAAAAGGAGAGTTAATGCTTGACTCTATTCTCGAGAAGATATAACCGCGAACCCTATGAACTGCACCAAGATGTGGATGTTGTCCACATTGACTTGGTAGCAACTAGCGAATCGATAATAGTGCACCAGGTTCGAGACGACAAGGAAGACCGAACGTTCAATATAACCAGAATAAATTTCTAAAATTTTCAAGCTGAAACGACCACGTGCAAGCAGCGACAAAATGGTTAAGTAAAACTGAGAGAGCTGGTAACTTTGTTTTTTAAATAATCTTTTATTGTGTGTGGTAGCCGCTATCTCATTTCTTCGTTTATATCGTTCTCTTTCTAGGCAATGGCGAATTTCAGTTGAGGAGAATAATGATCTCACATATCGTAGGCTCAGGCACTCGCACACATCCTCAACATTTTATTCAATTCGCTGCAAAAGATCATAAGAGAGAAATAAAATGTGAAATGGGGAGAACTGTACATCTTCTTCCACACAGCAAAGAAGATATATTAAACAACCAGATACATATCTCAGTTGATAGATGGATTGGATGACCGACGAAGATTGCATAAAGAAAATGGATAAACAAAAACAAAATTTATAAATGTTTGCAGGTACGTGCGCGGGTGGCTCGAATTCTTCAGGTAGGCTAAAGATCGGTTATTTAACTTTTCCCAGCTGAGTGCAATATCAAGAATAGTTGTCGGATGAAAAGGCGCGATACATTGTCTTGTTTTTCCAGAAGATCAAACGAAACACTAAAGTTATGCCTTTCGATTGTGATTAGAAAATGTCGGTATATTTTATTTTTAGGCTTTTTTTTTCAGATGACATCTTTAAACGTTCGAAAAACTGTTCAGAGGTTATCGCATAGTCAGCATAAATATCCCCTGATAAGGGTTCATTGTGCCATAGATTACATGTTTAGTAGCAGCATCGAAACATCGACCACTACCCGAAAAAAACTATGTGCCTCGCGTCTACGTAATTCAAAAAAAAATATATGAAAAAGAATTTAAGCAGCTAGGAATATAATCGAGTTGTCAGGAAACTAAGGCCTGCATAGGTGCACCCGCGTGCTAAAATCAATAAAGTAAAATTTGGACAGGTAAGGTAGGTACACCTAGAGAAAAATTTGTGTAAAAGTATCCTATAATTCGTGGTACAGGGGAGCTAAGACCGTTTTGAAGTTGGTAATTCCAAACATAGCTGTTGGACATTTTGTGCGCAAATTTGAGAGAAAACCTCTGGAATTAATCTTTTTGTTTTTGTGGAAACGCGTCAAGTTTCATTCACTTATTTTCTTAACACTTACCCTAGAATTTGTTTAGGCGGAAAGTCAGTTTACCTTCTATTTGGAACATTTACATTAGTAAAAATTAATATTAAGCGTAAAAGGCCCAAACAGACATTACCCATGGAATAGCACTTGCGTCGTTGAAATCGAAACGCTTTCCATTCTCGGTATGTGCGTTAACATTCGTTGTAATGAGCACATGTTCAATGTCGCCAAGAAAGCTGCAGGCTTCCACATGCGATGCAAGAAATATTTCACCCCTTCTGATCTGGCTAGAACTTACAAGGCGTTTGTTCGCTAAAAAAATTGAGTATCTACAACGCTTATATCTGGTCTCGTGCAAGAATTAACTATTTGTAATTACTTGATTGAACGAAGGAAGGAATTCAAAAACGCGCGATTAGAAAATTGGCGGTTGAGATGTAGCGCAATCGCTTGACCCTCTTAGTCACCGTCGCAATGTCCATCATAGGTGCTCGAACTAGTGTTGGTTCAACATCGATAGTTTTCATTTCCGATAGTATGGAAAAATATTAAAAAAATATTCTAGGTAAAAAACCTTATGAAATCTGTTGAAAATCTGAATATTTGAATTTTAACCTAATTTAAAGCAAGATATACATACATATATCTGTAACAACAGAAAATAATGCGAACGTCTGAGAAACATCCAAAAGTAATAAATGTCATGAGAGGCTTCTGAAAAAAATTGCCGTTCTGTATCGGCATTAAACTGTACGTCCCTCCATTCGTGTCATAAAATAACTCTTCGCCAACACAATGGTTGGAGAAGCTGGGCTCTAGGGCCTGTGTATATCTTAATTTTATTCAACGTTTAAAAAGTGGTGTGAATAAGGTTTTTGGGTTCAAAGGCATTATAAGGATTATACATACATTATATGCAGTTGCTATAATTCGTTTAAGAATATAAATAAGGCTGGACGTGTATACCTCCCGATTGTGCAATTTTGGAAACCATCCCAAAAAAAACACAATATGTATTCATAAATATATTATTTAATTTATAAAAAATCAAAATGCATTCAATGCAAAAGCAAATTACACTCAGAAGCCTTTTTTAAGTCTTTTTAAGAAAAGTTATAGTTTTTAGTTCAGTTATAGAAACGCTAAGTATTTTTAAATATGTTTATATACCTTAAAAGGTAGAGTATATAAATTAGATTATATTTCATGAATAATATTTCATTTAAATGTTAAGCCTTTACCCTTTAGTTTATTGCACTTTCTAGTCATCACCGGGCCCGCCTATATAAAGGGTGTTTTTTTTAGAGGTTGGTTTTCGAATAGAGATAATACTGACATTTTGTGGTCAAATCTGGCAACTCTAATGTCATTTATGTCCAGTTTGGTTTGCCATTTCATCATGAACAGGTTGACAAATGAAAAACGCTTGCAAATCGTGCAAATTTATTTCGAAAAGAATGGTTCAGTTCGCGAAGTTTACCGCAAGCTCATTTTGGGTTGAGTGGCTACGTCAACAAGCAAAATTGCCGCATTTGGAGTAAAGAGAATCCACATGAGACCCTTGAAACGCCATTACATCCACAAAAACTGACTGTTTGGTGTGCTCCATAGGCTGGTGGAGTCATTGGGCCATACTTCTTCTGAAATGATGCTGGAGAGTCAGTTACCGTTAATGAAGACCAGTATAGAGCCATGATAACCGACTATTTTGTTCCCGAATTGGATGGCATGAATGTGGATGAGATGTGGATCCAACAAGACGGCGCTACATGCCACACAGCGCACGTCACAATCGATTCATTGAAGGAAACATTCGATGAGCGCATAATTTCGCGGAAAGGACCTGTCAATTGGCCACCAAGATCGTGTGATTTGACACCATTGGAATTTTTTTCTTTGGGGATATGTGAAGCCGCTTGCCTACGACAACAAACCAGAAACGTTACAGGACTTGGAAGCCAACATTCGTGGCGTTATTGCCGACATACAGCCCCAAATGCTTGAAAAAGTGGTTGAAAATTGGACCTCTAGACTTGTCTTTATTTGAACCAGCCGCGGCGGCCACATGCCAATAATGGCATAAAATTATTCATCCAATAAAGCCAAATTGATGGACATTATAACGATTTTGTTGTATTTGATTTTAATTCGAAGTTCTATACCTCTAAAAAAACACCCTTTATATGCCAGCAAACACCATTATGATGCTTATGACCACAAATGACCAGATTAATCCGTCATTTAGTTTGTCAATGTAATCAGGAAAAAGTGTTACTGATGACAGCATGGCATATAGATTAATCTTAGCTTAAGTCACATACATAAACATCAGTTTGAGCGTTCAGTTGTAGAATGATTATCACGACTTTAAAAACAAAAATGTAAGTTGAATTTTCGAGTTTTTAACTGCTATTGGGCGAGTTCGCGCATTCGCACAGTAAGCAGTCAATCAAATTTTATTATTTTGAGTCGAAGAAGCCATATCCAGCACTAAAATTTGAGTTGGGTCTTTTGGAATCGATATAATACCAGTTCGATACTCAAAATAATGTAGAAGTGACAGTGATACCTCGCCACCCTCTAAGTATTGTATTACAATATCTAACTCATAATAGTGGCAGGCCTAAAAACCGTTTGATTACTCAAATAGAATTATCGATGCATCCCGAAACAACGACAGTTTGGTGTGGTTTACGGGCTGGTGGCATCATCGGTCCATTTTTCTTCAAAGACGACCGTGAAAGAAACGTTACAGTCAACCTCGAACGATATCGAGCCATGATACTTGATTTGCCCCAGTTGGCTGAGTTGAACTCGGTTGACATGTGGTTTCATCATGACGGTGTCACATGCCACACAGCTCGTGAAACAATGGAAATGTTCAAGGATGAATTTGGTGAGCAGCTTATCTCCGAAATGGCTCTGTGAGTTGGCTGCCAAGATCATTCGACTTAGCGCCTCTTGAATATTTCTTGTGGGGTTATGTAAAGTCGTTAGTCTATGTAGTCGATTGAAGCCTTACAGAATAACATAACACGCGTACTTCGTGGAATACAGGCCGAAATGCTCGAAAAAGTGACGCAAAATTGGACCTTTGAAGTGACCATTTGAAATGGAGCCGCAGACAAAATTTACCTTTAAAACGTAAATGGCAAAGACCTATTTATCGACTACAATAAAAATTTTGAATATTTGATGCAAATTTGAGCGTTTTATTCGATTTTTAAAAAAAACTACCCTATATTTCTAATACATAACAATAGCAAAACGATGGCCTTATTTCTTCGTAGCTGGGAGGCCTGATCCCTCATACAAACTTGTCGGCAATATAAAGAAGAATTTACATTTAGGACTGCTAACAAAGTTCCTATCATTACTCGAATATTTAATGGAAAAAACAAATAGAAAAGCGGTTTTAATTATAAAAATAGTTCACAGACTAAGTATGAAAAGTATCATCATTTTACGCTTACTCGCTGATAAGCTGATTTATCTCTCGTTACCATCAGAGAAGTACATACATATGTACATAAGTAAAACTTCTGCTTTGAATTCGAACCAGAAGAACCCGCGATGAGATCAGCAGAGATCAGCACTCGCACTGCACATGAAGACAAACTGAAAACATAAATTTGTGATCTGTGCAGATGCGACATGGATAAGATTAAAATGAAATCAAATCCACGCCAGACTCTGAGAATCTTAAAATATCTCGTTGTCAATGTTTTGTTCAGTGACATTTGCTTGCAACTCTTATTTCATCTTCATGCATACAATATGTATGTATCTGCATCGCTATCTCGATGTCACTACAATTACATGATAAAATGTATTTGTCATGATAAAGACTTAGGAGGAATTATCTCATGCATTACAACCTTGACAGTAATTCCTTTATTCTGTGACAAAAAAATATATAAACAAACACAAGACAGCTTGGAATACAATACACTCAATCGAGTTCATTTTCATCTTCATCTTCAAGTGACATGAGTGCTTCTACGAAATTGCTGATGATTTCAGCGGGATCTTGTACCATGTCACCATTACAATGTCAAAAGAATTTTCGAAAATCTTGAGAGATGGCTAATTTTTTTACCAACCCTTTCCTCTATCTCCTCTCTAAATGGAAAACATATTTATAAACGAAATCACGTTTATAGACGATGCATTTTATTCAGCAGCAGGTATAATAATATTTTGCTTCAGGATAATATTTTTCTGGTCCCACAGAATATAGTTACCACACCTTGAATCAGTTTGTCCGTGTTTTGAATTTTTGTTTTGTTGGTTGCAATTACCTTGCCGTCCATCTACTGCGATATGCGGATGCTTTCTTGGCTATTGCAGAACAGACGTAGCTAGTTGAACTTGGGTAAATGATGAGACACTACTTATAAAATCTTCGGTACTTATTTTTTTCACCAAACTGCTACCTCGATAAGAGTGGAGAACAGGTGGGTCAAAAGTCTATAAAATCGCAGTGTTCCTTTTTATTTTTGGAGAAAATATGTTACAAACACGCTGCAATTGTAGCACTCCCCCCTGCTACCTTTCTCAAATTCTTCAGAGGTTTCACTGTTGTGTATTTAAAATTAAAGGGTGTTTTTTTTAGAAGTATAGAACTTCAAATTGAAATAAAGGAAAAATCGTTTTAATGTCCATCAATTTGGCTTTGTTGGAAGGATATTTTATGCCACTAATGTCTAAATATGATTTCGGGCATATGGCTGCCGCGGCTGGTTCGAATAAAGACAAGTCTAGAGGTCCAATTTTCAACCAGTTTTTTTTCAAGCATTTGGGGCTGAATGTCGGCAATAACGCCACGAATGTAGCCGAGCCACTTCACATATCCCCAAAGAAAATAATCCAATGGTGTCAAATCACACGATCTTGGTGGCCATTCCGCGAAATTATGCGCTCATCGAATGTTTCCTTCAATGAATCGATTGTGACGTGCGCTGTGTGGCATGTAGCGCCGTCTTGTTGGATCCACATCTCATCCACATTCATGCCATCCAATTCGGGAACAAAATAGTCGGTTATCATGGCTCTATACCGGTCTTCATTAAGAAGTATGGCCCAATGACTCCACCAGGCCTTAGAGCACACCAAACAGTCAGTTTTTGTGGATGTTTCAAGGGTCTCATGTGGATTCTCTCTTCACTCCGAATGCGATAATTTTGCTTATCGACGTAGCCATTCAACCCAAAATGAGCCTCAAAACGGAACAAAATTTTGCGATGAAAATCAGCATCGATATCAATCTCATTTTCGGCCCATACACCAAAATCACGACGCGTTGCATGGTCTCGCGGCTTTAATTCTTGCACAAGCTGGATCTTGTAAGGTCGTCTTCCATAAAGTTGATGGACAAAGCTCCAATTGCTGTGCACGGTGGCGAATGATTCATTCGGGTCCTCTTCAACACTTTGCTCTACAGCGACAATTGTTTCTTTGGTGCGCACTGCTCGACGTCTCTGCGGATGCGTATTATCACGTAGAGTAAACGTAGTGCGAAAAAGATCAATGGTTAACCGAATTAATTGCTCTGATGGACGATTATGTCGACCATAAAATGAACGGAGCTTGCGGTAAACTTCGCAAACTGAACCATTATTTTCGAAATAAATTTGCACTATTTGCAAGCGTTGTTCATTTGTTAACCTGTTCATGATGAAATGGCAAACCAAACTGAACATAAATGACATTAGAGTTGCCAGATTTGACCACAAAATGTCAGTATTATCTCTATTCGAAAAACCAACCTCGAAAAAAACGCCCTTTAAAAGCAATTTTTTTTCTTTTCTGTCAAATATGACTAAATATGTCATCTCATGGCATTTAGTCTAATCACATGATAAATTTCTTAAATTTTACACATATTCCCATATTTTAAATTTATTTAAGATCTTTAGTTTATTTTTTTGATATGACAAATGTTTTAGCGTTGAAATCTAAAACCAAAACTTTGGAATTCATTAAAAAAATATGTCTTCAAATATGTCTTATATGTCTTATCACTTGAAGAGAGTTTTTCTCAAGAACAAAATTGAAAGGGACAGCTAATAGCGCATAACCTTGCCGAAATGGGAAGTTTAGAAGAGTTAAAATAAGCTACTACCAAACTGCATGTCACACGACGGACTTGGATCAGTTTTGCTGAGGTCGATGGTCCATTCATCGGAATTGCGCTCCTTCTACTTGGTTAATGATTTGGTGCACGCGCCCTACCAAGACACCACCACTGTATTTTAAGAGCTCTGCTGCTAGCTTATTAGAACCTGCGGGCTTGTATTTCTTAAGCTTATTTATTTCTCTTTTATGCTGGTTGGCGACTTTATAATATTTCTTGCGCTTTTGTGACTATATACTCTTGGCTGTTCCGAAGACCTCGCTTTCCGGTCTTAGGTTGCGCGATCGCTTTCTAAAAGCCAGTAGCCTGTCACGAGATGGCGTTCTCGCTTTCTTTTCAAAGTAGAAGAAAAAGGCTAAGAACTTTGTTCTCCACGCTCTGTACACTTTCCTTGCTGCTCCTGCTTTTCGTTGCAGCGTTCTTATGTGTGTATCTTTCTGGTACAATCATACGTCATCGGGCGGGTAACGTAGGTTGGTTTGGGCTACTTCTTTGATTACGTCAGAGTCTGTGGTAGGTGAATGTACAATTGACATTTTTCTACTCAGGGGTTCTTCCTTTTTCCCTTTTCTACGTTGGACGTCGCTGGGCGAATTCTGAATCAAACTGCAATAAGAAAGTGGCCGACGTTTGCCCCTCAGAAATTGTGCCTTTCATTGATTATGGTCAATTTAAGTGAAGCGCATTTACTGTCTGGAGAGCGCCAGGTAGCTCTTTGGACCCTCCTCAGCTAGTGAGTTGAACCATCAAGTTGGCATTCTTTACCGGCGTAGTAGTTTTCTTTTCAAACTTTGTCAATTTTGGCCTGAAAGAACGCTTAATTTAGGAAGCCATCAACTTATCTAGTTTTCTTCTAAAAAGAATCTTTCAAAAATCATCTTATAGAGGTGTAGCTTCTTAGGGGTTAAATGAAAATTGGTAAATCTTACCAAGAACTTCTTCAGCAAGTAGAAAAATACGTAGAAAGTTTTTGAAACTTTTTGGTACTTAGGACGTGAGTGGACTAAGTAGTCCTATGCCTTTAATACCAAACAGAATTGAAATAAAGTGCAGTAAGAGTGCATCATATAAAACTTTCTGGACACATGAGATGCGTTTTTGAATCGCTTCAAAAATAATGGTAACATTTCAGCACATATCAAAATTTATTTGGAAAACTAGATTTTGCAATATTTAACCAAACTACGAAATCGTTTCGATAAATTCTTTTATTTCCATTGAATCAATTTGTTTATGCGCAAGGCTTATGCTACGTCTCCACCGAACACTAAAGCGAGATTAAGATTAATCTGCCCTTAATCTACATACCTTAAATCTTCAGATTTACCATACAAATTTTAATCTGCTAAACACAAGATTAAAAATATATCTTGAAAGAAACTAGGTTTGGATGTAAGAATCGGTTTGTGAACACACTAAATACCAATTTACCATACCTGAATATGTCAAAAGTGACGTTGGTTGCTGAGAACTGAGTGCGAGGAGGAAATTTGACAAATTTGACAAATTTGACAACCAGATGTTCGACATTTTGTGCTCAAATTTGAATGCCAGCGGGATGGGAGAAAACTTCTGTAATTAATCTTTTTTTTTTGGTGGAGAGGCTAAAAGATTAATTTTTAATATTTTGTCCTTAATCTCAGTTTAGTGTTCGGTGGAGACGTAGCATTAACTACATACAAAAATGATACTCAAATGTCAACAACGAAATCAATGTACAAATAAAAAATTGGAAATACCGTGCCACCTATCAGAACAAATTTTATCACCAAATTTTATTTTGTGAATTTGAGCGATAGCGTAGCTACCAAAAATACGAAAAATGTTAGTGCTAAGACGACAGCGCCACCTTTCAATATTAAACTTAAAAGAAACCTTCATGCAGACTAAAGTAATGTACTGTCCAACTGCGGTTATTGAGTCTTAAACAGTCGTATCCGGAACGAATTTATTTTTATGCAATAAAATGTTGTAAAACAAAATAATACAGCACATACAAATCAACTGTCAGATGTTGACACCAACAACGCCACCTATCGTGAAATGCGAATAAATCGATTTTCCGGAATTTTGTTTCTACCTAATCCTGATATACGGCAATACGAAGAAAACAAAACAAAAAGAATCATGAAAATCGGCCCAAAGGTTATCGAGTTAAAACGTAATCAAATTTCACCCCACAGGAATCTGTCAACGAAGCTTAGAATGAGCAAGAACGATTGAGAAGAAGCGATGTTCCGTCCTCGGCAGTGATAATTAAAGGGTGATTTTTTAAGAGGTTTAGAACTTTTTTTAAAAAAAAAACACAAAAAATTCGAAAAAATGAATGAAATATTTATTTGAATCGATAGTTTGAACCTTGCAATTTAATGTTTAAAGATAATTTCATGCAAATGTTGACCGCGGCTGCGTCTCAGGTAGCCCATCCCCTGAGTCCAATTTTGGCATACTCTTTCACACATATCGGCCGGTATCTCACGAATGAATGCATGGATGTTGGCTTCCAGTGCGTCAATCGAAGCGGGCTTGTCCCTATACACACTAGCCTTGGCATACCCCCACAAAAAATAATCTAATGGTGTCAAATCGCACGATCTAGGCGGCCAATTGACCGGCCCGAAACGTGAAATTAACTGTTCACCAAACTCGCCTCGCAATTGCGCCATTGTTTCGCGTGCTGTGTGGCATGTGGCACCGTCTTGTTGAAACCACATATCATGCAAGTCAAGAACTTCCATTTCGGGCAAAAAAAAGTTTGTTATCATCGCTCGGTAGCGTTCACCATTGACAGTAACGCTGCGATTCGCATCATCTTTGAAGAAATATGGCCCAATAATGCCGCCGGCCCATAAACCGCACCAAACAGTGGCTTTTTCGGGATGCATTGGTAGCTGTTGCAATGCTTCTGGCTGATCTTCACTCCAAATGCGGCAATTTTGCTTATTTACGTACCCATTCAACCAAAAATGAGCCTCATCGCTGAACACAATTTTTCGATAAAAAGGCGGATCCTCGGCCAGCTTTCCAAGAGCCCATTCACCAAAAATTCGGCGTTGTGGTAGGTCGGCTGGCTTTAGTTCTTGCACCAGCTGTATCTTAAAAGGCTTTACACCCAAATCCTTCCGCAAAATTTTCCACGTAGTGCTGTAACAAAGGCCTAACTGCTGGGAACGGCGCCGAATCGACATTTCGCGGTCTTCTGTCACACTAGCTGATACGGCCGCAATATTTTCTTCAATACGCACAGTACGTAAACGTGTTGGTGGTTTAATGTCCAACAAAGTAAATTTGGTGCGAAATTTGGTCACAATCTTCCGAATAGACTGCTCAGAAGGTCGAGAATGCCGATCATAAAATGGAAGCAGCGCGCGATGAACATTTCGAACCGAGCACGAATTTTGATAGTAAAATTCAATAATTTGCAAGCGTTGTTCATTTGTAAGACGATCCATGGTTAAATTGCAAACCAAACTGAAGCTGTTTGACAGTGACACAAGGTACTAAACACACGTCAGCTGTCAAAACCAGTGTTGCCAAAACCAAACCAGCTAAAAAATCACCCTTTATATTGAGTTGAACTGAAAGAAAGAAATGTGTGCCTACAGTTGGGAATTTTCCGACAAAAAAAAACACACAAGGGAATCACAAAGAAGGCGACTGTTCCCCGTAAATTGTACTTTCAACGAAAGTATTGTGGAATCTGATGATGACGACCAAAATGAAACTCAAATCAAGCATTTTCTTCATAATTTCCAAAACATTTTGAATAAAATTTGAACTTAAATTTGTTCGAGGAAATTCAAATAAATTCGAGAGTAATATAGAAAAGTTTGCATAAAAGAAAAAATCGAAGTCAACAAACTTTGTAGTCCACTGTTCGAAAGCTTCTTCGAAAAATGGATTCCATAATAAGGTTTCTGTCACAGATAAATAATTTAGTAACATACTACTTGTCTTGGCTCCATCTATGTGTTCACTATTAATACAACAAGCCACTCTGATACACAAACCATTGACTACCAGTTCGAAAATATTCAAAAACTAGAATTAGCGAGTTGCCAACTTACTTCCAAATTCATTTATTTTGTGCAACTAAATTTAAATTTATTGATATCTTATTATTTCTACAAATCAGTGGAAATCTCGTATAGAATTCCCTTAAAAAAAAAACTTCAGCACTAAAGTACCATTGTACGTAAAATACTTCAGCGGTCCAAAAAATCGCACAAATTAGGAGAAAAAACGAAAAACCACCCTAAACATCGCCGCTTGGTGTTACCGCTTCGTCTTTATTCACACTAGGTTCACCCTTATCGGCAGCTTTTTCCAAAATACATTCATCACTACCAGTCGTGCTAATCGTTATTGTGGGTATATTGTCCGACCACACAGATGTTTGAGAGTCTTGCCGCATGGGCGGTGGTCTCTCGGTCCAGCGCAGCGATCCGCTTCTAACCGCCGGAGGTGTCGGTCCCAGCTGGTCGTCCTCTTCAGAATCGATTGGTGCCGCAGGAACGCTCTTCTCTGGTGGTGGACTTGCTATTGGTTCTTTTGTCGGTTCTAGTTCCGATTTGGCCTCAAATTTAGTTGCAACCTTTTGCTCTGGCTCAGGCTCGGGTAGTGGTGGTCTTGGCGGCGGAGAGTCACCATTTGGTTCCACCTTCTTTACGGCTTCCCTCACAAGAGTCATGAAAGTTCCGATTTTCTTTCGACCCTGCTTCGAGATAGACGAAAATAGTTTGTTTGAATCTGGCTTGTCGTCTTCCGGTGATGGATCGGGCAGCTTCTTCCGTTCGGCCAGCTGAGTGTCCTTCCGTGCAGATTCATCTGCCTTTTGTGCTTCCCTGGACTTTCGTTCAACCGATCTATCATCGAACTTAAAGACCTTTGGCTCAGAGTTCGTTTGTGGCGGTTTCCGCTTGTGCTTCCTCAGAGTGTCGGTAGCCTTTTCATTGACGATGGCAAAATTGCTCACCGCCTCGCCAGGATCTATCGGCTTGGAGGGGGCTGCTTCAGGTTCTTGATTCTGCTTTCGCATTAAACTCAAACGTCGCTCGGAAACAACGCGGGAGTTTGTGTCGGGATCGTTGTCATTGTCCACGTTCTTGACGGGCTTCGGCGATTTATCTGGCTTCGTCGATTTTTCGGGTTTCTCAACCTTTTCTACCTTGAATCGCCCCTTTGCTTCCTTCATTTTGTTCTGTTCGCTCTTAGCTATTTGAACGATATCGACTAGGGATGGTTTGCGGGTCCGCCGAATGTTCTGCAGCTTCGAGAGTCCGAACAATTTTTCCTTGGACTCCTCATCGTGTGGCAGAGATTCATGATGCTCTGTGTCGGTGTCGTCTTCATCTCTGCCTCTCGCAAAACTCTCATCATCCGAAGTGGCCGAACCTTTACGTAGTGCTTTCTTCATTATTCTCGCAAGGAGTTCTGTGAGGGAAGAGTGCAGTTATGGCAGGAATATTTCTAAGTCAATCAAAGAAAAATAGCTTACCCTTTCTAGCCTGGTTCTTGTAGGCTTCATCAAAATCTGGTGGCTGTTGTCCCGTACCTGTGGGAGTAACGGGCGAGGACGCTTCTAAAACCTTTCTCCAGCGGTTAGTCAGCGCCGTGGCAGCCTGTTCGTTGGTCTTGGTCTCGGGCAACTTGAACATCTTCTTTCGCTCTTCTTCTCTTTCCTTTACCAGTTGATTTCTAAGGTCCTGATTGGCTTCTCGCAGCGCTCCGGTCAGCGAAACCAAGTAGTAAATAATAAGCGTCAACAGGAGCAGCAAGGGTATCACTGTACTCGGTGAGGTCAGGTATTCAAGTGGCTTATGAAGTCCTCTGAAAACACATGAAGGTTAGTAGCTGTTTAAGTTTGTTGAAAGGCAGATCACCACTTACGGAGGTAAAGCATTTATAATGGTTTTTGTAAAGAACGCTGATATCCTGTCGAAGTCCGAAAACGGTCCACAATGCCACGACGGTCGTAGCCAAACAATAGCATACCCTACCGGCAGCACGCACAGAAACAACATCGTCAGAAGCAGGGACAAATAAAAGTTATTCGACTTGGAGGCTCTGGAAATAATAAAAACACACACAACTCCCACGTATGTAGATTCAATCAGCAGGATGCTTCAAAATGTCACTCACTTGAAGACCACCTCATGGGGCACGTTGCACGTGAGGACAATCCACGACCGCAGATACATGAGAATCATTAGTTTAACCAAATTGATGATAACCAGTCCGGGTGAGAAGAATATTCCCATCCACACCTGTCCTTGGTTGTAGACTAAATTCAGGATGCTCTCAGCAATTTTAAAGTCCCCATACTGTAAGGAATGTGCAAAGTTTTTTTTTTTTTTTTTTTTTTATTTTTTTATTCACATTGTGTGCACTTCCGTTGAAAGGATAATCGACATTTACCTGTGGAAAAGTTTTCTCCATGTCCCAGCACCAATATTTATTCATGTAGCGCACGAAAAGAGCTCGCAGGAAGTCGATGACAAGTGGCAGTGCTATGGAAAATATCTGCAAATTAAGTTGACATTTATTTAAATAAAGGATGTGTTAGCTATTGCACGTTTAAGTATGTGCAACCACAGAGGAAGGGAAGTTTAGCAGGAGATTTTTGCACGATATGCAGAGTGTCTGTTGCATTTTACTTTCTATAAATGCGCTCTTTGCACTTATGGTGAGGGTGTGTGTGTGTGTGTGGTTACATTTGAGGTTAAGGTGGGATCATTTTAGTAATTTAATAAAGAGGAACGCCTTCTTGTTTGCTGGTTGCTGCTTGGGAAGGAAAATAGGTTTGTTAGGAAATTTAAACTTTAATGTTGCTTTGAGAGGCGCGCACTTAACAAGACGTTGTCTCGTATCAGCGTTGCCACGAGGAAAATAATATTGGGGCCCTGCGGTACGGGGTGAACCTGGGCCTCAGCCAATAGGCGTCACCTATGTGCGCGGTATTTGGCTAATATCTTTTAGCTGTGCACTCAAAATTGGTTGAGGTCCCTTTCACTTCTGCGTGCCACCCTTTCGTGAGGCTTTCCCATACTAATCCCCCGGATTAAAGTCGTAAATTCTGCGGGCTTGACCGTAGAGTTCTTTCGCCTTACATGTCCCAGCCAACTCAAACGCCCAAGCGGCAGTTTTTTGACCACCTCAATGTCGCTGTACAACTCGTAGAGTTTATCGCTGAATAGTCCCCTGGAGAAACAATTGTGGACTTACCGGGCCTAAGCCCGCACTGATAGGGTTGGGTTAGGTGAATCAGGTCTGTGACAGATAGTTTCAGGCGGTGGCACAATACGGCAGACAAGATCTTATACGCGATGTTTAGGAGTCTTATAACTCTAAAGTTCACGAAGTTTAGAGGCTCTCCTTTCTTGTGAAACGGACAAACGATGCGGGGGTTCCAATTTTCAGGCAAACATTCTTTTAACCAAATCTTGGAAATGAATTGGTGGATGCTCTTTTTCGAGTCATCTCCTGTTGCTTGTTCGGCGGGTCCGGGTTGTTGACCGTCCGGCCCAGCAGTTTAGATATTGCTATCCTCCTTTCATTTTGGTCGGGTGGAATCAGGACAGAAATCAACAAACCGAACGCCTTCGCAAAAAACATGCCTATGCAACTTAGCCTTGTTTTAAAAGATAACCTGAATTTTTTAAGGCTTTATCGAAAGAATACAAAAAAATTGAGATTTGGGGCTATTTCTATTTGGTCCAGAGCCAAGTGCAAAAACGAAAAAAAGAGGGCCCTCTCGAGCACTTTTTGGCAACACTGGTTCGCAGGATGATAACTGAAGAGGTTAAGTTGAAACGGCGTTCTTTTGAAGTAAAGGCTCCTTCAGATCCTTGAAATTGGGATTGGGATAGGTTCCAGGTGCAACTAGATACGATGTGTGAACACTTCGGGATTCAAAGACAAAAAGGAACTAGAGTGTGGGTACGGTGTAGAGCTGGTTAGTTTGTTGGCTTGTGACCCAGGAAGTGTAGGTTCAATCCCCAACAGTGAACAATAATTAAGTTCTTCGTCAAAAGTGTGATATCTTCCCGGAAGTACGATGAACCCCTACCGAGTCTTAGTGCTGCTGATTTCGGATTTCATCTACATGTATCCATATTATGAGAGAATCCGGACCAAGCCACAGCGTCAACTTCGGTATCTGTAGATTGGGTGAACGTGGCACGTTTGTGGTTGTTCGTCTCGACTTGTCGGCCAAGAGCAGTATAATAGGGTATTCACTGATTGATATCGACTTGGCGATGCTCAGTGGTATAACTATACCTTCCCGTGGTAACCACCGGGTACTGGTTAAGTTGAATCCAACTTGACTTGCTAAACATAAAAGCCTGAGTCCAGGATAACTGGCTGAATTGCTCAGCGGTCCCATCAACGGTCATGATGGCAAATTCCTTACGTGAGCTTCTTCGGCATAATAAATATATGGAGCTAAGGCCATTAAGGACTTTAAACACTAGTTCGGGTGCTGAAAAAGAGATGCTGGCGGATGAGTAACCTTATTGGGCCAACTGCAGCGCTCGCATTTCTGTAGGAAAACCTATCCCGATATTAATATTATTTTGGATCTGACCCTCCAGGTTAGGGTTAACCTCCCCACCACGTAAAAAGAACCGTGTTATGAAAGAGACACCAGCCTCGGAAATGGACCAACCCTTTCAAGAGCATGCACCTGGAATGGGCAGACATGGCATTGATATTGGTCTAGAAATTTTTTTTGGATAGGCTGAGCCAAGCAGATAAGGAAAACACACATCGTTACATCTGCGTATTTGACAGAAAACGATGTACATGTTAGGATGCGGATTCGTCGTGGGAAAAAGTCATTAATTTTAGACAGATAAGCGATCGTCTGGCTGTAATCTGCATCCAAGGCACGTTTTACAGCATCAGCCGCTACCGATGAACCTGAAGACACAATCAAGGAGGAGGTTTATGACCCACTCAACGTTGCCTACGGAGCCTGCCCGGTGTAAAATGTCAAAATCGTACTCGGTAGCTTTAACGCTAAAATCGGTGAGGAAAATATCTTTGGCGGATTAGTCGGTAAGCACATCATCCACGGCACGACAACAGACAAGCGCTAGCACCACTCGGTTTCCAAGACTACGAATGCAAAAAGCAACCTGACGTCACGCACAAATAGACGCAAGGCACACATTAAACATCATAAACGTGCGTAAATTCTGAGGGCTGACAAAAGCTGCGAACCTCCCAGAAAAAAAAAAATAAAACGGACGCCTCAGCGCGATTTGAGTAGCTAGAGTCTAGAGAGAGCGCCTGAGCGATAAACTCTCTGCCGTGCCCTCACCGTCCACGAATGCGAACACCATGTGGAACCAGTATCGCACATCATCAAGAATGTAGCCGAGAACAATGTAGACTACCAACCATCAACTAGAGAAAACGAGTGAGTGGTACGTCCACCGAAAAATTATGACAGAACGTGCACATTTACAAGTACTGCAGCGCTAAACAAGAGCAGCGAGGGAAGAGTGTTGAGCCAGGAGATGGAACTGCGTACGCAGTCTCCCAGCTCTAGAAAATCGAAGGTATATCCGCATTTGTTCTACAAGAAAGTTAAGTAACTGCCTTCAAGTCGGGAACGCAGACTTTTCGAAGCTGTGATGAAAACCTAGTCACCGAAGCGCCGGTAATTATAGAGCTGTTTAAGCAGCATTTCTAGCAGCTGTTAAGTCAGCGTCATGTCGAGTGAGTGATGAGGCAAGCGTCTAGTAAATGAAGAATAAATTCCACCATATTTTACAGCTGCCTCTGATGGCCTGCCAGTAGAACTCTGTAAACATGGTGGTGATGTTTTGGTAGGGTGCATGAACCAAATCATCAATCAGAACCAACCATTGACGACTGGATTGACTATCAGCTCCAAATAACCCATTTACAAGAAAGTCTGTTTATTTTAAAGCCGCATATGATAGCATTTATCATCAGGAACTCTTCCATACATGCAAGGTGATGAGCTATCATATGACTTTCTTAATCTTGTTCTTGACCAGATAGTGCACAGGGCAGATGTCAACTCGTAAGGTAGTATCTTCAACAGATCCGTAGCGTGCCGTGACAGAGGCTTTTACGGCTATTGAAAAATCCGCGAAGCTAGTAGGTCATGAAGTAAATAAGGACATGACTAAATCTAAGCTATCAATAAACTAACAAGCTAAGGACAAAATGTCACTATTTTTAGCAGCAACTTCGGGGTAGTTCGGAAGTTTTACCAAAAGGTAAAAAGAACGTGTCAACGCAACTTTACCCGAGCAGATACCTGTAGAGACGAACAAGGAAACCTAGTAGTGGAAACACAGTCGGTGCTGAGGATATGGAAAAACCATTTCTGCAGACTGTTAAACGGCGATGATGACACAAATTCCGCTGTCAGGCAGAATGAACCATTCAACATGGGTGATGAAAGCCAAGACTCCCGCCCACGCGATCAAAATGAAGTGAGGATGGCAATATCCAAACTGAAATCCAACAAGGCTGCCGGGCCGGACGGCTTAACTGCCGAACTTTTCAAGGCAGCGGGAGATGATTTGGTAGAGAGCATGCACCAGCTCGTCTCCAAGATTTGGTCAGAGGAAAGTATGCCTGATGAATGGAACCTCAGCATTGTTTGCCCGATCCACAAGAAAGGAGACCCTCTTAACTGCGCCAACTATAGAGGTATAAGTCTCCTCAACATCGCATACAAGATGAAACCATTCGTCAACGAACTGATTGGACCCTATCAGTGTGGTTTTAGGCGCAGCAAGTCCACAACTGACCAGATTTTTACACTTCGGCAGATCCTGGAAAAAACCCAAGAAGTCCAGATCGATACTCACCATCTTTTTATCGATTTTAAGGCCGCATATGACAGCATTTAGAGAGACGAGCTATACAGAGCCATGTCTAGTTTTGGCATACCTGCCAAACTCGTCAGATTGTGCAGGATGACGATGGAGAACTCTCGCTGCTCCATTAAGGTCGGAAACAATCTCACCGAGACCTTTGATGTCAAAAAAGGATTTAGACAAGGCGATGCGCTGTCATGTAACTTCTTCAACATCATACTTGAGAGAATTGTGCGAAACTCGCAAGCCAACACCAGGGGCACAATTTTCCAAAAGTCTGTGCAACTACTTGTTTACGCCGACGACATCGATATCATTGGCAGAACACAGCGAGCTGTCACTGGTGCGTTTGCAAGTATCAGTACAGAGGCGGCAAAAATGGGTTTAGAAGTGAATGAGGGCAAAACGAAATATATGCTGTCAACAAGAAGGGACGCACAACATCGACGAATCGGACAGAACGTCACGATAGAGAGCTATAACTTCGAGGTAGTTCGGGACATTATCTACCTCGGCTCCGCTATTAACTCTGACAATGACATATCGTCAGAAATCAAGCGAAGAATTACACTTGCCAACCGCTGTTACTTTAGCCTAAGGAGGCAATTGATTAGTAAGGCCTTGTCGAGAAACACCAAGGAGACTCTATATAAGACCCTCATCATCCCAGTCCTGCTGTATGGCGCAGAAGCATGGACGTTATCAAAGGCGGATGAAGATCTCCTTGGTCGTTTCGAACGCAAAATTCTTCGAGTGATTTTCGGTCCCGTTTGCGTTGACGGGCTTTGGAGGAGGAGATTTAACAGCGAACTCTACGAGCTGTACAGCGACATCGACCTGGTCAGAAAAATACGAATTAGTCGTCTAAGACGGCTGGGTCATGTAGAGCGAATGGACACCAACGCTCCGGCCCGAAGAGTCTTCGAATCCAACCCGGAGGGACAACGCAGTAGAGGAAGACCTCGCCTAAGGTGGCGCGCGCAAGTGGAAGGGGACCTCAACCAACTTGGAGTGCGCAACTGGAGGCAGTTAGCCAAAGATCGTGCTAACTGGAGAGGCATATTGGTTGAGGCTCAGGTCCACCCCGGACTGTAGCGCCACCTAAGTAAGTAAGTAAGTAACTTCGAGGTAGTTTAGAAGTTCATCTACCTCGGTGTACATTATGAACTCCACGAATGACATCTTAGTGGAGATCCGTCGAAGAATAAACCTTGGAAACTGCTGTTACTTCGGTTTGGCGAAGCAAGTGGGTTCATAATTTATAAATCGACGGATAACGTACATGCTCTACTTAACCCTTATTCTGCCAGTTTTGTTATACGTAAACGGCGAAGATTGATGCGCGAAAAACAGATACTGGGACTTTTCGAATGACAGAGTTAAATGGGTGAATGGAGGAGAATATATAACCACGAACTCCATCAGCTGTATAAAATCTAAAGGTGTAGTAAAAAAGCCAAGACACGTCAATTAAATTGCTCAGTCACATCCTACTCCAGCCAAGAGAATCTCTGAATCTCAGCCCACTTGTGCGAAACGAAAAGGAACACCAAGTCTCCAGTTCAAAGAGCAAGCCATCGCGGATGTCAGCACGCGAATTGAAAGCAACGTGCCTTGGGACCGTAGATGATGGAAGGGTGCTGTGCCTCATGCAAAAACCCTCCACGAATCGGGAGCATGTAAAAGTAAAGTAAAAAAATGATTTCTGTCTGGAAGCACAATGGACCTTTACCGAGTCTGAGTGTTTCTAAGATTTGTATTTCCTTAAAAGAAATATAGGGTGCGCCAAGTAACTTTTTTTTTTTTTTTGAAACAGGGCGCAAAACATCGAGTGAAGCTTTGGCTGTGTGGCACGTAGCGCCGTCCTGTTGAAACCAAATGTTGCCAATATCCTCCTCTTCAATTTTTGTGAACAAAAATTCGTTCAACATGGCCCGATAACGATCGCCATTGACTGCAATGGCCAGTCCTTGCTCATTTTTTTAAAAAAAAAAAGAAATGAAAAATTGCCCAATTATGCCGCAATATTTCCCAGCGTTGTTCAAGCGCATACACAACCATATTCGTTCAGCGGAGGATAAAACTAATTATCTGTCAAATCAGGCATGAGCTAAGTGTTACCATTCGCGGAATAAGCACTAGTTGAAAAAAAAACGTTAGATGGCGGACCCTTTAAGAACAAAAAAGGGACATACCTGGGCACATAATATTTACGGTTGACTTTTAGCTGTTGCAGACGAGCAGAGTGGATATCCTGGAAATAATAAAGGTAATCATATTCTAGGGCCAATATTAATATACAAATTTTCTTGGAATAGTATTAAGCTCTTTTTTTTTTAACAAAATCTTCTCGTTTACAAAATTCTGTTGAACAGTTCCCGATTACAGGAAAAATAGAATACATGAAGTTGAAGTGTCAGTTCACTCACAGTGCTACGATGTTTTGGGATGAAATTTCCAAGCTCCGATCCGTCCGCTTAGTCTTTATAAATCTTACCCCAACCAGTTGAATTATGCACCTACACAAATGTACTAGAAACCTTTAAGTCTTCAAAGTAAAAAAGGAAAACTCTCAATCTGAAGGCAAATTCCCTATAATCCTCCTCCCTATAATACTACATAAAACATAATTCGTGTATTAAGGACTATTCTCCACTCCATTGAATCATATTGTTGAACTACTCTACTCCTTTAAGTATTATTTATTTTTGTAAACATAAAAACGGTTTTTATTTTTTTCCAACCTAACCATAGCTCAACTTTAAAGGAGCGAGTTAAAATAAATAAATAAAATACCCTCCTTATCCTTAGGGACCCAGTCACGTAGGAAATCTACGAAAACAAAATCCACCGTAATCCTTTTCCGCATTCATCCAACAAATAAAAATGGTGTGAACATTGTCACACCAAAAAAAAAAATGTTCTCCATCTGTTTCGATACTTTTCAACTGGAATGAAATAATAAATATTTCAGTCCAAATCATTGCGTTGATTTGTTGGGTTTTCATTATTCGACAATTGTTTTCGATTGCTGAAGTATAGAAAGAAGCCAGCCAATTGAATCAGGGAAATTGAATAAGTCCTCGAGAAACCTACAAGCCGTACGCGCCCTCCTCATTGTGGCCAGAAATTGTTTTGTTGGGAAACTTTTCCAATTTCCCTTGATTAAATCTAGCGTGCAATCTGGATATACATACATTTTTTTGAATCCCCCCCCCCCACCCCATTCCTCCTACCAACACAGAGAAATATTTCGTTCATCGATATTGAAACGATTTTTGAATTTTTGAAAAGCATATAATTCCCGCCCCCAAGGGACCATCACTTGGGTGGAAGTAATGTGTTCTCGCATCGAGGGATGCGGAAAAAATGAAAACAGGAATTTGTTCGTACTCCTCGGCACTCGGCCCAGTGGGAAACCGCACCAACAACTAATAAGGCGGGCAGACGCCATTATAATATTTTCTGCACAATTTGTCAGGAGATAGGTTCGGTTCATTCGTTCGTTCGTCCAGGCGGAAGCGACAAGAGGCTTGTTTTTTTGCTCTAAACCCAGTACATATGTAGGTGGCAGGGAGGGAAGATAATAATAAGTTAATAGCAGAACTTACCATGTCCAAGACGATAACCTTGGAGAGCTCCTGGCCCAAGGATGTCTCCCAGCACATTGTTGTTAAGCTGCGGCGAACATTCTCCCGGATGGTTGTCAAGTTCTTCAACCGTTCCTGCTGGTATTCAATTTGATGTGCGGGTGTCATTGTTGTGACCGTGCTCAAGCTCGTAGATGGCGTCGTTGATGAGGGCACTTTCGTTGGCGCAGTGAACAAATCCGGCGGGAGTGTGATGCAAAACGTTTCCGTGCAAATCTCCTCCTCCTCGGTGGTCGCAGTGGCTATGGTGGTACTGGGAGTTGTAGTGCTAGTCGTGGGGGCGTCCTCAATGTCCAGGTCATCAGGCATCAAAGTGGTGATGTACTCAAGAACTTTGTCACGTACGGTTTCGGACTCCGTTGAACTCGCTATAGTTGACGTGGCATCCATGATTTCAGTAAACGTTGTTGTGCTAGATAGGTCAATAGTGGAGGGTTCCTCGGAATTATCTGTCGCCCCACTGCTGAAGCTGGTGCTGTACGGAGTGGATTCACCACTCGGAGATGTAGCCTCATCCGTTGGATTTGTTACAGCCAAGCGTTTCACCCTACCACCATCAGTGTCCGAATCGTTCTCTTCCATCGACTGAAAATTATCAAAGTAATCATGATAGTCAAAGAAGGTATCGTTGAATTCGGAGCGATAGTCTTCCTTCGTTGTAGAGGACGATGGTGGCGGCGGCGGCGATGTACTGTAGAACACTGACGTTGACGAACTGCTCCAGTCGTCCTCTGTGGTACTGCTCGGTGTACTTGTTACAGAACCATTAAAGTCGATTGTTGATGTGAGAAAGTCGACCGTACTGGTGACCGCATCATACGGTGAAGTGGAATACTTTTCTGGTGTGGTCGAGGGACTGGTCCAGAGAGTTGGAAGCATAGTGGTACTTAAATTTAACAACAACATCGATGTGGTTAGTGCGCGTGTGGGGGTGGTGTTCGTTTTTGAGCAATTCACGCGTACAGTAAAGCATCTCGTCTGATTGATAAGGTGAGCCCATGGTGAGGCTGTAGTCGATGGCATGAAATCAGTTGAATTGGATTCGCTTGCTGTGGTAGGTGTTGCTGCTGCCGATATGGTCGACGTTATGAGTAGACTGGCAATCATCTTTTCGATTTTTCCTCTTTCCAGTGTGGCGTTTTGATCGATTTCCTTTAGCATCTGCAAATTTTCGTCCTTGCCGGTGATTTTATAGATGAAGGAGAACATCAGAGAGTATAAATTCAATAAATTCAGGATCATAATTCTGAAACGAAATAAGAGGATTGTGAATGTGTGTGCAGTGTTGTTGAGCTTTCTAGGTCTACAGTGAAAACATCTTTCAAAACAAAGATAAGAGGTATTAGCTCCTGATTTTTGACAATTCACACACTCAACTCTTTGAAGAAACATGTTGTGGAGAATTCGTATTGATTTTGGAAGATTAAATGCAATTTGTATACCTAACGAGCTGGGACGGTATAAAAGTAGCCTTGATATCATTTGGTGTGGGATGTACAGTTCATGCGGGTTTGGGGGTTGGCAAGGCGGTTTATTACGAGAAGATCAGTGTACAAAATCAAAGGAGAATTTCAACAGACATTGTGTTGAGCTTATCGGAAGAGGTATAGGTTAGGTTAGGTTAGGTTGAAGTGTTGCCGGCACAAGGCCGACACACTTAAAGGGAGTGTACAACTTGGGTGTTTTCAATTGAAATAAAAATCTTTAAAAAATTGCGATGGAATTGGTATAACTTTGGAGAACTTTGTCGAGCAGTTAGGGCTGTATATCAAGAAGTACGCGACGAATGTTGGGTTTCAAGTTGTCTATTCGTAAGCTCAGGTCCAAAACCAAAGGCAGATGAACGATTGAAGTCACACCCATGCAGAGGAAGCAGGTTCATTTGCAAACGATAGAATGGGAAAGGATATCAGAAATAGTCCACTCAAGACAACTTCAGAGGAATCTATACAGATCGAAATAAAAAGACTGTAAGATGGTTTTTAGGAAATCGAAGAATGCCTCGTTGTTCAATTTTAAAGACAGCTTGATTCTTGCAAACTAGAAACCATTACAAAATCCGATGGTTCTATCCCGAATACAAAGTGGAGTTGCTTAAAATCCATTTTCCTTGTCACCATGTTCCTACTTGGTATTCACTGACTGGAACTGGAAACCAAAGTCAGAGAGCGATTGTGAATATAAATATGGTACAGCTTCTTTTGGAGGTTTGAAGCCCCCTGGCACCGTTGGAATTTATTCAATTTTATTGCAATACGGTTTAAACCAGCTGCTACTTGTCTTGAAGAGAATTTTTACGGTTTGATTGGTATTGGCCTACATTGTATTTTACTGGCAAATGGCTAGAGTGGTTTTTATACCAAAAGTTGGCAAAGATGACTACTCAATCGCTAAGAACTTCGGGCATATTAGTCTAACATCCTTCTTGCTAAAAAGTATCGAAAGACTCGTTAATGGGTGCAGTTGTGTCTTTGACCCACTTGCTGAAATGCAATATGGCTAACAGCATCGAAAGTGTGCTCGAGATGAAAAAGTACGCGCTGGGAATTTCCAATGATATGGATGGTGCCTCTAAAAATGTGACTTTTGACAGCAATGTGTGCCGCTCCGATAGATAATAAGTTGTTGAGGAATCACTTGACGCGCGGTCTGAGCAATGTTAGATTTCAGGACGATTTTTGTGGATGTGGATAGAAACTGACCACAAAGCAGCGTTCTGCCTTCACTGTTGTGGTGCTGGTGGTTCACTCTATGCTGACTACGCTCAACGATTCTGGTCTCTATTCGTAGGCTTTGCAGGTGATACCGCTGTCCTTTCAGTCGCATCAGGCATGTATGTGCGAAATTGCAGAAATGATGGACAATTACTCTACTAGAAATGGGCTTTCGGTGAATGCTCTTCAAATCGAGGTTTTTATTTTTACAAGAAGCAGGAAATCGGCAAGTAAGTCTCAACTAGTACCAAAAGGCGCCACATTGAATCTATCACGGAAAATTAAATATATTGGAGTAATCCTCATTTCGGTCAGACTCTGAACCATGGATTGAATGCCATCGAATTTTCACGGATGTCTCCAAAACCGGGCAGGGGTAAACGTGCATCTGTTTTCCAAGCGGATATTTTTGCCATCCTAATAGCTATGCGCTATATTGTGAACAACAGGTGGAGGGCTAGAGGCATTTGCATCTGCAGTGATAGCCAAGCTGCATTAAAAGCGCTTCTAAACTCTCTTACCTCGTCCAAGTTAGTGCTAGAACTCAAGCTCTCTCTGAATTTGGTCGGAAGACTGAACACAGTGAATCTTGTCTGGGTACCAGGTCACACTGGCATCCGGGGAAATGAGAAGAAGTTTCTCAGGCCCCGAACCTGTGTTGGGTCTGCCTGCGTCTTTAGTCATGTCTTCTATCGATTCTTGGGTTTCTCGTGAACACAAGATTCGGTGGCGCGATTGCGGTGGATGTAGACAAACCAAACTACTGCGCCCGGACATTTGCAAAAGGTCAGCATCTTTTCTTCTATCTCTGAGGAGAATCGACTGTAGGCTGCTTGTAGGCGTTCTTTCGGGCCACCAAGCTTTTGCTAAACACTTAAATGTGTTGGGCTTAAGCGACACCAACACCTGTCCTGCTTGCGGTGAGGAGGATGACACAGCAGAACACTTTCTCTGCAGTTGTCCGGCCTATGCTCTCATCAGGTGGCGGATCTTCAGGGCTGACGTGGTGAGTGCCGAACATCTAAGCTCTTTATCACTGAAGCTGCTTCTCGTTTTTCTTCGAAAGACGGGAAAACTAAGTACATTAATGTAAGGTGTCTGAATGGTAGTACAATGGACCTGTAGTTGTGTCTGAGCGCTCCATCGGATAGTAGCAACCTCCGACAAAAAAAAAATCCTCAATAGCCAGCTACTTTGGTCCAAAGACATTAAAGTGATTGTCAGTTTTCGGGAAGTCATACGGATCTACAGGTTTCTGCTAGAGGTTTTGCGAAAAGTTAATTTTATTGGAAAATGTAAAAAGTAACTGTTTGTTGGGTAAATAAAGTCACATGAAATCATTAATATTTTTCGCGCATGCAAATTCTTCTAATTGTTCTAAAGAGAAGTTATACCTAAAAAACGAAAATATTCACAGCTTGAGCTGGGGTGATAGTAGACCCCACCACTTCACGCTTTTTTTTTCTCTTCTGAGCTTAAGGAATGTCTATCTATTTAAGTATTTTTAACTTTCTCTTTAGTATACTTATGTATTTCGTGCGGAAATTTCAAACTCAAACTGAGTATGAGGGATGATATTACGACTATAGAGAAGTCCAAAAAAATGGGTCCGCCAATGCCGTCCGTCTGTCTATCTGTTTGTCCGGGCGCCGTTTGGCGAAACAGTTCGACGGATTTGCTTCAAAGTTTGTCTATAAGGTTCTTGGGGCTACATCTCGGGGCACCTTTTTATTTTTTGCTTTATCTTTTGAAATAACGGTACCTACCTCGGTCTTTTTTTGTACTAAGGATGTTTAGGATGGGGTCAAAAGTTCTGCATACTCAGTTTTTGGAAAAAACAAAATCGATTAACGGTAATTTATAAAACGGGCAATATCTCGAAAACTAATAAAGGGAACTTCCAAAAAATGTATTGCTTTTTTTATACTATAAACTCGAACAAATCTGCGTACTTAGATTTTTTAAATAATTTTTCTTAAATTTTTTTTTTCATATAACGATTTTCTTAAATTTAAATTAAATTCGATTTCTCAAAAACAGATCTAACGATTTTGATAATTTTTTGTATTTCAAACAATTATGTTAAAAGTGTCCAATGTGCGAAATAACATCAAAATCATCACTTCAAATCTCTCTCGATTCAAAAACGCATCTCATGTACCGAGAAAGTTTCGAATGACGCAGTCGTGCACTTAATTTTTTTTTGAAACTGGAACGTCCCCACTTACAGGTGTATGGTTATTACATGCTGACAAATAACTGGGTGCTATTACATATTTTGATCAGTTCAGTATGTGTCTGTAGTGACAGCCAAGCTAAGTATAACTTAAACCTTCACCCATTGCTAAGGTAGTGTTTCAACTGAAAAACTCTTCCAACTCGTTAAGAAACGATCTCGTAGGCATTCTAACGAGCTACCACGCTTTTACCAGCAGCTAAATGGGCTGAGATTAAATGATACAATGATGATCTGCGACGCTTGCGAAGAAGGCGTAGACACCGCGGAACATTTTCTCTATGAATCTTTTGCTACTTCTAGAACCTAGGTGCTGATGTATTCACTGAAGTGCCTTCAAAGCTTTTTTAAAAAGTCGGATAGATTACTACCGTAAATGGATGTATCAAGAGTACAATTGAGAAGTTTCTGAGTCTGAGTGCTTCAGGGAATGTAAAGAGCGAAAGAAGAATGAAATGAAAGAAATGAATGAGTAAGACCCGATCTGACTTTATTTCGAAGGGCGCTATTTCACGGGCGCTATTAACCAACCATTCCTCACCGGCGCGGCGTTCCAATTCCTCATGTGAAAGTGGGTAAGTGGGTAATAGAAACTATCACTGAACTCTGGATCTGCGCTGTTGTTCGATTTAGAATTAATTTCGGCACTACTATTGAACTTGAATCTACTATGACTAGGAACTCAAAGAATTATTGGACTTGCAGTTTATATCCGAACTGGAAAATTTCTTGGACTCGAGGTATACTACATAGTTGCTCGGAACTACTAAAGGGTGATCCATTTCGAGGTTCCCAACTTTTTTAAAGAAAAAAACACAGAAAATTCAAATTCAATGGAGAATGTTTATTATCATTTGAAAGAACATTCTTTGGCATTTATTTTTTGAAGATTATGTCTATCAAATGTTGGCCGTTGCTACGTCGCAGATGGTCCATCCGTTGAGTCCAATTTTCGATCACTCGTTCGAGCATTTCGACTGGTAACTGGCGAATGACACGCGTGATGTTTTCCTCCAAGGCCTGAATCGAAGCGGGTTTGTCGGCATAAGCTAAAAGTCTAACGGTGTGATATCACACGATCTTGGTGGCCAATCGACCGGCCCAAAACGTGAAATTATGTGCTCACCGAAATGTTCTCTCAATAAGTCCATTGATTGATGCGATGTGTGGGAAGTGGCGCCGTCTTGCTGAAACCAAATGTCGCCGAGATCACGAGCTTCAATTTCAGGCATCAAATAGTCGGTTATCATGGCACGATAAAGGTCGCCATTGACGGTTACGTTCGTACCGGCATAATTTTTAAAGAAATATGGACCGATGATTCCACCGGCCCACAAACCACACCAAACCGTTGTTTTTTCTGGATGAAGTGGCAGTTCTTCAATCCCTTTCAGGTTGCTCTTCGTCCCAAATGCGGCAATTTTGTTTGTTTACATACCCATTGAGCCAGAAATGGGCCTCATCGCTAAACAAAATTTGCCTCAAAAACGTCGGATCTTCTTGGAACTTTTCAAGAGCCCATAGAGCGAAGCGATGTCGCTTGGGAAGGTCGAGCGGCTTCAGTTGTTGCACAAGCTGTATTTTGTAAAATGCGCCAAGTCGAGTTGCTGCGAACGGCGCCGAATCGACTCTCTACGGTCTTCGTGTACACTCTCAGCTACGGCCGCTATATTTTCTTCACAGCGCGCTGGACGTGGTCTATTCGGTCGAATATTATCCAATAATGAATGCTGGGTCTCAAAATGGGTGATGGTGTTGCGAATAGTACGCTCAGTAGGCCGATTATGTTGACCATAAGTTGAGCGAAGTGCACGAAACACATTGCTCACAGAACGTGAATTTTCATAATAAAGTTGAACAATTTGTAAACGTTGTTCACGCGTAAGTCTTTCCATTATGAAATGCCAAACAATACTAAACAAAAATAACATGACAGAATGACACGACTCACACGTGATCTGTCAAAAAAGGCTATTGAAAAAAGTATCTCTACTTGGATCACCCGTTATTAATGGGGTAAACATTTCGTCCACGAATGACAACTACTATTTGGCAAAACAAATGAGTTCAAAACTCACAACACAAAGAATAAAATGAATGCTTTACAGAACTCTTACCCTGACAGTTCTTCGGTACGACGCCGAGTGCTGAACGTTGAGCACGACACGATAATGAATATTTGACACTTTCGAGGAGACACAAATTCGAGATAATAAGGAAGCCCATACCTCCGTTTTAAGGATGAAGCCGAAAGGGATACTCGACATCACTTTTTAAGAAAACCTTAAAATTTATATGTTGAAAGAGTATTATATAGCAGCTGTACATAAATAGAATAAGAATAATTTTGTTGATATTACTTGGCCCAGACCTCTTCAGTATGCCAGAAGGGACAAGAAGACTCCTAAAATAATTGCATATCGAGTACCCGATAAGACGTCTTACGTATTAATATTACGTTGCATTGTTATCCAATCGAGGAATACTTTTCTATTCACATGCGCGCATACACATGGCTTGTTTACGTCTAGTTAGCGTCAAACGGAAGCCAAAGCAAGAAGCAAAAACTATCCCCGTTCCATATTCCATGTAACAATCTACATCAATGTATATTTCTTACGAAACACGAACCAACATCTCCTTGCTTTTTCAATGAAAATCAAGTTTACGTGGTCTGAATAAAATGAAACAACAGCATATCGTCCCATAGCAATATATATTTTGCAGATGCTGCATTCCACCGCATCAACAATGCTATAATAAACACGTGTTCTCCGGGGAGGGAGATGACGTTCTATTCTGGTGCTAGATAGATTGGTTTAGTTTAGTTTTAAGGAGAAGAAAATTGACTTACCTAGCTAATTGTAGGCGCAACTGTTGCCTTGGATGCCAGCTTTCAAACAGTCCTAGAGCATCGAATATCATCGGCATTATGAATGACAAGACGTTCATCAGGACGTTCACCTCATTACGCCGTATCCAGGATGGATTGTCTCCCAATTTTTCCGACCTTAAATTGGGGAAAGAATTTCCCTCAGATGAATTTGATCAAAAGAATAAGAGAATTTTATTTTAAATTACCTATCAACAGCCCATACAACCGTAAAGCCAGATGCAGCCAAAAGTCCAACAACTAAAATATTCACAAGAATCCTTTGAAGTATGATACGCCAACTAGGGGGAGAAACATTTTACTTTGATTCGATTTTTTCCATTTTTTTTTGATTATTTCATTCATACTTCCGCCGGTCCTTTTTCTTTTCGGCCTCCTCCAGCAGGGCTTCCTTGAAGCCAACAACTACAGATGCTATCCTATTGTGAGCCGTTTCCGCATGACCTATGATTGATATGGAGGGATGGCGATGGAGAATAGACATTAAATCGCATAAATGCACAATAACTTTACCGATCATGAAATCCCAACCGGTGAAGAGCTTCCACGAAAAGATACACTCATCGTCCTTAGACGATAGCTTTAAATTTCTCGAGTTCTCTGCCATTCTGCAAAATGAAAGAATGCAATTATGTATTAATTTCGGATGGTGAATGCCTATTTACTCGGCCGGAAATGATAAACCGCTTACAAGATACTCAGATTACAATCAAGTGAATTTGGCAACAAAATATTGCCCCCACACACATGTACATTGGACGTCCCCCTCCCACCATCCGTATGGGTCGTATATCATTTCCTGCTTGACCAAAGGCAGACGGCCAGTGTAGCGCCGCTTCTTGTTAGTGTCGTAGTAAACGTGGTCATCATCATCATCATCATCAACGTCGTCGTCATCGTCGTCGTAGTACAACCGAGTTAGTATTAATGAACAGCAGGCACTTCCGTCATCTATGCGGTTATCCTCTGATGAACTATAATTTATATTGTTGTCGAACAATTGAGTTGAAGGATACACAACAAAAGGATGTGTTGATGCTGCTGTTTCCTTGAAAATTCACGGCACGTACCAAATTGATTCACAAAATTGCTAGACAAGACTTGTGTTGTATTGTTAGATGCTGGTGGTGTCTTAGTATATTATGACCGTGAAGCGTTTCCCTGATGTAATCATAATCATTCAGAAAATGTGCTAAGGGAGACAGACCACCAGGAGAGGGATGGATTATGTTCTCCTCTCGTGTGTGTAATCTTTTATTTTTGGCAGACATAGTAAATGGGTTGTTAGAAAAGGATATTAAATTAAAAATAAAACAGAGCCATGGCGATCTCGAGTGGAAATAATGATTAGGACCGACCACGTGAGTGGGGGCGAATTTTATTTGATTTATTTTTAGAAAGTGATTTAAGCTTGATAATATTTTATATAGAAAGTGCTAACAGATCTATTTTTACTCTGGCGTATTATGATATCCTGTGCCTGTAGAAAGGAAAAGGTTTAATTCTGTTGCGTGGATTCCTTCATGATATTTTTGGGTTATTCCGTCACTATTTGGGATACCGAATTTAATACACTCGTTCACTATTGACTGGGGACCTTGCACGTTTGCAGCAATTTTTTTAAGCAGCCTTTTTATGAAGCATCTAGGTCTTCTAAACATACTATACCATACCATAAGATCCTATCCAACGTAATGTGTGAACGTCTCAAACCTTTCTGCAACACACTAATCGGCACGTACCAGTGTGGCTTCCGGCCCGGCAGATCAACTGTAGACCAAATCTTCACACTAAGGCAAATCCTGGAAAAGACCAACGAGTTTCAAGTCGAGACGACACACCATCTATTCATCGACTTTAAAGCCGCATATGACAGCATTCATCGTCAGGAGCTTTTTGTGTCGATGGCCGAATTCGGGATCCCATCAAAACTGATCCAGATGTGTCGCATGACACTAGATAACACGCGATGCAATGGCAGTGTGGCAGCAGCTCATCTGAACTCTTTCAAACATGCACCGGATTTCGGCAAGGAGATGCGCTGTAGTGTGATTTCTTCCATCTTGTTCTTGAGCAGATAGTGCGCAGGGCAGGTGTCAACACGGGAGGCACTATCTTTAACAGATCAGTCCAACTACTGGGGTATGCGGACCCCATGATAGAGGCTTTCACTGCTATTGAAGAACAGGCGAAACTATTTGGCCTTAAAGTGAATGAGGTCAAGACTAAATATATGCTATCAACAAACAAACAATCATCTGTCCACCGACTAGGACAAAATGTCACTGTTGATAGCAGCAACTTCGAGGTAGTTAAGGAGTTCATCTACCTCGGGGTAAACATGAACTCCACAAATGACATCTTAGTGGAGATCCGTCGAAGAATTACCATAGGAAACCGCTGCTACCTCGGTTTGGCAAAACAAATGGGTTCAAGACTCCTAACTCGAAGGACAAAGTGCATGCTCTACAGAACCCTTATCCTGGCAGTTCTGCTATACGGCGCCGAGTGCTGGATAAGCAGGAAAGGAGAGTTAATACTGGGATCCTATAAAAGAAAAATCCTTCGACAGATATTCGGTCCTGTGTGCGACAAGGGCGAATCGAGGAGAAGATACAACCGCGAACTCTATGAGCTGTACCAAGATGTGGATGTAGTCTGAAAAGCTAAAACTCCTCGACTACATTGGCTCGGCCCCATCGAGAGAATGGACAACAACTCTCCAGCCAAGAGGATCTTCGAATCCGAGACAACAAGGAAGACCGAACCTCCGTTTTAAAGACCAAGCCATCGCGGATGCCAGAGCGCTTGGTCTGGACAACTGGAAGCAGCGTGCTCGGGATCGCAGAGGGTGGAAGGCTGCCATATCTCAGGCAGGGACTCTTCACGGGTTGGGAGCCCGTTGAGTAAGTAAGATGGGGAATGAAAATTGATCCACGTATTCGATTGAATTTCAGCGTATTTTGGTTTGGTTGGTTTGATAGGGCATCACAATATAAAGGGGACACGTTTTATTGTTGATTTCTAATCTGTGACCACTTTGTGTCACATTTCTTTTAATTGGTAAAATATTTTTTATAAGAATTTATTTTTAAACTAGTGCCTGGCTATGTTTCAAAGATGGGAATATTCTTATTAAAGGGCAAAAGTTCCCAATGACCCTTATGAACATAATGCTGATTAAGGTTAAGGGTTTCTTCATTTGCCTGGCCATTTAGTAAAATAGTTTCTCGCTTTAAAATCAGGGCCCTATTTCACCAAAACCACTTTCCACTCAGTATTTTGCAACTTTTAAATTTATTTTTGCAAATTTCATTTCACCAAACGCAAATTTTCTAAGAAGAAATTCTTCTTTTGAAAAGTTGAAAATATTTCGTTTCGTTTCAAATTCAAGGTTTTGCAAAGAATTCCCTCTTTTCGTTTTATTTTTGAAATTGTTCAAATAATTTGCAAGGAAAAAATTCAATTTGCTGTTTAGTGAAAAGTGCGTTAAAGTAATTAAAAAACAAAACCGAAATGGCCCGTTTTGAAGACTATACTTATCGTGTACAAAAAGCTTGCCAAATTGCGAAGGAATTTTTGGATTTAATTTGCACTAAATTTCGCTCTGACGAAAACTGAAGATATTTATATTAACAGCTAAAGAAATGATTGTTTAACTGCTTTGTAACAACTTTTATTTAGGTACTACGTCAGATTGAATATTGAGCTCAATACCATAAAGTATCCACGGAATATGTTAAGCTTTATTCTGTAAAGTTGCACACCCACATTCGGAAGCAATAGTTAACGAATTTCTTCCAAACACCATTTGGGGGACCTGCAAATTTTTCGAAAACAACTAGGCAATATTTTGAAGTCAACATTTTTTATTAATAGATATGAAAAACATGAAAATAAATGCAATTACGGTTCGTGGCCCGAACCGACGTTTGGTCAGAAAGTTAGTGTGCGCATTGTAAGAGAATTAATGGATTTTTGGTTATTTTTTTTCCTTAAAGAGTAACGTTCTCCCAACGCTCATGCAGATTATTACCCTTCTATGCAAACAATTGTAAGTTTCGATTTCAACATTTGATTTACAAAATTTTGGGAATGATATATCGCATTTTCTAGCGCGCTAATTTATTTTCGCTGACCGAATCTCGTGGCTTTCTACAGCACTTTGAAGACAGATACTGTATATATGTGTATACTGTTCATTTTGTAACTTTGCAAAATGCCATTGCAAATATAAAGTTCTCTTTGAAATTGGTGAAATATTTACACTTTTAACTTTGCAAAAAGTAAAACGTCGTGGAACATATGCAATTTTGGTAAAACTTTACTTCGCAGCAAATTCCTATTTTGCAAAATGATATAGAACAAAGTGAAAAGGTTTTGGTGAAACAGGCCTAGGTCGTTCCCTTTCAAAAGTCAGGCTTATCGAATATATGTTTTGGCACACTAAAAGCTCCGCGTTAGTTACATTACGTTGCTCAGGATGGCATATTTTCCACCAATAGATACAATTTCTCCAAATTGTTACTAAACCGCCGAATACACTGCGATGATATGCCTCTAAGTGCAGGCATGCCAATACCATCAAGAGCATTAACGTGCGCAAAAACCTGCGGTAAAATTTATTGGCGATCGAGACATCACGAAATCATTTGACTCTCTTAGTCATCGTCGTGATGTCTCCTGTCTGTCATTGTTCTATCGGCACGTCCACATTTCAAGTGCTCAAATGAAATAGCCAGTTGCATTCCACCCCTACAGCAATTCAACCGCAATCCTCAAGCCTGTATTCGGACGTACAGTGAAATACAAGGATTCGTGTCTTAACCGTACAATACGAAAGTGGAATGCTCTACCCCGCTCTGTTTTTCCAACGCATTATAGTTTACAGACATTTAAAACCAACGTGCTCGGTATCTCCTTTTTTCTAATCCTTCACTTCCCTAATGCCCGCACTGTGTTACTTCATTATAACGGTATCCAAAATCCCTTTAGTGCGCGTACATTATAAAAAAAAAAAAAAGGTTTAATGTAAATACTTTAAAACAATGAAGCAATCCCAGAGAACCGTAAAAGTCATAGCACCCGAAGGCGATGCGAAAGGAGGTGTTCTGTCAAGAGAAATAATATCGCGACGTTAAAATCGATTACTGGAGCGTTGGCGAGTCAAGGTTAGTTTAGACCAGGAGGGCATTTTGCATGCAGTATAACCCAGAAGCCAATGCCCAAGGCCCATTTGGAATAGCGTTTTCGTAAATCATGTGACATGTGACTGACACAACCATTTCGAGTTTGATAGGGGTGTCTCCTCAAAGTCAAAGATAAGCGGCGTTTCTAGATTGTTGGGCAGAAGTTTAGCCTTTGAGCGGACACTCCAATGTGTCCTGTAACTCAGCAGTGTTGTACTGAGTGATGACGGATCTCTCTGACTGCATGAAGGCATTCCTTGAAGCACATCGCGAAAATCAAATCGTTGTTGATCGTTTTGATTGTTGCCATACAATTGGTCAATTTCATTACTGCTAGCAGCCCTCTTAGCTTGAAAGACATAATCCGTGAGTCTGTGACTGGTTGACATTCAGTGCTTCGCACAAAACTTCTGCTCCTGCTCCCCACTCCGAACTATGACGAACTCCGAGTTACAAGTCCCCTTAAAAGCTGAGATTGTCTGAGGCTGCGGATTGTTGGAATAAACCCGCGACTTCAAGTAGCCCCAAAGAAAGAAGTCTGGTATGGTTCAATCGGGAAATCTTGCTAATCATGCCAAATCGACAAAGCGGGAGATTACGCCACCAGGAAATACTCCCGTCAGAATAACCATTGCGGCTCGTGCTGTGTATGCGGTTGCACCGTCTTGTTAAAACCACTAGTTCACCAAGCCCCGCTCATCCAATTCCGGCAGTAAGAAGTCATTTATAATGGCCCTGTAGCGTTCGCCAGCACCAGTAAACGTATTGCCGATGGCTCCGTCCTGCGTAAACACCACGCCGCACGCACGTCCTTGTCGTTGTTGTTGAGCCTTGAGAATGGCTTGCCAGTAATTCAATACGCGACACACGGTCAGCAGGCATTGTCTGTTTGTTGCAGCTGTCAAATATGATTGACGTATGACGCCATTTTCAAAAATCATAACATCTTCCGACAGGATGATTAATTCTGCGACACCTTCGTCACCTTGTAAAACTGTTCGACATTTGTGTCTGAAGCGTAATATGTTTTCGTCAAAAATTGCATTTTAGGAATCTCAGAAAATAGCGATTAAATTTACGTTACCTTCCCAGTAGTTTTTGTGCAAAAGTCTCAAGGTTTGAATTTAATTTAATTCTGCAATACATCGTCCCCGCTGAAGGATATTTTCTAAGAAAACGCATTCATAACATTCTATAGAACCAAAGTTTATGATTTCAATTCTAAGGAATACGGTGTTGCTTTTGTATTGAATAAACACCCCCACTTTTGTGTGCGAAACACCTTACTTCTTCAACATCAAGTTCGTCCCAAAAGCATACAAAAGTGGGACTGAGAAATACGTACCTCAAGACCCCTTTTACGGACCCCAACAGTATTAAGTCACGTTTTCGATGAAAATTTAAAAAAATCTTTGTATCTTTTTACGCTACCTCATTAAACCAAAATATAGATAGATACATATATACTCACTTTCGTAACGTGGCAACAAAGCTATAAATATATACAGCAACAGCAGTTAAAAAATACGCCAACGGTAGATTGTACCCTTTTCGAACTAGTTCCGATTTACTTGAATAGTATCTGCAAGGGTAAAAAAAAAAAGTAATCATATTAAAAGGGTCCCCCCGACAAAGTGAGTGCCGCAACCGTAACTAACTCACCCATAAAATAGAGGTGAATACTTAATATATCCTTCGAATTCCCAAAATGTGAAAAGATTTCCTGCGACTTTCAACTCTCGTTCTGACATTTTTTTCCGTGGATCTTCATCGTTTGGATTTGTCGATAAAAGCTAACAAAAAAAAAAACGGAAGTGTGGCCAAGAAAAACGTTTTAAGTTTAGGTCACGTTTCAAAGCGTACGCGGCGGCAACAAAACCGACGACAAAACACTTACTTCAGGTGCAATAACGAACGCCACCAACGGTATCGTCATCATAATATTAACCCATAGAAGCCATCTGAGGAATGTGAAGTAGGATGCGACACCAGATCCAAAATGTGATTCGATTTCTTTGATACGCAGTTCCCATGGTATCAGGACGGTAAGGAAACTGCTCGTTTCACGTTTCCAGTGCCGCCAACGCTATTCAAATGGAGAACGTTATATTGAGAGACTTCGTTACGTAATGACATTTTAATAATTTGAATATTAGACGCGCGCCGTGATTGAGTGAGACTCGTTGTTGCTGGTGAAAAGTGTCTGAATCTGAAATCGATTTGAAGGGCTCAGATGGAGGGCTTCCTCTGTCTAGTATACATATAATGGGAGAACGGAGGTTATTTTCTCCGTTTCGGATTGGTATCGTTTGTCAATATAATTTTCTTGTTCAATGAATTCCTGGGATCGAGCGAAGGATTCATTTTGAATTTACATTTTGCAAGACTGTTAAGTGTGTCGGGCGCGGCGGCGGTAACAGCATGCATGGAATGCGTAATTTTCTGATGATGACGGATTTTTTTTTCTTTTCATATATATATAAATAGTGGAAGTGGGGGAGTGTGTAACGTATTCTGGAAGATAATGTATAATGTGCGTCCTTGAGGGGATTCTGGAGTAATTCAAGCATAATATAAAGCTAATATGGTTTCACTGAACTGAAGAATGCTAAAGGAAGGAGGGTTCGTATGGGTTCGTATGGAGTAAACGTGCATGCCTACAATATGTCCTGAAGTTGAATGTCGAATTAGCTGTACACGATGCGGTTTTCTCAGAATTCAGGCACGTTGTGTTCCATATTTATCCCGCCGAAAGGACATGTAAGTGGGTTCAGTGAAGACTTCAAAAAAAGTAATAACAATAGGAATGCATGGTTACCTGAGTATTTGACGGTCGTCACAGAGAAAGCCGTAATCCGTAGGGAACAGTCGAACGCGTCAGGTATTTACGTAAGCATGAACTGACGGGCCTATTACAGTTCACGTTGCGAGTAAAATTAAATGGCGTAGGTTTCTAATAGGAGAAGCTTCTAGTTAGCTAGCAACTGTTGTCAAACGTTCAGTCACGTGCCACCAACGTCAATTTGGAGACCATTTCCCGAAATGACTTAGTCAGAAAACACTTCTCGAAAGATAATAAAGGTTAAGCCACTTGTGTGCCATAAAGAGCGGTATTGAACATAGCTTTGGTCATCCATTCCACGTTCGTTTTATTTTCGTCATAAAGATAGCTCCTGGCCAACAAATTCCACTTTACACTCATCACGCTGTGGATAGCCCCGAATGTAACAATTCTGCTTATTAAAAAAGCCTTGAATTCCTCCCTCAGAATGGTCTTTCAATTTCAGCATTCCAAATACAATTTTTGTTGTAGATTTTAGCAATTTCGACTGCCAATGAAGAAGAAATTTCAACTTCTAAGTTAGAAGGTTAGAGCTGATATGATATTGTCAAGTGGCCGCCGGTATACTCTCGACTATGAGGCAGACCATCATGAGCTACGTGGCCTATTTCCATCTCTATGGATACGTGAATAAGAAAAACTGCCGCTTAAGCAGCACCCAAAACCTGCTAATAATACACGAAGAGCCATTAGTCCCGCTCAATATTACTGCATGGTGTGCTGTTTACGTTGAAGATCGGGCGCCTTATTTTGACTACTTAAACAACTACCATGAACGGCTGTACAGAGCTATGCTCAGCGAATTTCTCTTTTCTCAATAGGATGAATTAAAACTAGAGAACATGAGGTTCCTTAAAAAAAAAACCGCGTAAAAGTAGTGCCGAAGTTCTGAGGGCTGCATTTCCGGGTCGTCTGATCTCACGTTTTGGCGATTTCCACTGGCCGGCAAGATCGACTGATTTAATTGTTTCAGACTTCGTTTTTGTGGGGTTTTCTGAAGCATTCAAAGATTATATCCATCAAGAATGCTAGGACCTATCGCCGGAGATTCTGATAAGAGTGATGGAAAATGACATAAATCGTCCCAGAATGGTCATCAGTTTTGCGGCGAGATCTTAGTCGATATCTTTTTTTCGACTTAATGGCAAACAAAATTTAAGACATCAAATGAACATAATCCAAAAGCAGAACCAACATTTTTCATTCATAAAATTACAACCAACGAACAACTTTGCGGCACCTTTTATGTCTGGCAAGAATTTGGGATATCCCTACTCAACGTCGCATAGCCATGAACGACTGTGGCTTCGTGCCCGGCAAATCTAGAATAGACTTTAACCATTATTTCATCGAATTCAAAGCCGAAATTGGAAATAGCTCTTCTGAACTATACCAAACATGCATCGGATTCCGGCAAGGAGCATGCGACTTCTTTAATCTTCTTTAAGAGGAGATAGCGCATTGATAGCAGAAACTTTGATGTGGTTAAGTATATAATTCATCTGCCTCTGAACAAACTGAACAGGGAAAACCACTGCTATTTCAATTTGGCAACAAACTGGCTAAAAACTCTTAACCGAAAGGAGGTAACATGAGTTTTAGTCCTTACCAGTCCGGTTGTTGAGCTTGCATTCGTTACTGGTGACAATCAAATGCTTCTTGATGATGATTAAATTTAAGTTAAGTGCTATTCCTCTATTCATATAAAGCTTCTTAAAGTCAGGAAATATTACAAGAAGCAATGTAGTAAAAGTTTAAACGATACGTCTATAACCTTGGCGGTACAGTCGCATATTATAAAGAATGACAATCTCAAAAGCGGTTCAAACAAATCAATTGAACGACAAAAACCTGTAAAGGAAATGTCTAAACAACCGAGAAAAAGACAATTAAATTGACTCCTGGACCGAAGTCCGAACCACCGCAAGAAAGTAAAATATTTGATAAAGTCTTGTCAAATCATGAGACATGCGCTGAAGCGGCGTTGCAAACGAACCAGCAAAACGATATAACACCTGACCCAATCGCTCAAGTTTTTGCTGCAATTCTAGCTAGAGTGGTGTTGCGTTAAAAAAACGCCACAAAAATTTGTTTCCCCTCCAACCCTTCCACTCCCATACCCAATCCACTTTTGCGCCCTATCCTCTCATTTTTATTTCCGTCATCCTGCTGGGAGATTGGTTAACTGGCCGCCTCTGATTGACCTTTAATCCCAATCAAGCTGGCACGTTTCCATGAGACCCGGAGGATGACAAAAGCAGGTATGGAGCCCAACGGCGTGTTGGCATCTCGACAACGATGGGTGGGGGAGGACGATCCCTTAGCACACCCAACAAATCGATCTGGCAGATGGCCCACACATTAACATCAAAACCAAAACCACAAAACCAACAAAACATTAATATAAATACAACACTATAACTGAGGACAGGAGCCCAAATACAAAACACACTGTCAACAACTTCAACAACATTCACCAACCATTCACATAAGAAAACCTAACGAAGACTTCCATGGCCAAGAGCCCAACTATTAAACATGTATGTAAGAACTAGCACGCTACACAGATTACCCTTCCCCCAAATCTGCGCGAAAGTCCACCGGGTTAGAATAGTTTTTCGGTCATTGATTTTACACTCCTCCTCAAAGACTCCTGGGGTTGTACTAAATTGGGACACCAGCATATATTTTCTTAAAACTAAAATCCGTCTTCGTTTCTTTTTTCTTTTTCAGAGAGTATGAGGCGGAGACGGCGGCACACTCCAGTAAAGTGACAGAGTGCATGCTAGAAAAAGCCGCAGTGGATTCCGTAATTGCTGAATGTGGGGGTATGAAAGAGAGAGTGAATGGTCCATCACGGACAAAGAAAACCTGGAAGTGGACAAACCGACACTTCTTGGTTGACCATCAAAGGTTGTAGTAGTTTTGGAGAGAATCGAGGAAGTTTTTTTAATATAGTTTTGCGGATTGCGCTTGTTTGGTTATATATATATTTTTATCTGGGATTTTTGATCGAGATCAGAATCCCACACAAAAAAAAGAGGAGAAAAAGAAAGATGACGGCCGACAAAGGATATAGCGGCAGGAGAGGCAGCTGATTCCCAGGGGTACAATTATCAGGATTCCTAGAGGAGCAGATTTTTTTGTAAAAAAGTTTCGTTTAGTTAGGCATTTTATTTTAAGAACCCGGTAGGCTTTTGTCACGGTAAAATCCCGGAAATCACGGGACACGCGCCCCCTTCATTTTGTTTTTATTAACTTTCGGGATATAGCGATAGCGGGCTATTTCAAACGGCGATATTTTCTTTTGTTGTTCCGCAATCTAACGTCACTTCAATAAATTGACCGTTGCTCATTCGAGCTTTGTAACGTTTTGAAAACCTTGCCTTTTTTTATTTAATTCCTTTTTTTTAGCAATCAATCATCGACTTCTTCTTAAAAAGGTTTCACAATTCCTTTTTTTCAAAGATTGTGTGGCGCCCGTTTTACCCACCATCACTTTACCTTTTCGTTTCAGAATTTTCGTTTCAGAATTTTCTCCTTCCCTAAAATCATTTCCATCTCCGAACCCGCCCCAGCTGAGCAACCGGGACGGTAGCATTCAACAGGCTACCTGTTGCACTTCTCTTTCGGCGAATTCCTGTTGACGTTTCCCTATCCGCCAGTATTCGACTGTTTACCACCGGCGCAGCGGCGGCTGTAATCTTCTCGCGTTTTACTTTTTTTGCGCGTTTAAACTCGGTTATTTTTTTTCTAACCCACCCCCGAAATAAAGTGCAACAGTGGTAGAACAGAGTCGAATGTTTGAAGAGGTCGACAGCAAACTTCGAGGCCCACTTTATCGCATACGGAAAAAATCATAAAATAAAACTTGCATATTTCGGAAACTCCTAAAACCCAAAGTTTGGCACATCAGTGAATTATTGTGAATGGTCAAATCTCATTCAGTATTCACAAAAGTTCACAATGGGCAAACAAACAGTTCGACGTACTATCAGCATTATCTTCGTGAGCCACCACTTGAGGCTAGACAAATCAGACAGTACAGTTCGATGGCAATTTTGCACGATTTAAAATTAAAAATGGTCCTTACTATTCAGGAAATGGCTGACCACGGTTATAAGTTTTGTTACTACCCCAACCCCAGCGAAGGTCCTACAAACAACCAAGAGCATGAGAAACCGCTCAAATCATTGGTGAGAATCGGCTTAAAATTGAAGCTCATGTCACACACACACAAACTGGTACTGTTAAAATATTTCCCTCTTTGACGTGTCAAACTCAGCACTGCAACCAATATGCAGCGATTACCTGTCACCAGCATTCAATAAACTTCAATCAAATAGAGCGCAACGAATGTAAAAGCCCTTGGGTGGGCGAACGAATAGATACGTTTGATACATTACAAATTGGATAAATAGGTCAACGACTAACAAGTGTGGCACAAATGAAATGACACATGATGTCCATGACACTCCTTTAAAACATCAATTCCATTCCCGAAAACGCAATTACATTCACACGTCCATCGAGTATCTGCATGGCAAAGTCTTCAATATTTAAATTGCTTCATTCGGCGAACGTATTTCTCCCATTTAAGACCAAGTTGACACGCTATTTGAGTCGTCTCCTCTCAGACAAATACCATTGGCGGCGCCGCCTCCGCCGCCGCCGCCTTCCCACTTCCCACTCGCTCAACTATGCATGTGTGTCTGGTTTGAACAGCAGAGTGCTCAAGTTAAGAATCTCAGCTTCACACAAAGTCCTCTCCAGCAACGAACGACATGAATTTCAAACATGACATCGCTGGTTAAAAGGATTTTCGTTGCAATTTCCGCATGAGCTTCGATGCATGTACACCACAAGGAGTGCAGCAGATCAGACACCCTGACTCAGAAGCCGGAAGCAGGCAGCAGTAGAAATAAGGAACCGAATCATTGCCTTGCCACCCTTTGGCCTAGAATACCCATCAATCCACTAACCACTAACCCCCCCCCCCTCCCGATTCTCACTCAAACAACGACGACAACGAAGAAGAAACTGAAAAGAGTAAGGAGAAAAAGAAGAAAAGAAGAAAAAAATTCCTTCAGCGAGGAAAATCACTTACCGCAGCCATTAAAATTTTAAACCTAGCCCACAAGTCTCTCACACTTCTCGACAGGGCAAAGCGTTCCTGCAGTGCTCCCTCATGACGTGCCACGTAGGTTTTAGCCTGTTTTTTTTGAGGAAGAGAAACCGCACAAACAAACAAACAAAACGTGGGGTTGGCCCACAATCAGATGTCAATAATCAAGGCAAACATATTTCCTCGTCGTACTACTACTCGTCAAAAGGACATTTTTTGACAAAGACACACACACACACACACACATACCTGTCGGACGAGCTTCAACTTCTTTCTGATATTCCATGGCTGTAACTTAACCGACTGAATGACTTCCTTGTGCAGTCGGATGTTCTCATAGATTTGCTCCTGTGTGGAGTCCTGATTTGTTCCGTCATCTACAGAAATGGCAGTGCTTAAGTGTTGAAGGAATGGGTTCATATCATAGTCACGTTGCACAAATAATTGACATTTGTGAAAAAGCTTACTCGCCTGAGCTGGTGGTGTACACGCTGGAGCGACGTCTATCGCCCGTTTGGCTGATCGTATCCAGCATGTGATCCATTGGACTGGAGGCTCTTCGGGATTTGCGACTACCACGTCTACGGTTGCCCCGCACACTGGCACGTTTTTGCATTATTGCTGACACTGATACCGAGTAGTCGTCATCGTCGTCCTCATCGTCCGACTGCAGCTGATGTTGTTCAACGGCTGGTGAATGTCATGGAAGAGGAGAATGAATATGGTTTCGAGTTTCGAGTGATTGCAAATCGCAGAAGGACACTTACCAAACGCATCCAATGGAGGACTGGTTAAATTCGTTGACACTCTTCTGGATTTATCCTCTTGTGATCTACAAAATGTGGACGAGATAATGTCTGTTAAATTGGAATTGTGGGTGTGATTTCAAATACACTCGGGTGCCGGCTGGGCTATCTTGAAGGAGATTGAAGTGCTTTGGTGTTGTTGATTTGTGCAGTGGGTGGCTCGGCGACGCCATATATTTACCTCTTTCCCTTTTCGGTTGTTGGTTCCAAATGACTTAGCATTTGTTTGGCTTTAGAAGTGGGGTCATTGAGATCACACTGGGAAGCCCATGTTACGGATAATTGATGCGGTGATGTTGGACCCGACGCCGAAGTTGCGTCCTGTTAAAATAAATAGAAAAGAGATTAAATTTTTTGAAGGACCCATAGGACTCTTGCCGAATTTTAAAACTTAAAAAAAAGATAGCGACGTACAGTGACACATATTGTTATGAAGAAAAAATGCTTTTAAAAAAATAGAAAAATTCACTAATTTTTTTAGGCCCAAAAACAAAAAGATAAGTTTTTTTTAACTTATAATTCAAATTTGAAAATTCACTGAGAAAGAGGTTTGGGATTGCCGGAATTTTAGAAAATACAATAACTCAAGAACCATTACCAAAGAAAAGGTTTCTGGGTACCCTGAGGTGTTAGGGAAATATTTCATGAGAGAGAAGAGCTAGATGCCGATGAACGTTAGTCTTGAATGTCTGTAAACTGTAATGTGTATGAAAAATGGAGCATGATAGAGCATTCCACACACTTGTTAAGAAGTTTGTATTTTACTGCGTAGCGGTTGAATTGAATTGTTCAGGAATTGGAGTACAATTGGGTGAATCGTTTGAGAATAATTTTTGGAAATACAGAAAAGACCGACAGGCAAGGGACATTGCTACAATGATTAATATTTATCAATCGATTGACTTGAGCAGACATGTTTTTGAAACGTCATTCGTCATCGTGTGTCAAAGGACACACAGCACCGCATTAAAGAACGGACCGAGCGTGCTCCTATCTCTTTTTTATACCCTATCCTAAGGGTATACTAATTTTGACACATAGTTTGTAACACCCCTTAATATTCGTCGCCGACCCCCAAAAGTATATATATTTATGATCAGGACCAAAATCTGAGACTATTTAGCAATGTCCGTCCGTCCGTCCGTCCGTCCGTCCGTCCGTCCGTAGCAACTTTTGAGGCCTTTAAAGTTATGCTAGGAAGCTGAAATTTGGAACATATACTCCCTAGGGTTCGGAAATGGTAAAGTGTTAAAATTTTCAAAATACACCCACTGCCACGCCCACAATTTAGAAAAAACCGTTTTAAGGCTTAAGTTAGAGAGATAAAGTTGTACAACCTTCACAAGATATGTAGGTACTGCCCACCTTTATAAATTGTCGTATAAAGGTTTTTGCCACGCCTACTTTTTGTGGGCGTTTTTCACTAAAATGCTGTTTTCTTCGAATAAGTTTCATTGAAATCGAAAAAAAATGTTTAACAATATATTTAGCCAATATTTTTTCAAATATATCGCCCACATAAAGTTTTTGGCCACGCCCACTTTTTGGGGGCATTTTTACAAACAAAATATTGTTTTTTTCTATAAATTTCATAGAATGAAATAGAATGTTATCCATCATCTTCTTATTGGTTTTTCTTTGGGGTACATAGGGTTAAGGATAGGGTATCATACTGTTCGCCCCAAGCGGACTGTAGCCTTTGCCTATGTTTATATTCTGAGTGTGTGCATGCAGGATAACTCTGTTGGAGTTACATATATGTAGTCCACTTGCCACTACCAGAAGATCCTCATGCAGAAGCTCTGGATGCAGTGAAACGCGCTGTATTGCAAGCAAGATATACGAGCAACACTTTTGCTTGATTCAATGCAGTGGATTCTGCCTTCAGCCGATGTCGCTGTTATTGCTATAAAATCAAAAGAGATTTCAAATTAATTTCAGAATTCAGTGATGCCAAATAGTTAAAATGTAGTTTATTATTTTTGTGTTGTTGTGGCATTGTCGGTTGCAGTGGATTTAGAAATAAAGAATGCAGAATTTACAAGGGTTCCTTCTCATTTAGATGTGTGCACATGTATTTTGGGCATTTAACATGATAAAACAACTGCTAAATATTATTATACAGTTGTGCATATCGTCGAAATATGCCAACAAGCGCCGTCTAATAACACTATTTGTTGTTTGGTGTCGAATTTTGTTAAGCGCGGGACAGTTGTTCAAATCAGACAAGTGTTGCCAATAACCCACGTCTATCGTGTCATCACCCTGATCAGAATTTTGGCGTCACATACGGCGCAAGTGCAGTTGACTAAAAAAATACTTCCGACGGACCGTCCATGTCACGTTGCTTGGAATATAGCCCACCAGTCACTCGAATAGTTGTCACTGAACCTAGTTTTTTGGAGGCCTATTTTATACTTGCACTGTTAACAAGCAAAATTTTCGCATTTAGGGAACGGAGAATACACACGAGATCCATGAAACACAATTGCATGACTATTGGGCCAACGTTTGCGCCAAACCATCATCGGGAGATTATTCTTTAAAAAAGGCTAATCAGTCCATTGGCATTGGTCCACAAATGTGACTTTAAAAGATCTGGATGGTAACTGGCTTCAACAAGACTGCAAATGCAGTTTCTTCAACAAAAATTCGCTAGACGTGTTCTGTCAAAAAATGGCCGCACAGATCTCCCGATTTGACGTCTACGGACTTATTTTTGAGCGGTTATTTGATAAGGAGGCTTACAAGCCTCAGACTATTGCCGAACTCAAGGCAATGAGATGCTCGAAAAAGTAATGACAAACGTAGTAAAAACATTTGGCTTTGGTCAAATTAAAAAAGGATACTTCATAAAGATTAAAATCTGTTTTATTTTTAAATTATTCAATATTCACATGCCGACATAAAAGATTGCACACGCTATATGTAATTGATGTACCGGACCAAGCGCTTAAAGCTTAAGCTCAACACTTTAGTGCGTATGCCGTATAAACGCCTAGTAAATTCTGACAGTTTATAAGAAGATAAAGAAGATAATGCTAAAGAAGAAGACGGATCGCAGCGTCCTCGGCGACATCGAAATTTGTCATTAATGCACATACCGAGAATATCATATCTTTCAGCTTCAGCAATGCAAGTGCCATTCGTGGATATTGGGAAAGTATTGGCGGGTCGCTTCGATGACAGATTCAGGATTTTTTTTTAACATATTTAGATTTGTGTCGTGGAGTGCTTAATGCAAACAACTATTACGAGCAGACATTTTCCGGCACAAAAACTGCACACACTGGCACTTTTGTGTTAGTATATTAAATGCAACTCTATCGAACTAATGTTTACTGCCGGATACGGAATAAAGTAACAGGAAATAATTGTCGGTGGACATATGCAAGAGAACTTTAAAAATAAAGTGCACGACTGCGTCATACGAAACTTTCTCGGTACATGCGATGCGTTCTTGAATCGCTTTTAAAAGAATGATAACATTTAATGAAATACCAAATTTATTTAAATCAATTTTTAGTTTAAAAAATTAAATTTTCTCAAAAACGGCACCTACAATTTTGATGTAATTTCGAACATTGGACACTTTTAACATAATTGCCGTTTTTGAGAAATCAAATTTAATTAAAATTTAAGAAAATCGTTATATCAAAAAAAAAAACAGAAATTCGTTCTGATTTATAATATAAAAAAAAAGTAACCAGTTTTTGGAGCTCCCTCTATTAGCTTTCGAGATATTGGCGGTTTTATAAATTACCGTTAATCGATTTTTTTTCCAAAACTGAGTATGCCGTATTTTTGGTCCCATCCCAAGTACAAAAAAGACCAATATTCTTGGAACCATTTTCGAGAAAATTAGTGATAAGTGATTGTCACAAAAAAATGGTATGGCATGTATCGTTATTTAAGATGATAAAGCAAAAAATAAAAATATGCCCCGAGATGTAACCCCAAAAACCTTATATACGAACTTTAAATCAAATTTGTCTAACCGGACAGACAGACAGACCGACGGACGGCATTGGCGGACCCACTTTTTTTGATTTCTCTATCATCTCCGTACACAGTTTAAGTTCGAAATTTCCGCACGATCGCAATAACTTTCTCTTTAGTATACTAATGTATACGAGAGAGTTAAAAATGGGTAATGCATTTTACGAGGTGTGTGTTTGTTGTTATTCAATTTTTTTTATGGCAAGTAAAAAACACTTTTAACACCTAAACAGAAAAAAAAAGAGACTCGGATGGGCAAAAGCGCATACAAATTGGACACTATAGCAATTGAGGAGGGTTGTTTTGAGTGATGAATCTCGATTTGTTGTTTCTCTGGGTGATGAACGCTTACGTGTTATTCGCAACTCAAAGGAAGCATTTCACAAGGACTGTTTAAGGTGCACAGTGAAGTTTCCAGCATCCCAATTGATTTGGGGATATATGTCAGGATGTGGCGTCAGGCAGTTTTTACTTGTTGATGGCATATTTAATGCAGCCTAGTATCAAAATAGTCTGAAAGAACAGCTGTCTGCTAAAGCTATTCCTTTATTGGAAGCTTTGACCTCTTCCACATTGAAACCTTGTGACACAAAATGAAAAAGAAATTGAGGAAAGTACCATATCGATAAATTTATGCTTGTGGGCAGTACTTCAAAAATGCTAGATGTACTTTATAACTAGCGTACTAGAACTTGCATATCTTGCGAATGAGAAGATTGCAAAGCTCGGCCCATCATGCCATCAGTAAGCAAGTGAATAACTTCCACACTTTACTGAACTATCATAAGCACGATGAAAACCTTTTCTGTCGTTTTATTGAAAATAGCATACGATCACTGACTAGAAAATTTCAAACTATCAAACTGTATACTCGATACCAAGCTCGATAACTGAGACTGTAATGCCAAATCAAGATAATTCAGTGACGTATTGGTCGTTAACTGATGCAGTAGTTCGGCCCCTGATGTATTTTCGATTCAAATGCCACAGTTTTATATTTAATTTGTTGTCTTGCGATTTATATTTTATTTTTTGAATCCATTTCAAAATTTGAAAAACACTCTAGCTGTATGCATCGATTTCCAAAGCAGTTTTTCAAGTCTCTTGAACCATTTGTAAAATGTCAGTTGAATGGTATTCGTATTCTCATGCACTCAGAATGATTTTCAAATTACTCTACCTGTTAGGCAGCCCTCAGCCCTCAGGACTTCGGATCCATTCACCACCGAGTTTCTTTTATTTATGTTTCTTTTATTTATTGACAAGAATTTTATTCAACTCGTTGGGTTTCGCTTTTGGAATTGTTTGCTTTGCAAGAAATGCGGATTTTAACACATCAGTTATATTCGCTTCTTCATAAATATTGAGATTTTAAAAAATTCAAAATTGGGAAGGACTATATGTCCTCTACCTTGGTAGAAGTAGAATTAAACTGTTAAAATTCACTCTTTAGTAGCGGTTTATCAAGAGTCTTACACCAAAAGTTTTAAATGAATGCTCTGTTTGTTTTAGGATTTTTAATATTATAGAAAAGGGGTCATATAGGCATATTAAGGGTCTTTCATTTGGTGGTTTCAAGTTGGTAGCGCTGGCATTTGACGGTGATTAAAGATCTTGACTTGGATGATATGTTGTTCTTAACAAGACGGTGCAACAAGCCCAGAATAGGACCAATTATATCTTTATTGCGTGAGAAGTTTCCTGGTCGCGTAATTTAACATTTTGGCGACGTAAATTCCCCACCAAGATCATGCTATTTGACACATTTAATTTTTTTTCGATCCAAAAGACCATGTAAAGCCGCGAAGTGTAGACGCATTAAAAACAGACATTAATTAAGTTATGGCCGAGATACCGCCCGAAATGTGGAAAATCTGCGAATCTTACCCAGGCGGCCATTTGAATTATATTGTTTCTCACACTTACCTAATGGCAAAGTGCAAACTTTATAATGAAATTAAATTTTCACTATAGCAGTGTTTTATTGAACTTTACTTTCGAAACCGAAAAGTGAATGACCATTTACTCCTATCGTGGTATAGATAAATCGCTTTGGCAAGATAATAAAAATGCGAATCTGGTAGCAATTATTATAAAAGATTTACATTATAATTGCACATTTAATGTATAGATTTTCTCTTTCACACAATCTAACCAGAGTAGATACATAAATAATTATGTCTATTCAAGGGCGGACACAGGAAATAATTTTGCCGGGTGTATGCCTGCTTCTTTGATATTTAACAACAAAATAAACAAAGTTTTGTCCAAATTTGAGTTTATTGGTTTTGTCATGTGGTTTCAGAATATTAATTTTGAAAATTTTGTGGGTGCAGTGGCTTAGTGGTTAAGTGCGTTAGACCACTAAGCAAGAGGTCGCTGGTTCAAATCCCGACCTGTACCGCTTGAAAGTTTTTATTCGCTGCCCCATCTCTTGCAAACTTCTGACAAAGTAAGAAGTGTCATTAGAAACATCGTTGGGAATCGGCATTAAACTGTAGGTCCCTCCATTCGTGTCAAAAATATAACTTCGCACGCACAGTAATTGGAGAAGCTAGGCTTTGGGTCCTATATGAGCCGTTTACGCCTAATAAATATTTATATTAGTACCTCGTAAAACTTACCAGGTAAATCCCCTATGTTAAAGGAACAAGTCCTACAATGAAAACATCAACGTGCCTTCATGTTTATATAAAATCCGCAAATAATATCAGAAACCTACCAATACCAAATAATAACTTATTAAATTTTTACAAATTTGTATATCTATGCTCGAAGAAAGGTTTCCAAAAACCTAAAATTTACATTTCTTTTTACCTTAAAAACTTTTAAATAAACTTGTTAAGTACGCAAAAATATTTTTGTTCCAAATAAAAAATAGGCTTGCCACTTGCCGGTCATCCGATCCCTTTTCGCTATGCTGGTCCATTTTCACATTTTCTATTGCATTTCATCCAAGATTCTTTCTTTCTTTACTATAAGATTTTTGCTAAAAACTCATGATCTTGGTTAAATGGTTAAACTCTCGTGATATTTATAGACAATCCAACAGTGATTGAAAGCCTGGAATCGCAAACATGAAGACTTAAGCTGGTAAAACAAAGCAGAGTATCTGTGAACGATATTGCCAAAAGATGTGAAATCTCCCTATGATGGGTTCGCGGGCACATTCCAGGCACCTGCAGTGCGTATAGGAAAAATATCAGCTTCGTTGGGTGCAATTACTAGCCAATGCCCTTAAGGCATACATGACGCTAAAGTGGGAATACTGTCTAACGACTTCGGCAAGAGCTTCAGAGACATCAAGAAACTGCCTAGCACTCGCTAGATTTAGTAAGAAGTAATAGGCGAATGCTTTTCGAAGATATTAAAAGGTTCTTGTGTCTCACAACACAAAATGGCATATTTTTAAATGAAATAAAGACTTTTTTTTTTAAATTCTTTTGTTAGCAAACCAAATGTTTTTGGTATAAAAGTATTACACTATTGATGGTTTTCAGGCTGAACCTTTCAATAGAATAAAAAGGGGAGGAGGAGGTATAATGGTTTATTTAAAAAACGATATCGGGTATGGAAGAACGAATGACATTTATAAAACTTACGAATGTATTACATTAAATATCAACAGAAGAAATTTTGATGCCACCATTTTCGCAGTATACCGACCGCCAAGAATGAATGCAAACGATTTTATTAATGAATTAAGTCAAAATATAGATAAAGTTAATATAAAACGAACACTAATAATTATTGGCGATATTAATATAAATACTGAGGATGTGTATAATCCAACAGTAAATAATTACTTATCAATGATAGCATCGAGAGGACTTGTTAATACGATCAAGTCAGTAACGCGTGTTGATGCATCAAGAGATACAGAAACACTTATAGATCACTGCCTGGTTCGAACAAAGCACACCGAAGCAAAATCAGCAGTAGTCGAGTTTAACTTTTCGGACCATTACGCAATATATTGCGCTATTAATACAAATGAAAAGAGTGAAGTTGAGGGAAACCAAATTGATGAATGTATCAGCAGTTACGATATATCGAGAAAAGTCAACCTATTCAATTGGGAAGTATTAAATGAGTTTACTGAGGTAAACGAATATTATGAAAACTTCAAATCTCACTTCAATCAAATTGTCAAATCCTCAACTAAAATAAGAACGAGAAAAAGAAGATCAAATGAGCATAGTTGTATTACCAACGAGTTACGAAATGCATGTTTGGAGAGAGATCGACTATACCGCAGATATAAGACCAACCGCAGGAACGAAGAATACAAAAACGAATATAAACGGTATCGAAATAATCTAAATAAACAAATAAACAACGAAAAACCAAGATATTGCATGGAACAATTTTTAAAAGTAAGGAACAATCCAAGGGAAAGTTGGAAAATTGTAAACAATATACTTGGCAAAAAGGTGGTAAATTTGGATAATTTCCTAGCAAAAAACTTTAAAACAGACAATTTTGATGGTTTAGCCTATCAGTTTGCTGAAAAATTAGTTACTGAAATCACAAACACAGTACATGCATGTAGCAACAAGTCATATTCCGGTCCATCAGGCAATGTCCAGCGATCAATGTTTTTCTGTGAAGTCAGTACGGACGAAATCTTTAAGATTATCCTCTCACTGAAAGATAATAAGTCACCTGGTGAAGATGCCATACGGCCGAAAGACCTAAAATATAATGCGAACGTTTTGGCTCCAGTAGTAGCAAAACTTGTTAATATGAGCTTTGAGCAATCAACCGTCCCTGAAGGTCTTAAAACATCAATTGTTCGTCCTATATATAAAGATGGAACAAAAAACGATATCGGAAACTATCGGCCGATATCAATACTTTCGGTAATGGACAAGATAATAGAAGATATTGTTGCCAAAAGACTATACCAATATCTTGAGAAATATAATATTCTGGCAAGCAATCAATTTGGTTTTAGGCCAAATAAAAGTATAAATCGACTATTGGGAGACTTCGCAAATAAAATAAATACACATCAAGAGAAAAACCATCACACAATTGTACTTTTTATTGATTTTAAAAAAGCTTTCGATACCTTATCCCATGAAAACATTTTAAATCAGCTGGAGAAAGTAGGCGTAAGAGGTTCGTTACTTTCGTGGTTTAAAAGTTACTTAAAAGATAGAAGATTCCGAGTAAAAATCAAAAATAGCGTAAGCGTGGAAAAGTTCTCATACTATGGAGTGCCGCAAGGGTCAAAGCTGGGTCCTCTGCTTTTCATCATTTATATGAACGACTTGCTACTAGCCCTCAGGCAAAGCACTGTGTATGCTTATGCAGATGATACGGCAATTGTGGTTAATCACAAATCCTTTGAAACTGCGGAGAAAATTATGCAAAAAGAATTCAACGCAATCTCGTCATGGTGTCATGACAATGGACTCATCATTAACGCCAAAAAAACCAAAGTCATGCACATCCGTCCACCACATATTCTTAAGCAGAAAATAGAAATAGAAATTCACAACGTGGAATGTCTGCACAAGGTTCAAAACATCGGACTACTTCAAGACGATGACGAATGCTCGACCGTACTTGATAACGTATCAACGTACAGATACTTGGGAGTTATGGTTGACTATAACTTTAAATGGAGCTATCACATAACCACGTTGACAAAAAAACTTAGGCAATCCGCCTACGCTCTCTTTCATCTAAGTAGTAGATGCCCGTCAGAAGTTCTTCGGCAGTGCTACTTCGGCCTGGTAGAGTCGCATTTGAGACATGGCATTATGGCTTGGGGAAATGCGCCGCAGCTCCAAAAACTCAATATGCTGCACAGGAGCATTCAGATGATGATGATGAGAACACAACGACAACAAGGTGACAGCGTGAAATCATACCTATCGATCAATCAACTGCATAAAATGGAGATATTCTCAACATTCAAAGATGACAGCACTTATAAAACACCGACCCAACAAACAGTAAATACAAGACGACGACAACAAAACAAATATATGGTCCCGATGTATTGGAACGAGTATGGACGTAGACGCTACGCAATAACTGTCCCAGCTACGTTCAATGAATTGCCAACATATTTTCTTGATCTACCTAAAACAGTATTTTTGAAAAAAATTAAAAAAATGTATCTTAATATCAATGCCTTGTAATTTATATAAATCTTTCAATACTTTTAGTCTTAATTTGTGTCAATTTATTATTTTTTCTTAAATTCAATAAAGTAAAATTAATAAAAAATGTTAATAGAACTCAAAAATAACAACAAAATATCCAATCTTCTGCAGACAAGCCACCTAGGCTTTGCAGAAAAAAATTTTGTTAATTATAAAACAGTTTTAAGTTTTAAGATCGCTGGCTAACTTTAGAGATGTCGTCTTATAACTTTTTAAAATATATGTTACTAAAACCAATCAACACCGGGGGTGGTAGATCCCGACTTTAGTACTTTGTTGTTATCACAGTTTATTCTTTCTACTCACATCTTTCATAACTGAAGAATACTATCTGCGCCGTAAGTAGCTAACAGATTCTCATGCGTATGATGTGATAGTCAGATGCATTCTTCCTATCGAGTTTCTTCAAAGTTCTTGCAAGTTTTAAGGAAGAAATTGAGAAGCCGTACAACAAGTTATCCTCGACCAGAGCAATATAAAAATTCTTCTCGAGGTGTCAAAGTGGCTAATCAAGAAAATGACCCTTTCTCTGCATACTCATGATCACCACACTATTTGAAAGATTACCAAACCTTAACAGGATTAGGATAGAAGACTAATACTACTACACGCTGCTTATTAGACACATTGGGAAGTCTACGACTTCCGAGGCGCAAAAGATGAAAGCAACATAAATACCAAAAATATATCAAAATAATACAAAATCTTTCGCAAAATATTACAAAAAATATTATTATATTGACAAATTTGAAAATAGAAACGAAAACACTCTCAAAAGTTTGACAACAAGAAAATAGTCATCTGCTGATATATTGAACTGAATGAGGTCACCACCATCACAGTCACCATCTATTTTTTTAGAACTTCCAGAATACGATTTTGCAGTAAAAATGATCAATATATTTTTTTTTTTAATAAATAATACGTAAATTCCTACCTCTCCAAATGTTATGTTATCCAAAAATGTATTTTATATTTTAATATTCCAAATTTCCAAATTACACTTTATTTAATTATTTATTTTAATACTTTTTTTCCTTGTACAAAATTTTAGATGAAATATCACATTTGAAATCACTAATTTTTCCAAACTAAAAAAACACCACGTAACTTTATAAAAAAAATGTTTTATTTTAGTTTATTAATTTTTTTATTAAAAATTTAAACGTTCAAGTAAAACTTTCTTGTAAAATAGAAAAAGGGTCAATACGCGTTTGGTAATCTAATAATCCAATACCACAGTGACGCGCGCCCCAAGAGTCGATTAGAAAGACTGAACAGCAAAAGACAATGGACACCTAAGGACGATCCAATTTTTTCCCACTTTCGATTCGAATGGAATAAAAATGAAATAAAAAAAAAATAAAAAAAAAGACGATCCCCTTCGTGGTTGGTAGGTGGTCGAAAAATACAATAATATCCGCTGCTTCTTCTTCTTCTTCTTCTATTTCATTATTATTATTTTTTTTTTATACATACACCAAATATGTACGTATATCATATGATGGCAGGATAACAGGCAGGCGAAAGATATATGAAGCTAAGGATAACCTATCCTACATAGTTATAGTTCTTCGTTCGTTCGAATCTCTCATACGGACATGTAAATGAAAATCAAACATGCAAGGGTTGATGTAGAATGGAAAATCGCGAATTATGACGACGACCTGACTGAATGAGAATATAAAGTCCTCCACGCCCATCTCCTTCGAAGCCACGAAGAACCATTTAAACCTTTCTATTTGGTCTCGCTCTCACACAAACCTTACATAGTCGGTTTTGTTTTTTCCGCGATGACCTGTACATATATCAATGTGAATGTTGTTGGACATTTATCTAATGGCTTTGGGAAAATATTTTTTTAAGAAACAAATAGCTAATATGAAATGGAATTGCTTAGCTCTGGAATGGAGCAGTTGACAACTTGGGGCCAAGTTGTTGGTATGCCCTTCAACCATGACCCTGAGTTGGGATCCGTGGGTCGTTGATTTTGTATGCAAAAAGTAAAAGTGTTGCTTATGCCGCTTGTGGCTAATTAAAAGGAATCCCCGAACCTAGTGCGTATACCACACATACGAATGGGTGGGGTCGACTTTTAGGGTTGGTTTTTTACTTTTACTTTTAATACACGTGTTTGCAACGGACATAGCCATAGCCATACAGGTTTTTGGATAAGAATTTGTTTTTTTTTTTTTTTTGTCGAGAACGGAACTCACGTGCTCAAGACGTAGGAGTATGTGCTTAAAGCTCGCTTGTGATTTATTACTTGGATTTTGTTGGCCCCAGGGTCTATAGATTCGTTTATGGAGCTTAAGTGTCCATGTAATGAGATTGTGGGGCTGACATTCATTGGAGTTGTTTCATGATTAACAGGTACCTATTGTGTGTGTGTGGCAAATTTTTCAGGACTGGATAATTACTATTTATGACGATGGTCTTGAAGAATGTTTTGCCATCCAAAAAATAGTAAAAAATAGTGGGAATAGTAGAGGGAGAGGTCGGGCAGAGCACACGCAAATTAATTTAATTATTCACATTAATTATCCCGTCAGAAAGTCATTACAATTGGAGGGAATAACAGTATTCCTCATTAGAATGACAACGAAGAGCGAAGAATAATGAATTCAACAACTTGACCTGAATAAGTAAAATTTTTCCCCGAAAAAGTTTCAACTAATCAGCGCCCTAGGACTTAAAAACTTTCTATAGTCAAAACGGTTGCATGGTCCTTCGATGCAAATGGAAACGTTTTTTTTCTCCCACCATCTTCGGGCGTAAATTCATGCACCGGCTATCTATGCAAGATATTCGAATGGTTTTAGACAATTTACAATATTTTTTTTCTATTCACAGCAGAGTCAAGAGTCGTCGTCAATGGGAGATTCTGTTCACTGGAGTGGTCATGCGTTTTGTTAAAGCCACAATTGGACAGCTAACTGTGTGACTCAATGGAATCCATTAATACAGAATGCCATCATTCGACAGTAGAACAATGCAGAAGGAAAAATTGTAGTTTTTATAATGTCCAAAACGCATTGCGAAAGAAAGAGTCACAATTGAACTTCCTGTGGTCGATGAGAATTCTATAGAGCCACTAACATTTCTGCATAGATGTCGACTTTAGGTATAGTGGCGGTTATTGTATGGGTAAGTTTTGAAGAATTTTCTAGTTATTGCTAGAAATGGCAGTTCTGGAATAGATACTTAAAGCGTCAATGTGCAGTTCTGAAAACGTGTTTCGTGACCTTTAAGAACCCACACCAGTTTTTTGGATGTGAAAGGTAACATAAAATAAAAATTATTTTTGCAATTATTAGTTGAACATAAGCTCCACCGATTGTGTTATGTTTTTGGCACGATTTAATGTCAATTGCGAATGAACATTTGAGAAACTTTCCATGATAAGTTGTACCCTTGCTATTGGGAACTCGGATGCCTTATAAATACCATTTAACCGCTGCACTCGATTGAATTGTGAAGACAAATGGTTTTCTTCTGCACACTTCAACCCTTGTCTGGTACAATCCAGTTTCTTGCCGATATTTTGTCAATGTAAACAAAAAATTTATATTAGCGCATCGAGTACCACATATGGACCATTCAATGAATGCAAAGATTCAACTTTAATTTTCGTTCGTTCCTTCTTTCCCATCTTCAGTGACCACAAAATGGCACTAAGCTGAAAGGAAGGCTCTACACCGACCCGACCCTACGACAAGCGCGAAAAGGAGACAAGCTTAAAAAATCCTGGATCACATATATGCAGCAACGCCAGCATTTGATTGGCCTCAGTGCCGAAGTGATACGAAACCGGTAGGTCTACAAAAATTTATTGAGGTCGAACCGGTGAACCGCACGTGCGAACAAGTAGGAATTCAGTGAAGATTGATGGTTATAATTGCTATTACTCCGATCATAACCTCATCGATGAAAGGAAAGAAGAAGGACTCAAATTTGATACTTTTTTCCTTAAATTTAAACGTACAACGTTGGCCAAAACTAAAGCAACTTTTAAAGAAACGCAAAGACCATTGATAAAACTGCTTAAATTAAAATATATTTTACAAAATTTTTATTTATAAATGTAGCGATTACCTTCAAAATTAGAGTATAAAAGGAAATCCATTTACTTATAACATAAACAAAAGAAAACATAAAATACCCTAAATATGCCAATTTTCAGCTGGCCGAAACTAAAGCAACTCCATAACAAAATTTAATTCATTTTAAAAACGTTAAATGAAAATTAAAATTTTGTTGCGAAACCATTATTTTTGATCACCGCTGCCCACCACCTAGGCATACTCTGGAAAAAATTTGCAAAGGGATACTATGGAATCAGGGATACTATCCCATGCCACCTTGACCTGAGCAAAAAGGTCCTCGACACTTATCGCGAACTATTCTCCGATCTACGATCTCCCATAGGTTTTCGATGGGATTGAGATCCGGAGACTGTGCAGACCATTCCATAACCTCAACTTTTCTATCTGGAAACCACTTTCTAACAAGTTTTGTGGTATGTTTCGGATCATTATCCTGTTGAAAGATCCATTTCAAAGGCAACTCCTCGTCGGAATGTTTCAGCATAATGTCTTGCAAGATATTTTTGTAAACGAATCGGTCCAAAATACCATCTATTTTATGGATCGGGTCGATTTCATGTCCAGAGAAGCACCACCAAACCATGACGTTCCCTCCTCCATGTTTAACCGTACCCTTCGAATATCGAGGATTAAGTGCTTCATTAATGGGCCGGCGAACACGTCGAAATCCATTCGATCCCTTTATTTTGAATTTCGATTCGTCGGAAAATAGGACCGTCTTCAATTAAGATGCTGTCCAGTTGATGTGGTCATTTGCAAATTTCAGTCTAGGGTTTCTTTACTACCCTGAACGATGAAAGTCCACCGTCAACTGCTCTTCGACGAATCGTCCTGGTTCTTGCATCCATGTTCAGTTCGTTTTTCAGCTCCCTAGAAAATATGAATGTATTGCTCTTAATCTTCCTTATCAGAGATTTATCGCCCCGATGCGTCGTAACTCTTGGCCTACCACCTCGGTGAATCGTTTTAACGGTTGTTTTTCATTTTCCGTAACAGAAAATCGTCTTTAGAAAAAAGGAACATATAATTTGCTTTAGTTTTGGCCAGCTGAAAATTGGCATATTAAGGGTATTTTATGTTTTCTTTTGTTTATGTTATAAGTAAATGGATTTCCTTTTATACTCTAATTTTGAAGGTAATCGCTACATTTATAAATAAAAATGTTGTAAAATATATTTTAATTTAAGCAGTTTTATCAATGGTCTTTGCGTTTCTTTAAAAGTTGCTTTAGTTTTGGCTAACATGTATGGCACAATCGAATTTTCAAAAACGTTCATTATTTAAATTATTATTTTTTTTTTTAATATACGAGTGTTACGAGTTGTTTGCTACCAATAAATATTTTTGTTTGTATTATTTGAAAAAAAAAAATTATGCATTTTAGGGTTAAGTGTTCGCGATCATATTCAGTGGTGTGCCTGAAGTGGGGAGTTTTGAAACGCTCCAGGACTTAGTATCTGTGTGAAACATTTTGTTTTATTTCTTGATGTTCTGTTCTGTTAGTGCATTCAAAATATGGCCATTGTAGTGAGGTTTTGAGCGAATAAATCTCTCATAAACTATAGCCAGATCAGAAGGAGTGAAATAGTTCCTAAGGAATTCTTGACATTTCGCAACTTTAATGGTGACATCGAATGTGTGGTCATTAACGCGAAGAACAGAAAGTTTTTCAATTTCTGAATTGCAAGTCCCGTTCATCGATAATGGGTGCAGTGGCTTCGAGGTTAAGTGATGGTTGGACTACTAAGCGAGGGATCTCCGGTTCAAATCCGAAATCCGACCTTGCGAAGGTTTCACAAACATGCAATCCGGATGACATGCTGACGTCAGAAAACTTGTTTATTTCAGACGGGATGACCACTTTAGGATAAATTGTACGTCATAGTGACGTCAGGATGTCATCCGGATGTCATGTTTGGATGACCGTCTGATCGCACCTTAAGAACTGTCATAAGAAGCTTCTCAAAATTGCGTCCGGAATTGGCATTACGTCACTTCCATAATTATCTGAAATAAATCATTAATTTAGCCACTAATTCGAAACTGCATTAATATTTAAAGAAAAAACCGAAGAGAAAACTCAAATATCTACCCATGTGAAGTTTGACGCAGAAATATGCTCCCCAAATAAAACTTATTATTTCCGTTCATTCAAATAAGAAGAAAATTACTTCAATCAAGGACCGAAGAGACCATATATTTTAAGTTTTTTAATCAGTATTTCTAGATTAACTTTGACAAAGTCACATCAGTCTGTTTACGCTTTTCCAGGACAAATTGGAACGCGATAGAACATATGTGTGGCACCTTTTCAACAGACATACTAACATTCTATTCATCTAAAATTCTGTTTAATAATGAATTCTCTGAATGAACATTTGCATATAAAGGGTTTTCCAATAATGGCAGAAAATAACAATGGAAATTATTTTTTTATTTAAAAAAAAACATATTTCATTATGTATGGAATATGACCATATCATCGTCTCTGGCGCATAGATCTGTCTGAATTTGAGCTAAACGATGACCTGTGTTATGTTAACTTTAAGGGCAACAGTCCATTGCGGCTTACCGACTAGACGTGCGACTTCTGAAAACCTAAAAGAAACAGTCTAATCGGAGGATTTTAATGCCCAATACCTCCGCGAGAGAGAACCTTATCCTCAAAACGTTCTTGCAAAATGTCCATTGTGCCGTTCGCTGTGTGGCACGTAGCCCCGTCCTTCTGTAACCAGATATCGTTCATCGTTCAATTCGGGCCAAACGAAATTAGTTATACCTTAGGTCCAAGCTCTTGAGGTCCTAGTCCCGACGTTAAATTCGCCAAGTTGAAGTCTGCAAAATCCTGAGTTCTTGTGCACGGGAAGGATGCATACCGTCACGGACAGCGTCGATATTCTCATCGATATGTGATGTTGACTGATTACTTACCAAACATTGGTTCGTCTCGAATTTTCAAATTGTCGTATCCACCAAACTTTGAAAAGCAGACAGAGTCTGCCGTAGAATGAGTGCAGCCTTTGCATTGACAAACATTCATATTGAGAATAAACTTTTACCAATATTGACTTAGTAATGAACAAGAGTTTTGACAGCTGCCGCAAAAACAACATGACCGCCATGCGCTGTTAACCGCAAACCGTCCGTATTGGAAAACCCATTACTAGGGTTCGCCCACTTGTCATAATTCGTTATGTTAACAAGGAGCACTTCTTACCTTGAAGAAGAAAGAAGTATCAACAAACAAAAACAAAAAGCCTTTAAGCATCATTAAAGCGAACTTGTCTTTCAAGTTTATTGCCAAGGCAACTCACGCACTCGCACGCCAGTGTTGTGGACAATTACAAGAGCCGCCCACCGATTCTCAAACCCCCATACATGTGTTTTGCATTAAAATTCAATCACACTTTACGACCATATTTCATCTGGTCGAATTGGCCATACCTTGGTATCTACTCCATACTTTTGTTTCATCAGGAAACAGCGCACAGCAGCGCATTCGAATCCCGGTTATTAACACCTTATTTTCAGTTTATGGGCTCTGATGGCATGGTTAATGGTAAAACCCGTCACATAACAAGCAAACAAAAAGGACACTTCTATCCCTGCCAGGCATCTCGAACGTGGGTATAAATGTTTTATTAGCCTTCCAGGCGCTTGACATCACCATCAAATTTAAACATATTCTCAAAGCCGGTGAGAATGTCCTCCTCGAGGAATTTCTTTTGTCAGACATAAAAGGCAATTGAATTGACTGTCACTCGGCGCAAGGGGAACATTTACAGAAAGACTGCAGTGCGTCACACTCGGAATAGACAATGCCCTATCTTTTTGTTAGAAAAAGAAATCTCTTCCTCAAGGACTATTTGACTATTCTTACTGATTTCACTTAACTCAAACTTGAAACCTGAGACCTGGAAATTTCCCTCTCATACCCTACAAAACGCAAAAACACAAAAGCTTCCAAGCATTCACGCTTTCCTTTACGTGCCCCCGAAAAAAGCACACACACAAGCCAAAATCAAAAGGACAAAACAAATACAAACATTTGGCAAAAAGTTGACAAATGCCCCATTCGTTTGACGTTTCATACATCGTAAGCTCTCCAACTTGTCTATTATCATTCATTTCGTGACTTAATAACAAATGTTCTGCAGCGCAGCGCCAAACAGAACTCAGAACTAACACAGATAATTTATTTAGGAGTGGTTGCTTGTCATTTGCATGCTCTTTTCTGACATGGCGAATTCTGTTGTGTTAACCAAAAAGGGCAAGAAGGCTTGTCCCCATTTGTTCGTGTCACTGCTGGCTGTTTCAAAGGGGCGAATCGTTTTATTGCAACGCAATGCTTAAGGTCGCATTTATTTTTATTACCAGGACATAAAATTGATTGTATCTTGCGTAGGATGTTGAATGGAGTGAAAGCGGGAGAACTGCATACTCATTCATAGATGGGGGGAGGGGGGGGTTGATTTTTTTTCTTTTAAGTTTGGGAATTCGCATGAGGTAATCGTAGTAATCGCCTGGGAAAAGTCATATACGATACCCAGGGGGTTTGGTATTCGATTAGGGTCATCCTTTTTCCTATTTAAAATATAATGTAGGTCTTCAATTAAAAAATTCTCCCAAGCATAATCGTGAACAAAACTAATTGAAGTCTATATATATAGCTAGGAATACCAAGTACCAATTACCAAATAAATGATGTACCTACCTACCGCCCTACTTGAGTAAGTAGGAATGTTATTCAGAAAATCTTGTAATAACCTTTTGGAGAACCTTCTCGGAGAATTTCCCTTATAAAGGTTATTGAAATGAATTGCCAAGGAAATCTACTAAATGAGCATAAAGTGGGTGAGTACGACAGAAATACCTCGGTTCATAATTGCTCTTGATTTGATACGACTTGTACATAATTATGCAGTATCTAAAGAACCCTTCGCAAATTGCATCGTACGCTAACTTGCTCCGAATCAATTAATGTGGAAAAACAGGGTACGAGAGAAGTGAACCTTTTCCATACTTCAGAGAATGTTCCTTTGAGTGATTTCTTTGTGAACTGACTTGTGATTTGCTTGAAGTTTACAACAAGTCGAAGATTTTTAAGTAGGTTCTTTCCCTTTGCATACCTAATAGATTGAACGTGGCGTGTTCATGAACGTTGGGTTACAATATGTAAAGAAGGTGTTTTTTTTTCATTTTGATTTTCTTGGTAACACGCTTGTCGTTGTTTGGCAACTGCTTGTCGGAATGGAGACATTTTTTAAATTACATAGAACATCGCCAATTAAAGACACATTCAGCTATCGCAAGTAATGATATTTTGAGAAAGATCTAAAATTTATTAAATGAAAAATAAACAAACGACGGCGCGTATTGGCCCGTTGATGCAAAAGTCCTTGCGAAATTCACTTTTCTGGTGGACTAGGTAATGCAGACCTTTTGCTTAGGCAACATTTTTCTAGTAATGCAAAAAATTATTTCATTTGGATGAATGGTTGTTTGCGTTGAAGAGGGAGTCAAAGTTGGCAAAAAAAAACCGGAAATGTCCGGACCTTTAAAAGACTGCGTGCAGACTGCGAACAACTCGTGGAGGCCCTGGATAGGTACGAAGCGAACATTACGGCCTAAAATGGATGAAAAACTGTGACGTCTACTACTAAAGGGTGATCCATTTCGAGGTTCCCTACTTTTTTAAAGAAAAAAACACAGAAAATTCAAATTTAATGGAGAATGTTTATTATCATTTGAAAGAACATTCTTTGGCATTTTTTTTTTTTGAAGATTATGTCTTTCAAATGTTGGCCGTTGCTACGTCGCAGATGGTCCATCCGTTGAGTCCAATTTTCGATCACTCGTTCGAGCATTTCGACTGGTAACTGGTGAATGACACGCGTGATGTTTTCCTCCAAGGCCTGAATCGAAGCGGGTTTGTCGGCATAAGCTTTTGACTTTACATATCCCCACAGGAAAAAGTCTAACGGTGTGATATCACACGATCTTGGTGGCCAATCGACCGGCCCAAAACGTGAAATTATGTGCTCACCGAAATGTTCTCTCAATAAGTCCATTGATTGATGCGATGTGTGGGAAGTGGCGCCGTCTTGCTGGAACCAAATGTCGCCAAAATCACGAGCTTCAATTTCAGGCATCAAATAGTCGGTTATCATGGCACGATAATGGTCGTTTTAAAGAAATATGGACCGATGATTCCACCGGCCCACAAACCACACCAAACCGTTGTTTTTTCTGGATGAAGTGGCAATTCTTCAATCCCTTTCAGGTTGCTCTTCGTCCCAAATGCGGCAATTTTGTTTGTTTACATACCCATTGAGCCAGAAATGGGCCTCATCGCTAAACAAAATTTGCCTCGAAAACGACGGATCTTCTTGGAACTTTTCAAGAGCCCATAGAGCGAAGCGATGTCGCTTGGGAAGGTCGAGCGGCTTCAGTTGTTGCACAAGCTGTATTTTGTACGCTTTCAATTTAAGATCTTGACGTAAAATGCGCCAAGTCGTTCCATACGTCAGTCCAAGTTGCTGCGAACGGCGCCGAATCGACTCTCTACGGTCTTCGTGTACACTCTCAGCTACGACCGCTATATTTTCTTCACAGCGTGCTGGACGTCGGTCGAATATTATCCAATAATGAATGCTGGGTCTCAAAATGGGTGATGGTGTTGCGAATAGTACGCTCAGTAGGCCGAATATGTTGACCATAAGTTGAGCGAAGTGCACGAAACACATTCCTCACAGAACGTGAATTTTCATAATAAAGTTGAACAATTTGTAAACGTTGTTCACGCGTAAGTCTTTCCGTTATGAAATGCCAAACAATACTAAACAAAAATATCATGACAGCATGACACGACTCACACGTGATCTGTCAAAAAAGGCTATTGAAAAAAGTATCTCTACTTGGATCACCCATTACTACTGCCGCAGAGAGCAGAGTCAACGGTTATTTGGATGTGGATTTGTGATTAGAGTAAGACTTAGGCAAGAAGTCTTAGGACTTAGCAATGTTAGCGATCGCCCAGTTACAATCCGCATCAGGGCTAAATTTAAAAATGTCGCGCTTATCTGTGCTCACGCCCCGACAGAGGAAAAAGACAACTCAGTCAACGAATCACTCTACGATCTACTTGAGAACACATATGGTGTGTGCGCGAAGTACGACGTCAAGATAGTTCTTGGCGACTTTAACGCCAAAATTGGCAAGGAGGGCTTCATTGGCTCAGAAAAGCACACACGCTCGGAAGGCACAGCCTGCATGACAACACATCCGGATATGGAATCAGGCTTATCGACTTTATGGCGGAGTGAATTGTCATCCTTGCCAGCAAACGATTCCCACACCTCAACATACACAAGGGGATGTTTCCTTCAAGATAAAAAAAAGGGTTTATGAGCTATGATTTCCTAGTTAGTTTAGGTTAAAATGGCTGCCGGCATAAGACCGACAGACTTAGACAATTATTGGCCCGTTATGATACCACAGGTTTCTAGGATAAAAATCTCCTCCATACTCATTGCACCATTTGTAGCTTTTAAATACTAAGCAAACTAGACGTTTTATATTAAGATCACATGTATCTTCATAGAAGAAGGCTCCGAGATGGAGATTAATTTTTCTGGAGAGAGTATAGCAAGTACAGAGTAGGTTGGAAATCGTTTCCTCCTTCTACAGCTTCTGAAAATTTTGTTTGAGAACACAGCAGAATTACATGTCTACTTCTAAGACAGTGTCCGGTGATCTCACCTATCGTATTGCCAATGCGTTTCAAATCCAGCTTTGGCCAGATCTGTTTCGTCGGTAGACATGTGATTTCACTAGTCCACCTAAGCTTTATTTCCTCTAAAGCAGCCAGCCTTAGTTTACAAGTAGCGAATGGTATGCCTTTGTCGGGTGAGAGAGGTATCGTGGTTCCCAATTTAGCGAGTTCATCAGCCTTATAGTTCCCAGGAATGTTCCTGTGCCCTTGCATCCAGCATCTTCTAAAGAGACGATAATTACTCTAGTGCTACTGTGGAGCTTAAAGAGACTAATTCCAAGGACATACCATTATTTCCGCCTGCAACATGCTACAGTGATTAGGAAGACGGAAGGAGACACTAAGATTTAGTCTATCAGAGAAACCACCATATCCCATCCTATCACAATTTTGATTCGTCGGTGTAAAAATGGATCGCTGTGTCTCCCAAGATTGCATCCCCTTCCCAGTGATCAGGATGGAATAGTGACATGGAAGGATTTTTCGAATTGAAGTTGCGGATTAATGTAAACGATTTCCTATTTCATTCAGAATGGAAGCGTGGCCAATAGTGTTGTTAGTTCATTTAAGACTAAAAAGACATTTGTCTACTAAAAATGTCGAGGAGTGTCAGATGAACAGTCAATATTTTTTTAATAACTCTTTTAGTTTAAAAATAAAACCGATTTTCTTAAACACGGCACCTACAATTCTGATCTAAATTGCATTTTGCTCACTTTTAATCTTATTGTCAAAAATACAAAAACAAATCAGAAAAACTAATTTTAATATAAGAAAATCATTATAAGAAAACAGAATGTTCAAAACAAATATTTTTAAGTTCCATTTATTCGTTTTTGGGATATTGACATTTTTTTAATAAAGTACAGTTAGTACTCTAAAAATCTACTCCAAAGCGAATCCATTAAGACAGTCAGCCGGACAGACCGACTAACGTACAACATTGGCCAAACCTCAAATGCCGGTTAAATTCGAAATTTCCGCACGATTGCATTAACTTTCTCTTTATAGCCTATCCTAAGGGAATATTAATTTTGACACATAGTTTGTAAAACCGCTCAATATTCGTCGTAGACACCTTAAGGTGTATGATCAGGACCAAAACCTAAGACTATTTAGCAATGTCCTTCCGTCCGTACGTATCAACTTTTGAGGCCTTTAAATTTATGCTACGAAGCTGAAATTTGGAACATTTACTCCCTAGGATTCCGAAATGGAAAAGTGTTTTTTAATATGCCCAATGCCACGCCACAATTTAGAAAAAAACCGTTTTAAAGCTGAAGTCGGCAAAATATGTAGAAACTGAACTCCTTCACAAGTTTGCCATATAAAGTTTTTGCCACGCCTAGTTTTTGTGGTTTTCTTCAAAAATTGAAAAAAAATATAGAAAAGGGAAAAAAATGTATAACAAAATATTTAGCCAACTTTTTTTCTAGCATATCACCCATACAAAGTTCTTGGCCTTGCCCACTTTTTGGGGCGTTTTTAAAAAAAAATTTGTTCGCTATAAATTTTATAAAATGAAATAAAATGCCATCCCTCATGTTCTTATTGAATTTTTCTTTGGGGCATTTAGGGTAATGGATATGGTATCACACTGTTCGCCTAAGCGGACTGTAGTCTTTCCTTACGTTCTTTCAACTTTTTCAAAGACCAAGCCATTACGGAGCCTTTAGACTATTTTGAATGGCGATACGTCAAAATCACTCGTCTTTGCCGATAAGCCAGCATTTATTCTAAGCCTTGGAAAACAACAATACACGTGTTATTGACAAAATATTTTCGAAAAAGTCACTCTGAATAGAATTCTCCTTAAATCGAATTCGTGGCCAACATTTGTATGAAACAATTTTTATAAAGTAATTGGCGAGTATTTCGTGGGAGCAGTGGCTTAGTGGTTAAGTACTAAGTTGGATCACTAAGCCAGTCCCGGCCCGTACCTCCTTAATGTTTTTATTTGCTGCCCCACCTCTTGCGAACGGCTGACGATCAGACGGTCATTCAAACTTGTCATCCGGATGACACCCTGACGTCACTATGACGTAGAATTTATTCTAAAGTGGTCATCCCGTCTGAAATAAACAAGTTTTCTGATGTCAGCATGTCATCCGGATGACCGTCTGATCGTACCTTAAGAAATGTCATAAGAAAACTTCTCAAAAATAAATTACCATTCGGAATCAGCATTAAACTGTAGGTCCTTCCATTCGTGTAAAAAATATGCCTTCGCACACACAATGGTTGGAGAAGCTTTAGGTCCTGTTACGACTAATATTTATTTATTTATTTTTAAATGACAAGCATTGATTTAACAACACAAATAAAAATGTTGTATACTTTTGCAGTTTAACTTTAATTTTTGTTTCTTTAAGATGAACTTGAATTTCATATATGCATTCCCAACCATGCGACATTAAAGTGAAAATGTATAAACTGTGCACTTTCAAGTACGAGTACACCTTCTACGCGAAGAAACAGTTTTACGTCAGCCAGAATGGGGAGGTGTTTCGATGAACATCCCCATGTTCACCTGGAACTGGAAGTCATTGCTTAAGGAGAATGAGGACAATATCCAAGACGATTCTTTACAATTTAATTTCACCAATAAAATATGTTTATAAAATAATTTTAACGACTAACCTGATATTTACGCAGGCGATACACTTTGTCGCGCAAAGTTTGTTGTCGAGATTCCTTTTCAGTCATATCGCACAGATTGCTTGACAAGCAATCACAATTAAAATTTATTTTACTACTTTTTTTTTTTATTTTTACTATGCATGCAATTTTCGACTGCAGCACTCCTTAAATGTGAAAATTGTTAAAACTTAATTGCAACACTTCATTCGGACACTCTTTAAAACTAAACTAGCGGACATGAAGATCCGTCTAGACCGATTAAATATTTTATACTGATTTTAAAAGTACACACATCTAATGCGTGTATCTTCAAGTCTGCTTTTTTTTTTTTTGGAACGAACTCAATTAGTACTTAATGAGAGAAGTCAGCAAAAACGTCTTACTTTTTCCACACGAACACACACACACACATGCAAGGAAATAAATCAATAAGGACACTATGTAAAACTTGGGCAGTGGCTCACATTTAAAAGATCCTTAAATTAAAAATCTTTAGCACTTTGCATTAATTATTCACTTAGCAATTGTTTATGTTTTAATGACTTCCCTTTAACTTCATTACATTCAACTGAAACTCAAAGAAAGTAGAAAAGAAAATGTGGAAGTGCATTTCAACTACCCCCACCCCCCCTACCCACCACAACCGATGACCATTCGATTATTTAATTCCAATAAATGAATAAACCGTCACCTAGAGGTGCTCTACATGTGTAGAGCAAAAGCACACAATAAAAACCCACCTCGCCGAGCATCTCTGGCTGTGCTCGGAATTCCACAGAACCACCTGATGAACGCCTCGGCTTCGATATGTCTAATCGAAGTATTCCAGTCTTCTTCCTGTTGCGGCGGTCCCCTCCATTTAATGAATTTCTCCAATCGTCGTCCTTGTTGCCATCACCACCATCACCACCACCAGTTGATTGCTTGCTCATGATAGCAATGAACGGAAAATCGTTCACCTTTGCTGCACTGTGGCCTAGTTCTTGGGATTATCTTGTCAAACTTTAAATTAAGAGATTAGTATGTGTCCCTTTTAGGTTTTTTACAGTATCTGTCAGTATCCGCTTTGTTGAATGACTTGTTGCGTTGTCTAGCACCACTTTAGCGGGAATGACACGTCCGATGTACCCAGAAAGTCCTACGAAACTATTAGATCATATTTACGTTCAAGTGAAGTCGCTTGGAAGCGACCATGATATGTTTCAACGGCATTAATATGACGTTTTGTCCCAGTGGTTGGTTATATACCTGCGTGTAATACAAACCAGAGAATTATAAAAAAGAAAAACGACGTACTATATGCACAGGCACACAGCACACAGCACCAGTGGGCTGGCTGGCTGGCTTACATGAGCGATTGTTTTACATTAACAAAAATTCAGGAGCGCTCTGATGGGCAGGCAGACAGGACTCCCAAAAAACAAAAAAAAACCTTGAATAAAAAACATCAACCTTCTGACACTAATGGCCGACAGTAGCAATAAGGGGGTGCAAAATGTATATAGTATGTCGGCCTACTACCAGTTGAACAGGCTTTTTTAATGTCCAGAGTACTTGCGGAGTTGGAAGTAAACAACATAATGACTGCTCCCACAGGTGTGGACTTTAAATTTGCGTGTACAAACTGTTATACAATCCAAGACAAAAAAAAAAGCAAAATGGAACTAGCGAACTTGTGCAGTGCACAAGCATATCCGTGTTGTTGCTTGCTTAGGACCAAGGACCATGTACAGCTCTTAATTAATGTTTTTCAATACAACCCATAGTCGTGCATTTACTCCGTTTTTTTTTTGGAATTCCTTTGGTTGTGGTAGGTGTTGGCAATGAATTGCAGATACACAGTGTTGGTAATAAGCCGATTTGGTGTAGGGAAAACCCGCAGCACATATTCATTTAGATTAAAGCTTCTGTGTTGAATGGGGATGGGCAAGAGATGATAAAATAGGTCATTTCAGGTACATGTGTAGTAATTAATTTATTTTTCTTGAGTCCTGGACAACGGCGGAAAATTATGTGGACAAGAAACCCTGTTGCGTTGGAGAGTGTAGTACATGTCTTTTGAAGTACATACTTGGGAGTTTTTGTTTTTTTTTTTTGCACATTTCAGGATAACTGAAAATTATCCGTTTGACGGAATGGATTTGGTAAATAAACACTTTGTATCAACTGGTTGACGACGAGTATTAAAACATTTTATGATTAAGTCAGAGCCAGACCCCCTGAGTAAACGTCATCTCCGTCGTCATTGTCCACAGTCCATTGTCTTCGAAGTGAAGATTCTGTGGGCGTTCATAATTCACACTTGCTTTAAGTGTGAATTTTGATATACTCGGCAAGAAACCGAGAAGAAAAGTGCGTATGGCTTAGATGTGTTTGTGGCAATTCACTGATGATCCCAACCACCACATCTGAGTGAAACGCCTTTGAAACTATAGGTCGCAAAAATCAATTATAGAAACACTTTGTAGTTAAATGTCTTGAACAGCTCCGAACTCTTATCTGCGAGGGTTTTTTTTTTTGTCCTCTTATTTTTGAACTGCGATGGCAGAATTAAATAACGAAACCTGGGGAAAGGCTACGAAGTAGTGATGCGCAAGATTGGCGCCTGCCCGATGTTGAGCGCAGGGAAAAACGATATTATTGTTGACACACTCTTTCCAGACCAGTTAAACCTCCCCGAAGTATACATTTTCAGCGAAAATAAGTCTACTACCAACGAATCATGAAAGCTTTAGGGTCTAATGGGATACCCGTAACAGTATTAGGGGTAGTAACGGGTGATCCAAGTAGAGATACTTTTTTCGATAGCCTATTTTGACAGATCACGTGTGAGTCGTGTCATGCTGTCATGTTATCTTTGTTTAGCATTGTTTGGCATTTCATAATGGAAAGACTTACTTATGAAAATTCACGTTCTGTGAGGAATGTGTTTCGTGCACTTCGATCAACTTATGGTCAACATAATCGGCCTACTGAGCGTACTATTCGCAGCACCATCACCCATTTTGAGACCCAGCATTCATTATTGGATAATATTCGACCGAATAGATCACGTCCAGCACGCTGTGAAGAAAATATAGCGGTCGTAGCTGAGAGTGTACACGAAGACCGTAGAGAGTCGATTCGGCGCCGTTCGCAGCAACTCGGGCTGACGTATGGAACGACTTGGCGCATTTTACGTCAAATTGAAAGCGTACAAAATACAGCTTGTGCAACAACTGAAGCCGCTCGACCTTCCCAAGCGACATCGCTTCGCTCTATGGGCTCTTGAAAAGTTCCAAGAAGATCGGACGTTTTCGAGGCAAATTTTGTTTAGCGATGAGGCCCATTTCTGGCTCAATGGGTATGTAAACAAACAAAATTGCCGCATTTGGGACGAAGAGCAATCTGAAGAGATTGAAGAACTGCCACTTCATCCAGAAAAAACAACGGTTTGGTGTGGTTTGTGGGCCGGTGGAATCATCGGTCCATATTTCTTTAAGAATTATGCCGGTGCGAACGTAACCGTCAATGGCGACCGTTATCGTGCCATGATAACCGACTATTTGATGCCTGAAATTGAAGCTCGTGATCTCGGCGACATTTGGTTTCAGCAAATATTCAGAGAACATTTCGGTGAGCACATAATTTCACGTTTTGGGCCGGTCGATTTGTGGCAAACACCTCAAACTGAAAAACATATTATTATTCATTACTTTCGTTAAGTTTCAAATTCAACGTTTGACTCCTCATAAGTATATTTCAAACCGGACATATGTATAACCAACGCATCCCCTTAGGTAATGTGAATTCTTTATTTCGCCACTGAACTATGGCTTAGCAAAAATTTCCGACCTTACAATTTCCGATCGCCACCCACTTTCTTTAGCGTGCAGACCGTGATCGTGGTATGGTGTTTTCCCTAACCCATCTTCAATCTTCCAAGACCCCGAGAATAACATTTAAAGGGAATCCATAGGCGGAAGAGAGGCCTCATTTCAAAGGAACAAATAGTTCAAAACAAAACAACCAAAAAAAATACCACATAAAAATACCACACGCAAAGGAAATCAAAAATTAAAGCAAATACACGCTCTATCCATGTACTGGAGAATATCTTCCAAATAGGAAAAAAAAATCACCTCTAAATAAGAACTTGCGGACGTCTCCAATCAAAAGCTCACTTACTTATCAATAGTCGAGTTGGAGCGTCCGCAACAAAAGGTTTACGCACATAAATAAATTTTCTCATAGGGCCAAAGACCTACGCATGACGAAGCTGCTCCAGTCGCCAAGTTCATGCGGTTAAAGAAAGTGGATCTCGTGCAACTTCATCTACGTCCGTGCACAAACAAAAAGTACTTGTGAGACAACTCACTGCACGCGGTCACAAGCGCTGATATGCGAGAAATTCCAAAAAAAAAAAAAAAAAAAAACTATCATATCATCATTATTCATCATCATTACCTACATAAAATAATCCACAAGTGCAGTTACAGTTCAGTGATTGCCCAAAATTATTATTCTAATTTGCCTATTAATTACTAAATACTTACGTAAACTAAATATCTTTCTGTGTTAAAGTCGTTGTATTGCCTTAGAAATTGTTTTTTTTTTTACCTTAAATACCTAAAGGAAAAAGACTAGCACATCATCATCATCGTCTTCAAAAAGAAACTTGTGGCCACAAATTTCAGCGACACGGGAAAACTGTAAGTACAATTGTACCTCACAATAATTTCTTTGGCAACATATATTACCTTTTTTTTATTACATTTATAATTTATACTTGCAATTACGTTTATTAGTTTAGTAATTTAAGTTCTTGTGTTTAGTACCAAGGCTCTATGCCTAAGAATTATTATTCCCTATTCATAACCATTAAATAGTAATGATAATGATAATATAAATAAACATGAATTTTACCAAATTATACTATACACATGATCTGTGAATAAATTAATTATGCATTTCATTTGCGACTAAAATTTACCGCTTTTAAGGTCATGATCGTCTAAATACGCGCAAGGGTATATTTAGGGACTATCCCTTGAAATAAACATGGAACAGGGGTAGTCACGGTGCATGCGGTTCCCACCGAGTGCAAAGGGGAGGGCAAGTCCATAAGTTTCTTAACATCCGAAACAACATCAACAATGTTCGCTTTCATATAGCACTGTTCCTTTTGCAAATTTTAAATAGTTCTCTCTTGAACACTCCTCTCTTTAGTTTTTCTCTCCCAACCCTCTTTTTTTTTCACAAACCTCAATACAAATAGAAACAGGCACGAAAAACATGTGTGAATAGGAAGGCAGCAAGATCCCACCCCACCGTCGAGCTAACGCCGTGCGATCGCAAGCGTGCCTACAGCTGCCAAGGGATTCAGGTCAATCTCCATCTCGAATTTTTATTTCCCACCTAGCTATTCCATCACAGATTGGCCACCAAGATCGTGTGATATCACACCGTTAGACTTTTTCCTGTGGGGACATGTAAAGTCAAAAGCTTATGCCGACAAACCCGATTCAGGCCTTGAAGGAAAACATCACGCGTGTCATTCGTCAGTTACCAGTCGAAATGCTCGAACGAGTGATCGAAAATTGGACTCAACGGATGGACCATCTGCGACGTAGCAACGGCCAACATTTGATAGACATAATCTTCAAAAAATAAATGCCAAAGAATGTTCTTTCAAATGATAATAAACATTCTCCATTAAATTTGAATTTTCTGTGTTTTTTTCTTTAAAAAAGTAGGGAACCTCGAAATGGATCACCCTTTACTAATAAGTAAGAAAAAAGGAAATCTAGATAGCCCATCGTCATGCAAATCCCTGTGTATAGCAGCACCCAGAAACATGCAGAAGTAACCACTCTTCAATAATTCGTCTTCTTCAACACTCTTCAAATTCTTAATAGCCCTGCGGCTATCTTCAAAAATTGTTCTACTGGTAGTTCTCGAATTCTGGAGGACTGTCAGACCTTGTGATATACTTTTCCCCTTGGAAGAAAACAGTATGCTGTAGCAATGTAGAAAAATTATCACCGCAGGAGCAGCACAAGGATCAATTTTTGACCCTCACCTATAGAGCATAGCATATGCTCGTGGTTTACGATCTTTTGGTGGTAGTTCAACAATGAAGACGCTTAGAGAAATTTTGAAAAAAAGTTATGCGCCGTGTTCTTTAGTGGATGGAGAAACATGACTTAGCCTGGCAGAAAGTAGAAGGATTCCTGGGAATGTGGAACCACTAAAGCAGAACAGAAAAGAAAGTAACTTTGAAACTGGACAACCCAACTTTCTAAGCAAACTTATAGATAACATCAGAGGACCAAAAGGAAGCAAGAATAAAGAAAATGCAGCCAGCAACTCGCTGTTATTGTACGATGTCGGGTGAGCTGCTTTTGTAATTGCGAGAGTTGTCCCTTTCGACCTTCTAGCAGTCAAAAGAAGATATAGACACAAGCTAAGAAGAAAGAAGTTGGCGTAAGTCAATGAGGTCACCAGGCAACGTTGAGAATAGCGAGAGAGGTTGGAAACTTGGGGCAGGTGGACTGGAAGATTAATCACAACTGTTGCTTAATAAACTGAGCGAAAGCTTTATGTAGTAAACTTCTATACTACGCGAGTTCTTAGCCGCCACGGATGTTCTACCACCTATCTTCTTGAGAGGGGCAAACTGACAAGCACAAAGCCCGAACCGCATGCTTTTCGAATGTAAAAGATGGTCACAAAATGCTGGCAAGTAAAGAGTGCTGGGAATCTCTCATCCAATAAGGTAGGTCTGAGCGCAGAAAAATGGGAGCAAAATAATACGTCTTTGACCACAAAAGACTAAACGGACAGGAACTTCAATGAACACCACGAGTTACTGCAAAGATGCACTGCCGTGAATCCGGAAGTGACAGCAATTTTATATGTTAGAGTTCAACATGCCTAGTTGGTACTCTTTTTACAAAAAAAATGAGGCATCCGGAGTGCTATTTTCTATTTTTTTATGCAAATTTTTGTTCATCTTCTTACCCAGCTTGCAAATTCAGACACAAACTTTCGTAGCGGTAATTATACCAATTTTTTAAAAAGCCAGGAAAGTATTCACGGCATTAACACTCAAATTCTCGAGCCTGTGGGTGCGTCCACCACTGCAAGGTTCGCAGAAGGGGCATCACTTGAACCTATCTTATTAAAGTGCTTTTAAAAAGCGTTTCGTTTGATCTCTATGCAACTCAAAGAATCATGCCAACGAATAATAAGACATATTATTCAATGAGAGCCTTATTTTGTCGGTGGACAAGCCATGACGACCAAGTCCGTCTGCGATTTTTTTTTGCGGGATTCCACTGATTTAGTCTTTCGACAGGTATCAGAGTGGCATTAAGTAAGGCCTTTAGTGCAGCTTGACTGAAACTTCAGGGACATATACTTTGATCTCTTTGGCTGTTTTTCACATTCAATTCAATTTGTCAGACTCCAAGAAAGTAGCAGCACCTTGCTCAAAGTTACATCCATGAAATGTGGCGAAAGTAGATTTTGAAAAAGTTACACAGCCCAAGTCCTGGTGTCATTCCATCAAATGACACTAGTAGACAGGGTTCGTGGAATTTAAACTCCAATTCTGGAGTTGCAGCAAAAACCTCTAGAAAAACCATAACTGAAATTGCTCATAACTGTAACCAGAATTATAAGAATTCACTGATTGCAAGGTCATATATACCAAGCGCATTCCATGGTTCCTACTATTTAAAATTGCATCTATAAATGGTTACAGAGAAAAGCATTTAGTTTCTTCTCAATCAAAGGATTTTCCTATGAATATCACAGTACAAATAGCTACCGGATTTCTGACGAGACATCAAGGTCATCAAAAAACCTGACCATGGGAATAGTATAAAACAATGTATAATTCGAATGTTAAAGTGCCGAACTTTGTAAGATGTTTTTGAAAGTTTTTCAGAAATAAAAACAAAAAAATTAGGTACCGATAAATTTTGTATGCGATCTTTAATACGAAAGTAAAGGGTCCGCCATCTAACGTTTTGGTAACACTTAGCTCATGTCTGATTTGACAGATAATTAGTTCTATCCTTCCGCTGAACGAATATGGTTGTGTATACGCTTGAACAACGCTGGGAAATATTGCGACATAGCGACTTAGAGAAGGTGCCAATTTTGCCAAAAAAATCATCTTTTCAGATGAAGCTCATTTTGATATTGGCGGGAATGTAAACAAGCAAAATTGTCGCATTTGGGGCACAGAAAACCCGCACGCATACATTGAAAAGCCGATATACCCAAAACGAGTCACTGTTTGGTGCGGATTTTGGTCCAGAGGCATAATTGGGCCATTTTTGTTCGAAAATGAGCAAGGAGTGGCCGTTACAGTCAATGGCGATCGTTATCGGGCCATGTGGATAGAATTTTTGTTCACAAAAATTGAAGAGGAGGATATTGGCAACATTTGGTTTCAACAGGACAGCGCTACGTGCCACACAGCCGAAGCTACACTCGATGTTTTGCGCCCGGTTTTTGAAGATCGCATTATCAGCCGCAGAGCTGATGTCGTTTGGCCACCGCGGAGCTGCGATTTGACACCGTTGGACTATTATTTGTGGGGTGCCGTAAAAGATAAGTGTTACGCCGACATGCCAGAGACAATATTCGTGAAGCCATTGGTGAAATACAGCTGCACACAATCGATAATGTGCTTCAAAATTTGACCGATCGTGTAGGCTACTGCATGGCCAGCCGAGGCAGCCATTTGAATGAAATTATTTTCCGTTATTAACCGGAAGGATTGTACTTTCAAATAAAAAAATAAATTTGAGAAAATATTCAGTAGTTTTTTTTTTTATAGCATTTTCAAAAAAAAAAGTTATTTGGCGAACCCTATATTAAGTTTTGTCTTTTCTGTAAAAAGTTCAGATCAAAACTGTTACCCTAACAATCTCAAAATTTGGCTGTGAAATTTTTCTGATTTTTTTGAATGAATATTTTCTTAGAATTTTATGCACTTTAACCATCTATCTGTCGACTTTGTATCTTTTCTTAGATTAGCCAAAATTTATAAAAAAATTTGACAAAGTACCTAGCTTTTAGTTTGCCTTGAATTAGCACAATTTATTTATTTTTTCCGAGGGTAGGTGGAAAATCTTCCAGGAGACAGAGGTCTTACTCACTAAAAAACGTCTCCCATCAAAAATACTCTGACAACAACTAGGTCTATCAAGCTGTTTTAATTTAAATTATTTAATAACGTTTGGCAGGAAACATCCCAGCGGAAGCATCTACTTATACCGACAATAACATGCGGATGCATCTTATTGTGCTTATTCAAAAGGTTTGATCTGGGTGCGAGTGTGTGTTTTAAGCGCGAAATTTCGTAGTTCGTCGTCCACGGTAGTAATAGCTAGATTTCTCTGGAATCAGTGTTTCACATATATCACGGAGCATTAGCGATTTGTCTAAGAACTTTATTTTTCAAAGTTTGTAAATTTTAATATAACTTAGTTTGGTACAACCTCAAAGTTGTATACTATACATCCAAACCGGTTTTACCCCTTGTTTGTAGTTATAAAAGCAGCTTGTTTTGCATGCTGAGCTTGGAGAATTTTCTAATCAGCCAATGCGTTTGGTTAAATCTGATAACGAGCTACTCGAGTTTCTACTTAACAGCCGATTTCCATTTAAGTTTCCCATTTAATGTCATTCCCAAGTATTTAGCCTCATTTGGGAGAATAAACGTTCATGGATTTTGTCTCGTTGAGAATATGCCAAGTTTTTGTCCAAGCGCATATTTTATCGAACCTTATATGTGGCGAACTGAATCAAATCTTCTACGGTTAATATGTCCGTATCATCTGCTAACGTCGCTACGATAGTATTATCTTCTAGCGGTATATCACGAGTGCATAAAAGATATAAAATTGGGCCAAGAACGCTTCCTTGTGGAACTCCCGATGCAATTTAATTTAATTCGGAATACTCGATCCCGTGTCCGCTAAATAGGAGCTTAAGATCTCATATAATTTGTAACGTGCAGCTGCAATACTAAGTGAACAAGTGTACCTCAGCTTTAAAACACTATTCAATTTCAAAATAATTGCATTGTCACCCTGTATTTCCTACTGCGTTCATAGAGACAATGTTTTCGTTAAATATTTCATGTAGTTTCACGCGCAATGCGTAGAGGTCAATAGTGATGGTACATCCCGTTCCAGATGTAAGCTATTTCCGCGTTTCTTTACTTTCTTTTCTCTATACACTTCGAACGAGCGTGACGTCTTTACACGATATACAAATAATTTAATTTTTGCTAGCGATAGTTCGGATATCCCTGTGAGAACACTGTGTTAACGCGGAACACAATAGATTCTAGAGAAAAAGAATTGCATAAACCAGGTAATACCTTCTTAAATCCACTTCAAGTATAATTGATCGTGGCTGATCATATAAAATTAAATAGTTTCAGACATAGTCAGACTAGTTCTCTAACGTGTGCAAATACACGATGAATGGCTTGACAGTCTCCCAAACTGATTTTAGTTGTTAACGAATACCCTTCCTATTGCCTCGCTCGAAAGTTGACATTCATACCGACACTAATCTGCCTGCAAGTGGGACGTATGCTAGCCGCTCTGTCTGCATGTTCCCACGAAAAACAACAAAACAAATAAGTTAAACCGAAGATCTACATTGTATACTCATTGGAATTGTTTCATCAAGCAACTCCGCTGCCAAATACCAATCAGGCATAGATTGCAGGGATAATATAATCTGCTTTCAACAATATCAACAATATTCAACCCCCAATCCAGTCTTATCAAAAACATCAAGCTCATCTCATTTCTGCTAATTACGGAACGAGAGACGTCCGCTTGGGGCGAACAGTATGATACCCTATATGCCCCAAAGAAAAACGCATTTTGTTTAGTTCTATTAATTAAAAAAAAAATTTTTTTTTGGAAAAAAAAACGCCCTCAAAAAGTGGGTGTGGCCAAAAACTTTGTATGGGCGGTTGAAATGTTGAAAAAAATATTGGGTCTTGTTAAACATTTTTTTTTGCTTTCTATGAAAATTTTCGAAGAAAACAGCATTTTATTAAATAACGTCCACAAAAAGTAGGCGTGGCAAAAAACTTTATATGACAAACTTATAAAGGAGGGCAGTGCCTACATATCTTGTGAAGGTTCCAATACTCTAACTTTAGCCTTACAATGGTTTTTTCTAAATTGTGAGCGTGGCAGTGGGCGGATTTAAAAACTTTTAACACTTTACCATTTCGGGACCCTAAGGAGTATATGCTCTAAATTTTAGCTTCCTAGCATAACTTTAAAGGCCTCAAAAGTGGCTACGGACGGACATTGCTAAATAGTCTTTGGATTTGGTCCTGATCATAAATATATATATTTACTTTTATGGGTCTACGACGAATATTAAGCGGTGTTACAAACTATGTGTCAAAATTAATATACCCTTAGGATAGGGTATAAAAAGAAATCAGCCAGCAGCGCAACCGCTTGCCGTCAATCAATCCTACCTATGCGACCACGACACAGTATGTATGAATCAAAAGTATGGTAGATTTTTTTTTGCTTATATTTAAATTTTTGCTGATTATCGTGGTAATCATTAAAATGCCGAAGAACAAGTAAAATGAAATATTTAATATTATAATTAAAATAATAATAACTAAATTGCGATTTGAAATAAAGTAAATTGAATGCTAAAACATATAAAGTATTCTACAAGTGTTACACACTTAAAACTAAGATTAAGAGAGGTATAATTTGTTACGAATGTTTTTATTTTTAAACTATTTCTTTTACCATCCCTGCAACTTCATGCGCGGAATTCTGAGTGCAAAACTCAACGAAGCATAGTTAACTTCCTTCGCTAAGTAATGGAAGTAATGCCAACCTTACCACTCAATTTGAGGCTAGCTTAAAATCGTGGAATCCAAACTCTTTCTTTTGCTCGTGGGCTTTCTTTCAAGAAGGACTTATTCTGCTTATCTTCCCATAAACTTTAAGAGGTAATATTAAACTACGTATGTACCTATATCGTAGCTAATCGCTCTAACAATTTTTTTTTTATTTTGAATAGTCCAATCCACATCTTAATAATAAAAGAAGAAACAAAAAAAAAAATTGGAGATTTAAATCTTAAATCTTAATCAGCACCAAACCATCGATTAAAAAAATAAAGAAAAAACAAAAAAAGAGGTATGAATTGTAGTTAAAAGTAGATCAATTCAATTATATTGATTACATACGTAGGTCAGTAGGCTAATTGTTAGCGCATCCCCCTTTGAGGCCCTGATTGGTGGAGGAGAGGGAGTGCTGAACGTAGTTCTCTTTTGCATGGCGCAGCAATTCTGTGGAGACTTTTCGTTCCCTCCCACCCGCACTCAACCGACCAAGGTGATTACAATAAGATCGAACCAATGCTCGATCCATCAAGTTGGAAGCGATAGTATCGATTCTTCGTCAACAGCGCGGTGTGTAGAGAATTGGCCTCACACCAAATCACCAAACAAAAAAAAAAAAAAAAAACCAAACGCTACAAGAAACAGTGTCCACCCTCCCTACTCAGCGCTGCTCCCGAAGTGGTAACGAGCGAAAGTTATATTTGCTTTCTCAGAGCACTCACAAACGTCGCCCATTAAGTTCACACCAGCATCTTTAATCGTTACCACCTTCTTCGCGACACAACTAGTGGAGAGTGTCCGCCACGTCACACTCACTGCGCTCCACAATTCAACCCACCGATCGTAATAAAAGTGAAATCGCACCCGATAGCCCAGTTAAGGAGCAAATCAATCGGGGAATTAAAACACGGTTCTTTTCGTGCTGATTACGGAAAGCGGTTCCCTGCCGGCAGTGTGGTAAGCGATAGTGGTACCGGAATTTGCTCAAGTGTTAGACGTGCGGAAAAATCGTTGTGAGCTTTAGTGGTTTCTTTTTTTTATACGAAGCTGTAATATATATGATTAGTATCCCCACCAGTGGCTTAACCTAAGTGTCAAGTGCAAACATTTAAAGACAAAACAAAAGAAAACAAAATGATTAATTCTAAATAGATCTCTATCCTATCTTAACTTAGTTTAAAATATAAATTGTGTAATCAAGTATGATCTAATTAATTTGATTTTTTTTGCCTAATTTTTTCTTATATACATCTAATATAAAAGTGACAAAGTGGTGATAGTTTGGTTGTGTTTTATATGAGTTTTATATATACCTATAGTAATCCCCCGCAGCTAAATTGATCTGCAGCAGTCAGGAATTGTGCACAATCTCTGGATAAGTGGTGAGTTTATTTTTTTTATTTTTTTTTTCTTAATAATGAATTACGCCAAGCTAGCGCTATCCTAATATGATTTTAAATTAATTTTTTTTTATTTTGTACTGATTTCCTAGCAATAAGTTTATCCGCCCCCCCTAAACTATTTTTTTTTGTAATAGTAGACCTTAAAAATACATAAACGTAAGACAATGAATTCTTTGAGATAAAATATAAATATGGATACATTTAGACTTAAATTGAATTGAAATATATTATATGTATACTTGAAAATGATCTGATTTCCTAATTTGACGGGGTTATGTGTGGTTGTGTTCGAGACTTTAGTAATGGTCATTTAGAGTAGATGTGATTTCCTGTTAATTTAGGGACAGTTCATAGATGTTCAGAGTACGAGAACTGTCATGGCGTTCGCGTAGTTCGTGAGTAGGGAGGGAACTCAATGTACTCAAGGCAACGTAACATCTGTTGCCACGCGAACATAATTGCTAGGGGAACAGCAGAGTCCGTCCGTTCAGGGTATTATTCTTTTTTTTTATTAAATCTTGGCATGAATTAAATTTTTTTTTTGCTGCGTCTGGCTTCCTTAGGACAAGAACCTTACCCCATCCGACCCTACCTAGCTGTGCATATGCAAGCATGCCAAGTGCTAGTCCTTAGAGGTAGTTTCCAGTTTTTACTTAAGAAATGCAACAAATTATAAAATAGTTTATTCCGAAGTAAGAAATACTATTACTACTATAATTGAATAGATCTAATGAATGTGATCCGAGGAGGTTTTTGTGCACAACAACGTCGAGGAAAATTAGAAGATTTTAGGTAATTTTGTTAGTGTTTATGAAACAGAGAATACTATTAGTAAAATTAATTAACCTGAATTTTGAATTGGTGAAACCTTATATAAAGCCGAATAAATGATACGATGTTTATCAAGATGATGATTATTTTGTGTAATACATTCATTATATTTTGGTTCATAATGTGTTAAAGGACTGAAATTAAAAGGTGAGATCGGTGAAATATAAAGGAGGTTGAAACGCGGATAGGTTAAGAGGTCCTCAACAAGTTCTTTAGTTTTGTTTATCGGAAAGTTGATGACAAGGTGTGATACTATTGGACGTGTCATACTGGGCGGGTATTTCGAAGCGATGGACATAACAGCTACACCATCGCAACTATAGGATGTATTTGCAAGAACTGAGGATATGAAACTTTTTGTAATTCTTTAATCCATTTATGCAAGTATTCCTAGCATTTTTAATACCTGGTTCTTCAAATGCAAAGCATATTTTTTTTGTTCAGTCTACTGTGCACTTAAGGTGTACCTATTATTCCTCTTTATTTTTTTTTGGCACGAATATATAATAAATTTGTTTTATGGGGGCGAGATATGCAGCAAGAAGCCGATCGTATGCCAGCGTGCAAACCAGCTGCTACATCAAATGGAGTAACCATCGCTATGCCAGAGCATAGATCTCCCAGGCTCTCCTCACAAATTGTTTTGGCAGAGTTTTTTTAAGTTCATATTTTAATCGCGAATGTCATACCTTATAAAGGGTGATTTTTTAAGAGGTTTAGAACTTTTTTTAAAAAAAAAACACAAAAAATTCGAAAAAATGAATGAAATATTTATTTGAATCGATAGTTTGAACCTTGCAATTTAATGTTTAAAGATAATTTCATGCAAATGTTGACCGCGGCTGCGTCTCAGGTAGCCCATCCGCTGAGTCCAATTTTGGCATACTCTTTCACACATATCGGCCGGTATCTCACGAATGAATGCATGGATGTTGGCTTCCAGTGCGTCAATCGAAGCGGGCTTGTCCCTATACACATTAGCCTTGGCATACCCCCACAAAAAATAATCTAATGGTGTCAAATCGCACGATCTAGGCGGCCAATTGACCGGCCCGAAACGTGAAATTAACTGTTCACCAAACTCGCCTCGCAATTGCGCCATTGTTTCGCGTGCTGTGTGGCATGTGGCACAGTCTTGTTGAAACCACATATCATGCAAGTCAAGAACTTCCATTTCGGGCAAAAAAAAGTTTGTTATCATCGCTCGGTAGCGTTCACCATTGACAGTAACGCTGCGATTCGCATCATCTTTGAAGAAATATGGCCCAATAATGCCGCCGGCCCATAAACCGCACCAAACAGTGGCTTTTTCGGGATGCATTGGTAGCTGTTGCAATGCTTCTGGCTGATCTTCACTCCAAATGCGGCAATTTTGCTTATTTACGTACCCATTCAACCAAAAATGCAATGCCTCATCGCTGAACACAATTTTTCGATAAAAAAGCGGATCCTCGGCCAGCTTTCCAAGAGCCCATTCACCAAAAATTCGGCGTTGTGGTAGGTCGGCTGGCTTTAGTTCTTGCACCCGCTGTATCTTAAAAGGCTTTACGCCCAAATCCTTCCGCAAAATTTTCCACGTAGTGCTGTAACAAAGGCCTAACTGCTGGGAACGGCGCCGAATCGACATTTCGCGGTCTTCTGTCACACTAGCTTATACGGCCGCAATATTTTCTTCAATACGCACAGTACGTAAACGTGTTGGTGGTTTAATGTCCAACAAAGTAAATTTTGGTGCGAAATTTGGTCACAATCTTCCGAATAGACTGCTCAGAAGGTCGAGAATGCCGATCATAAAATGGAAGCAGCGCGCGATGAACATTTCGAACCGAGCACGAATTTTGATAGTAAAATTCAATAATTTGCAAGCGTTGTTCATTTGTAAGACGATCCATGGTTAAATTGCAAACCAAACTGAAGCTGTTTGACAGTGACACAAGGTACTAAACACACGTCAGCTGTCAAAACCAGTGTTGCCAAAACCAAACCAGCTAAAAAATCACCCTTTAGATAGCCTGAGTGCTTTTTCAATTTCGTTGGTTATTCTCTATATCTGATCAATGGCAGAGTGCTTCGTTCTAAATCCGAATTGGTGATCCGGCATTATTCGACGTTCTTCAATAATCGGATGCAATCGCTTCAATATAAGTTTTTCGAATATTTTCGACATTATTGGTAGAAGCGATACTGGAAGATAAGATTTCTTGTCTCTTGAAAGTTTTCCTGGCGTAGGAACCGCTATAACCATGGCTATCTTCCATTGTCAGGAAACTTACAATAGCCTAATCGAAGCCTATAATTAGTGCTTTTCTGGGCAACTCTTTAAGAACCCAACCCGTAATAAAATCATATCCAGGAGCCTTGTTTAATATTTCATGAAATACGCAATCTCAAAATAAACAAGGCTCCTGGATATGATCTTATTACGGGTTGGGTTCTTAAAGAGTTGCCCAGAAAAGCACTAACTATAAACGCAGTTCGGATAGCGATTTTCTTATATGAAATTTTTGAATAAACTAACTTAAGACCCGTGTGCTTCGCTATCCTATTTCGGAAAACTTCGGAATTCCAATGCATTAAAAAAAAAGTTCTGATGGTACTTAACTTAGTGAGACGATAATGCACCCCTCAAGAAGATCTTCTTATCCAGTGGTAAGTTTGTGAAACAACTTCGTAAGGAGTCCCAGAAGCAAATTCACAGTCGCAATATGCCTCCGCACACACATTGGTTGGAGAAGCTAGTCTTACTTAGACCCCCTAATTCTGTACTATATTTCTATATAGGTATTTCGAAAAATGTCAACTTTTTCACTTAATAAATCCATTCAAATGAAATCATTTGCTTGACATCGACATTATTACCGATGTAAGTCATTCTAATTTATGAATGCAAAATGTATTTTCTCTCAGTCTTATTCATATTCCTACAAAATGAAACTGTCAATTAGCCAACATTTTGTCATTCTTCCAAAAATAAACCACAAGCAACTTTCTGAGAAGAAGAAATAACTAATATCCGCTATCAACCACATTGTGTCACGCTATGATTATTTTACGATATATTTCCCACGTGTATCTTATCACGGAGACAAATCGATGTCATATTTCACAAGCACGATATAGCGGTATTTTTTTTTTATTTTTTTGCAAGTCGCTTACTCACGCTTGTATCGCGCCAAAGAAATTATTTCCATTAATCAAGGAATTCTACAAGTCCTTTGTTTTTCTTTGTGAAGAATATTCTCGCATTGTTCTTTTGTATTTTGAACTCTGAAGTGCATTTATCAAAACGTCTTTCGTGTGAGATATTAATAACTTTTGTATTTTTTGTTGTTGCTGAATAGAAGTTAAGGGCGAAGTTATACATATATATATAGGGACGTGGATGTATCCTACTAACTAGGGTGTCTGGGTTACTTTTTAATTCTACGCATTGCAGACTCGGAATGACATTTAATCTGACAGATGATGGAGAACGGAGGACAAATTCGGTAGTACTTATTCAAAAAGTGGACGTTGTAAATGAGTAGTAAATGGAATAAATAGAAGAGCTTTCTCTACTTATTTAAGGCAGTGACTTATCGCAAAAAAAAACTTTGTTAAAAATACGACATTCGTTAAAATAGGAACGCCACAATGAGCGAATTTGAAAAACCTTTGAACTTTGACATCTTGATACTCAAGCGAACCTAACGATGGGTCCATTGATTTATGCAAGCTTTTCAAACCTGGAAGAGTAGCGCAAATGCAATATGAGTTTGTCTGCTCGATCTGACTTTATATTGGTAATAGAAAAGTTGCATTCCACCTTCAAAAAATTTAACAGCAATATTCGTCATGCTAGGAACGCTCTGCATTTCCTAACCATTATAGTTTACAGACATTTAAAGCCAACGAGCATCGGACTGCAGACTACTTAACGCTGAAGACGACATAAATTCCGCTGTCAGGCTGAGTCAAGAATTCCGTTCACCAGACCGAAATTAAGTGAGGATAGCAATACCTTAATTAAAGTCCAACAAGACTTCTGAACCGGATGGTCTATCCGTCTAATTGGAGTATACAGAAACTCATTTCCAAAATTGAGTCCAAAGAATGTATGCTCGCTGAATGAAAAGTATAGCGTCTCCTAAACTACTGCCGTAATCTGCGTGCGCCTGAAACCATTTTTCAACTATCTGGTCCGTCCGTGGACCTCAGACCTCAGCTCTGCTATCACAAACCGAAAGCAATGCCTGCCAATCGCTGTTTCTTTGGGCTGAGAAGGCACTATGGACCTAGCAAGTCCTCTCCAGAAAAACTAAGAGAAGTATATATTTAACCTAAGCTAGGCTTTAGGTCCTAAGCGGCTGAAGTTATTCTTGGTCGTTTTGAGAGAAAAATTCTTTGAAAGATATTTTGTATCGTATGCGTTGAAATGAATGATGAACCTTACGAAGATATACAGAGACTACACATTGGACGTTTGGTTGGGCCATGTAGCCTTGCGGCTACAAAACTGGAGGGACAACGCAGTAGAGAAAGGTTTCGCCTAAGGTGGTGCGCACAAGTGGAAGGGGACCTCAACCACCAACTTGGAGCACGCAATTGGATGGAGGGAGCCGAAGGCAGCGCTAAGCCTAGAGGCTTATCGGTTGAGGCCCAGGTTCACCCCGGACTATAGTGCCTCCTATGTATTTTGTCATTTTCTTTTATCTCCCACTTTTCTAATGACCGTGCTGTGTTACTTCATTATGAAGGTAGTTCCTTTTAAAATAAAGAAATAAATTATGAAGCGTAAACGACACATACAGGACCTAAAGCCTAGCTTCTCCAACTATTTTGTGTGCGAAGATATATTTTTGGCACGAATAGAAGTCTTACGTAAATGCCAAGCGGCAAAGTTGAGAACTTTTTATGACAGTTTTTACTCTTAGACTTTTTTCAGACCTTCGCAAGAGTTAGGGCAGCGCATAAATACTTACAGGTGGACCTGAGAAAAAAAGAATTGATTGTTGCACGTTCGGGTTGAAGAAGCCAATCAAATGCAGCTATAGTTGCAATTGTGTGATTCAGCTAGTGTTAGGCCTTCTTCTCTTTCGGCAGGTTACATTGAAGTGCGGCTTCCTCGGATTTTGCACCTTCTAATTTGATCAAGTTTCTTTGCTTTGCTGTCATGCGAAGGATCTTCATCGCAGCTGCTGTCAATTTGCCCTCATATTTTTTGGACGTTGTAAAACATTGCTTACCGAATATGAGCGCCAAATAAACAACTGCTGTGCTTCCTTTTAGCGTAGGTTGCATTTTTGGTCACATATCAGATGGCAGAGTCCCCACTCTTACACGATGTTTGATGTCGTCATCCGCGGCTGGGTCGTCTTGATCGCAGATTTCAGATATTTCAACTTTTCATGCTTGAGAATCACTTTTTTGTTTCCATAAATATCTGGAATAGGTCGGAGTGGGTCAGAGAATGGGCAGTAAAGACACTCAGTATCTTTGGGCTTATTAGTACGATAACACTTTTCCTCCAAAACATGCATCTTATATGAGTACATCGATAAGAAGCAAGGGACTTAAGACGCTTCCTTGGTGGACATCGACTTTGATTGGGAACTCTTCGGTAACTCTTCGGTTCTCATCTATACCATATTTTTGCGCTGTCCATAGAATGCATTTTTAACATGAACCAACGCTCTTTATAAATTTTTTTCAAGCAATCCGAATGTTCTTCTAAAGGGTGTTTTTTTAGAGGTTGGTTTCTCGAATAGAGATAAAACTGACATTTTGTGGTCAAATCTGGCATCTCTAATGTCATTTATGTTCAGTTTGGTTTGCCATTTCATCATGAACAGGTTGACAAATGAACAACGCTTGCAAATCGTGCAAATTTATTTCGGTTGCGAGGTTTACCGCAAGCTCATTTTGGGTTGAATGGTTACGTCAACAAGCAAAATTGCGGCATTTGGAGTGAAGAGAATCCACATGAGACCCTTGAAACGCCATTACATCCTCAAAAACCGGCTGTTTGGTATGCTCTATGGGCTGGTGGAGTCATTGGGCCACACTTCTTCCGAAATGATGCTGGAGAGTCAGTTACCGTTAATGGAGACCGGTATAGCGCCATGATAACCGACTATTTTGTTGCCGAATTGGATGGCATAAATGTGGATGAGATGTGGTTCCAACAAGACGGCGCTACATGCCATACAGCGCACGTCACAATCGGTTTATTGAAGGAAACATTCGATGAGCGCATAATTTCGCGAAATGGACCTGTCAATTGGCCACCAAGATCGTGTGATTTGACACCATTGGATTATTTTCTTTGGGGATATGTGAAGTCGCTCGCCTACGCCAACAAACCAGAAACGTTAGGGGACTTGGAAGCCAACATTCGTGGCATTATTGCTGACATACAGCCCCAAATGCTTAAAAAAGTGGTTGAAAATTGGAACCTCTAGACTTGTCTTTATTCAAAATCATATTAAGACATTAATGGCATAAAATTATCGTTCCAAGAAAGCCAAATTGACGGACATTTAAACGATTTTCTTGTGTTTTATTTCAATTCGAAGTTCTATACCTCTAAAAAAAAACACCCCCCTTTATTACGATCCTTATTTGCGTCTGTGGTTGATTTACATATAACAAACCCGCAGTGGCCATCTGTAAGTAGTGCCTAATATCCGCTCAACGATGGCATGTGACATCAGCTTGTCCTGTAATTATCACAATTCCGCGTTACTCAATTTTGTTCGTCATACAGAATGTAGCAAAGATTGAGTGAAGGAAACGAAGTAAATAGTGGATTCACTTCAATTTTAATTTAGTTATCATGCCTTAGCTTATTAAGGTAGCATTCATTTTACTCTTTCTTAAATTTAAATAAAGAAGTATCTTTTAATAAATTATTTCGCCATGACCCTCACCGCATTTGCCAACCCCATTTAGAAAAAAAGGTCTTTAATTATTGAACTATCACGTCGTGCATTGTGCTTTTCGACAAAACGAACTTTAAGCAAATTTATAGACAAAAGTCACATAAATCAATTTGTTTCCATTTAAAATGTCTCGCGATAAGCAAATGTTAACGAACAATTAACGTGAAAAGTCTTCATGAGGTGGTCGGATGCCGGAAAACAATTTTAACGATTTATTAAGTATTTTCTTCTTTTTCGTTCAATTATAACTTGATACAACAACCCTTTAGCAGTCAATCACCCAAAAACAGGTATAAATAGGATGTTTGTCCCAGTCCCGTTCCGTCGCGTCGCATCGTGTCGTCTCTTCAGTCACACCCCTACCCATCGAGCATTCCAATTAAAATTTCCCAAATGAAACTGCTGTAAATGTAACGTTTGAGTAGAATTTGTAATTAATTCCTCCCCCACCACCGCCGCTCAGTACAACCACTCAGTAGAAGTCAACTGTAAATGAAAATGAAATAACTTTTAACTAAAATGGGGAGGGGTTAGATGGTAGCGGGTAGATGGCGCTTACGAAGAAAGTAATTAATTCTGAAACAAGAGAATGCAGCACATTAACAACGTGACAAGGCGCACAAATGTCATCCATTTCGATGGATCACCAAATTATTGCCAACCTGATTGTACATAATTACTTGATAATGCCCGCCATTAACTTATGTAATTATTCGCACTGACAAATCGTGTACTTACTCCTGCTGAACAGTTAAAATCCATTGTCATGCCGTGTTATAGTGAAAGTGTACCTACTCGTTTTTTTGTTTTTTTGTTTTTTGTTAAGTGCAGTCCATTTGGCTTTTAAGGACCCCCTTGGCTTTCATTGGCAGTGAACACATTATATTACGAGCGCTAGAGTACTGAGTGGTCATATAGTATAGAGAGCAGCATGTCTGTGAACTCGAACTGTGAGTGCTCCATAAAGTCAGTGAGTTTAATTTGCCCGAAGAGACACATCACGTCAAGGATATAAAAGCGATAACAACACCACAATGAATTCTTCCACAATTGGATTATGTGCAAATAGCTGTATGTGTGAGGAAGTCACAAAACGGTACAGCACGTAGTAGCCAATTTTCTATGTTTAAATAACCAACGAAAGGACACTAAACTTTAAAAGCCATTCCATTGCCAGACAATGGGGAATAGTGATAGTGTGAGCTCTAACGGCAGAGGGAAACGCTACTAATGTCTTAATTTTTGATTTTTTAATAGACTGTTGTTAAAGAGTTCATTTGGATCGCACATGGGGACATGGCTTAGAGGTACAATAAATTAGCTTTGATGACTAGATGGTTATCGTGGCTAAGTCATCTCAGCAGTTCATCGTTTTGGGTTACTTATTTGTAAAAATCCTAAGATTTGTTGCAAAATTTCAACCAAATCTCGCCTTAAAAAAGTTGCAAAAACAATTCATCCATTTACTTACGATAGAATGTATCAAAATTGGTTACAGTGATATCTTGTTCATGCCACATATGCTGTTAGGCATCTGAGTAACCTCGGTTTATCCATTCCTTCCATTGACTCCGCTCCCTGCAATCTCTTTTCATTTCTGTGAGGGTCTTACCCTTCTTTCTACCTATCTCTTGGATCCGGTCTACCCAAGTGTTGCGTGGTCTACCTCTTGGTACATTTCCTTTCACTCGGCAGCTTGGAGCTGACTTAAGTGCTTATCTAACAGAGGTTAGAGAGCTTTTGGGGGCGATTACTACATTAAATAGCTTCATTTTTTTTGTGTGCTTAATTCTTTCTTACCTACAATGGCCGATATAGACTTCCTGGTTCGGTTCATCACCTCCTGGTCTATGCTCCCTTCGCAAGTTACTATGGCCCCAGGTATTTAAAGGCTTCCACTCTTTCCACAAAGATTGTTTGCAAAGACGATTATGTCGTTTGCATATAGTAAGAATTGCAGATAGATAGGTTGTAATCGCCACATTCCGATTTCGATTCTATCAGTCCGGGTTCTACATGACTTGGCTACTTCGTCGAGGAATATATTAAACAACAGAGGGCTGAAACTGTCCTCTTGCTTCAATCCCTTTTCCATATTCAACACTCCTGAATTTCCTCTTTTAGTCTTACTTCGGCGGTGGGATTGTGAATGCCATTGATCAGCCTCTCAGTCTTGAATCAGTGCTGCCACCCTTCGGATGATTGAACGCATTATATTTATAAAAAGTAGATTTCAATTTAGTGCATAGCCACTCGAATTCCATGTCATCTAAAAAAATTCTTGAACTACGCGCTATTGCCTCGCATTAACTAGGTACATATGTGTGTTGTGTCCTCAGCAGCCTGCAGATCTTCGCAGAATCCGTGTCCGATAATCCGAGCCTCTTTGCGTGTTTCCGCAGGAGACGAACAAGAAGGAAAACGGAAGATGGAGTAAGCATATCCCTGCTTAATTATATAAACTCCATATCCGTAGATCTTTTACTGGCGAAAAGTGGCCTTAGGTACCATGTAACCCTCAAGACTTGACCAACTAATATTGGCACACCTACCGCTTGTTTTCCTCAATAGTGTCCCTTATCATGCAGAATGAAGATTCGATGTCGCAACCTCGCTATTAATGAGCAAAACAGTTTCACAGTGTCAATTTGATGTATTTCAGCTGATAGCTACTAGCGAATGTAATTTGAAATTTTCGGTGGGTGCATTCAGAGTAAACTATAGATGTGCATTTGAAATCCTGGGTGGATGTGTTCAAAGCAAATTTTTCGTTTCTAAAAAATAAAAAGTAGATCTACTGCTGTAGGAGTAGGGTGGTAGCCCTGCACTTGATCAGCCTTTCAGGTGATGCCTCCCACAAATGTTGTATTGGGACACTATCGTATGCAGCTTTCAGATCCACGAATTCCATCTTTGCCCTTAGCGATCCACTTCTCCATAGTGGCTCTTAATGTAAATATATGGTCCTGTGTTTGCCGTCTTTTCATGAACGCTGCCTGTTCTTCCTCCAAGTTTTAAACCACAACTCTTCTGAGCCGCTTTTCCCGCACATTTATGTACAGCTTATACACTGTTGAGGAGAGATGCTAATCGGTCTGTTGTTGTTGCAGTTATGTTGCTTTTACCCTTTTTGTGGATTTGTATAGTAAGGCTCTCCTTCCATTCATTTGGGATCCTGTTCTCTCCCCATGCCTTATGAAACAACCTGTTTAATGTTTTCTTTACTTCTGGTCCTGCATATTTTAACATTTCTGGGGCTATTCTGTCTGGCCCAGCGGCTTTCCCGATTTTCATTGTTTAATAGTGAAATTCACCTCTTCCTCTCTAAACAGCCCATCAATTATTTACTCTTCATCTTCTATATGCGGCCCATAGAAGAATTCTTCGTCTTCCAGAGTATATTCGCCATACATCTAGGACTTCCTTCTTTTTTGTAACTAGCCTTTTTCCTTTCATGATTGTTCTTCTTTGTTTTTGATCGTGCGGAAATTTCGAACTCAAACTAAGTCCCTCAATGCCGTCAGTCTATCTATCTGTCTGTCCGGGCGCCGTTTGGCGAAATTGTTTGACGGATTTGCTTGAAAGTTTTCAGGGTTACAGCTTGCGGCTTTTTTTTATTTTTCTGCTTTATCGTTTGAAATAACGGTACCTGCCATACACAATTTAATGCTTCCAAAACACAATGCTGTCTTCTGTCATTAAAGCGAAACCCAAATACTCTGCCATTATCCATGGATGGCACTTGCATAGCCGAAACCGAAAGACTTTCCATCCTCGGTATGTGCGTTAACAAACAAACTTTGTTGGAATGAGAACATATTCGATGTCGCCAAGAACGCTGCGCAATGTATAGGCTTCCTTAAGCGATGCAAGAAATATTTCACTCCTTCTGATCTGGCAACAATTTATAAGGCGTTTATTTGCCCAAAACTTGAGTACAACGCTCATATCTGGTCTGGTGCTCCAATAACATATTTGGAGCTACTTGACAGGATCCAAAAACGTGCGGTAAAACTTATTGGCGACCGAGACATCGCGAAATCACTTGACTCTCTTAGTCATCGTCGTAATGTCTCCTGCCTGTCATTGTTTTATCGGTATTTCCATCACAAGTGCTCAAATGAAATAGCCAGTTACATTCCACCCCTACAGCAATTCAACCGCAATACTCGCTATGCTAGGAATGCACTTAAAACCATTTAAGCATTTAAAACCAACGTGCATCGGTCTCCTTTTTTCTTATCCTACACTTCCTATATTATGATTTTTTCAAAAACGGCTCCAAGGGTTTTAATATTTTGAACAATTATTTAAAAGGGGACAATGTGAAAAATTACTTCAAAATTAATTTTTTCAAAACCAAAAAACTAATTTAAACAAATTAGGTAGTTAATACCGGGTGATTTTTTAAGGGGTTTAGAACTTTTTAAAAAAAAAGAAAACAAAAAATTCGAAAAAATGAATGAAATATTTATTTGAATCGATAGTTTCAACCTTGCAATTTAATGTTTAAAGATAATTTCATGCAAATGTTGACCGCGGCTGCGTCTCAGGTAGCCCATCCGCTGAGTCCAATTTTGGCATGCTCTTTCACACATATCGGCCGGTATCTCACGAATGAATGCATGGATGTTGGCTTCCAGTGCGTCAATCGAAGCGGGCTTGTCCCTATACACATTAGCCTTGGCATACCCCCACAAAAAATAATCTAATGGTGTCAAATCGCACGATCTAGGCGGCCAATTGACCGGCCCGAAACGTGAAATTAACTGTTCACCAAACTCGCCTCGCAATTGCGCCATTGTTTCGCGTGCTGTGTGGCATGTGGCACCGTCATGTTGAAACCACATATCATGCAAGTCAAGAACTTCCATTTCGGGCAAAAAAAAGTTTGTTATCATCGCTCGGTAGCGTTCACCATTGACAGTAACGCTGCGATTCGCATCGTCTTTGAAGAAATATGGCACAATAATGCCGCCGGCCCATAAACCGCACCAAACAGTGGCTTTTTCGGGATGCATTGGTAGCTGTTGCAATGCTTCTGGCTGATCTTCACTCCAAATGCGGCAATTTTGCTTATTTACGTACCCATTCAACCAAAAATGAGCCTCATCGCTGAACACAATTTTTCGATAAAAAAGCGGATCCTCGGCCAGCTTTCCAAGAGCCCATTCACCAAAAATTCATTCACCATGACCCTCACCGCATTTGCCAACCCCATTTAGAAAAAAAGGTCTTTAATTATTGAACTATCACGTCGTGCATTGTGCTTTTCGACAAAACGAACTTTAAGCAAATTTATAGACAAAAGTCACATAAATCAATTTGTTTCCATTTAAAATGTCTCGCGATAAGCAAATGTTAACGAACAATTAACGTGAAAAGTCTTCATGAGGTGGTCGGATGCCGGAAAACAATTTTAACGATTTATTAAGTATTTTCTTCTTTTTCGTTCAATTATAACTTGATACAACAACCCTTTAGCAGTCAATCACCCAAAAACAGGTATAAATAGGATGTTTGTCCCAGTCCCGTTCCGTCGCGTCGCATCGTGTCGTCTCTTCAGTCACACCCCTACCCATCGAGCATTCCAATTAAAATTTCCCAAATGAAACTGCTGTAAATGTAACGTTTGAGTAGAATTTGTAATTAATTCCTCCCCCACCACCGCCGCTCAGTACAACCACTCAGTAGAAGTCAACTGTAAATGAAAATGAAATAACTTTTAACTAAAATGGGGAGGGGTTAGATGGTAGCGGGTAGATGGCGCTTACGAAGAAAGTAATTAATTCTGAAACAAGAGAATGCAGCACATTAACAACGTGACAAGGCGCACAAATGTCATCCATTTCGATGGATCACCAAATTATTGCCAACCTGATTGTACATAATTACTTGATAATGCCCGCCATTAACTTATGTAATTATTCGCACTGACAAATCGTGTACTTACTCCTGCTGAACAGTTAAAATCCATTGTCATGCCGTGTTATAGTGAAAGTGTACCTACTCGTTTTTTTGTTTTTTTGTTTTTTGTTAAGTGCAGTCCATTTGGCTTTTAAGGACCCCCTTGGCTTTCATTGGCAGTGAACACATTATATTACGAGCGCTAGAGTACTGAGTGGTCATATAGTATAGAGAGCAGCATGTCTGTGAACTCGAACTGTGAGTGCTCCATAAAGTCAGTGAGTTTAATTTGCCCGAAGAGACACATCACGTCAAGGATATAAAAGCGATAACAACACCACAATGAATTCTTCCACAATTGGATTATGTGCAAATAGCTGTATGTGTGAGGAAGTCACAAAACGGTACAGCACGTAGTAGCCAATTTTCTATGTTTAAATAACCAACGAAAGGACACTAAACTTTAAAAGCCATTCCATTGCCAGACAATGGGGAATAGTGATAGTGTGAGCTCTAACGGCAGAGGGAAACGCTACTAATGTCTTAATTTTTGATTTTTTAATAGACTGTTGTTAAAGAGTTCATTTGGATCGCACATGGGGACATGGCTTAGAGGTACAATAAATTAGCTTTGATGACTAGATGGTTATCGTGGCTAAGTCATCTCAGCAGTTCATCGTTTTGGGTTACTTATTTGTAAAAATCCTAAGATTTGTTGCAAAATTTCAACCAAATCTCGCCTTAAAAAAGTTGCAAAAACAATTCATCCATTTACTTACGATAGAATGTATCAAAATTGGTTACAGTGATATCTTGTTCATGCCACATATGCTGTTAGGCATCTGAGTAACCTCGGTTTATCCATTCCTTCCATTGACTCCGCTCCCTGCAATCTCTTTTCATTTCTGTGAGGGTCTTACCCTTCTTTCTACCTATCTCTTGGATCCGGTCTACCCAAGTGTTGCGTGGTCTACCTCTTGGTACATTTCCTTTCACTCGGCAGCTTGGAGCTGACTTAAGTGCTTATCTAACAGAGGTTAGAGAGCTTTTGGGGGCGATTACTACATTAAATAGCTTCATTTTTTTTGTGTGCTTAATTCTTTCTTACCTACAATGGCCGATATAGACTTCCTGGTTCGGTTCATCACCTCCTGGTCTATGCTCCCTTCGCAAGTTACTATGGCCCCAGGTATTTAAAGGCTTCCACTCTTTCCACAAAGATTGTTTGCAAAGACGATTATGTCGTTTGCATATAGTAAGAATTGCAGATAGATAGGTTGTAATCGCCACATTCCGATTTCGATTCTATCAGTCCGGGTTCTACATGACTTGGCTACTTCGTCGAGGAATATATTAAACAACAGAGGGCTGAAACTGTCCTCTTGCTTCAATCCCTTTTCCATATTCAACACTCCTGAATTTCCTCTTTTAGTCTTACTTCGGCGGTGGGATTGTGAATGCCATTGATCAGCCTCTCAGTCTTGAATCAGTGCTGCCACCCTTCGGATGATTGAACGCATTATATTTATAAAAAGTAGATTTCAATTTAGTGCATAGCCACTCGAATTCCATGTCATCTAAAAAAATTCTTGAACTACGCGCTATTGCCTCGCATTAACTAGGTACATATGTGTGTTGTGTCCTCAGCAGCCTGCAGATCTTCGCAGAATCCGTGTCCGATAATCCGAGCCTCTTTGCGTGTTTCCGCAGGAGACGAACAAGAAGGAAAACGGAAGATGGAGTAAGCATATCCCTGCTTAATTATATAAACTCCATATCCGTAGATCTTTTACTGGCGAAAAGTGGCCTTAGGTACCATGTAACCCTCAAGACTTGACCAACTAATATTGGCACACCTACCGCTTGTTTTCCTCAATAGTGTCCCTTATCATGCAGAATGAAGATTCGATGTCGCAACCTCGCTATTAATGAGCAAAACAGTTTCACAGTGTCAATTTGATGTATTTCAGCTGATAGCTACTAGCGAATGTAATTTGAAATTTTCGGTGGGTGCATTCAGAGTAAACTATAGATGTGCATTTGAAATCCTGGGTGGATGTGTTCAAAGCAAATTTTTCGTTTCTAAAAAATAAAAAGTAGATCTACTGCTGTAGGAGTAGGGTGGTAGCCCTGCACTTGATCAGCCTTTCAGGTGATGCCTCCCACAAATGTTGTATTGGGACACTATCGTATGCAGCTTTCAGATCCACGAATTCCATCTTTGCCCTTAGCGATCCACTTCTCCATAGTGGCTCTTAATGTAAATATATGGTCCTGTGTTTGCCGTCTTTTCATGAACGCTGCCTGTTCTTCCTCCAAGTTTTAAACCACAACTCTTCTGAGCCGCTTTTCCCGCACATTTATGTACAGCTTATACACTGTTGAGGAGAGATGCTAATCGGTCTGTTGTTGTTGCAGTTATGTTGCTTTTACCCTTTTTGTGGATTTGTATAGTAAGGCTCTCCTTCCATTCATTTGGGATCCTGTTCTCTCCCCATGCCTTATGAAACAACCTGTTTAATGTTTTCTTTACTTCTGGTCCTGCATATTTTAACATTTCTGGGGCTATTCTGTCTGGCCCAGCGGCTTTCCCGATTTTCATTGTTTAATAGTGAAATTCACCTCTTCCTCTCTAAACAGCCCATCAATTATTTACTCTTCATCTTCTATATGCGGCCCATAGAAGAATTCTTCGTCTTCCAGAGTATATTCGCCATACATCTAGGACTTCCTTCTTTTTTGTAACTAGCCTTTTTCCTTTCATGATTGTTCTTCTTTGTTTTTGATCGTGCGGAAATTTCGAACTCAAACTAAGTCCCTCAATGCCGTCAGTCTATCTATCTGTCTGTCCGGGCGCCGTTTGGCGAAATTGTTTGACGGATTTGCTTGAAAGTTTTCAGGGTTACAGCTTGCGGCTTTTTTTTATTTTTCTGCTTTATCGTTTGAAATAACGGTACCTGCCATACACAATTTAATGCTTCCAAAACACAATGCTGTCTTCTGTCATTAAAGCGAAACCCAAATACTCTGCCATTATCCATGGATGGCACTTGCATAGCCGAAACCGAAAGACTTTCCATCCTCGGTATGTGCGTTAACAAACAAACTTTGTTGGAATGAGAACATATTCGATGTCGCCAAGAACGCTGCGCAATGTATAGGCTTCCTTAAGCGATGCAAGAAATATTTCACTCCTTCTGATCTGGCAACAATTTATAAGGCGTTTATTTGCCCAAAACTTGAGTACAACGCTCATATCTGGTCTGGTGCTCCAATAACATATTTGGAGCTACTTGACAGGATCCAAAAACGTGCGGTAAAACTTATTGGCGACCGAGACATCGCGAAATCACTTGACTCTCTTAGTCATCGTCGTAATGTCTCCTGCCTGTCATTGTTTTATCGGTATTTCCATCACAAGTGCTCAAATGAAATAGCCAGTTACATTCCACCCCTACAGCAATTCAACCGCAATACTCGCTATGCTAGGAATGCACTTAAAACCATTTAAGCATTTAAAACCAACGTGCATCGGTCTCCTTTTTTCTTATCCTACACTTCCTATATTATGATTTTTTCAAAAACGGCTCCAAGGGTTTTAATATTTTGAACAATTATTTAAAAGGGGACAATGTGAAAAATTACTTCAAAATTAATTTTTTCAAAACCAAAAAACTAATTTAAACAAATTAGGTAGTTAATACCGGGTGATTTTTTAAGGGGTTTAGAACTTTTTAAAAAAAAAGAAAACAAAAAATTCGAAAAAATGAATGAAATATTTATTTGAATCGATAGTTTCAACCTTGCAATTTAATGTTTAAAGATAATTTCATGCAAATGTTGACCGCGGCTGCGTCTCAGGTAGCCCATCCGCTGAGTCCAATTTTGGCATGCTCTTTCACACATATCGGCCGGTATCTCACGAATGAATGCATGGATGTTGGCTTCCAGTGCGTCAATCGAAGCGGGCTTGTCCCTATACACATTAGCCTTGGCATACCCCCACAAAAAATAATCTAATGGTGTCAAATCGCACGATCTAGGCGGCCAATTGACCGGCCCGAAACGTGAAATTAACTGTTCACCAAACTCGCCTCGCAATTGCGCCATTGTTTCGCGTGCTGTGTGGCATGTGGCACCGTCATGTTGAAACCACATATCATGCAAGTCAAGAACTTCCATTTCGGGCAAAAAAAAGTTTGTTATCATCGCTCGGTAGCGTTCACCATTGACAGTAACGCTGCGATTCGCATCGTCTTTGAAGAAATATGGCACAATAATGCCGCCGGCCCATAAACCGCACCAAACAGTGGCTTTTTCGGGATGCATTGGTAGCTGTTGCAATGCTTCTGGCTGATCTTCACTCCAAATGCGGCAATTTTGCTTATTTACGTACCCATTCAACCAAAAATGAGCCTCATCGCTGAACACAATTTTTCGATAAAAAAGCGGATCCTCGGCCAGCTTTCCAAGAGCCCATTCACCAAAAATTCGGCGTTGTGGTAGGTCGGCTGGCTTTAGTTCTTGCACCAGCTGTATCTTAAAAGGCTTTACGCCCAAATCCTTCCGCAAAATTTTCCACGTAGTGCTGTAACAAAGGCCTAACTGCTGGGAACGGCGCCGAATCGACATTTCGCGGTCTTCTGTCACACTAGCTGATACGGCCGCAATATTTTCTTCAATACGCACAGTACGTAAACGTGTTGGTGGTTTAATGTCCAACAAAGTAAATTTTGGTGCGAAATTTGGTCACAATCTTCCGAATAGACTGCTCAGAAGGTCGAGAATGCCGATCATAAAATGGAAGCAGCGCGCGATGAACATTTCGAACCGAGCACGAATTTTGATAGTAAAATTCAATAATTTGCAAGCGTTGTTCATTTGTAAGACGATCCATGGTTAAATTGCACACCAAACTGAAGCTGTTTGACAGTGACACAAGGTACTAAACACACGTCAGCTGTCAAAACCAGTGTTGCCAAAACCAAACCAGCTAAAAAATCACCCTTTATAATTTTGGTTACCATCCTTTTTGTGGCGATTTAAAAATGCACATCATGTAGCGAGAAAGTTTCGTATGACGCGGTCGTGCACTTTATTTGGCACGCTATTTTTTGCCTAAGGGAATACCTCACCTCCGACGAGCTGATGCCTTGCACCGCAAGCGTGCCAACCGCTGCTTTATGTATGGACAACACTTTATCCCATCTGACCAATGCGAGCTTCTTCTTTTCCTATTTCCAGATAGCCAACTCTGCATACCCCTATCCCCTTAAAACCGTCATAATTTTTTTTTAAAATAGCCGCAAAATCCTCTCCCACATTTCCTATCTGTGAAAGTAAATACGTGTGAACGAGAGACATGAAGTTAGGAGGTAAAAAATGTCAAAAATATGACATTAGCGCGGTGAGTTTTGCAACAACCTATTACAATTCTGTCTTCGTATTTCAATAAAAAAAATGTTTTTCGTAAATCAAACTTACCTATTACCTTTTACTCAATAAGGGAAATAATTCCGCCTTGTAGTACAAAAGTTTATTATTATTAGTCTATAATTAAATTATTACATTTATTTTCATTTAATTATTCTAATTATATGATCTCTCTCTCTCTCTGTCTGTCTCTTTCTCTTATTGTCGAATACAAATAAATTCAGTCTCGGCAATTAATGAATGAAATGAATGCATATGAGCTTATAGAAAATATAACTAAATTTACTTCAATACAAATTGCAACTTGTAAAAATGTGAAAATCTTACAGCAAAACTAAAATTAATTTAAAAATCTTATTTAAGAGAGCAAAAACAACTTAATTATACAATTAAAATATTTTTGAATAATATAAATTTTTTGACATCCCTTAGCAAAGATGGCAACTATTAAAAAAAAAAATTATTTTAGATGTAGCAAAGCTTCGTAGTAGATGCGTGTTTAATCATTTGATCAAGTTGAAATCCAAGAAAATCCTTTTTCGGTTAAAATAAGTACAACAATACTACGATTTAGATATAGATATAGATAGAGATGTGGTTATAGTGAAATGTATCCAATGCTTCGAGCCTTACTCCATTCGATTCATATAAATCCGCTTTTCTCCAGGAAAAGGGGATAAATGATGAATAAAACATGAAACATTTAACCGAAAATCTTATAACAGATTCTTTTCAATTTTCCCTCTCTATTTTCTTTATTTACTTTATTTTTTTTCATCTCTATCCATCCAGATACACTTCAAGTCCTTTTACCAACTACATACACAAATCTTCTTCAAACTTTTTTTTTTTCGTTTGCCATGGCAGATCAACGTCAACAATGAAGAGGCAAAATGGATACGCAAAGAAGCGAAATATAAAAAAATCGTGATGTTGAACCGTTGTCGAACCGAATTGAAAGATTAAATTCGATATCCTTTTTTGTAAAATTAAATGACGCATATGATCTGTTACTCGGCTTATTATACTGTAATACATGGATTTTCTACTTAATACTCTAATCCCAGTTTAAGGGAAATCAATTGAATCGAAATGGCCAAGAGGAGGAGTGAACTTTTGCTAGCTAGAATGTTGTCACTTTGCCCAGTCTCATTGCTAGTAATTTTCGACGTTTCTTCGCACTCATTTTGGTCCAGATGCTGCTGCTTCCTTCGACCAAGAGGAATTCGTCGCATAAATCATCCTCTGGTTCTTTGGCACTGTTATGATCGTCGTGGTATTTTTCAGAGCGTGAATCACCAGAAACGAAACCACTTTCGGGACGTGACAACGATGCCGTATGCCAGGGGAGCTGTTGAAACCAACGTGCCACCTTGGCTGTAGATGAGAGCTGCAAATAGAAAAAACACCATAGACCAAAACGTGAGTGAAAATTTATTATAAAAGTTGAAAAAAATTTGTAAATTTGCGCTGTTGTGTCACGATAGATAGAAGCACGCGACCAATTAGCACTGAATATCCTTATTCAGGATGCAGTCTATCAAAACCACCACGAGATACAAATTTACATGATATAATTTCACACGTTGAACAGGGGCTGCCGCTGTCATAAATCTGCCGACGATAGCTACCGCTGCCGCTACCGATGTAGAATGGTTTGTTATCTAAATCTAATATAAATCCCAAAAGCAGCCCGCAGGAGATATTGATAATTTATGTGAAGATGTAGATTTAAGGACATCTGCTTAGGGTAATCCCAGGGTAATTTTTCTCAATTTCTATATGCGTAGCTGAAGAGATATGGCAAATGTGTCCTATACTCTTGTTTATTATTTTTAGTCAACCGAGTAGGAAGTTGTTCATTATGAAAAATCTCTAGTTGGAGCTATGAGAGATTTCCCAGTGATTTGTTGGCCTTTTGAGGGATAAAGGGCTTTTGTATATTCGTTTCGTTTCGTACTCACGTTACCTCTCAATCGGATGTGACGATGACCAAAATGAATGTGAACACAAATTATTGTCTGCCTAAAGGGAGGGCATATTTTTGCCTCTTCTCGTAGACATAAATATGTCCTGATAAAGGGCCAATTTTTTGGGTGGAACATAACTGTAACTAGATAACGATAAAAGCGAGGAAAGCCCAGGCATAAATTTATATTTTGAACCTTAATCTAGACTCGTGTACATTTGCTGGGAAAAGATGATACCAGACCGTAATCAAAGATATCTTACAGCTAAAAAGGAAGATATGAAATTGACTAAGACCTTCGGGTTCAATGCAGGTAGTAAAATCCTTCGATTACTTCCCTTGAATTGGGATTTTGGAATTGGAATTTCTTTCTAACACAGACGAATGCATCTTTTTGTTGAACAAGGTATCCCAGGGATACAAAATCATAATGCAGTGAATCGAAATATTAACCAAGGGATTGCTTGGGTTTATTGAAGATTCACGATTTTAGTGCAACCAAATACATGCTTGTTGATAACAAACAAACATCGGTCCACCGACTATGACAACATTCACTGTTGATAGCAACAACTTCGAGGTAGTTAAGGAGTTTATCTACCTCGGTGTGCATATCAACTCCACGAATGACACCTTGGTGGAGATCCGACGAAGAATTTTCCTACCAAACCGCTGCATCTTCGGTGTGGCGAAACAAATGGGTTCAAAATTCCTAACTCGAAGGACAAAGCGTATGCTCTATAGAACCTTCATTCTGGAGAGTTAATACCTGGCTCCTTCGAAAGAAAATTTTTTCGGCAGATATTTGGTCCTGTGTGCGAGGAGGGCGAATGGAGAAGATACAACCGCGAACTCTATGAGCTGTACCAAGATGTGGAATTAGTCTGAAATGCCAAAACTCGTCGACTACATTGGCATGGCCACATCGAGCGAATGGATAGTAATGCTCCAGCTAAGATGATCAATGAATCCCAGCCCCCAGGTGTTAGACGACTGAACCTCCGTGTTAAAGACCAAGCCATCGCGGGGGCCAGAGCGCTTGGTCCGGATAACTGGAAGGAGCAGACACGGGATCCTAGAGAATGTAAGGCAAGAATCCCTGTCTCAGGCAGGGTCTCTTCACGAGTCGAGTCGTTAAGCAAGTAATTTGCTCATTTGTGACGAATTCATGTTAGGTGTACACCTGCCCCGGTATTTAAATTTACCACTTCAATATTCTTCTATTCTTCTGTAGCTTAGGGTGTATTTATGTTGGAACTGCGATGAGATCTTCGACTCTAGCAAAGTGAAGAAAACTATACACTGATTCACATGTAACTGTTTGCGTTGCTGCAATGCTTCAGACAACAACTCTCGATAGGAGTCAAAAATTGCAACGCTCTTGTCGATTTTGAACGTAAGACCCGCATTGTTGGATTAAAGATAAAAATCGCTATTGTCAAAGCTCCAACATGAACAACACACAAAATCAGAGACCAAATCATTGTAATCGTCGCATTCATCATTACTCGTGTTGCAGACCAAATATAAATGCGCACCACCCTTGTCTTCAACAAGATTGCAACAAGAAGCCGGCCCGTATACAAAAGGAGGAAAGTAGTAGAGAATGACAAGCGCACGATCGAGGAAATTGGAAAGTTTTGTCAAAAGGTCGAACAACGAGGCTTTGTAGTGGAGTCTTAGTTGGTGCTAAGACCGCTGAAGGATGAAGATAATAAGAATGTTGCAGCCATGCAGAGCCAAACGTTCAGCATTGACGACTAAAGCCAAGAATTCCGTTAACATCAATGATTTGGAAGAGAAATTTTTTAAATATTACCTGCCTGCCTGCCTTACCAATTGGCTGACACAGCGAACCAAAAGTTCTATTGTATCAAAAATGGATGTTAACATAAGAGCTAAGTGATTTCCTGGTGAAAGCAATCACGTTCTTAGTTACAGAGTTTCTTAATTCTGCCGATGAACGGAACTCTTTTTGGATGTGGTGGAAGGTTTCCTCATCCTCATCCTCTACATTCAGTAAAAAATCATACCTCAAATCATACCTCATACCCCCACCAATGTCCTCCTTATTTAAGAACAGGATTTCCTTATAGGGGTATGGCTTAAGTAGTTAATCTTTCGGATTATTAGTTGTTGTTCGAAATCATTAATTAGCAATAGGGTTCTGGTCATAAGAACGCAGATTCTTATCCAGCTCTAAGCAGCTCGTCTGCTGAGTCGTTGCCTGCAATACCTCGGTGGCCCCATACCCATTCAAGTTTTACCTTGTTTTTCTTGGCTAGGTGTTTGCAAGGCATCGTAGTAGCACTTAACTATACGAGAAGATTGCGCAGATCCCTGTCGCATGTATTTCTGCCTAAAATAACGTGGGACACATTCCCGTAGGTATCGAGACATAAGTAAAGACACCAGCTCCAACTCCAGATTCCATTTTCGATCCGTCGGTGTACCAGACCAGACAACATTTGCCCATTTAGAGCGGTCTAGTATTTATTCCCAAAATTGTACTTCCAAACCAAAACATCTGGGACGCAATAAAATATGTCCATGTTTGGGATTTTTTTTAGTATTTTGAGGGTCACCTCATGGTCTTCTGGAATAAATTTATATTCATGTTTGAATTTAACAGTGCATCTAGCAACTGTCTTCTTAATGAAGATCTGTAGGAGCGAGTCTCTGTTTGCCGTTTTTCGTTCAAGTACTTTTGGCCACCAGACGACAGACGCATGCGAGATGATGAGTCTAGGACTTGTTGTGAGAGCTCCAGTTGAGATACTTGACAAGGATACTTGACTTTGGTAGAGAGCATACACCAATGTAGTTCCAAGATTAGGTAGGAAGAACACCCAGTAGAGTTGAGGAAAGTGATGATATCGTAGGGACCGATTTCTGGCTCAAACGGGTCAACATCTCCCTAAATTCATTGACGAGCTTGGACATTGTCTTGGTTAAGATGAGGGCCTCAACCGCAGCCTGACTGGCGAAGAAGAATGCTCTGAATAAAGCTTGACCCGCATCCACTCCACAGTCCATTTTGGACGGGTCCAGTGGAGGCGAAATCCTTCGATCTGAAAGGGAATCCTGCAGATAATGTTTTTTAAAAGTTGAGTTTGGGTGTAATGAAACTCAAACGTTCTTGCGGACTTGAATTTCCTTTCCGCACCCGGTGGACTTTGTTGATAGCAGAGGCGAAATCACCCCACCTTGAGGTGTGTAGTTTCGCCTGAAACAGAGCTTGGATAACAGAGCACGGGATCATAGTGGATGGAATGCTGCCGTGTCTAAGGCAAGGACTTTTTACTGATTGGGCGCCTGTTAACTAAGTTAGTGTTCACTGCTACTGCTCAAGCCTCTGCCACTTGAGGACCAAAACTCCTCCAAACCTGACTTGATGAAAGATTCTTGGGTAGCTTCAGAATGGGCAGTATTAAAGGCACAATATCTAGAAACTTGTACTGGTGGTAGCTGATAGTCCTCTCTATGGTAAGCACAACTTCATGCAAGGCTGCCTCCGTGGACCTACCTCTGAGGTAAACCGCGAACTGGTGGACCTAACAACACACTTTCATATTTATAAGATAAGTTTAAGTTACTCCACTAATATAAACGTTTATCATTCGAACTTAATAGTAGAAGCTTTACCCCAAAATACAATTTTTTACAATTTCCTAGAAACTCATTCGATAACTGCACTAGGATTAAATCATCCAATAACATTTAAGAAAAATTGATTTTCCAATACGTGTAAGAACTCACTTAGAAAAGCGAGTTAAATTCTCTTTAATTAATGAAAACAGAAGATCCTTTTTCCCCCATGAATGGCAGATACGTAAACTTTCATCCCTGCTTGTGTTTGAACATAAAACTTTAATGAAAACTAATTGCAACAGCATGCAGCTCGGTGGCGTATACGTAACTTAATTTAAGTGTTTTTTAGCTCAAGTTACACGTGGAAGTGTTAATTTCAGGGGTTCAAGTCCCCCTGTTTGTTTTTTTTTCTTTTTCTCCGTAAAAACTTGTATATGAAGAAAAAATGTAATTAGCATTGGAAAATATTCACCAAAATTGCAAATTAGAAGAAGATAATGTGAAAATGTTAGTCTCATTGCAATGTGGGCAAAGTCAGTGGTTTCGTGTTTTTTTTCTTTTGCTTTTTGTTAAAGAGGATTCCCAAGAAGTATCCTTTGAGTGATGAAATTCATTTGCATAGCTCTTTACATTTTGCATGCGATTGCAAATTAGATGGGGAAAACTTGTGCATTTAATGGAAATACAGTTTTTCTCATGATATAACTTCAAATTTCTTTTGTATTTTTTTTTAAATTTAAATAAAAACGTTTCAAACTGAAGGATGTTGTCGGCGAAATTTAGATAATGAAATCTTCTAAGTTCTTGGAGAAATTAATATTGGATTTGTACTTGTTAATTTCACTTGTGCTTTTCAGTTGCTTATATTTGGATGGATGAACAGCCAAATAAGTTTTCAACATATGTTTGGGCTATTTAAGTGTCTCCCTTAATGAAGTTCATTTAGAAGCGGTTATATTTGACATTTTGCAGTTGACGGCCAAAACTTGAAAAGAATCCCATCGAGAATATTTTTTCTGTGAAATTTGTTCTATTTTACTTCTTAACCGGGACAAATCGCTCAGGTGGTAACAGATACGAGGAACGAATCTGAAGTCCTTAAATTCCACACGTTTCGAGGGAGAAACGTATTCTCTGATTACTTTCTTATTACGACTAGATTCAGAGCTCGACTATCCAACGAGAAGAAGCCTCGAACTACCCGGGAGTTGAAATTGGACTGATAAATTCTCTATTGAACATTAACCTACCACAAAATGCTCACAGCCAGTGGTCGTGACATCATGATGATCTTCGTTACCAGCCACCCTAAAGCAAAGGCCCTTAAAAGGTGATATATGCGTAAACAGAAAAAAAGAGATGGAAACGGAGCAGCGGAAACAAGCTACGCTAGAGAAGAGTATCCAACGAGGGCAATGAAGAAGAGAGTACGGAACCTCGCAGCTCAAAAAGAACTGGGCGGTTTTATAACAAAGCCAAACTGGCTGATGGCTTTAAGACTCGACTAAACAATCCTAGTCACCGACGCGCAGGGAATAGTAGATGTAATAGAGCAAAATTTTTAGCTTCTGCTGTACGCGAATCATATATAGAAAGTGGTAAGGCAAGAATAAAGGACGTTTATATGAAGAACCAGTCCAGAAGAGGTTACTTAAACTAAAAAGTAAAACATGCCCAATGACTGGGCTATTGATTCAATATACCTCATTTAGAAGAAAATCGAACTTATATCTTGCAAGAACTATCAACGCAGATCCCTTCTATCCAAATCGAAAGAACTGTATGAGCTTTTAGAATATTTCAGCAACACCACGTACCAGTGTGGCTTTCGGCAGATCGACCGTAGACCAAATCTCCACACATAAGCAAATACTGGAAAATACCAACGAATTTTTAGGACGGTATTCAGGGTCATGCCAAAACTGACAAAGTTGTGATACTCATATGACTTCTTCAATTTTCTTCTTGAGCAGATACTTAACAGGGTAGATGATAGGTAGAGGCTTTTACTGAATGTAGTTCACTTGAGTCGTCCACGTCAAATGGAGATAGTGCTCCAGCCAAGAAGATCTTAGAATCCAGTCCCCCAGACTCGATACTTCAAAGAAGACCGAACATTCGTTTTAAAGTCCAGCACCATAGCGGATTACAGAGCACGGGATCATAGTAAATGCAAGGATGCCGTGTCTAAGGCAACGACTTTTTACTGATTGGGCGCCAGTTAAGTAAGTAGGTGTTCAGCTACTGCTCACGTCTCTCCCACTTGAGGACCAAAACGAGCAGATTGATGTTGTCTAATCAAAAAAAAGACCACTACTAGGGTAATCCTCCACTGTTACAATGGTTCCATAAGGAGCTAAGAGTGGCGAGGAAGAGACCGCTCTGCTTCGCTTATTCATAAGCTAACCTAAGTTAGTGCAGTAGAAGGTGTGCTTGCCTAGATTTATCACCAAACTCAGTGGTAGGCTTTAGCATATTGACGTTAAATAGCAAGGAACAAAATATAAACCACTTTTACTAACCGTTGGCGAAAGTAAAACATTTCATTGATCCAGCTTAATGGGACAAAGTTTTTCTCCAGATTGTGGACACGGTTGCGTTGGTCTGCTATTCCAAGATTCAAATCCTAAAGTTTAGATCCTCCGTAAAACTACAGCTCAATTTCCATTTCACAAATCATATACCTTAGCACTGGATGTGTAAAAAGGAAGTGTACAAGGCTGTGACAATCAATCATTTAGGTTCGTACTAGCAGCATTGGCTACTCGAAACAATTAAAGGAACACCCTTGTTAATAGTTTTCTATGTGTTTTTTGAAGAGCTGTATTTTTCTGACAAATGGTCGCATAGCGAAGAAATGAGAATGAACACCATCCTCAGGAAGGTGTCATCTCTATACAACTATGGGTCAGAGCTAAGGCAGACGATCTTATGTTGCTTGCGTCAGAAAAGATCTTATCCATCACGCGGACACTTAACTTGGGGACAAATCAATATGGTCAATGTGGCAGCCGCGTCTTCGCCAGAAGGTGGGGACGAAAACCAAAAATAGTTCTGTGGATATGCACGGCAACTGTTCGTCTGATACTCACATATGGCGGTGTAGTCTGGTGGCAATGGCAGGCCGTAGACAGATCAACTTATCGACGAAAATACAGGGACTAGCATGCGTAGGGACAACTGATACGGCACCAACCGCTGATGATCTATATTTGCATGAATCAGGTGCCAAGAGCGCCTTGATGATCAGCAGTCAGCTGGAACCCAGATCTCATGTATACAGGAGATAATGTCAGCTCCGACCGTTTGTCACCCTAGAATGACTTTGATAGACCGTTCTCCTTTTTCTCCTCGAGCAGGGAAGAAAGGAACATGAATGAAGCTACGAAAATGTAATCCATATCAATAAACACAGATGAACTGATGGTAGATTGTGGAATAGGCGCCAGTCCAGTTTGCCAACACAACTCCATCAGACAAGGTGGCGCAAAAGTAATCCTCCTATCAGAAAATGCTATAAATTTTGCGATTGGCCCCTAATGTCAGTTCTGTTTTGACATTTGTGTAGTAAACACATGCGAAATACACGTTAATAAACAATGTTACGCTACACTGCTCTAGAACGCGGAATATTGGTGACTATTTATTTGAGCAATAATCGGTCGGTGACTTTGGCACAACGTGAATTTCGTCGCAGATTTCCTAGCCGTCCAACGCCTACTGGTGAAACACTGCGACGTTTAGCCGCTCGCCTTGAAGAGACTGGCACAACACGCAGACCCCGGAGTAGCCGTTCTGCAGAGAATATTGCTGCTGTAGCCGAAGATGTCATGGAAGCGCCGTCGACATCGACCAGACGACGTGCCACGCAAATGGGTATCAGTCGACGGTCTTTACAGAGAATTTTGGTACAAGATTTGAAGATGTTCCCGTACAAAGTCCAGGCGGTGCATCAGCTGTTAGCTGCTGACCGCCAATCGCGTCTAACATACGCTCAAGCCATCCTTAATCACCACCAAGAGGAAGACGATTTTCCATCAAAAATAATCATGAGTGATGAGGCCCATTTCCATCTTAGCGGGTACGTAAATAAGCAAAATTTACGCTTCTGGGGCACTGAAAATCCGCGTGTAACCCACGAAGAGCCATTACACCCGCTCAAAGTCACTGTATGGTGTGCTGTTTTCGCTGGAGTAGTCATCGGACCTTTTTTCTTCGAAGATGTCGCGGGCCAAACGGTTACTGTGAATGGTGAGCGCTACAAAGCAATCATCAACGAGTTCTTTTTGCCGCAACTTGATGAATTGGAATTGGGAAACATGTGGTTCCAACAGGACGGTGCAACGGCACACACTGCACGTGCCACAACCGATATGCTGAAGGATGCATTTCCCGGGCCCCCAATCTCCCGTTTTGGCGATTTGCACTGGCCAGCAAGATCGCCTGATTTCACCGCTCCAGACTTCTTTTTGTGGGGCTTTTTGAAGTCGCGGGTTAATGTCAACAAGCCTCAGACTCTTGCAGCTCTTAAAGAAAATATCCGTCAAGAATGTGAGGACCTATCGCCGGCAGTTTTGGCCAAAGTGATGGAAAATGCCATAAAAAGGGCTCAAATGACAATCAACTGTGGCGGCGGCCATTTACATGACATCATATTCTCGACTTGATGTAAAAAAAATTAAAAGACCAAATAAAAATAATCCACAAGAAGAATCAAAGTTTTTCATTTTTTTTATTAAATTACTGCCAAAAAACATCGGAAGGATTATTTTTGCGCCACTTTGTAGTATAGTTCTGGCAATCGTGGAAGCGGCCGTACTATAGGTATAAATTTCAGGAATACCACGGACTGATATTGCAATTCAAAGCCAAGCGGCCATAGAACCAGTTAATGCTATTGAAATAAAAAGATTTTGTCTCACAGCATAAGGTATGTGTCTGCTCCTAGACACAGAGAATGAGATGACTGACGAGCTAGCAAGAAAATTATCCAAAATGGATACTGGATGACCGGGCACTTCCGTCGATCAAACTGTCACTCAGCAATCTCGGAGAACGAGTGAAATATACTGAAAACCGAACTAATCAGCTTTGACAGTACGACCGAGCATCGCTGTCTAAGCTGGTAGGTACTTTAACTGGCCATAATTTCCTAATAATTAAATCTTTAGAGGCAGTGGCGATGACACACCTAACTATCGTTGCTACTGCTCGGGTCTCTGACACTTAGGGAAGTTTCTTCTTCCAAGACATTGAGATGAAGATAGCTCACTCTCTAATCTTTACAGGGGGCTAACTATACATTTTTTCCGATTTCGCATTTTGGTACTATTCAGTTCGCCGGCGATAGCTATCGCTCTTCGCTCTATAAAATTCGCCCAACTATTGAAATGCGAACGCCATTTTATCAAGGTCAAATACGATAGATGTTTTGATGGCGAATTATTTTGCCAGCGTTGGAAAAAAATAAAATTAAAAATAGTGTGATTTTTTATATTTTTCAAACCAAACAAACAAACTACAGCAAATATTTCAAATAAAGTATTCCCACATTCAAGTTTTTTTGACAGATTAATAGGAAAGTTTTATGGAAATATTAAGCGAAATGTGGAAATGCCTTGGAAAGTCGACATCCTTTTGCACAGTTGCCATTTTCGCCGCGAAGCGAACTGAATGAAACGCAAATCATGGGATTCGCTAGCGAAGTGCATAGTTAGCCCCCAGGTTTCTGGAGACATAACGATGGCTTGTCAGAATTGAGTAGCCCCGATGGGAGGAAGGAACTAAAGGGTGATTTTTTAGCTGGTTTGGTTTTGGCAACACTGGTTTTGACAGCTGACGCGTGTTTAGTACCTTGTGTCACTGTCAAACAGCTTCAGTTTGGTTTGCAATTTAACCATGGATCGTCTTACAAATGAGCAACGCTTGCAAATTATTGAATTTTACTATCAAAATTCGTGCTCGGTTCGAAATGCTTCCATTTTATGATCGGCATTCTCGACCTTCTGAGCAGTCTATTCGGAAGATTGTGACCAAATTTCGCACCAAATTTACTTTGTTGGACATTAAACCACCAACACGTTTACGTACTGTGCGTATTGAAGAAAATATTGCGGCCGTATCAGCTAGTGTGACAGAAGACCGCGAAATGTCGATTCGGCGCCGTTCCCAGCAGTTAGGCCTTTGTTACAGCACTACGTGGAAAATTTTGCGGAAGGATTTGGGCGTAAAGCCTTTTAAGATACAGCTGGTGCAAGAACTAAAGCCAGGCGACCTACCACAACGCCGAATTTTTGGTGAATGGGCTCTTGGAAAGCTGGCCGTGGATCCGCTTTTTTATCGCAAAATTGTGTTCAGCGATGAGGCTCATTTTTGGTTGAATGGGTACGTAAATAAGCAAAATTGCCGCATTTGGAGTGAAGATCAGCTAGAAGCATTGCAACAGCTACCAATGTATCCCGAAAAAGCCACTGTTTGGTGCGGTTTATGGGCCGGCGGCATTATTGGGCCATATTTCTTCTAAGGTGATGCGAATCGCAGCGTTACTGTCAATGGTGAACGCTACCGAGCGATGATAACAAAGCCCGAAATGGAAGTTCTTGACTTGCATGATATGTGGTTTCAACAAGACGGTGCCACATGCCACACAGCACGCGAAACAATGGCGCAATTGCGAGGCGAGTTTGGTGAACAGTTAATTTCACGTTTCGGGCCGGTCAATTGGCCGCCTAGATCGTGCGATTTGACACCATTAGATTATTTTTTGTGGGGGTATGCCAAGGCTAATGTGTATAGGGACAAGCCCGCTTCGATTGACGCACTGGAAGCCAACATCCATGCATTCATTCGTGAGATACCGGCCGATATGTGTGAAAGAGTATGCCAAAATTGGACTCAGCGGATGGGCTACCTGAGACGCAGCCGCGGTCAACATTTGCATGAAATTATCTTTAAACATTAAATTGCAAGGTTCAAACTATCGATTCAAATAAATATTTCATTCATTTTTTCGAATTTTTTGTGTTTTTTTTTTAAAAAAAGTTCTAAACCTCTTAAAAAATCACCCGTTACAAAGGAGGCCACAATAGCGACTTATCAGCCACTGGAGATCCACAGGTACCAAAATGTGTTGATGTGATTGATCTTCCTCGTCGAACGACTTAACCTAACCACCCCCCCCCCCCCCCCCATTCATATGTTTATTTCTTGTAAGTAAAAAAAATCAATTTTTAATTAAAACAACTCAACGATTAAAATTCATTTGTATTCAACTTTTTATAGATTACATACATTTTTTTAACAGACAAACTTCTGCGGTTTTTTTTTATTTGTTGTATTCACTTAACCTATGAATATGTTGTTTGGCCTTAGAATTTTAAAACGCGTCACTTGTACTTAATGTACAACGGATTGAGCTTCATAATTAGCTTACAGCTATAAATAACCTAAAAAAAAGAAAACTGTAAGAGATTCCTAACAATTTCGATAAACGAATAATAATTCATTTTTTTAAATTTACAATTAATTTATTCAAGAAAGTATTTTGTTTTTTTATTTTATTTTATGTACAAAGATAATTAAAAATTAAAATTAAAATTAAAATTATTCTTTGAGCTGTAACTTTGGTGTTTTGTTTTCTTTTTTTTTTTTTTTGCTGCGTTAACAAGTCAAATATTTAGTTTTAGTCAATTAATTTGGCTTAAATTAGAACTAGACATCAGATTCGACAGTCAGCACTTGCTTAATACTAAGATATAATGTATAAACATGATATATATATGTATGTATATATTTACTAGCTACTGTATAGATATGATGTGCGCAACGATAGGTACATGCTTGCATTGTTGAACATGGTGTCGTCAGGTGGAACAGCTGCGCGCCGTTCCAAGTCGTGCATCTTTTCGAACCGAACATAGAAATACATTATACTAATACTGTCAAAATTCAGTAAACATCAACATCAACATCAACATCAACATCAACATCAACACCAATTGTGGGCGACTGCCGATCGCGCTTATTCGAAAAATAATAATACTAATAATATCAAATGTTGAGCTCAATCTATTTGGTCGTGTGTCGCGCCCATTGGGTGCGTTGAACTTGGCTCATCACTTGGCTACGATTTGGCACCTTTTCGCTGGTACTCCGCGTGATGAAACTTGGAGTGGCTGACAGTTTTCGTTGATTGGTCACGTTGCCCGATTCGTCGGTCACCTTCAGCATCACCGTATTGAATCGCTGCTCGTTGTTGCGATTCGGTGATGAGGAGGTTGATGGCTCGGTTGAAGATCGGCTGTTGTCCAGACCGCTGTTTCCACTGCAACTTGCTCCCGCAAGGTTGCCATTCGACGCTCCACCGATACTGCTGCCAGAGAGGGTCTTCATGAAGTGTTGATTCTCTTCGAGGCTATTCAGGTTCTTGTCTATGCTAAGGCCGAGATCGTCGTTGATCGGACTGTTGGAGTAGGAGTTTCGATTCAGCGTACCCATGGGAGAGGGTGTTAGGTTTCCGAGCGAGCTTGGCGAACTTAGAAAGTTGAACGAACTATTGTTGTTCGGACTGCAGGACATGGGATTGACGTAGAAGAAGGAATTGTGCGGTGAATTGCTGTTGCCCAGTGCCCCGGCTCCATTCATATTTCCCGGGTTGTTACCCCCATTTCCGGCACCAAGATTCAACGCCTGCAGGCGGTTCAGTAGCTCCTGGTTCATTTGAAAGAGCTCTTTCGACAGCAGATCCTGGTTTCCCTGAGCTGATATATTCGTGAATTGATTACCGAGAGTCTGTAGTTGTGTCATCGGTGGAATCGGGCTACCTGACGCTTGCGAAACTGCAGGTGCGTTCAGATGCAGCGATGACTGATGCATTTGCTGCTGCTGTTGCTGTTGCTGCTGCTGCTGCTGCTGTGGTGGTGTCAGCGATTGATGTTGCTGCAGGGTGGCACTGAGATTTTGAAAATTTTGCAGATTCTGACTCTGCTGATTGAGACCACTCAACTGGTGACTGAGTGAGGTCAGCTGCTGGTTGATTGATCCCAAATTATTGATCTGCTGATTGATCGTTGCCAAATTGTTGTTGTTCGTCGAAGCGAGAATGGCTTTTCGCATCGCTGCTGATAGGTCGGCTGGTTCCTGGAATAGCATTTGCAGCTGTGACTAGAAAAGAGTCAAGAACACACTCTGTTGGTTGAATGAAATCGCAATTGCTTATTGAAAAGCCAAACAACAACAACAACATTCAGGGAACACGAAAAAAGAACAATCAGCAACATAAAACACTGCAACATGCAAGCACTTAATCAGAACAAAAAAAAAAACACAAAACGAACAACTCAAACGGTTTCAGCTGGCAATAAAAAAACGAACTCAAAGCAAACTCAATTATTTAAAATGGCGTGCAAGGCACAAATCATCACAACAAATATCAAAAAAAAAAAAACGAAGGATATTCAAATTATAAAGTTACCTGTGGTGCAAGAGCTATATTTGCCGATGTGAGTCCAGTGGTGGCTTGTGGATCCGTATATGCTCCCAACGAAGCCAAATGCTCAAGGAGCTCTCTGTTCTGTTGCAGCAACTGTTGGGTTCGAGCCTGTAAATATTTGAGTCGATTAATTAATAATACATTGCCTTCGGGGGGTGGGGGGCTACTTATAGGGCCACTTTAACTTACTTGTGCTTCGATTCTTGCATTTGTTTCCGATATCAACTGCTCTCGGACAAGCATCAATTGTGATAGGGCTTGCCGGGTTTGCATGGCTTGTTGTTCTAATTGATCCTTGAGCTTGTTGATTTCCCTGCTGGGTGATACGGGTGATGATGGAGATTTCTCCTCGTCCGTCTATGGAATAACAACAAAAACAACAACAACAAAAAATAAATAAACAAAATTTAGTATTCAATTTCGGAAATTAATTCACCAGCAAGATACGTACATTGTTGGAGGCAATTCAGGGATATATTTTCAATATTGTATGTATTGATTACTACTATACCCAACCATTCAATGGAAGAAGATGATTGAGTTCAAGAGCTCCTTGTTAAAGAGCAGATATTTAAACTTCTTTTATGGAACTACGCACAATGTTGTTGTGATTTTATGGAATTACTTGGAGAAAGGCAAATATTTTACAAGTCAATTATCTACAACCATCTTGTTGTCTTAGATTTCTTGGGTTTGCCATGTATTCACTAACAGAACTATCTGTGTGCATGCAAAATGGACTGTGGAGTAGGAGCGAGCGTCCTTTCAGACGAATTACACACTTCGTTATCTTTCCGGCTCCCGAACTCGTCTAGCCTCTTTCAGGCGAGCAGGGTGCTTCTAAATAGTTCGACAAAAAATCTTAACATATCTATTTTCATCGACAGTCTAAGCTAGTAGGGGAGTGCAGAGAGATACTTTCCAGGGTGGGCCGTCTGTTTAGAGTCTCTCTCATCTGGGTTCCAGGGCATAGGAACATAGAGGGGAACGAGAAAGCCGACGAGCTGACCAGAACTGGCTCATCCCTGCCAGAATCCTGCACGGTGAGAGTTCTCCCCCCGTTGGATTTCGTGAAGGGAGAACTCTCCACACACTTTAGGGTGAGGGCAGAGTCCAGGTGAAGGAATCTAACGAACTGCGTCACTAGACTAGTCGCCGTAAGTACAGGCAGTATGCACTGACGCTACCAAGCTCGGCATACCCCACCCCTAAGGTCATCACGACTGGTGGCATCAAAACGGCGCTATAGCGCTACTTGTGTTTTTCAAAGTAGTTATTTAAGCCAGCCACTTCACCTACCTACCTACCGACTTTAGCAACAGCTGTGAGGCAGTGAAAAAATCTTAATGTTTCAAAAGGGATTTATACCCAAGACCCCAAAGCACTCACAACACTTATTACGTAGGCACTCACTTATGCCTGAAATGCCCTCTAAAAATAAAGTCCTACAAGAAGTTTCTATTTAATTTGTTGAGGAGCTATTTGTATTAACGTGTCACAGGCAAAACAGAACTAATTTTAAATACTTACTTACTATGGCTTAAGGCTAAGGAAGTATGGAAAGGGTGTCTTGATTTAGGCGAGAAGTGATATCAAAAGCAGCGAAGTTAGAGTTAGCCTTAGATAAGTTCATATATCTTGTGTAATCGGAGACGAGAGCATCTTAAACTACGAGATTTATTGTTGAAACAACTAGAGAAGAAATGGACAAACAACAGAAACAAAGAGGGGACGATGGCTGAGGAGAATATACGCCAAGTTTCTAATATTTTCAAGGATCTTGAAATGAATTAGTTTTGAGAGCAAAACAGAGAAAACGATGTTGAAAGCTTTGAATGCTGAAACAGACAGTCGCTGAGGCGAAGAATAGTTATGCAGAGTGATCTGATATGACATAATGGTTGCAGAATTCCCATGAATATGCGAACGGAAATGAAGCTCCCTAAGATCACTAAGAGATTAAACAAAAGGTATTGGTTGCCCGTACGAAAGATAATTGCTTTCGCTTATATTATGAAGTTGCAGATAAGCATTGGGAAATGTTAAGTTGAAAGCAGTTTGGAGGTACCAAATGGAAAAAACTCTCAAAACCTTGTTGAAGGAGACTAGAGAGATGACTTTATAAAATTTGGTGTCGTTGGCATAGATGGATAGGGAGGAGTTCTTTATTACATTTTCGAGATCGTTTAAAGAGAGGATGAAGTGATGGAAACCTAAATAACTGCCTTGTGGAACACCATGGTTGGCAAAAAAAGAAACCTGAACCGGACAGTATTACAACGATTTTCCAAATAAGAATATATCCATTTGTAAAGGGTGATTTTTTAAGAGGTTTAGAACTTTTTTTAAAAAAAAACACAAAAAATTCGAAAAAATGAATGAAATATTTATTTGAATCGATAGTTTGAACCTTGCAATTTAATGTTTAAAGATAATTTCATGCAAATGTTGACCGCGGCTGCGTCTCAGGTAGCCCATCCGCTGAGTCCAATTTTGGCATACTCTTTCACACATATCGGCCGGTATCTCACGAATGAATGCATGGATGTTGGCTTCCAGTGCGTCAATCGAAGCGGGCTTGTCCCTATACACATTAGCCTTGGCATACCCCCACAAAAAATAATCTAATGGTGTCAAATCGCACGATCTAGGCGGCCAATTGACCGGCCCGAAACGTGAAATTAACTGTACACCAAACTCGCCTCGCAATTGCGCCATTGTTTCGCGTGCTGTGTGGCATGTGGCACCGTCTTGTTGAAACCACATATCATGCAAGTCAAGAACTTCCATTTCGGGCAAAAAAAAGTTTGTTATCATCGCTCGGTAGCGTTCACCATTGACAGTAACGCTGCGATTCGCATCATCTTTGAAGAAATATGGCCCAATAATGCCGCCGGCCCATAAACCGCACCAAACAGTGGCTTTTTCGGGATGCATTGGTAGCTGTTGCAATGCTTCTGGCTGATCTTCACTCCAAATGCGGCAATTTTGCTTATTTACGTACCCATTCAACCAAAAATGAGCCTCATCGCTGAACACAATTTTTCGATAAAAAAGCGGATCCTCGGCCAGCTTTCCAAGAGCCCATTCACCAAAAATTCGGCGTTGTGGTAGGTCGCCTGGCTTTAGTTCTTGCACCAGCTGTATCTTAAAAGGCTTTACGCCCAAATCTTTCCGCAAAATTTTCCACGTAGTGCTGTAACAAAGGCCTAACTGCTGGGAACGGCGCCGAATCGACATTTCACGGTCTTCTGTCACACTAGCTGATACGGCCGCAATATTTTCTTCAATACGCACAGTACGTAAACGTGTTGGTGGTTTAATGTCCAACAAAGTTAATTTGGTGCGAAAATTGGTCACAATCTTCCGAATAGACTGCTCAGAAGGTCGAGAATGCCGATCATAAAATGGAAGCAGCGCGCGATGAACATTTCGAACCGAGCACGAATTTTGATAGTAAAATTCAATAATTTGCAAGCGTTGTTCATTTGTAAGACGATCCATGGTTAAATTGCAAACCAAACTGAAGCTGTTTGACAGTGACACAAGGTACTAAACACACGTCAGCTGTCAAAACCAGTGTTGCCAAAACCAAACCAGCTAAAAAATCACCCTTTATAATATGTCGATGAGGGTTTATTTAAAGACTTTCAATTGATGAGAAATTCAAAGACTTGGCTAGAAGTAGAATTTAAACTTCGTTGCGATTCTCTTAGGTTGAGAAAGAGAAAGACATGAATCCGCTCCAGGAAGCCAATGCTAGATGTACTCTGGCGTTCGTTCATCGTTCTTTGAAAATCTTTTTGTGTATAGAAGTAAATTTGTTTGAGAACTCATCATTTAGTTCTTAATTCTTCCAATGAGACAAGGCTCCAGAGCGAATGAACATCAACGCTCCAGCATGCAGAATCTTCGACTCCAATCCAGAGGAATAACGCAGTAGAGGAAAGCCTTGTGCCGCGCACAAGTTTAAGTCCCCTTCGAACTTGAAGTACGCAACTGAAGGCAGTTAGCCAAAGACCGCGCTAATTGAAGAGGCTTATTGAATTGAATAATTTAAGAGGCTAATAGGTCCAGGTCAATTCCGGACTGTAGCGCCGCCTCAGTAAGTAAGTAAGGGTCCATAACATACGCAATAAAAGTTCCAAGAAATAAGTTAGGTTGATATCAAAAAAAAAATAAATAAAAAAACGGTCCGTGGTAAAGGATGTATGCAGCTGCAAAAGATCGTTGAAAAAAGTAGCAAACAAGTTGCAAACGGTAAGTGTGCAATCGCGACTGAGAATTTCATGGAGTCTTTGGAAAGGGTAAAGATCTAATCATATAGTTAGAGACACTATTTACTTGGGTAGAGCTATCTAGGAACAGGCATTCCTTAGGCATTTTGAGAAGGATTCATCAATTGATAAAAACAACTGCAATTGTGAGGTGGATACCTGTTGCCGAAGCTTAGGATGTTATGAAAGGAGTCAGCTGATAGGAGTTGTTGATAGGATTCGACTGGTTGGGATGGTAAAATGTAAGAAGGAACATTTCCTGATGTACAGGAACCTAAGAGGAAGTTTTATTTGTATTGTGACAGAGACGAGTTTAGAAGAAAAAAAAGAAGAAATAGCAATGAGAGGAGAGAGGCCATTGGAGGTGACCATATGGACGGTGAATCAATGTTGGGACTGGTAGGATCGTCATCCTGAAACACAATAAAAGTGATTAAATAGGTGCAGGTGCAGGTGACTCAGATTTTGATAGTATTTGTAAAAGACTGCTAATTTTCACCGGTATTTTTGCGAATAAAGAAACAGAAGCGACTAAAATGGCTCAAGGTGTTAACGAAGGTAAAACTTGGTTGGCTCTAAACAATAAGGTACACACCGACGAATTGGACAAAATCTACCTCGGCTTTGCACATATACGGTGTCTATTCGTTCGTATAACCAATTTTTTTTTAAGACATTGTTCAGCATGAACTATTTCGTAAGACTTAACACAGAATGGTTGCGGTATTTGTTCTTTATGTATCACACAATAAGTTCTGGAATCTAAAAAACGTAGTAACCTCCTGCTAAGTTTACGATGGAGTGAATAAAATGTAAAGAATTTTGAAGCCTGGCTATTTCGGACACTCAAGCATACTTGAAATCTTAGAGAGGAAGGGACTTATGTCACTTACACGACACCCATGTATGACACCGAGAATGTTTGCAGAGTCAACACTCGGAAGGCTGGACCCGAACTCGTCCCGCATAATCATTAAAGGTATACCCATCTTCACGGATGGTTCAGGAGCTGCAATCTTCTTAGAGGTACTTGCTATTTACCAGTTTTATCGACTGACTGATCACTGCAGGGTCTTTGAAGGTAAAATTTATGCGGTTAAGAAAGCAGCACAGACCAGTTCATCGATGGAACACTACCAGCAATGGAATTAGCCATCTGTGTGCACAGTCAAGCAGCGATCGACTTCAACCTTGTAGACGTGAAATGGGTGACTGATTGCCTCTTGGAACGAAAAGCGGTCAAATACGGCTCTTTTCTGTACCCAGTTCAAGCGGACGTTCACATTTGGCTAAGGAACAATGGAAAAATAACAGCAGATGCTCCGTAACCCGAAATCGGTGGCCCAATATTGCCACCAAAAGATCGAAGTCCCTAGTCTCCCTCGAAAGAGATTTAAGCTAAATCCGGGTGCTTGTTGGGGTATTAACCGGACACTGTATCAGAAGTCGTTGCAGAGTTGAAAAGGCAATGCAGTCTGTGGAACATCTCTCCTATGCCCAGATTCCTATCAGTATTTTTCATGAATTTGTAGTACTCTCCTTTTCAATTGCCACATGATTGTACAATCAATTTAATTGTAAACCAATTCCGGGCATATTGCCATTTTCACTTTCAAATGTATTTTATTTATGTGAAGAATTTGAAGCACATTTTCTTACCAACATCTAAGCTCCTTTATTTCCTCTGAATTCATGCCCAAATATCATTGCATCAGCCACCTTAATTCCATGAACTATATTTCGCAAGCTAATAACCTCCTCACCTTAACTTAGTTTCGATAATGTTTCTCCTCACTTCACACCAATTTTCGAAATTAAAACACACATTTCAAGTTTATGACTTTAAAATTACACATTACTCATCCATTCAATTCACGCAGATGCCTCTCTCTCTCCCTCTCTCTCTCTCTACATTTTTATTTCAAAAATTCAATTTCAAATAAAAAAAACTTTATATATATAAAACACTTTCTCATCCAAACAAATGGTCCGTGTTCCTCATATAATAAAAAAAAAAAAATCAAAAAAATCACCCCCACAGCATCATCAGTTAAGTTGGAAATAATTTATTTCATCAATCAACAGTTTCGCAGAAAAAATATTCAAATATCCACACATACATCATGCTAATTACTAAAAAAGCTAATTTTCAGTATTTTCGAAAAAAAAAATAACAATATTCATCAGAAGTGTCTATTTATGGCGCCTCCATGCCATTTGCTCCACACACTCGGTTGAGGGGTTGTTTTAACAAAAAAAAAAATACATATTATTATTTAGAAGAAAAAAAAAAAACAAAAACAATGAAATATATAACTTCTAGTGATGCACACAAGTCCGAACGAAACATCAAAGCTTTGGTGATCTATCAATTTGTTGGCACATTGTATTCTCCTTATTTGTTTACACCACCGACCGACCGTCCTGCTGGCGGAACGAGTTTTTCCAACATTTTATTCGCAAATTTTAAATACAAATTTATTGTAAATACTTTGCGGCAATGTTTACAATAACACGTTGCAACATGCCGAATAGGTGGATACATAACACTACTAAACACCATCGCGTTAAGTTAATTGTCAGTCAGGAGTAGCCATTTTAAAATGTCTTAAAATATTTTTTGGTAATTTTGCAAAATGGCAATAAAATTTAAACAATCAGATTTGTGTACTCGTATCGAGATCGACGAATTATAGAAATATTTTTAGAATATATCTTCAACTGCAGTAAAATTTCAACCGAAATCCATTAAGAAGAATCCAACTGTCGGGTCGGGTTGGCTAGCGGAAAATACTTAAATGTCGCTGTGGCCAGTTGTCTGGTTGTTTTTATTTATTTATTTTTCAACATTGAAACAGTTCTTTTGGGGAAAGTCGTAGTTTGCCGGTGCAATGATTTCGAAAAAAAAATTGGATTGAGGAAGGATGTGGTGGTGCGGATGTTGCGAAAAAAAAAAAAATACTTACGAGTACACAAGGTGATTTCCGATTGTTAGTGCTCAGTTGGGGTGTTAATTCTAGATGATTAGGTCTTTGCGGCGGGCTGATATCAGGCGTGACTGCGATTTGATCTGAAAATAAAAGAGAAATAAGTTCAAAAATTGTGTTGGATGTGATAAAGTGGTAGCAGCAACTAATAATCCGAGAGTAACAATCCGAGAGTAACTAATTTTTTGAATTGCAAAAAATGAGCAGAAAAAAAAAGTATACCTTGTAGTTTGTTTGAAGTTACGTATTTAAGTGCCTAAAAATAACCATCTGGCGGGGTTCTGGTGGTTGCAAGTGCTTGCCAGACTAGGTACCCAGACAAGATTCACTGCTTCGATTGATGGGAGTACTAGAGCACTGTTTTTTTTAAGTGCCATATCTTTGTGAATAATTACCCTATCGATATAAAACAGAAGCCCCTTTAAAGCCCTAAGCTTGTAGTTTATAAATCTGCAGCCAAGTTCTTTAGCAACTTTGGCACCACAGCCTTATTTACACGAACCAACTCAGACCATATTGACCCACCCTCTTACTTCGCTTACAAGAAAGATGTAGACATCAGGATTTATTAGGACGCACAGCAGCCGGCTCCATACCAAATTTCAACTGTTTAGCATGAGGGGTTCCTAAGTTATAAGGCCCCAAAATTTCCAAAAACAGTAACCACTGACTCACTGACAGATCATCAAAACTATGAAGTACTTTCAATCATCGTAGAAGTTTATCGTAGGGTTTACGGAGTAACCCCAGGGAAATATCCAACAAATGTGATTTTCCATCTAGGGGACGTTGCAGCCGCCCACTTCTATTAACGCAGCCGCCAAAAATCCTACAATTATGAATTTTTACATGAGGGTCGGATTTTAGGAACAAACTCGGAAAGAAATGAAATATTGTTTATTTTCCATTTAGGGGGCGTGCTAGCCGCCCCTTTTCTTTAACTCTGCATCTAAAAGACTGAAAGCTATGAAATTATATTTGGAGGAAGGACTTGAAGAATAGACACAAAATTTGTGTATGTTCCAAAAAAGAGGCGTGGCAACCGCCCATGTATCGAACTCATTCTATAGTTATGAAATCTTACATGTCGGCAATTTTTGAAAAGCAAACAAGGAAAGTTAAAAAACAAATTGTATTTTCCTCGAAAGAGGGCGCATACGTTCGGTCGAAATCCCTAAAATTTTGCTAAATTTCCATCTACAAGTAAATCTCAAAAGTATTAAAATCACACCAAAAACATAAATGTTAAAAAATGGCCAAGTTCTTTTATACAAAAAAACGCTTTTGCCTAATAAGTCTGCTACAAAAAGTACTGAGATCTAAAAAAGAATGCCAAGTTTGTATTGTAATTATTAAAAATTTCACAAATAGTATTTAGGTACCTACATTTTTATACTTGGCAAGTTTTTAGAATCGTGAAAATTGGAGCTCTTGAATGAATAATTACTGCTCAGTACTTTTTGTAGCAGACTTGTAAGGCAAAAGCGTTTTTTTGTATAAAAGAACTTGGCTATTTTTTAACATTTATGTTTTTGGTGTGATACTTATTATCGCAATTATAAGAAAAGGAATAAAACAAGAATTCTCAAATTTGTTCAAGTCCTATTTATAATTTGAGTTTTATTTTCAGTAAAACATCAATACGTAAATTTTAACAATTTTTGTTAAAGCATTTTCTGCATTCATTCTACACTAATTCTGTGCTACTTCACTTAATTCGACGTGATTATCAGTCGTGGTCCCAAACGGAAAACAAGCCACTTTCAAAGACAGGAAATTGATCATTAAATTTAATGGAGAAGTAAAGATGATCGTATCGGGACCACGCTTCTTAAAATCCTGATTTTTACAAATCCCGCTAAAAAAAAATTCAGACGCCGTCTTCTAAATTCCCGGTTTCTTGCATATACTCAACCTCCCAAATGAAACCATGCAGGGGAGTTGCAGGGCGCAGAATGCCCTCCCATATTCCATTACCTGGCCACCGATTTCGAAAACAGGTTTTTATAATGCAGGATATCTATCGTACCCAACCCGAAGTTAGGACAGTCCGATAAAATACTGAATTAGTCAGAAAACGTCGTTCGACTGTCCACCTATCTTTTTATGTACCGTGAGAAACTTAAACTGTCTAATAAAAGCATATTTTGAACGAAATAAAAAAAGATCCTTTCAAAATTGTTAGAGAGTTAAGAATTTTCATGGAAAACACGACTGCGTAAGTTGTGTACTTAAACTCCACTCGCAATACACTCGCAAATATGGCAGATTTGTAAGTAAAATACCATTTATTGGCTAGAAAAAAATTAAACTCGTCAAATTATGCCAATGCTGGTCTGTCCATTGAAACTTATAAACAACAAAATCCTACTCAGCCCAAGCCGAACTTGTGGCTTCGATGGCGTTGTGCATGTTGTGTTCGCTTGCTTAAGATCGCTAGTCTAAGTGAAGGTTCGATTCCTGATGGGGAAAGGTGTTTTTTCGAATAAAAGACCAACATATAGACAAGCACCACACAAAGGAATCCGATGATCGGAAGTGGCAAGCTGTGAAACACCTGTAATTCCAGCCTCTTCAATGTTTGTGGTCGCAATCACAAGTTGTTGTTGTTTCATTCAACCACTCAATATGTAATAATTTGTTGATATATATTAAAACTCCTGTATACAGATTAAAGCTGGTAAGTCTCTTATGGGTAAGGAAGGCCGATTTTTGCCTATAAAAACACTCATACAACTGTTTAGCACGGAAAGAAGCTCTGTGATGTGTTGGCGCTGTATCTGTCTACCCCTGGAGTAGGAAATCTGTGAAATGAAAATGGACATTTTTATCAATCTCAACATTCTAAAAGAAAAACATAACACTCAAATCGTTCACTAGCTATACCATAAAGCTTGTCTAGAAAAGTACAATGTAGCCATAATACACTATCGCATTGGATGAGACATGAACATTTACCTTTAAAGGTGGTAAGTAGTCTCATGAGGATTTACCTGACATTCATGTTACTACCAGAGTGTTCACCTCTAGAAAAAGAATATCCCCTTTCTTTAGGTGATTGTGAAATTTTCTGATTTTTGTGAGGACATCAAGATGGGGCTATTGATACCAATTGGAGGCTAAAGTAACTTTAAAATGATGGATCCCTAAGGACCTGCATAGACCTACATATCTTGGGCAAAGTAGTGAACCGCAATCCTACCCAACCAACACTTAACTCAACTTAAATAGCTTATCATTCCCAACATGTGCAACTTAGGCACTTAGACCTTTCTATTTCTTCTCCATAAAAAAAGTTCGACTCAGTGCCATTTTAAAAGAATTTTAAGAAGTAGAGCTTTCAGGTGGAATTTAAATTGTTATGAGTAGTATCAATAAACGGGCCCTTATGGACTTAAGCCATTGCCAACATCCCACATACTTTCATGATATCCCTTTTTTACATACTTTTGAGGTATTGGTTCTTAAGAAAATCATAGAGCTTAACAAAATAAAAAATTCTAAGAAATTCTTAATCTTCCCATCGAATTTATTTCCACCTAACTATTCTACAAACCTCTGACGCCGACTCCTAGAAAGTTAAAAATTCCCGCATTCCTCGAACCTCCTTTTGCACAGTAAACTCTTAAGAACTTAAGCTCAAAGATCAACGTTGTATAGCAATAGTGTCTGCGGCCAGGACACCAATTGGTAGTTTCCAAAGTATAAAAGCCCCACTGACAACATCACAGCTGCAGTTCAGCGAGCAGGCAACTTAATAGATGATGTCGGCGAGATGGATATGGGAACTATTCTCTCAGCTGGTTTGGGACAGGTCCCAGCACTAGAAGCGCCTATTTTTGCTAAGTTTGCTAGTCAGCTATTAAACCTGTCACGAAGTCTTAAGCTGGGTCAAGCTGAGGTCGTAATTGGGAGTGGAACCCATGTCAAATATCCCTGTTGCGTTGTACCACACCCTATGGCGGAGTAAACGCAGTAAGACAGACTCTGTTATGTGTACAATAAGTTCCACATAGGCAACTGTGCCTGAGAACACTGCCAGAAGAAAGGGAATTTCTCCCAAGGACTAATTGTGATCAAATGTAATGACAACCGTATTACAAAATAAGAATGGTACTCGCACTGCCGGAAATGCACAATAGTGGTGCTGCTGTTGTCCTAATCAGAATGTTTTTAAACTAAAGCCTATGGCACGCATTGTCGGCCTTTAGAGAAGACGAAGTAGCTAAGTTGGAGATCAACGCGGCTTTTGCTTTCGTTTTTTATGGAGGAGCCATTACAATTGGTGCAAGATTGATAAAAAGAATAAATCAACTACTCTCCATAAGATATTAAAACGGCGCTATAGCGTGCCCTGGTGTTCGCCCAGGCAACGGCCACTTTTTTACTCTCCTTAAGTAGGACAAATATCAGCTCAATCCTGGGAGTAATTACTGGCAACTGCAATCAGAATTTGAATACCCTCTAACGACTTTTGCAGAGACGTCGAGGGAGAGAAAACTATCACACACTTTCTGTGTTAATGCCCCGTACTCGCTAGATGGAGGAAGAATTGTTTGGGTGAATATTTTTTTGAAGGCCAAATTCATCAACAAGTTAAAAAGTTGTGGAAGTAGACTATTCGACAGTAGTTTTAGATTTTATTGCATTTTTCATCCCTCGATGAGTACTTGAGAGTATTCTGGGGTATGATGGCTTCGGTCAAGCAAGCTGCGATTGATTTCATCAGTCATCTCAGCTGTCCCCCCTCCTAGACGAGAAGTTTGGGGTTTGTTTGTACCGGGTGATTTTTTAAGAGGTTTAGAACTTTTTTTAAAAAAAAAACACAAAAAATTCGAAAAAATGAATGAAATATTTATTTGAATCGATAGTTTGAACCTAGCAATTTAATGTTTAAAGATAATTTCATGCAAATGTTGACCGCGGCTGCGTCTCAGGTAGCCCATCCGCTGAGTCCAATTTTGGCATACTCTTTCACACCTATCGGCCGGTATCTCACGAATGAATGCATGGATGTTGGCTTCCAGTGCGTCAATCGAAGCGGGCTTGTCCCTATACACATTAGCCTTGGCATACCCCCACAAAAAATAATCTAATGGTGTCAAATCGCACGATCTAGGCGGCCAATTGACCGGACCGAAACGTGAAATTAACTGTTCACCAAACTCGCCTCGCAATTGCGCCATTGTTTCGCGTGCTGTGTGGCATGTGGCACCGTCATGTTAAAACCACATATCATGCAAGTCAAGAACTTCCATTTCGGGCAAAAAAAAGTTTGTTATCATCGCTCGGTAGCGTTCACCATTGACAGTAACGCTGCGATTCGCATCATCTTTGAAGAAATATGGCCCAATAATGCCGCCGGCCCATATACCGCACCAAACAGTGGCTTTTTCGGGATGCATTGGTAGCTGTTGCAATGCTTCTGGCTGATCTTCACTCCAAATGCGGCAATTTTGCTTATTTACGTACCCATTCAACCAAAAATGAGCCTCATCGCTGAACACAATTTTTCGATAAAAAAGCGGATCCTCGGCCAGCTTTCCAAGAGCCCATTTACCAAAAATTCGGCGTTGTGGTAGGTCGGCTGGCTTTAGTTCTTGCACCAGCTGTATCTTAAAAGGCTTTACGCCCAAATCCTTCCGCAAAATTTTCCACGTAGTGCTGTAACAAAGGCCTAACTGCTGGGAACGGCGCCGAATCGACATTTCGCGGTCTTCTGTCACACTAGCTGATACGGCCGCAATATTTTCTTCAATACGCACAGTACGTAAACGTGTTGGTGGTTTAATGTCCAACAAAGTAAATTTGGTGCGAAATTTGGTCACAATCTTCCGAATAGACTGCTCAGAAGGTCGAGAATGCCGATCATAAAATGGAAGCAGCGCGCGATGAACATTTCGAACCGAGCACGAATTTTGATAGTAAAATTCAATAATTTGCAAGCGTTGTTCATTTGTAAGACGATCCATGGTTAAATTGCAAACCAAACTGAAGCTGTTTGACAGTGACACAAGGTACTAAACACACGTCAGCTGTCAAAACCAGTGTTGCCAAAACCAAACCAGCTAAAAAATCACCCTTTATTTGACATGACAACATCTTGAATGTAATTGCTTCTTCTCTCCATTTAACGACGAGATTATGATCAGAATTATAGGGATCATAACCCTCCCACTTCACTGCATTCCTACTGGTCCGCTTGTGGGGTTCGCTAGGTTAGGATATGTTCTTGATTGATCTTACTTTTATGACACCGATGATCTCCAGTCGTGTCAACCCACGGATTTGCATGCGCACTTGTGGGGTAGTTTAAAGGTGTTAAATGTGTTGCTAGGCTCATCTGGGTATTTAAATTGCCTATAAGTGATTCCTCCCCCTTAGTCGCCTTTTACGACAAGCACTGGCGGGCGCTGCAGGGATATTCTTACTTCCCGTCCTTGCACGGGGCTATGCAATTGCTAAGAGGTATTTGTTTTAACTTGTTCTCCTGTAAAATAACATGTGCAGCTGCAGTTCGCTGATTCAATTTAGACAGCGAATATTTTGAAAACTTTAAGTAAACCATTTCAAAAGTGCATTAAGTACCACCATCTTCCTCGGTATATCTGATTTCAGCTGTTGATGGAACTTTGCTCTTTTATTTTGTGTAGGGCTTGCGTCCGGAAGTTAGGGTAGAAATCATCAACCTTCAGGAAGTGGTCTTATCCGCAAAACATCTCTATCCCCGACACGTGGCCCATCGATTTCCACGTTAAACATTTAACTAAATATGATTCCCTGAAATCAGCATGTAAGATTAATTTAAATCTTTTAAAAAACAACATAATCCGGTAGCATAATTATTAATGAATTACAATTACTCCACGCAGCCACATAGAATTTCACCGTACTCGTACTTGTTCATTTGTTTTTAGTATTTTTTTCTTTTTAAATAAAAATAAACAATAAAAGTTCAAAAACCTACGCAAAATTGTAAAGAGTCTAATTTAGTGCTTTTATCGTCTATTTTTAACACTACAGGGATGAACTTACATATTAATATCCGCAAGCTTTAGATGTACCCCAAAAAATATTACCCACATAGCCATCTAGCTATACACGATGTTAAATAAATAATTAAAGTACTTAATTCTCGGATTGAAATTTAAACAATCGCTAATTATGTGCGAATTTGTAAATTTACTATAATTCAAGAGCAGTTTTTGTGTAAAACATATTTTCAATATTTAAATTGAACTTATCTATTACTGTCAATGGTTACGTATGGCGTTGTTTCGAAATGATGTGTTAACTATGTTATTTTGAAAATACGATCTCACCTTTAATTAAAGTTCGTCCATAAAGATAGTTTTATGTTGGTTTTGTGACTTAATTTACGACACAAGGATAGGGAGGAAGTCCATAAATTTATTTAATTTATGTAACTCTTAACCGCCCGCCTACTTGATATTTCTTTCTATATATCAAAGGCACGTGTTTGTACACAAAAAAAAAAAAAAAAATGCCACCAGAAGTGCGTTTTATAGCTCGACTGATGCCGGTGCTTCAATGTACCATTAAATAACAAAGAAACGAACATAAGATTGAAGATTATGAAGGGTGTTGTTTCATCGGGTGAAGTATCACGCAGCGTGCTGTATTGAGAAAATAAGATTGAATTATGCAAAAGGATAAGGAAGAGATGTAAAACTGTTTATGGTACTAAAAATCGCATCGAATTTCCCCAGGAAAGTAACCATAAAATCTACCAGTGGTAGAGCATCTTCCTTAAGTTTAAGATAAATAAATAGCTAATGCTTGTACGTCATACGTCTTAAAGATATCTTTGGATTAAGCGAACATGAACGAAATGCTTTACTTTATGTTTATATCGCGGAGGGGGTTGTACGATTTTTGAAGAAGATTTATGCATTTCTTCAATGCTCTTTTGTTGATGCTGTTGAGTATGAAACAAACCATGAACACCACACAAGAGTAGGGTGGCTTTGGAAAAGCCATCATTTTGAATGCCCGCAACTACCCCAATCGATTGATTTGACACCTAGGCGAATACAAATTTATTTATTGTTATTCAAGACCTAGAGTGATTCTTCGAGTCTTTGACCTAAGATATGGAAGATTTATATATTTCAAAAATGTTCGTAGATAACAGTCTCTCGGATTCATCTGGGTTTCTTTTGTTCAGCAACCAGCTGAATGTAGGTTCAAATGTTATTTCACAGCCGAATATTATGTAAGAAGAACTCGTGCAAGATCGCACCTTCTGATAGAATACGGGAAGATAGTTTTATTACATAGGCAGGAGGCTAAAACATGGTCCAACATTCTTAGTCAGAAAGTAATCAGAAAGTATAGCTGTCTTTTTTTTGCAAGTCAGGGTCTTGTTTAAGATGAAGCTAAAAATCTTCACAGATGGGTTTAACGTCAACACATCAAGTATGAACTATGATGGCTTTCTAAATATAGAAAAGCATTTCGATTTCAAAGGGTTAAAATGTTAAATGTGACGTCATGTAAATTCTCACTCACTTCACAATATTTGCTTATTAAAAGCACTCATGTGGATTCCGCAGTTAGGAAAACACGACAAAAGGCTATTAATGTACTTTTAAAAAATATTATATATAAAAAAAAAGTGGCCCCAAGATCGACCCTTGTGGAACACCTCTGTTACATAGAATTTTCAATGAATCTAATACCTGAGCTGTCCGAACCGTCAGCAAGGAACGAATTACGTAGTGGGCGATGTCTTGCCTTAGAATATGCACAAAGTAAATGAAACAAAGTGTTAGCCTCATATGAACAGGTAACCTAACCTTGAACCTGAACCTAATTTGGTTGCATGCGCGCCTATTGATTCTTAACCCGAATTTATGAAGGTCTTACGGAGATAAACTCCTTTTTTATATAACTCCCAAAAATTTGGAACCACAATTGGCAGGTTCATCGCCGCTCTTAACCCCATTTTTTTTTTAACTAAATCGGAAATTGAATAACCTTCCTACATGGTACTTCAAACTCTTTCATAGAAATCATGAAAAATTACCTCATGTAAGGTTGTAAAGTGCTAAAATCTAATCTTATTAAGAGGTACAATGTTTAAGAATCAAATTAAGGAGCGTGGATTAGACTAAAAGGTTCCTCTTTTCAGACGTCTAGCTTTTGTCACTAAAATTGTTTAAATTTTTTTTAAAAATAAGCCGACATTCGCTCAGCCTTAAACTGGGTGGCTTGTAAAAAACAAAGCAGTGTAGACTACCGCGTATCTCTGCTCATGAGAGAGTCAGACAAAATAACCCTTTTTGATGGGCACTAGCCCAAAGTGATGTCGAAGCTTAAATAATGTCAAAAGTACCTTAGTTAGCCTAAATTTTAACAGCAACATTATCTCTTGGTTAAAGAATAGACTGATTCAATCAGGGTTAAAAATTATTCTAGCTTCTTCCATCCCCACTCTGGTTTCAAATAGGTAACGAGACGTTTAACCATTCTGTAATTCATTGAAGTCATAATAGTCACTTATGCTGGTGACTTAGCTCTGTTAGCGGCAGGAACCACCCAGCACTCTTAGCAATCAATAAAAGAGGGCTTTATCCATTGTTAATACCTGGACCAAAAGCTGTGGACTTGCGATTAGCCGGTAAAAGAAAGAACTAGTTCTCCTTACTAATAAAAGGAGCTCTTAAAATTATCGACTTCGCCAAGTATTTTTGGATGATCGTAGATAGAAAACTAAACTAGGGCCTGAATATAAAAGAATGAAAAAGAAATCATATGATTGATTTTTAAGCAGCAAAATGATTTTGGGCAAAACCCGGATATCATAGTCCAAAAAAATTATGTGGCTTAAAAAGACGTCAGAAAGACTCACACTTTTTGTTTATTTTGATAAACAAAGCTACTAATCTCAAGGCTTTAGCTATAATTGAAAGAATTTCGTACATCGGAACTTCTGAGGCAATGAGGAATCACTCCCACAACTCAAAGCTATATTCAACTTAAAACCCTTTGGTATTATTATTCAAAATATGATGCAAATAGTGCTCTTCGGAATAGTCAAACTGAAAGTTGGATCCCAGTGTGACGGAAAATGAACGCAACCTGTATGCACAGACTACAAGATCATTTTTTTGTTAAATTCACAAGAAACAAATAAGATTCAAACAGCAGACATAAGACCAACGATACTTGTATAAGCAGATGGCTCTAATGTAAACGGTCCGCCATCTAACTTTTTTTTTCAGCTAGTGCTTATTTCGCGAATGGTAACACTTAGCGCATGTCTGATTTGACAGATAATTAGTTCTATCCTTCCGCTGAACGAATATGGTTGTGTATACGCTTAAACAACGCTGGGAAATATTGCAACATAGCGACATAGAGAAGGTGCCAATTTTGCCAAAAAAATCATCTTTTCAGATGAAGCTCATTTTGATCTTGGCGGGTATGTAAACAAGCAAAATTGTCGCATTTGGGGCACAGAAAACCCGCACGCATACATTGAAAAGCCGATATACCCAAAACGAGTCACTGTTTGGTGCGGATTTTGGTCCAGAGGCATAATTGGGCCATTTTTCTTCGAAAATGAGCAAGGAGTGGCCGTTACAGTCAATGGCGATCGTTATCGGGCCATGTTGAACGAATTTTTGTTCACAAAAATTGAAGAGGAGAATATTGGCAACATTTGGTTTCAACAGGACGGCGCTACGTGCCACACAGCCGAAGCTACACTCAATGTTTTGCGCCCTGTTTTTGAAGATCGCATTATCAGCCGCAGAGCTGATGTCATTTGGCCACCGCGGAGCTGCGATTTGACACCGTTGGACTATTATTTGTGTGGTGCCGTAAAAGATAAGTGTTACGCCGACTTGCTAGCGACAATTGACGCTTTAAAGGACAGTATTCGTGAAGCCATTGGTGAAATACAGCTGGACACAATCGATAATGTGCTTAAAAATTGGACCGATCGTGTAGGCTACTGCATGGCCAGCCGAGGCAGCCATTTGAATGAAATTCTTTTCCATTATTAACCGGAAGGAAATTTGAGATTTAATTCTGAAACCCTCCAACTATTTATGTCAATTAGACTTTCTGACTGCAGCAGCGTATTCTTAGCAGGAGTCCTATCAGTGGCAGAAGCTGCTAAACTGGTTGCGTTGTTGGCAATATTACGAGCTGATATAACCTTTGACAAGCAAGCAGCAAAATGAATACAGCGTAAGGCCCCGACACAGATCTGATGAACTGGCAGTGAGGCGATGATCCCTTGAACCAAACCCAGCCGATTACAGCTACGGTAGAAATGAGAAAAAAGTTCTTTTCCTCTTTTATATGAAATGAGAATAAGAACATCTTAAAGGTGCTTCAATAGAGATGTGCATGAGGACACTCCATGTTTTCATTGCCGGAAATGAGATATTTGGAAGAAACTTTTTAGAAGACCTTGGAAGAACTTTCTAGGCGGTTTGCAAATGACCTGACCTGAGAGAATGGAAGTACCTACTAATCTGTCTCATAATCTTATAAAATCAACCATCCATCTTCAACATGAATGCAGCAATTAGATTTACATTCGAAATGCGGATGGATTTCTAAGGCTTTGTGTCAAGCATTCTAGGAGGTCGGTCATACCCAATAACGACTTCAGTCGCTTTGATTCTGAGCTTTCAGGACTTAAATTACCTATTTCTAGTTCCAAGTAATTTCAATCCGCCCGTAGAGCTGAGATCAATAACTTCATACCTAGGACAAGGTTACTCAGCTGCCATACTAAATTTAAATTTACTTTGAAAATTAAGACGAAACCTTAATATACAACTTTAGCTCCAAATTAACAATTAAATTCAATTTTAATTTGTTATTCCACTTTAAAGTGAATAATTTGCGCCTTATAATCCCATCATGTGTGTGCACAGATTGTACGGTGCGGGCTCTAAGGAAATCGACACAAATCTGGCGTTCCGTTAAATTTAACATTCAACATCTAAAAACGCTGATTTTTACGACATAAAAAGCGAACATTTGAACGGTTCGTTTTTACGACTGCGTCTATCGCAACGTAGCAAAAAAAAAAAAATTAAATCAAATAAAAATCAAAATTCTCCGTCAGTCGGCTCTTTAGATACATAATAATAATAATTATTCCATCCGCTATCACACACGATACAGGCACAGTGAATCCCACCAAGTAGACGGAAAACATTGTTTGTTAAATAAAAATTTAAAGGCATTTCGTTCCCATAAAAGTAACAGATTGATTGTAATCACTTTCACACTGACATTCCTCCTCAACAGTCAGCAAGTGAACTCTTTAGAAACAAAATATTCCCAAACCAACCAACGGCAGCGCCTGCTAGGATACAATCTACCGATACCGATTATACCAAATGTTGTATTTTATTTGTTTATTTATACATATTTTTATTTCATCCCATCGCTCCGAAGCATGTGTACAACGAAAAAAAAAACTATATCACATCATGAAATATAGTTTCTTTTGGTTGTGGAGAAGATGCTGCGCTACTCGCGATATGTCATGCGATGGCCCACAGGAGATTTATTTCTGTCTTGATAATGATGTCGTCGATTATAGGCGGCCAGGAGTGACGTCAAAGGCCACCTTGCTCTCAAAAACAACAAACGAACGAACGAACTCATTGCTACTTGGGAGAATTGCTTAAATACTTTTTAAAGATACTTTTACAAGTTGTATCTTATATACCGCGCGCTGCCGCCGCTAGTAAGATCACCACACCTAGTGGCGTTGTTTCTGTTGTTATTTTTTTTGTTTAGTCTTTTTTTATGTATTTTTGTTTTACTCTTATGAAATTTTGTTTATTTAGAAACAATTCTATTTTGATGATGAACTGCTTTGTCGAGAATAAAAACATCTAGCTATGTTAATTTGGAAAACAATTGTTATACGATACTAAAGGATAAGCTGCGATTGGAGTGTGGGGCGTTCTATTGGAATCGGTCAGTGGGGAGGGTCAAAATATTTTATTTCAAGGATTCAACAAAAACAGGTGACATCCGAGTATGAAACAAACCCTGGGAGCTTCAAAACTTTATTTATAGATATGGATCCTACAAGAATGCGACTACGCGGGTTAACGCGTTAAATGAAGAACAAATAAACAAAACACGTTGAACCAGATACTTAAAAAAAATGGCAGGCCAAAGGACCCATAGATCAGGCAGAAGCAACAAATATTAAAAAAAGTAGCTTCAGTGATAAATTATCTGAAAATGGGAGGACGGAGGTTTGCCGAAACTTAGAGGAGGAATGCAGTAAGATTGGAAAATTTATGCTGGTAGCTTCAGAGCTTCAAATCGGGTATCCACCACCTATTCATCGACTTTAAGCCCGCGTATGGCAGCATTTATAAGGATGAACTATATAGAGAAATGTTCAGTTTTGGCATCCCTGTCAAATTTCTCAGTTTGTGTAGGATGACAATGGAGAATGTACGCTGCTCCATCAAGATCGGGAAAGTCTCACCAAGATCTTTGAGGTCAAAAAAGCGTTCAGGCAAGGCGATTCATTTTCATGTGACTTCTTGTCATCACAATTCTTGAACGAATTGTGAAAATTTCAAGCGTTAACACCAGAGACATATTCTTTCAAAAGTCCTTCCATCTAATCGCATACGTCGACGATATTGACATATAGTGGAAAGAATGCAGCGTGGTGTCAATTCCTCTTGTGTGAGTATTGGGCAATGAGGGCAAGAGTATATGTTGTCAACAAGAAAGAACACCTAACTCGGACAGAACGTCGCGATGGACACATATTACTTTAAGATTGTTAAGGACTTTGTCTACTTTGGTAGCGCTTTTAAATCAGACAACGACACCATCACTGAGAACAAACCGCTGGCTATTTCTTTGAACTACGAAGGCAATGGAGTAGCAAAGATTTTTTTCTACTAAAGTAACCCGTTAAAAGATTAATCATCCCAGTCCTGCTCTATGGCAACGAAGCATGAAGACTTTGTCAGAAGTGAGGTTGCGCTTGGCTGCTTTGAGAAAAATTCTACGGTTGATTTTCGGTCCCTTCGGCATATACGGTTAGTGCGAAAGAGGATATATTAACAACGATGAACTCTAAAGCGACACCGACTTAGCAAGAAGAGTGATGGTCGGCAATGCTCGAATGGAAGCTCTAGCCCGGAAGATTTTCTAATCACACCTCGAAAGATGACGCAGTAAAGGAAGACCGCGAATCAGGTGGTGCACGCAAGTGGGATGAGATCTCAACCAACTAAGAGTGCGAAGCTGAAGGCCGCTAGCTAAAGATCAGCTGGTTGGAGACTCTTATATATTGAGGCCCAGGTCCACCCCGGACAGTAGCTCCACATAAAGAGGAATTGTATTATTCGAAACCAATCAAAAGTTTTAAAGATATGTTATTTGAACGCAAACATCAAGGAGTCTGAAATTTTCTCCTCAAAAATTTGCATTTTGGTTAAAAAAAAATTCATCAGAAGTGATCGCGATGAACATATTTGTATGCGTGCAGACTCCGCTAGACTGGCGGCCATAAGTAAAGTTCATTGGTCGATAGATAAGCACGCGGCCAAGTTTCATCCCCACGAATGAGAGTAAAATCAATTTTCATTTGCTCTGTGGGTGTCCCGCTTTAGCTGGAGCTGGACAAGCACTTCTTTGATAACCTCTCGGACATAAAAGGCATCAAATCGCCGATATATTTGCGGCAGATAATAAAGTCGTTACATTTCTCCAACATCGATAAGTAAAAATAAGTTTTGGTTCAATTGTAAAGTAATTGTAATTATGCCAACCATAATAGACTTAAGTGGGATTAAAGCTGGCTTAAGCTCCTGAAAGTCTATTATGGTAGGCTCCTAAGCGTGACAGTGAGCGTATTCAAAAAAATGTTTCACTCTACATTTAGGCCTTCTAAGCCTTATTATTTCGGAATGTAACAATTAACAGATAAGAAGGTTAGGTTTAGGTGAGGTTGAAGCGGTTATTGGCATAAGACGGACATACTTAACAAAAAATTAATCAATTTTGATACCAACGCTGCTCTTCGAGGGTTTTTATTGAACTCGTTGGACCCGTTGGAGATAATTATGCACTGAAAGAGACTTTCAATGTTTAAGAGATCTTTTAAATCATCATGGAAACCTGGAACCATGGAGGTTATGTTTATTAGAATGTGCAGGGCATCTTAGCTGAGGGCAAATGAGCCAAATCTGTTTGCTGCTTGACTTCTTGTTCCATTTGTACATTTGTGCGTGGCGATTGGAATGCCAAACAAAAAACTCTTGTCGGGTGAAATGAGCAGTGTGGTCTCAAGTTTGGCAACTGAATCAAATATTCTATGCCCCGACACCCAACAGGGATGAACAGAAAATAACAGTTTCGAGATTTCCACAAGAGATGATCGACAGTCTAGAGCAGCCGTAACGTTTATGGAAATAAAAAAAAAATCCCATCTTGCCAGAGTGCACTAGAGTACCTCTGGAAGTTTCTGTCGAACTGATGATGAGGTAAGGTATAGTAAATGCTTCATGGAAGGGTCCTGAAAGTATTTAGGATAGCGAGGAGTCTAAATCCATTTTGTAGCAAAGAAACATTATCTAGTCCTGCGGAAAGAGTAGTTTGCAAAGCTTCACTTATGGTTGAACAACATGATCTTTAGCTGTGTCAAAGGCAGTTCGCCAAAATACGACAGAAATATTTTTCTCACTACTAAGACCTGTAGTCAATTTGTGATGCGAGTCTTTCTTTCAAAAGAAGAGTGCTACTTTAGCTTTTTGAACTATATCTTGTATGTTATGTTTCCAGCTTAGCCTTCTATCCCTATAGATAAGTCTCAAATTTGTATAGCTCCTTTGGAGTTAATGAAGCTTGTAGCTCTACAAGATGATGGGTCAATGTAAACGCTTTCGGTTTCGGGTAGGTAAACCCACAATTGTTCAACTTATTAGCTTGCTAACAGCGTTGTTAAGGAGCTCATTAAAAATACTGATATGCTTTTCTAAGAGGGCAACGTCGCCCGTCATCGTTTCCCTTCTAGAAACTCAGCAGCAACTCATTCACCACAAAATTTCTAGGGTAGAGTGGATAGCTTTTCTTGGGGAAATCGTCGACTTACAGATCATCAGGCAGATGCTAAACCCAGTTTTAAATCAATAGTTCTACTTGGTTCTAAAAGTGTAAAATGAATGTTTTTTTTTTCGGGTACGACGTGACAACTGTGGCAGCGCGTATTATATGGAATAACCAGTCTGACACAGTCTTCTATAGAAAGAAAGGCGGTTTTCTTGCATATGACGCAATTTGTCTCCTTTCTATATCTGAAGTTTGCTTCCATTAGGAATTTCGATGAGATCGTTTGCTTTGAATGCCATAAAGCGGAATGTGAGCTGTTTTCGCAAATAAGCAATGTTGAGCTAAGGTTTGTCTGACCGGCTGCATGTTCGTTTTCATAACTTCAACCAGGGAAGGCTTCTCAAACATAACCAACTGCACCTACTCAACAGTACCCTTCTGAACCGTCTGTGTAGATTCTTAACTCTGAGTCCCCATTCACCCTTCTCTCTTGCCACTCTTGATCGGAATTGTACTAACGACCCATTCAGGGACTAAGAAATGAATCGTTGGGGTTACTGCCGTCGATTGAAACCTGTCAAAGTCCAATGTACTAACTACCCCAATACAAAAAAAAAGGTTAAATAACGACAAAAACCAAATATTGTTAACTCACCTTTTTTGGATAAATCATCATCACTTAATTGCTCCGATGTGTGTTCAACATCTAGTAGATCAGACGATGCGTCTGACCGTTCTTCGTTATTATCTAAGGAATTCTTATGAAGGTTAAATTTGTGACATACTTCAAACGCTTGTCCTACGGTCCTAACAATACGCATGGCTTGTGACTGAAAAATAGAAAAAATAATATGTTAATCCTTTTTCCAAATCAATCTCAAGAGCTAAATGTAATAAATATTTATTGAAAATCAAATAACCCCACCCAAACAAGGGAAACACTCAAACACTTACCTCCAAATCAGGATCAGCATAACCATTTCCACCACAACCATTCGGTGATGATGTAGTTACCGTTCCAGCCATACCCGTCGTATATTTATTATCAAACACTCGACTGGATTTATCCTCGGAATTAGTGAATTGTTGCGGTGAACTCTGGCGGTTCACCACACATCTGGGAGAAACAATTGGCTCCCGAAACGAGAGTTTCTTTCGTGGCTTTTCCGATTTGGGCCGTTCGTCACTAACTACACCTCCGACGATACAGCCACCCAAACTGCTCGAACTGCTATTGTCATTATTCTCAAAGTTTGTATCGTTAAAGGACTTTCTGCGTCGTATCTGTGAGCCCACTTCACCCTTGTCCAACAGTGAGGGTGTGCCAAGTGTGCTAACAACACCCGGACTAGTGTTTTGCCTATGAAGGATACCACGTTTATTCGCTACACTACCCTCAGCTGGTACTGCCGTTGATGTGGACGATGAAGACGACGAGGACGATAATAATGGCGATGAAGATGGCGGGATGGTGGCTCCACTTCCTTTTATCATAACTTTGCCGGATGTCGGCACCATTGTGCTGCTCACTTCCGGGGACAATTTCTTGAACTTTAGACGTGCCTTCACAATGCTTCCGCCTTCGTTAGCACCGCCACTCAACCTCGGGCTACTGCTCGCCCTCAAGTGTGAGGTACTTCTGGAATTTTCATCCTGCCGAGATATGCTTCGCCCCCGATGCTGGATTACGGGAACTTCGTTCTTAATCAGATACACCACGTTCTCATCGTTGAATAAAATATGCTTGCCATTGTGATTGTAGCCATTGTAGCCTGGCTTTTCTCCCGTCGACGCTGTGCGATTGTCCTCCATGGATTTGGCTCGCGAACTTTTCTCAATGAATGTATCGTCTATGAATCGACTTCTCACATCTTGCTTCTTCTCCTGTCTCGATTCGTTCTCAACAGTGTTAATCAGTTCGTTGATGTCGAGACTTTTATTGCGCGATATCTGTTTGGACTTCTTCTGCACTCGCTTTACTTCGGCTCGACTTAGGCTGCTATCTCTCGCGCGGTCCTTATTCAGCCTGTCACTCAAAATGTCCCGGATTATGCCACCCCCATTGCGAAATATGTTCTTCTGATAGTGGGTGGAATCCTTTTTTTCATCGGGATGATTTTGCTGCTGCTGTTGCTGTTGCTTTCTACTGCGGGACCAGGGTAGAAAGTCAAAAGCTTTTGTTATGGGACTTTTCGGCGGCGCACTCGTGGCCAAAGTCGTTGTATTTTTATGCCGCCACACATCGTTAATGCAGCGAATCATTTCATTATTGCGACGCTTCGATGTCACTGACATATCAATGGGAATCGCTGCTGGTGTCATAACACTCTCATGCTTCATCATGGCAGCACTGGGTAATAAAATGTTGTTCAGTTAAAAAATTTGCGCGCACTTCGAGGCCGTTTCGTCGTTCACTGTGAAATGTTTATAGAGCGCAGACCTCCAATGCGATTGTTCACTCCTTGTCAAATCGAGCAAGGTCTTCGCATTTTGTTTTCAGCTCCAATTTGATTTGATCAATTAGAAAAAACTTGGGAACCCCATCTGGATTAACCTAGATTAGGTACACAAACAAGACATGGAATTATTAATCTTGTTTTCGCACACACTCTTAGGGGTCACATTTGCGAAGACACCTTTGAACCCGCTCCCACGGTCATAATCTAAACAAATAACAACCCCCTGCCATCAGATGTACAAAAATATATTTGAAGGAAGTGCGGAGCCTTATTCCAGCAGACACAATCTAGATATTAATGCCAGCAACGTGGTGAAAAGTAAACAACTGAAGAGAGAGAAATATTATTTAAGTAGCTGCTGAACTGAACTGCACGGCAAGATTAGATACATAGTTTCGCCAAACACACGCCCCCTCGTGGAGTAAACAAAAAGTATTTATATTGCAAAAATTACTGGAAAAACATTGTATCGAATATTTTTTTCATATCCGCACGAGTATCGTGATTTCTTCTCACATCTGTTGGATATATATCTATAATTTTTTCTTCAGCCGTATTTCAAGGACTTTTTGTGCTATTCTCATACACTATTTTGTTAAACATAGATAATTTAAGTGGATTGTTCCCTTTTCGATGACAAGAGATACTTTACTTTGTCTCTGCAGCAACATCACATCAATAATATTTTAACAAATCATCATTTCAACATGAATCCGAAAATAGATCGATCGCTTGCACAACTTGGCTAGCTAAATGGGGAGCGTGTGTGAGGCGGGTCAGGCTCTGCTCAAGATCGCGATGGTGACAAAATGTCTCATGAAACTATATACTGGCGTGAGTTTTATTTGAGATAGTTTTTTTTTTTTTTAAGTTATGACTCTTGCAACAGCCATCACGACAAGGAAACACCTTCAACTCGCACGGCAAAACTTTGCACACTGGCGCTGCTCTCTAAGTGGGGGCGGCACAGTGGGCGGTGGAAAATACTTGGATATTCATACATATATATTTACGGGGACAGGTGAAATATTGAATTTGGAACAGTAAACAGAAACTGATCTAATAGCAAGTAGTTTTGTGCACAAGGTCTGACGGGGAAAACCCGAGGACAGAGTGATCGAATTTTTGACGGCTGTTCGAAAGGATGATGTGAAGTTTGGAAGTTGAGAAGGAAATATCATACTACAAAAGTTATGAACGGGTTTGATATGTTTAGTCGTCAATGGCAATGGCGCTAGGTCTCAACGCTCAGGAACAAAATGCACAAATTGAAAATTTTAAAATGTTCCAAAAATATGTCTGCACATTTTTTTGTTTCAAAGTTTGGGTCAATTTGGGCGATTTTAAAATGAGCTGGCACATTCTAACAAAATTAAATATATATTTAAAAAACTGTGCAAAACCCAAATTCATCAATTACAGTAGAATCTCGCAAAGATGAACTATTCAGAGAGATGAACGGAGTTTTGATTTTTTTCTTCTTTAATGGACTACTAAATATTTGGATACTCAAACGCCGTTCTTCGAAAAAGGTACTTTATCTCTTAGTCTTAAATTTTTGGGTTATCCATTTGCTCGCGTATAAGTATGAAGGTAATTTATGTGGCGGAAAGAAGCTACCAGTTAAAGTCAAATAGCTCGTGTTGGAGAAACCTTCTAAAGCCTGTTTGATGACAAAGAAGATGATTGCTACTGCTGCTAGCAGGCATTGCGAACAACAAGACTCGTGGATCTCTTCGAAATGTTTTTCAAATTGTATTGATCTGTCGTAAGTAGTTTCACTTAAGTTTTGTTAGCCCTTTAGCTGTCATGGTCCAAATTGCTTTATAAAAATAATTGGCATTGGTACAAAAAACTCTGTCCAAGGTGCCAGGCCCGAGAAAAGTCGGGCTCTAATTGTGTGAACCAATGCAAATAATATATATGCCAAGGCAAAAGGGTTTGCTTTGAAGCTACAGCGAAATTGCACGAGAATTCACGGGTCTGGCATTAAAGGCTAGACTTCTAACCAGAGAATACTTGGGCTTGGCAGTTAAAGGGTTAAATGAAAGGAACTTACTTCTTACAACGATCTGATATTTTCTTAAATTTAGACAGTGCTTAAAAAAAAGACTTTAAGTCAGTGCTTTCCAAGTATCTACGTCGTAACACTAAAATCTGAAAAAGGATTAAAACGGAAACTTACAGAAGTTTTAAGTAAAGGTTCAGCTATGAATCCCTAAAGCACATATATTGAAAATAATGACCCAACTAACCGAAATTACCAGATTCAATGACCACTACTCTTTCAGGAACTTTAAAGCTAAAGTGCAGAACGTAGTTGTTGGAGGTAGTAAGGCCGATGCCGATATATGATCATTTTGTTCTGTGGCAAGAAATGAAAATGCTTCCAATCTCAAGACGATGATTAAAATTAAATGAATTATCTGCATTGGCATTACTAGGGCAAAGAAAACTAATCTCACAGCCGAGTTGACAGTCATGCTCAACTTAAAACCAACTTAAGCAGGAATTTGTTGCAAACACTGCCTTTTGGTTTGGCCAAACTGGGTGTTGAAAACCCAGTCCGACGGGACACGCATGGACGGGAATCTATACACAGACTTAAAAACTCACTGCTGAGACTCTGATTATTCGTCACCTCTTTTCCTTGTTGGGTTGAATGGAGCGAGTGTCAAAGCCTATGACTAACGATTATAGCAGCAGATCCTTCAGCAAGCTGTGGTCCTTGCAGTGACAGAAGCTGCTTAGATCACGAACTGACATTATATTTTTCATTAGCCAAGCAGCAATAAACACGATTTCCCCCTAATTACTCTTCTTCTCTCATATTTCGGAATATGTGATGATCAAGAATAAGAGGTTTATAACTATCGCACTTAAACTGCACCCCTGCGGTTAGCCGGTTTGACATAAAGCAATTTAGGTAGGCATTCAATTTGCGGATTTTTTATTTCCGCGGCTAATCAATAACTGGTGGTGTTGCTTTTGTGTGATCTTTAGGGTTGTTAGCCCTGAAATTCTTCTCGATTTTTTTTCAACTTGTCGCCTCTTTTACGACACCGGTGTTCTCCTGACTTGTCAATCCACAGCGTGAGGCTTTGATGGGTAATGAAATTACTGATGAACAGGTAGGATGGAATCATACCTTGATCATTCAATCGAGGAATATTTGAGCCGCGATTGAGAATAAAAGCAGAATCAAAATGGATGACGAACAGGAAAAAGTCCTTATTCGTAATAGTCAGCTATGCTTAGCTGCAGATGTACATCGGGACACCCCACATATTCATAGTCACTGGCCCACACACTGAAATATTAGAAGTAGGATTCTTAGAATGCACTTCAGCACTAGTTAATTTTTAGGTCCTTGGGTTTTCCATTGGCTCCAGAGTATGGGAGTAATAATTCCCAGTGCATCACAAACGACCTACATTGCTTGACGAATGCAATGTTTTCTCTCATCTCATCAACCCATTCACTACATTACCAACCTGACCTTAGAGAATCAAAACTAAAGTGCGGGACACAAAGCGTTGCCCTTTTGTCTAAGCGATGCGTAGTAGTAGTTCATGTTGACAGACAAAGATACAAGAGCACTCAGATTTGGTAATTTAGTCCAACGTACCAAATGGGCCTTGATTACATTTCCCTTACTCGTATGTAAGGCGAGAGTGATTGTCACCTTTTAAGTATAAATTGGTGATACCGTCCTAGGAAACTCCAAAGCATTTTGTAGAACTTGGCACAACTTTTGCAATTTTAGGAGATCGCAAAAATTCCACAAATGTTACTTGTCACTTGTATTGCAAGGTATACCGTTCGATGCCTTGACCTTTTAATAAGAATTATTTGACATAAAGTCCAACTTTCGTCTGAAATTTCATCTGGTTCAGCGTTTAATTTTATTCCACTAAGACTTTGGAACTTTGCCTCGTTGGGTTATGCTTTAGGCAACTGAGCGATGAGGCCTACATTTTGAAATTTGAAAATCATGGTAATGTTGCAGAATGTGTGCGAAAATTGCGTACGGATTTTGGAAGAAGAGAAGCTCCGTATGTTCGTTATCTTGTGAAAAAAGTGAAAGAAACTGGCATCCTCATCGATAAACCAAACCAAAGCGTGAAACAGTGCGTACACCCGCGAAAATTGCTGCAGTGGCAGAAAGTGTGCGTGAAGCGCCATCAACATCAATTCACCGTCGTTCTCAACAATTGAACATTTCGGAGACATCATTGAGACGAATTTTGCATAAAGACCTTGGTATGACGCCATACAAAGTCCAATTGGTTCAGGAGTTGAAGCCAACTTGGCTTGATATTGGCAACATTTGGTTTCAACGGGACGGCACTATGGCCACACAGCCGAAGCTACACTCGATGTTTTGCGCCCTGTTTTTGAAGATCGCATTATCAACCGCAGAGCTGATGTCGTTTGGCCACCGCGGAGCTGCGATTTGACACCGTTGGACTATTATTTGTGGGGTGCCGTAAAAGATAAGTGTTACGCCGACATGCCAGAGACAATATTCGTGAAGCCATTGGTGAAATACAGCTGCACACAATCGATAATGTGCTTAAAAATTGGACCGATCGTGTAGACTACTGCATGGCCAGCCGAGGCTGCCATTTGAATGAAATTATTTTCCATTATTAACCGGAAGGATTGTACTTTCAAATAAAAAAATAAATTTGAGAAAATATTCAGTAGTTTTTTTTTTATAGGATTTTCAAAAAAAAAAAAGGTATTTGGCAGACCCTATATATTTTAAGCCCCGCTAAGACAGTGGATGTCAAATATTTGGTTTGTTTCTCTATGGTGATAAGACGTGCCTCGCAGGTAAAATGGATTTATGAAAATTAAAAGTGACAAAAGGTCAATTTAAGCCGAATGACCGAAAGTATAAAAAAGACTGTGAAAAGCCGGTTAAGTCTAAAACTAGCTCTTATCCAAAAATATACCACCAACAAAAGTCCATTCATTTAGGTATTTTCCACCTAAGTACGATTCAGTGCAAAAATTATGCCAAAAATATCCACAACAAAAATCGAGGAAACAACTGTTCAAACAAAATCTTGTCTCCAAAAATAATTTCTTTTAATTAGGCACCCACTTGAGAAATACGCCCGTTCTGTGTGTATGTTTTCAAACAGTAATTGAATTTCTTGTTAAAATTTTTATTATTTCCGTTTCGTGGAAGAGATGAAGACGAAGGAGATGGAATCAAGACAGAAGGAAGCGCACACCTAATTGAGAAATTCCTTAAACTTTCACATCGATATACAAGGTATTTGGAGAAGAAAAAGACTCTTGAAAGTCAAAAACACACAACGTTCCTCTATCTTATATTTATTCCTATTATTATTGGCTCTAAGTTCAAGTTGACCATTAGACGTACATAATATGCTAATTGGTGCTGTTACAGATTTCCATATTCAATATTTGTTTATTTTTACATTATTTGTTTGCTTTTAAAGCAAATATTCAATAATGGAACTCGATAGATAATAATGTCAGAGCAAAAATAAATTCTGCAGTCATAGTCAAAGTTGGATGGTGGCAGTGGCTGCGGCGGCGGTGGCGGCATGATTGCGAATATTGAAAGAGATAAAATCAGTCAAGTCACGTGATTTAAATTCGTTTTAATTTTTCCGAGAATTTAAAAATATTTAAATATTTTAAGACAAAGTCATAAAAAAAAAAAAAAAAAAATTGTCCAGGAATGTTGGGGGAGGGCAAAGGTGTCATCGCATTCGTTGAGTAAAATTTATGTTAATCTTTTGTCGAAAACAAGTTTAACAATCGACCATTTTTTAATTTTATTTTACATTTTTTTTCTTTTTTTTTTTTTGATTTTGCTATAAAATTTCACAGCACTGTTATTCACATATATATATTTAATATTTTGAAAATTGTATTTTTTTTTTTTTTTGGACTATGGACAATTTCAAAATCTTTTAACGGATTTCACACTATCGCCACACCGAACACTGTCACACTCGACATCACACACACCGTATTCCTGCTGTGCATTCGAAAATCTATTATTTTCTTTCCGAAACCGAAACAACTTGGAGAGAGACGAGACCGTTTCTGTTCGCTGGTAGCATACGCACTAAAAAGAAATTTCCGAGGTGGAAAAACGAATTGTATTGTCCGTTCCGTATGTCTAGTGGCCAGTGGCCAGAAAGCGAAGAAAAGCTGGCTTGCATGGGCATCACCGATCATTTGGAATTGGAAAACCAACTTGATCATCTGTGTAGAGCGGATAGAGTAGAGCTAATGTGCTCATTCTCGCTCTCTGTTTGTATCGGTCGGCGGCGCGGCGGTAGCTTTTTTTGTGTGGTGTTCTGAAAAAAATTTATTTTTAAACACATAAATCGAATCGATTTTCAGAGAACGACTTGTGTTCAGGTGATGATGAGATATTCGAATTCGAAACGAGAAACGCGAAAGCAGGGAGGGAGGACAAAGATGGTTGGATTTTATATGCAGTTTTAAATATTTTGTTGGTGGTTTTTCAGAGCTTGGAGCGGGCATGACATAAATTGGAAGATTGCATAAATAGCGGATATTCGTGGTTTTGTTGTAGGTAGGTGTACCTGTAAGTTGAATGTTTAAATGTCTTTTCAATAAGCTAAAACGAGCCAAGAAATACAGGAAGCACAGCAAACAAACAAGATGTTCTCGCGGTGGAACACATCGTGACCTTAAGAAGTCGATTACATTCGACGATGGGATGCAACACACGGTTGTTCTGACAGGTAGAATGTATCTATAATTTAGCTATGTTCAGAGGTTTATTAATGTGTCCGCATTGTGCATAATAGAGTGCAAATGGCGTATGTATTATTGAAATATCATCTAAGGGAAGAAGACCTTCTCCAAAATACTGTTAACAAGTTGGGCAGTTCGGTGTGGCCTGGATGTAAGTCCAGTCCTCTTCTCAAGGAAACATAAACTTCCTCATATTGACCCTCCCTCTATAAACGGCGTAAGCTTTACTTTCTCTAAAATATCTAGGTCTGATTAAAGCTAAAATGTTGGGCTGGAAGCTTAATATCCAGATAAGAATAAAAAAAGCTACAGCAGCACTTTTCTTCTTGCAAAAAAGCCATTGGGAACAGATGGGGCCTTCAACCTGCCGTCTTTCACTGGCTGTCTGGTGGACTGCTTTAGATAAAGCGACCAAACGCAATAAAACGAGCAAGGTCCAAAAAACAGCCTACATTGGAGGAGCCTTACGCACGACTTCCTCTCTCTGCTGCTTTGGACATTCTGTTTCACCTGAACCCCCTCTATATTTTTAGCAGAAAAACGATAGCCAACAGCCGTTCACGTTCTCGAAGCATGCTTCCATCCTTAATAAAATAGGAAACCTACCTAGTAAGATCGATTATACCATTCCCCAAATTCAAGTCGGAAAATCCTTCTATGTCCCCATTCCATCCCGATCATTTTGGGAAGAGGATGCCTTCTTGGAGGACACAGCGATCCATTTTTATACCGATGGATGGGACGGGATATCAACATTTTCTTGGATAGTCAAGCGGCAATCATGTCCATGAAATCACTCTTTGTAAAATCTATAGTAGCGCTAAACTGTCGATCGTCTCCTCAGGAGGAGCAGTTCAACCTTCACCTTTGCCGGGTGCCAGGACACAGGGACATTCCTGGGAGCTGTAAATCTGATGAACTCGCCAAATTGAGAAGCAAGATACCGCCCTCACCAGATAAAGGAGAGTTAGGTGTACCGCCGTCGCTGCCTGTAAATTATCGCTAAGGCTGGCTGCTATGAAGGAAAAAAAACTTTAGGCTGACAAATGGTTTCACATGTCTAGCGAGGAAACGGATCTGGCTTAAGCTGGATTTGAAACGCTCTAAAAAGTTAATCTCTCTCTGCAGACGGAACATAATCACTTCTATAGGTATCGTGACTGGACACTGTCTTATTGACAAACATGCAACAATATTTGGTGCATTCTCAAACGAATTTTGCAGAAGTTTGTACATGCCCTGCTTTCTCCAGAAAAAGGAAGCTCCATCTCGGAGCCTTCTTTTACGAAGATACCTTTGATCTCACAAACATTGACATCAAACGTTTTCTGTGCTTCGTCGGAAGCCAAAATTGGTTCAATAAGTTGAGGGAAACTTTATCCAAGTTTCCCGTGGTATCATAACCGACCAATACTGGTCTGAAGAACTATTCATATGAGAGCGAATTACGAACTGCAAATATTCACAAATTTTGACATATTTTTTGGTCGCAGATACTCGCGAATCCGATTTGTAAATGTCAGCAGCAAGATGTGTCAATTTTAAGGTTATATGTTCGAACAAAATTTTTCGTTTGTTGATTTGTGGATTGAATGCAGTTGAATTCAAGAATTTTTCAATTCGCGGGAAAATATTTGTAATTGTAAATTTCGCTATTTAAATAAATTTAGGCTCAGTTTTTATTTAGATAAGATGTTAGATATTTTGTGGTAAAACAAATAAATATGTTTAATTCATATATACAGTTAAATTAACTTGTTCGCAATTCGCCTATTCCCCATTCGCTCTGAACTTCACAGTCTTTAAATGTGTCGGTTCTTATGCCGACAGCCATATCAACTTGACCTTACCTATCTAAAGGGACTTTCTTGAGCTAATAAATTCGTCACCTAACTACAGAAACTGCTTAAAATTGGAGTCAATTTGCAGATTGAACGAATTAAAAACTTTAACTCAATTCAAGTTACTTCGGGTGTACCTTAAGGTAGCCACCTTGGCCCCCTACTCTTCATATGTTTTTATTGGCTCGATTCCTTCATATGACTATACTGCAAAATTTTGTTTTCTCGGACAACTTTTTTCAAAAACAAAAAAAGAAGGCTGTGACCTGGCAAAATATAAAGGAAATTCTGCGTTTTTTTTTCAGAAAATATGTTCGCTTTAAAAAGAGAAACAAGACATTATTTTTCAGGTAACTAACACAAAGTCGAAAATATCCAGTATTGAAATTCCCTACAGAAAACATTTATAAACGATACTACCAGCGATTTGGAGAAAATTAGCTTTGTTTTAACTCCGTTTTATTGATTCTATTGAGTTTCTCGGTCTCACGTGCAAGGATGGGAAAGACAAGTATATTACCGAAGCGCCGCCCTCAATCAATGGCGATTGTCCTAAAGGCGACTAAAGTTTGGTCATCCAATAGCAAATTTAAAATGTGAATGATACCCCGCAAGTGTACATAGTCAGTGGGTTAACGTGACTGAAGATCAGCGGCGGCGTCAATGAAAGATCAAACAAAAATAACAGAAGTTTGTACATTTATAGAATGCTACATCAAACGAATGTTCCCTTTAGATTCACTTTTAAAGACGAATTGCCAGAGCGCATGATCTAGCTGAAATCACCATGCTCGAGATAGCAGAGAATAGTGGGCTAGATTATTGGAAGGCGATTATTCCCGTCTGTATAAAAGGTGATCATATACAAGGTGGCGCAAAAGTAATCCTTCTATCAGAAAATGCTATAAATTTTGCGATTGGCCCTAATGTCAGTTCTGTTTTGACATTTGTGTAGTAAACACATGCGAAATACACGTTAATAAACAATGTTACGCTACACTGCTCTAGAACGCGGAATATTGGTGACTATTTATTTGAGCAATAATCGGTCGGTGACTTTGGCACAACGTGAATTTCGTCGCAGATTTCCTAGCCGTCCAACGCCTACTGGTGAAACACTGCGACGTTTAGCCGCTCGCCTCGAAGAGACTGGCACAACACGAGATGCTGCCAGGCGTGGCAGACCCCGGAGTAGCCGTTCTGCAGAGAATATTGCTGCTGTAGCCGAAGATGTCATGGAAGCGCCGTCGACATCGACCAGACGACGTGCCACGCAAATGGGTATCAGTCGACGGTCTTTACAGCGAATTTTGGTACAAGATTTGAAGATGTTCCCGTACAAAGTCCAGACGGTGCATCAGCAAGCCATCCTTAATCACCACCAAGAGGAAGATGATTTTTCATCAAAAATAATCATGAGTGATGAGGCGCATTTCCATCTTAGCGGGTACGTAAATAAGCAAAATTTACGCTTCTGGGGCACTGAAAATCCGCGTGTAACCCACGAAGAGCCATTACACCCACTCAAAGTCACTCTATGGTGTGCTGTTTTCGCTGCAGGAGTCATCGGACCTTTTTTCTTCGAAGACGTCGCGGCCAAACGGTTACTGTGAATGATGAGCGCTACAGAGCAATGATCAACGAGTTCTTTTTGCCGCAACTTGATGAATTGGGATTGAAAAACATGTGGTTCCAACAGGACGGTGCAACGGCACACACTGCACGTGCCACAACCGATATGCTGAAGGATGCATTTCCCGGGCGCCTAATCTCCCGTTTTGGCGATTTGCACTGGCCAGCAAGATCGCCTGATTTGACCGCTCCAGACTTATTTTTGTGGGGCTTTTTGAAGTCGCGGGTTTATGTCAACAAGCCTCAGACTCTTGCAGCTCTTAAAGAAAATATCCGTCAAGAATGTGAGGACCTATCGCCGGAAGTTTTGGCAAAAGTGATGGAAAATGCCATAAAAAGGGCTCAAATAACAATCAACTGTGGCGGCGGCCATTTACATGACATCATATTCTCGACTTGATGTAAAAAAAAATTAAAAGACCAAATAAAAATAATCCACAAGAAGAATCAAAGATTTTAATTTTTTTATTAAATTACAGCCAAAAAACATCGGAAGGTTATTTTTGCCACCTTGTATCTGTCATTACCAAGGAATAATGCCTACAAGATTTGATTCTACTTCTACCGTTCTACGGTACATGGTATGTAACGTACCCAAAATAGTTTTCAGTTCAGCAGATATCCCAAAGACCACTCTTACTAATGCAAATCCTGGAAAATACCAACGAATTTCAAATCGAGGTTAAGCAACTTTTAACTGACTTTGACGCATTATCTGACAGCAGTTATCGGAGAAGTAAATTCCCCTGTGAGATTAGATCATGTGCTTCCCACTAATCATACAACCTCAGGAGTACCGCACTGAAGTCACTTAGGATCTCTACCATCCATGTAAGCCATTTACAAAGACGAGCTTGTGGGAAAATAACTAAATAAAGTGACGGGCCCTAAAATATATCAGATACTAAAAAATAAAATAAATATTAGGGGTAAACGGCCCATACAGGATAAGATAAAGATAAGCTTCTCCAACCATTGTGTGTGCGAAGTTATATTTTTGACACGACTGGCGGGACCTACAGTTTAATGCCGATTCCGAACGGCAATTGATTTCTGAGAAGCTTCTCATGATATTTCTTACTCTTGGATGTTTGTCAGACGATCGCAAGAGGTGGGGCAGCGAATAAAAACTTTCAGGTGGTACAAGTCGGGATTTGAACCTCTCGCTTAGTGGTCCAATGCACTTAACCACTAAGCCACTGCACCCACCCATCAGATACTATATGCAGATAAGGAAGCCATCACCTGATATTTGGAATGGGTATCGTATAAGTTCAAAACAAAAAAAAAACATTCTCCGACTCACTCCAAACTATTTCAGACCTTTATTTGAATGGAAAAATGATTATGAAGTGCAAAGAGTTAAAATATTTCCGATCTATGGCCATCAGCGAAGCAAGTTTGGATGACTTACATCAATCATCGAGTAAGGGCTGGGTGGATAAAGTGGCACAAAAATGTCTGTTACCGAAAAATGCCCCCAAAACTTATTTGAGGGCACCACACTGCAGATCTTGGTCCGGAGTCCACATATTGGTTATTAGTAGTGTTAGACATTGTATACGAGGTATGGGAACAAATTGGCATTGGGTCAAATATCCGAGGAAGCCTTCATGTCAAAGAAAAAACCCTCTTGAAAATATTGGAGCACGACCGGCTCAGTTGGTAGGGCCATGTTCAAAGACTTATGAACCCCTTATAAGTCTGGCAAGTCTGTTAACCATACTACCATATTGATGGCCAATATTTTGAAGTAGTTCAGGGTACATTTTTTTCCATTTTTCTGACAGAAGTAGGTGGACACAATTTCCAGATATAATAAGTCACATCCCAGCAAATACCCTCCTCTAAAATTTATTAACCTACAAACTAAATTCTGGCATGGTTTTATTTTTTCATTAGCTCGATGTTCGACTATTTCGGCAGATACTTTTAAAGAAAAACCCTCAACATTTTATTTAATTTTTTCTTTTTTGCACAAAACCTGGACTTATTCATTTTTGACTGTTTAATTCATTCAGACCTACATACATAATTTTCTCCTTGTGTGCAACATTTTGTACTTTTATAACATTTCCCTTCACCAATTTAAACAGTTAAAAAATTCCCCCCATTAATCCTTCGAAATGTAATAGAATACTGATCAAACATGATCCATGCTAATCTCCCAGGACCTTCTTAAGTCCCATTTTTATCGCCTTCCTTAACGTGCTGCCGCCATATTTTATCGCTTTTATATTTCCCATTCGTCTTTTATTACCAACCCAACATACTATATATGTATATCGTAACCAAATTAATGCATTTCATTTCCTTCGCATTAAGGCGAACCTACAGAACCTACGAGTGGGTGGAAGAGCAACCCTCCCACTCCGCACATCACTCCTTATAAAACGAAAACAAAATTACCCTCATATGCTTAATAATGACGGTTATCCTAGCAGGCTCCATCCATGGTTATTGTTTTTCATGATGTGAACGAAAAGTTATATCCTCCTCATCCAAAAGTTTGTGCGGTTCGGGCTTTACGAGTATTCTATACAAAAAGCTTAATCCCACCGTCGACCTTTTAAAGACACAAACAAACGCTAGATCAAAACAATAACACTCTCCCCCGTTTTTTTTTTTTTATATGAGAAACGCCCGCCTTAAGGTGTGGAGGACCCATTTCAGGAAACTCATTGAATAGCCTGAATGGGTAATTTATCTTCAAAAAGCCGATATCAACTTCAAATTGTAAATCGTTGAGATGGAAAATTCAAATTTGATTTTCATTTCCAATAACACAGAGATACACCGCCAGTCACCAATGACTTACTTTTTCTTCGTCCTTCATTTTGGTAAGTTATACCAGAGTGCCGACCTCCCGCTTTTGTTTATTTCTTTTTGTTCTCAGGACATTTGCTAAAATGAATTGAGTTTCAAGAGAGCTGTTGAAAGTGTCGTGCTGTGGGGCGTAATCGAAGAAAGCCACTCAATAAGGAAGAGAAGCCAAATAATAGATATGAAAATGAAAATGAAAAGATATATTTGCGTTTTGTGTATTTTAAAATTGAAATTTTTGAAAAATAATAAAACTAAAATAAATAGGGGAGGAGGTGTGTGTGGAGTGTCAGTCTGTCGATGTATGTACATTTTCTTGGCAACATTCCAGGCGACCGCCAATCTCAGTCTCTCAGATTTAATGTACTCGCTGTTTGGCTCTGTGTCTGAGTGCGACGCGACACGATACGACACGACGCGGTAGTAATATCGTCGTAATGAGTTTGAGTTGTTGTCCAATTCATATGTCAGGCGGTATTTTAAGAAACATTTTTCTAGTTTTACAGAAAGTTTATGTAGAAGGTGCTCTATGCGGAGGATACTTGGAGATATTTATTGGCTTTTCGTTTTTCCCTAAGGTCTATGCTCAACAAAGTACTTCCTTGTTTACAGAAACGAACAAAAAAATTCAGCAGATACATCATGTCGTGTAAACACGAGGAGGAGGTTTACGATGTTGACTGATCTATTACAATTTTAAGATGAGCTGAAAAAACACAATTAAATTTGTAATGTTTTTTATGATAAGTACACTATATTGGAGAGAAGTGTTATTGCTACGGACATAGACATTCGACCACGTGCCAATGTCAAAGAAGGTAGGAGAAGATGGAACCAAATGATAGTGCACAAACCTTGTTAATAAAGTGTCCGCCATCTAACGTTTTTTTTTTTTCAACTAGTGCTTATTTCGCGAATGGTAACACTTAGCTCATGTCTGATTTGACAGATAATTAGTTTTATCCTTCCGCTGAACGAATATGGTTGTGTATACTCTCGAACAACGCTGGGAAATATTGCGACATTGAAAACGACTTTGAAAATCATGGTAATGTTGCAGAATGTGTGCAAAAATTGCGTACGGATTTTGGAAGAAGAGAAGCACCGTCAGCTCCGTATGTTCGTTATCTTGTGAAAAAGTGAAAGAAACTGGCATCCTCATCGATAAACCAAACCAAAGCGTGAAACAGTGCGTACACCCGCGAAAATTGCTGCAGTGGCAGAAAGTGTGCGTGAAGCGCCATCAACATCAATTCACCGTCGTTCTCAACAATTGAACACTTCGGAGACATCATTGAGACGAATTTTGCATAAAGACCTTGGTATGACGCCATACAAAGTCCAATTGGTTCAGGAGTTGAAGCCAACTGACCATCCAATGCGTTTTCGCTTCGCTAAGTGGTCCTGCGATCGACTTAGAGAAGATGCCGATTTTGCCAAAAAAAAAATCATCTTTTCAGATGAAGCTTGGCGGGTATGTAAACAAGCAAAATTGTCGCATTTGGGGCACAGAAAACCCGCACGCATACATTGAAAAGCCGATATACCCAAAACGGGTCACTGTTTGGTGCGGATTTTGGTCCAGAGGCATAATTGGGCCATTTTTCTTCGAAAATGAGCAAGGAGTGGCCGTTACAGTCAATGGCGATCGTTATCGGGCCATGTGGATAGAATTTTTGTTCACAAAAATTGAAGAGGAGGATATTGCCAACATTTGGTTTCAACAGGACAGCGCTACGTGCCACACAGCCGAAGCTACACTCGATGTTTTGCGCCCGGTTTTTGAAGATCGCATTATCAGCCGCAGAGCTGATGTCGTTTGGCCACCGCGGAGCTGCGATTTGACACCGTTGGACTATTATTTGTGGGGTGCCGTAAAAGATAAGTGTTACGCAGACATGCCAGAGACAATATTCGTGAAGCCATTGGTGAAATACAGCTGCACACAATCGATAATGTGCTTAAAAATTTGACCGATCGTGTAGGCTACTGCATGGCCAGCCGAGGCAGCCATTTGAATGAAATTATTTTCCATTATTAACCGGAAGGATTGTACTTTCAAATAAAAAAATAAATTTGAAAAAATATTCAGTAGTTTTTTTATAGCATTTTTAAAAAAAAAAAAAAAGTTATTTGTCGGATCCTTTATATGTTGAATTAATTTATTCCCAATGTGAACGAGGTCCATAAAAAAAATTTGTTCAGGGAGCTCTGTTGAAGGAGGTAGTGGTCCACCTTCTTTAATTTCAACTAGTAAAACCCTGGGCACAGTTTATCTAGAAAAACGTTTTAAATAGCTGAATAGATTGGGGATTCACAAACCCTTTATGCTTTATGTAATTTCCTTCATACTTATGCAGATGGCATTTTTTTTGGGCCACAGGGGCCATTTGGGCACCTATACCAAGTGAGAGGAACGCGGCATGCTTCTGGTTACTCGGCTCAGCTCGTCGGACGGGGGTAGTTCTTATCGCCACATACTACCTGCTCAACAAAGTTTTATCCATGCCAAGCGATAAAATAAATCCCAAAGAAAGAGAAGGGAAATACACCACGAAACTAACCAATTAGATAATCTAAGCGGTAAAGCTAACCCCTAGATATACCTATTCTAACTTAATTCTACCCTAAAACTATCCAACCCTAAACGAGGTGTTCTTTCCCTAAGTCTATTTTTGGTTCCGGTACCGGTTCGTTATGGACCTTAGACATGCCAGATGTTGTTGGCAAGGGCTAGCCAGCCCAACTACATATCTTTCGAAACTTTCATATAGCTATCACTTTACCCAAATTTGCGAGGGGCTATCCCTCTTATTGAAAATAAATTCATTGCCAAATGTTTTGACGTGGTTTTGGTGGGTTTAATTCTACGATCTCACCAAACATTTGAAAGATGGATTCAGCTCGCATCAGCATCATCTCGCATCTAGGCGTAACTTCAGTCAAATTAAGGGATGTTCCCACGATTTGGTGGACTTTTTTTCCTTCGCCCTGAAAAGAACACTGATTCATAGAGGTCATTGGACTTCATGAGAGCAATCATTGCTTGCGCAGTGTAATAAGAATTTAGAAGAATTATAAGAAAAGTCGGCTTTTACTCTATGCCATCGAATCGTGCCATCTAATATAGACAAAGTCATCAATGAAACGCCTTACTAAAGATGCTGACAGACCTAACACAGGTTCAGTTCAGGTTCAGACGAGAAGTTCTTAAACCAAATACTCAATCTTCAGCCCGAGTTCAAATACAGTTTTTGAGCTGCAGCAGTAACTAAGAAGTAGTTAAAGGATTAAATATATCTGCTATCACTAGAGACATTTATGCTTCGACGATGTCACAATGTATTACATAGCCATTGGAATAGCATAGATTTCGGCTTGGAAGACCGATGAATGTTTTTCTTTGCCTAACGAAGACAAAGGCTGAAAGGGCTCAAATCCTAGCGAAGTATATCCACATCCATTAGACAGACATCGTAGGATAATTCTGGCGTTAATATTGGGCCACAGATTTGGGTTTATGTCGCAACCATTACTGATATTCCATTGTCTGGTAGCGAAATGTAATATCGTCGATGTTGTTTAAAGGTGGTAAGAAGACCTTCTCGTCCGCGAGTACTGGATTCAGATCAGAGCTTTTCGTTTTCTTCAACTCTTAGGTTCAGATCGCTCATTTACTCAACCATTCACCCACTCCAGCAACAGAGTAACCGTTCAAGGGGAAACCATCGCTGTGGCTGAGCCAATTTAGTCGAAGTACTTTGGAACTGATAGAGTTCGCGGTTGTGTCTTCTCCTCCATTCGTTCTTCTCGCGCACAGGGCCATATACTCTTCGAAGATTTTTTTCTCAGAGGAGTTTAGTATTTGCTCAACTTTCCTGCTTATCGTCTAGCATTTAGTACCATAGAGCACAATTTTCAGGATCAGTGTTTTATTACATGTCGTCCCTCGACTTAGAAGCTTTGAACCCATTAGTTTTGCCAAACCGAAATTGCAGCAGTGTCCTAGGGTAACTTTTCGTTGAATCTCCCCTAGGTAAGTAAAAGGTGGGTTAGGACCTTAGAGTATATCCTTTCAGCAGCTACGTTTTGTCTTAGCCAGTAAGAGCCTCTATCCCGACGCGTTGGGAGCGGCCGATGATGTCGATATCGTCCGCATACCTTAGTAGCTGTAAGGATCTGCTGAATGTAGTGCCTCTTCGCTGTATCTGATCCAGAATTACATTAAAGAAGTCACATGATAGCGGGTCTCCTTGCTGGAATCTGGTACATGTTTGGATCAGTTCGGATGACCTCCCGCAAAACTGCAATTAGGTAAGTTTTACCGGACTCCCGAATTCGGCCATCGCCATGTAGAGCTCCTAACGATGAATACTATCATATGCGGCTTTAAAGTCGACAAAAATGTGGTCAAAGGTGTCACGACTTGAAATTCGTTGGTCTTTTCCAGGATTTGCTTTATTGGGAAAATTTGGTCTACGGTCGATCTGCCGGGCCCGAAGCCACACTGGTTCCTTCCGATAAATGTGTGGCAGAAGGGTTTGAGACATTCACACAGTACGTTGAATGGATGTTATATGCAATATTCAGCAGGGATATGCCTCGATAGTTCTTGCCTTTCTTGTAGATGGGGCATATGGCGTCGCGTAGGTGCTTGGAAATTCCGATTTACGTTAGGTGATAGATCTCCAAGTAACAAATGTACTTCATCTGCTTCTTTCTTTTTATTTGACGAGGTTTTGATCAGAATTATTGGGATCAGAAAACTCGGACTTCACTGCATCTCTCGGATTCTCCGAATTACAAATGTACTCGTGGATGCATTATGAATGTGATGAATTTGGTCGTTATTCACAGGTTCATGTTTATTGCATCGAGATGTCCACATTGATGAGACCGACCACAGGTGGATTCCCAAAAAACATGCAAATTCACAGAAATAGAAGAAACATTGTGGCTTTTAATATAAAACATAAAGTTTTCTCAAAATGCTCTGCTCATCCTGTAGTTGTACAAAATTGTTGTACTAGCTACCTCCCAATGTAGACGACACGAACTGACTACGCCGCACTGCTGCTCCTGCACCATCTAAATTTGTGTGTGTTTGTGTGCTTTTTGGACAACGACCAAAATTAATTATAAAGTCACGGCAGTTTAGTTTTCATTTGTCATTTGTTTATAATATTTTTCCATTGCACTGGTTAACTGGTTCATTTATGCCATAGTCACATTCATGAGGCGGTGCGGTCCTGTGCGGCAATAAACGAAAAAGTCGGCATAAATCATTATTGTTTATATTCGCGCGAATACAAGTAGTTTTTCTCGTTGCTTTTATAGGACTTTTCTGATAGACACAATTAGGGAGAAGCTCTATTTTTGTCGCTTGAATTCAGTTCATTAAACTGAAACGGTATCGTGTCTGTTTATAAAACGCCTTTGAGATTGAAAGTCAAAGCATTTTTTTTGTTTTGATTCTGTGACACGTGGTGGTAGCATGCAAGTGAGTCAGTCAGGCAATGTTTACCCAGTTTTGTTTCTCCCATATGCATGCAGTGAATTTATAAAAAGCGTAGTACAACGCACTTAGCCTTGTGGGAGTCCATATTTGTTTACAAAATTCTCATCATCATATTTTTTGTATATATTTTGAAGCTCCAATCAACTTCAGATACATGAGAGCAATATTAAAAAAATAAAACATCATCCTCTACCCGCATCCGTATTAACTGCAAAGATAACAATATTAATCCTTTGCGGGTTCGTTTGATTCACAACAGACAAATGAAGGATTTTATTCAGGATGAAATGTTTGCATTTTCCCACGAGATATAGCTATACTGAACTGATTACCACCACTGAAAGTGAGGGTGTGTTTTGTTTGATATAAACTTTGCGTCCTACGGGTCCGTTTTTCGCGTACACACAAGTTGTGTAAATATAAATACACCACGTAAAACGCCAACAGAGAGGCAGGAATCAATCATGTTTTTTTTTTTTTTTTTCATTTTTGCTTTCAATAAACATCACGTTATGATTTAGTATGAAACAATATTTATTTATTCTATTTTTAAATTTTCATAATTTGTTTTTATCCACACGCGATGAAAATTTATACTTGCCACCGGCAATCGACACATTAGAAATTGTTCGTTAGATAGCTGTTTAGCTTATTCTGAAAACATGAAAAAAAAAAATAATTTTAAAAATAAACGTGCACCAAATTTACCAATAAACTCCATCATCGGTATAATCCTTTTCTGATTGCAGTCGAATTTGATTGGGAAACAATTTCGGATTGTTAATCTTTTCGAGGTATCATGTGTGGTGAATGACCAATTCTCTTGAAAGGATTTGTTTTGGGAAAATTCACTTTTGATTTATCTACAAAACGTATCTAGTAGATAAATTGGGCAACAACGTTATATCGTCTTCATTGTATCTGGTAATTAATTAACCACAAACCCGTGATACTTGGGATGCTATAAATTATGCAAAGCTCTACAGACAAAACGAAGACCATTTCCTTATTGAATCCAATCAGCACAGAGCAGATTCTGGACGCAGGTAAACTTCTAAGCAAGTGGAAATTCTATTTGGTATTCAGACTGGTCGAGGAGAGGTAACTACTGCTTGACCGTGAACAACAAGAGGTCTATCGTTAGTGAAATATTTTCCCCGAGGAACATTTTCTTGGTATTTTTGGAATTGTTTTCCTTGTAGGTGGTGCGTGTGTTTGTGTGGCAACTTAACTTTGTTTCTCTTTAATATCACGTTTGTTGCAAAGGTCATGGTTGAAGTTCGCATGAAAAAGTTGTGGAGATAAGCCAGGACTTATTGCGATTAGCTGAAAGAACTCCTTGGAGATAGTTCCATAATGAAGCACTTTTTTCACATGCGAAACTATGACGTTCCCGTTTTCTACCAAAGGATTTGCTTGCGAAAGGTAAGTGAGCACGGTCCTGTGTAAGCAAGCCATCAATGGGCACCTATCTTTTATTTTTGTAGTACAGTTCTCTTGGGGCCAGTGACTCAGTGGTTAGTGCGTTGGATTACTACGCGAGGGATCCCACCCCTGCAAAATTAATTGTGAATCCCTTTCATTCGGGACAAGATGGTTGAAGAAGCTAGGCTTTACGTCTTGTAATTTTATAGTTCCTCTTGTAGTTGGTATACCCAGCCACTCTTAAAAATAAGTGTCACAAGGATAAGAACATAGAAAAACTCATACATTGTTAGAGGGTATTTGCTGTCAAGGCGGGCATCAAATGTTCTATGGCAGGAATGGCACTGGCGACTTCATCAGGACGATAGACACTAAACCAGAAAGACGAACATAGTGTTCACTGCGACAACTGCAGAGGCAACAGTCTCTTAAATAACGCGTGTCAGATCGGACGAGCGCGTTTTAGTCCCGGTAATTTCAAAACTAACTAAACAATCATCAATACATTTATGTAGACTTTATAGCTGCATATTACAGAATCTATAGAGAGTGACTATACAGCGCCATCTCTAGTTTCGGAAAACCTGCCACACTTGTCCATTTGTGCATGATGATGATGAAGAAAGATCTCTGCCACATCAAGTTTGGTGACGACTTAACTGAGAACTCGTGAGAACAAGAATACGAGGTACGACCTTTCAAACGTCTTGTCTGTGCGCTTGCGAGTATAGGAACAGATGCGGCAAAAATGGTTCAATGGTCAACGAAGGCAAAACAAAGTACTTGATGTCAACCAGAAAAGATATCCAACATCGACGAATCAGTTAGAGCGATTAAATCGACAGCTATAACTTTGGGGTAGTGAGTGATTTTGTCTACCACATCTGAAAACGACGTCTCTTCGGAAATCAAACGAACAATAAGGTTTGCCAATCGCTGATTTTTTGGGCTAAGAAGACAACTTTGTACTAAGGCCCCTCGGGAATAAATAAGGAAACTCTGTATAATCCCAATACACAGTATTTTTTCAAGCATAGACTTTTTCTAAATCGGATGAAGATATTTTAGCTCGTTGCAAGCGAAAATCTCTTCGTTAAAAAAATGTTTCTATGAACGCAAACAGGATGGGTTCTGGAGAAGACGAATTACCGATGAATATAACGAGCTGTGCAAGAACATTGAACAGGTAAAAAAAAACTGCGCATTGACCGTTTGAGATAGCTGAGCGAAAGTAGAGCGAGTGAACACCAATGCTTCAGCAAGTCTAATATTCGAATCTAAAGCAGTAGACGAAGGCCTTAACATCAACGAACTAAGAGTTTCCCACCCAACGATCATTTGAATTTACTTAAGGCACATATGTTTTAGGTTCGACAAGCAAGACTTCTTTAGAGCTTCTGTAAAGCTGTTAGCAGAAGCAAACTCTCGTTTGGTATATCAACTGAAAATTTCCACAGATTTTCAGTTTAAACGACTTACCACTTATTCAGGAACACCTAACATCGCAATTTCTACATTGACCTGGCACTGCAATATTGATTAATATTCTAAAACATTACTCTGAAATCTTGCACTTTAAATACAAAGTTCTTGAAAACAAACCCCGCTGAAGACACTTCAACTGACTTTGGCAAATACTATAAGGTAAGGTTAAACAGGGGTATAAGGTATATGAAATCCTCATACAACCCAATAAATGGCCCATCGATATCTTCCCGAGCCATGCGAACATGTCCCAATACTTTAATAGGACTAACATCCCTCCACATTTTAATAAAAATAAGTGGCAATTTGCAGCACACCAAGTTTGAATCAAACGAAAGAGCAAACTCTCAGCAAACTCTCACAGCTCGCACTATGCTTCAACAAAGAATTCTCCCCGGAGATTACAAGCAGAGAAGCATGGCTTAGCAATAACCCACCAAACTGCCCAAATGGCCTAAAGTGGTATACGGTATCCATCAATACCTATGAGAAAAAGTCCCAGGGTATTCAAGGCAGAGCTACATACCATTCACGAACGCAGAAACCTAATTTACAACTCAGGAATTAATGACTCTAACAAGCATTTATTCACGGACAGCTATAAAAGCTATAAAAGCCCTTAGCTCACCCATCATTTACTCCAAATCAGCATTGCACTGTTTTGACACCCTGCAAAAACTAAGAGCCAAAAACAAAACAAAAATATGTTGGCGAAAGTCCAAAAAAGGCTCGGAAACTCCTTTTATAAGACCGGAATAATTCTGTGCAATAAACAAATCAGCGCTAAATTTGGTATACAAAATTCGGAGCACGTCCAGTGTACCTCACTTTCGGAAAACATCTCAGGTCCCAGCTAGACCAAAAAGGTCACCAAACCTTTCAAAAACGATGCCAATAAAGTACAAAATCTACCAAGCACGATATAAAAAATTCAATTGGATCAGGTCACCACAGACTGCGATATCACCTTCATAAAATGCACATAGTTGACTCACTGGAGTAACGATTATGGCTTCAAGAAGACGAAACTGATGAGCATTTATGATATGATATAAAGAATCCTTCTGCTGGTAGTATCATTAGCTACATTAGGAAAGTAGAGACGCTACTCACCTAAGAAAACGATGACACCAAAAAGATCCCTGGGAACTATTTGCACTAAGCACTTTTGTTGCATCTCTTCCAAATGTTCAGAAAAAATATTTTTCCAGAAACTTGTGGCGTTTACGCGAACTTGTATGCTTAATATCCTCCAAGGCTTTTAGGTCGCCGCAGAATCTGCAGATATCAGTGTCTGTCAATACGAGTCTTTTGGCTTACTTCAGTCGCTCTCTGCGACATAGGGGCACTTTTATTTTTACTTTTCGAGTTATTCAACTATGAATGGCGGGCTCACTAACGTTCGAGAGTGTCGAGTGTTTTTCTCAAACCATGTTTTTAAGGTCGGTGACCACTGTCGTTCAAAACCCGCCCGATGGATTTGAATAACATTTTTACAACTTTTTTAAAACTGATCGAAGTTTTTTTTCATAAACAATTCACTGTTGCTATTTTCCTGAAAATTCGAAAGTAAAATTTCTGATGCCGCCATTTTGTTGATATTCAATCAGGCACTAGATTGACTATTAAAATACATTTTTATTATATTTAAATGAATTCGGGTGAACTGTTGGGAAGTTATGATGGTCACCGCAAAGGACTACTTGTGGAACATATAACAAAACATATAGCGATGACTTTTTATATAATTAATATTTTCTTATGACTGTCCTTAAGAATCTTTTTTCATCTTTTCAGATCGAAATGCGGTCAAGCCCTTGGATACCCTATGCCTGCCCAGGTTTGACTATCTCAGTTCCGCCACCTGTGTGATTTTTGCCTATACCCCTGACTACACTAGGGGTGGTTTCATATCCTCTACATCGCTCGCTTCCAGCTCGTCAGCTTTTTCTTTACGGCAGTGTCCTGGCATCCAACCCAGTCACTCAGTCTCACTAGGTTTTGGCTGCACATTCCCTTAAGTATTGTTCAACAGCTGGTGTTTCCACTCTTCACCAACACTAAAAACCGCCATTTCCAAATTCTGTGCGAATGTCCAAGGCAATCACGAATGCGAATCTGCGATTTGTTGAATAGACTTTCGACAGCGTTTGTGACCCTTAGCAAAGGCTTTGCAAGCGGTCCCGAATTACCAATTAGAATGTTATACTTGAACTCGCCTTCTTCGGTGATACCAAAAAGTTCCCTTTGCTTTTTCAACAATAAGAATGAATAAATACAATCGACAGTTTGCTCGGTTATCTTTTACTTTGTCGGCGAGTTGAGATACCCAAAATTGTTCAACAACGAAAGTGAACTTCGAGTGAACAAATAAAAGGCGGAAAATATCTACAATTTAAAGGAAATCTATTCGCCCTAAATGCACACAAAAAACAAAAGTTATGGTGTTCAAAAATAAACTGTTGTACTTTCCATCACCATCAGGAATTTTTTTTAAATGAAATTTCCCCAAAATGTCGGTATTTAACCCAATTAAGCACTCACCTTTTTGTTGCTCTTAAAAACTGCACACTTAAATTTATCGGTGCTAGAATCTCGGGCAATATAACTAAATATCTTGAGATCGCTGCTGTCATGTGAAACGTAAAATATCCTGTAAATGGGATGATACAGAAACTCCTCTGGTTCACTAGTCCATTGTTTTTTCTGAGAAAAAAACCAAAAAAAAATATATCTCAAAAAATTGTTCTCGTTCACGTTAGCCCCCGTAATTTACTTACTTTTCTTCTTCGCTTTTTCAGGAGCACTTTCACACCTTCCACCGATACCGTGATGGTCACCTTTTTCTTCTTCTCATTTCGCACCTTGTAGTCATACTGCAAAGTAAAAGGAAAAAGATAATTCAATTTAAATTTTTGTATCCTGGATTATTTTTAGATCATCGAACTTCAGTGCCATCCTACGGGAGTGCTAACAAAATTACAGATTTCCCTTAATCAAAGATGAAAGCAAAAAGAGAGACCAAATTAATTTCACAATTAAAGAAACAAGGACGAAACAGGAGAATTTAACAAATATATCCGCGACGTTGTCGCCGACAGGAGGCCAATTATCAATTACTACCTTTTACAGGATTGTTCTTTGTCGGAACACCTTTAACAATTTGCATAATCACTTGTGCCCCATTCCTGGGAATGGGCTTTGTGCCTCATCAGAAGACAGTAGATAGCAACTGTAATGCCCTTTGCATTGGCATTACCGTTGTAAGAACCACAAAGACTGTCTGTTATCAGTGTAATTCAGCACCACTTAGGTTATTTAAAAGTCGTCGTTGTCTTCGTCGTCGTCGTCGTCGTCGTCGTCGTCGTCCTACACATTTAGACTTATTTCAGTCTTCTTCGTTAAGTTATTAATGTCGTCCTCGACTCACCTCGCCAACTCTCAGTTCGTATCTACGAATTCAATGTCAAAGTACTAAATATATTGCAGAGTAACTTTTGTGTTCCAAAAAAAAAAAAAAGGACCTTACCTAGGGTTGGCTTAGATACTGTTTACCCACACCGCCTACACCACCTTTGGTTTCCATTAAAACTTTCACAGTGGAAATTTGTAACCGGTGCCAAAGTAAAAGTTACTCCTCCATACTCAGATAAAGCTTAAAAGATCCCTCGCTTGAATAGAGGCGACGCTATATGGTAATTGGGGGAGCAGAGAAGTGTTTTTTATTATCAAAATAGGACTGCACACGAGTGTATGGGGGGCTAAATGGGTTTAGGTGGTAAAAGTGCGCATAACAATTCTCGGGTATACCGTACTATGTATGTGTGTGTGCGATGAAAGCTTAATGTGAGCATACATTACAATGTATGGTGTTATTTTGCAAATAAGTTGGAATAAATTACTTAAGCAGGCTTTTGAGTTCACAAAGTTCGCTAGAGTAGATTCCAATTTGCATTGTATCCGTTCCATTAACTTCTCGTGTATATAATGTATTTGAAAATTTCAAATGTGGGAAAGTAAATGGGGTCTTTTTTTTGTTGTTGTTGTATGAATATTTGCTTTAAATGGTCAAAGTTAATTATTGGAGGGAGGTACCGTTTTTCATATTGTAACATTCTGTAACCATAAGAGATACTGGGCACATTCCTGTGTGTTTACTCGGAATAATATTCCGCCCAAGTGAACTCTTTTCCCGTCTCGACCTCTGTGGGAAGATTGAGATAAAAAAAGTCTGAACTTCGGTTTAGGTTTAAGTTAGTCTAAGAAATGTATTGATATAGTTTTGATAAAGATTTTGAACGTAACGGATGAATTATTCTAATATACAGCGTGTTCACGACCAACTGTTCAATACTAGGATAAGTTTACTTCCAAGGTATACCTAATTTGCCGACGGTTTAGGGAAAGCCCTCCTTTGTTTAGTTATTTATATATTTATTTCATCATCAAATGAGAACATTCACTGTTCTCGATAGATTACCTTCTTCTCTCCATTTAACGACGAGATTATGATCAGGATTACAGGAGTATTTCATTCACTAAAAAAAATATTTTTCGAAAAAACGCTCCCAAAACTTTTTATGGCCGATATATTGGAAACATTTTTGGCTAAATATCTTGTTAAACATTTTTTTTCAGTTTCTATGAAAATTTTCCAAGAAAACAGCATTTAAGTGAAAAACGCCCACAAGAAGTAGGCGTGTCAAAAAACTTTATATGACAAACTTAAAAAGGAGGGCAGTGCCTACATATCTTGTGAAGGTTGTAATACTCTATCTCTATAAGTTTAGCTTTTAAACGGTTTTTTTTAAATTGTGGGCGTGGCAGTTGGCGTATTCAAAAAATGTTTAGACTTAACCATTTCGGAGCCCTAGGGATCATGTGGTCCAAATTTCAGCTTCCTAACTTAATTTTAAAGATCTAAAAATTGCGTACGGACGGACGGATGGACGGACATTGCTAAATATTCTTAGGATTTGGTCCTGATCAAAGATATATATACTTTTGAAAATTGAATTTTTGGCAGACCTTTTTACAAAAAAATGCGAATTTTGGTCAAATTTGCCCAAACATTTTTTTTTTAAAGAGTTGTGATTGAAAAAAAAAATCCTTCGTCCAAGTCCTCGTGAATTGTATATCGAAGACCTGTGTAAAATTTCATCAAGATCGGTTGAGTGGTTTTCTTTGAAAACACAGTTTCGAGAAAAACGCGTTTCAAGTTTGGATAACCTCAAATAAACCTCGTGATGCAATTGAGTGTGCACTTTCCCAAGGCTGTATCTCCGAACCTTTTATTCGAAATGACTTGAAAATTTGGGATAATATTCTCGAGATGTTGTAGAAATTAATAAGACAATAAAAATTGAAATTGTGAAACCCATTTAACCCCTTAGAGAAAAAAGTTTGTTAAAAATTCAAAAAATGTAACATTCCCTGTACGGTACTAGTTTTAATCAAAGAATTCTATAAGTCCTTAACAGCCCTCTAATTAACATTAAATGCAAATAAAATGTGCGAATAGTATTCTACCTATTAATTAGGTACATTGAAAATTCTTACAAAAGTTTTGCTTCTATTGTTCTTATTTATACTATCCCCCCCGCCTCATCACGCCTACATTAATACCTAATACCTATTAATTTAACCCAGAAACAAATTAGAGTACAGGAATTCCTTAAATTTAACAATGGCCCGCATAAAAAAATTTGCTCCTTAATTTATTTGCAATCCTTTTCTCAACACCCATGAAAACAACAGATATATCCCTTGTAATAGAAACTAACTCACGCATTTGATATCATAATCAAATCATTCCATACCAGGTACAGACGTCACGTCCAATGTAAGAGTCTCCTCTATCTTAGCAGCAAGCTATTTTTCCATAAAATCGAATCAATAAATCTCTCCTTCAGAGGTTCAAGGCCGAATTGCCAGACAACTAAAATACAAACTGAATTGTTCATTTGGGTGACTACTATAATACGAAATCCCTTTAAGATCCCCAAAATAGACCTAAAACAACTTCTTATATTCCGTCTTCATTATCTCTGCCCGTCATTCAGTAGGGCACTCGTATCTCGTACCTACATCCAATCCAAATGGTAACAGATTACTTCCATTTGAAAATTTCGTTTTCATGTTAATACCAATTACTCATGGAATGTGTATCCTTTTTGCATATAGAACAGCACTAACCTACATCTACCCGTCGTCGTCGGTCGTATGCATAGAAGGTGCGGTTTAAATTATATAAACCCCAAAAAAAAATGAACATGAACATGAACCTCGCAAGGACTTGTTGAATGTGTGCGCTGCCATCTCATTTGTTGGTTGCAGGCTTTTGAATAAATATTCATCAGAACAGAACCGAAATGCTTTGCATGCAAATATCAAATACACATGCGAATGTGTTAAATTTTCAAAGGGTATCCTCTGCAAACACAAAGATAATAATCCCATAGTATGCACAGGAAGATAGACAACGACAGCTGTTAGCTGAAGCGAAATTTCTAGGAGAGCATGGAATGGATAATAAAAGGTAGCAGCAGCGGTTATGACAGTAAAGTGAAATCCCATATTTGCCATTATTCTGCGGAAGAGTAACAAACCGGATAACAACTGTTTCTTGAATTATTTGCCTCCTAACGGATGCTTTACATTTGTCAGTCAAACAATGAATTGAGAATTAACTTGTTGTTGGCTGTTTGGCTGTTTGTGGCTTATGTGGATATGAACAACGACATTTCGCCATCAATTACCGACTTTTGGGGATGAGTGAAGTCGAGTTGTCGGAAATGCGGGCTACCCCATGGAGTGAGCTTTATATTTTGCGGCTGCATAGAGACTTTCCCTAGCAGGAATGGCGGTACTGTTTCAGTCATTTTATGCTTCCATCATCAGGGCATCCTTGAAAGCCATCTTCCATTTAAAATTTTCGTTCCTATACCTAGCACTAGGAACAATTCTAGATCCTCAGTTTGATTGGAAATTTAACATTAAACAACGGGTAAGGAAAGTATCCACAGCTTTCGATAACACTTTGGTACCAGATGGGGCCTGCAACAAAAATGGCCCTGTGAATGTTCGCAGCCATAGTACGTCTAATACTCACTTTGAGACAGTAGTATGGTGGTCTCCAAGTAAAGGAGTTAACATAACCAAAGTACAGAGCAATGCAAGCATAGGGGCTGCAGACGTTCAACATCATACTTACAATCTTGCACCTTTTACATTTTGACCTTTTACTAATCAACATAGCAGTGAATTCTGGCTTGCAAGGCCTTATAGCTGTATTTTCTCTCCATTTATCGACGAGATTATGATCAGGATTATAGAGATCATAACCCTCCCACTTTACTGCATTCCTACTGGTTCGCCGGTTCGACCTCAAAAAATATCTGCAGGCCTCCCGATTTTGAATCACTTCATCATTAAGGCCAATCAAATGCTGGTGTTTTTGCATTTGTGTGATACAGGAGTTTTTGGACCTGCCTCTTTTACGCGATTTTAAGGGAATGTTGATTGTCATTGCCTTTCTGACAGGGTTCGTAGGATCCCTCCATTCAACATGACAATACCAACTGAGTCGTTCGTGCTCCCTATTGCTGTCAAAAAAGAAAACAATAACCAACCTCAAAGGACTACATTATCCCCAAAATGCTGTTCACAAAACATATTTCACTAAAATTGCAGATAAGATTAAAATGCCAAGACTCAGGGCTCATATCTAGCAATTAAAATACACACACTGTTCGAAAATGGACTATGGTGGGGGTTTTCTGAATCTCTAAACATCTGAAAATAATAAAGACTTTCGTATACTGCCAGTGTTCTACAGGTAGAACTAGAACGAGAACAAGGCCTGATGAAGGTAAACCTGACTTAAATTGTAGGTCATAGTAAGATTTATGGAAACAATCAAGCTGACGAGAAGCCAGGCAAGGCTTAGCCCTAGACTACTCTTTTGCAGAGGTCGTTCACATTCCGATGGGAGGAGTTAAGTCAAAAAAATCGACAGGGCTGACATATTTCCTCCATCAGCAAGATTAAAACGACAAACTTTCCACAAACAGAACATGAAAGGATATGACCAGAATAATGTTGCCGATTATTAAGAGTGAGTGGCCTATAGAGACTATGCTGTCAAACTGGGCCTCCCACATAATGCACAGTTGCAACGTCTTCGCACCTAAAACATAAAGTAGCTTAGGTCAGATGAGGCCTAATGTCTCAAAGTGACATATTAACCAACTTATCTTGAATTCCACAGTTCGGATCTAGAGTCTTCCCACAGATTGACTTCAAGGTCCAGGTCAAATGAGTTGTGGTATCAAAACCGTACGCAGTGCTATTTGGATTATTTCGGAACCGCCACTCGTCCTTTACTACCTACCCATAACTTGCCAAAAGTTTCGATGATACTTCTTGAGAATTATCCTATACGACGAACTTTAACTGTTGCCAAGAATGGTCCCGGCCAAGATATGAGCATTCGGTCGAATGCAATTGCATTTTCACAGGTGATTTCGTAGAATGTGACCTTAGGCTTTTCAGCTCCGGTTTTTCAAGCGGAGATCTATCGAATTTTTAAAACTAGCTGAAGGGTTCGGACTTATATGTGCCAATAGCGAAAGCTTCACTTAAAAAGTTAATATATCCCTTTACCACTTCTAAGATTGTGGTTCAATCCAAAACGTCTATAAACTCGGTCGGAAGTTATTTGAAAGTTGGGTTACTTGAAAGCTATCAAACAGCTTTAAACGCGAGGCAAGAAATTTCGACTCACACAGCCCACAGTCGGAAACTATGTATGACTCTAAAGGTATTCATATTTTTGACGATGTGAGCCTTCATGGCATTCGTGGCTTACATGGGTGATAACAGATTTAAATTGTTTGTGCAAATTCCTTAAATTTTACAACCCTAAAGCAGGATGCAAGGGACCTAAACATACAAAAATTGGAGCTCACTGCGGCGTTATAACATGTATAGAGTCATTTTAGCACAATACGGCGCCTGACATCAACATTCGACTGGAGCCACTGTGCAGGAGAAGAGAACCAAAAACCGGGGAATGAAACGAATCAAAGCGAGTCCTTAAAAGGTACTTCGTTTGAAAGATTAACATAGACACATAGTCGGCTTTGTACCTCTAGGTATTTCATTGGTGGTACCGAATATGGTGCCGGAAAGCTGTATAATGGAATAAAGACGTTTTATCTTTTGTTGAAGGGTCTCATCCGTCATCTTTTCCAAGAACGCACATTTCGAAGCCTTGGAACTAAAAGAAACTTCATGATTCAACAATCATTACAAAATTTCCTGTTAAGTCACCGCATACGATGGAAGTTATTATTAGAACGGGCAGAAGGTTTTCGGGAGCGTTAAAGTTAAAGTCAAGCTTATTATTTCGAAGACTAAATGCTAAGCCATCAACCTGTGATCCGGAAAATTTTGCTCCCCGTATATTAATTTTTAAGGACTCCAGGAAATAATGCTCCAAAATCAAAATGAATAGAGACCAAAACCAAATGAAAGTGGGGAGTACCATTACCGTTGAACATCTTAACACTAAGTGAAATGCCTTTTCGACATACTTTTCGACATACCCTGGTAGTTCTTGTAAATAACTGCAGTAAAGTGAGCTATCTTTATTGTATGATTCCGCGAGCTGCCGCAGGCGTACACAGAATATAAATGAAGGAACGCATTTTGAAAAGGTTGCCAACTACAAACAAGACTCCTCGCTCACGTCAAAAAAAAAAACCTGCTTTAATTCAACCGCATGAAAATATCGATGTGAGTTATCTCTTCTGACGAGAACTCAAATTACCTAAACGATTTGGACCAGTTGGTGCTACCGCCCTACACCATATAGTCCCCCCAGGATTAAACATAAGTTGATGAAATGAATACAAAAGGCCTGATTAGGACTAACGCATTTCCATCCATAACAATGTTTCGAAAATAGAAAAACATCCTTCCTATATATGTAATCAACGTAAATGGGGCAGCACCATCTGGTGTTGTAATAAGTAGCAACAGCTTAACCAAACCCATTTTACCTAATGAACGAAAGAGCAGTGTAATAAAGCGTTCTCCTCTCCAAAATGGATATTTAATATATTGCAATGAAAAAGCAATTATTTACGCTGAAAACCACCACAACTCTGCTCTGCTAATTAAGCCGAATCCATTCCAACAAAAAAACAATAACAGGACCAAATGAATGTACGGTCCACCATCAACATCAGCGACGCCGGCCGCATCCACATTGACAATCATCAACATCATTCATTAAATAAAATATTCATGAGGTGTTCTTCCCCGTGAATAATTACACCACATAAATCCATCAGCATATTTTGAGGAATGAAATCAACATCACATTATCCCACTTCAGTTGTTGTTTTTTTTTCACAAAATCCCATTCCGGATGATAGCAGTCAGAAATATCTGAAAAATTCAATTCGAAAATTGTTCCTGCACTGCAAAAATTGTCAACACACACACACACATACATAGGGCAATTAAAACAACACCACCACATACATATATATATATTTGCTAATTAAAATAAATTATCAAGTTATTACCACCCGACATGGCAGCCAAAATAATATTTATTTATTCAGACGTGTGTCATAAATGCGAGAAAACTACACATACATATATATAAATAATGTAATTGGATTGGTGTTGCAACTTACCCGAATGCGACGCATAGCTTGGACGATCTCAGCACGGGTGTTCGGTCGGGTCACCTCTTCCGAGCCAATATACTGCAATGAAAAAAAAATATATATAATATCGATAAGAGGAGGAGGACTGGTAGGTATGCATTTCGATGAGTTGCAAAGCCATGATGACAGCAATCAACACTACAAATCCCTGTTGCCTTTCGTAAAAAAGGATTGACACTTCTGTTTTTCAAACATCGATGTTGCAAGCACTCAAATCGTGGATGGGGAATGGGAAAATTTGCTTTTCTATTTTTTTTTTTTTTTTCAACGCAAACGGGACTACTTGTTAGATACACATTGTTAACCGCTCCTTTTGTGTCCTATTGACACAAGTCAGCAAGTTGTAAACACTAAAAGTGTAGCAATTTGATTTGAAGAAGATTCAAACAGTCAAAGAGAAGGGAATGGCATTTGCTTTTCAAGTGGGTTTTATGTATTTCCCCAAGTGGGAAATGCAAGACATTTAGTTTTGAAATCTAATTCAAGACATTTTCAACGCTCAAGAGTCACATTGAATAAATTTGTATAATTTAAACAGGACAATAATAAGCTTTCGATAAGGAGAAAGTTACTTTTTGTAAAGTGAAATGGGCCCAATGAAATGTAAGCATAACCTTTTTGGCACAATTAGTCCTTAGGCGTGTGAATGCAAAGGGTCTAAGGGTTGGTTGTTGATTACTCTTAGTGAGAAGATCAGAAAATGCAGATCCCTTTTGCAGGATTCACACCCAAACAAACGAAAAAGGTGTCCGAAGAAATTGTTTTTCTTGAATGGGCGTCGAAAACTAAAGTTTGAGGTTTAAAGCTTGAATAGACAATCAGGCCTATCACAAGTTCCCTTTGGAGAAATATCCGACTACAAAATTCCGCTACGAATCCCAAAAAAAAGCAATCAAAAGATCCGAAGGGATTCGAAAAAAGCATTGCCTGATTGAAAAAATTTGTTTCCATTTTCGAAGTCAGTCACAATTAATACTCAAAACAATAGAAAGAAAAATCCCTGAACTTAAAAAAAAAATTCCCTTAATTTTCACAAAACAATTTTTTGTTACCTATTTTTATTTTCTAGTAAAAATTGAATTTCTGTGACTTAAATGAGTTCGTCTAGATTTGTAACATTGACTAAATTTAAAATATATATGTTATGATAAATTTAACCGTCGAATATAATAAAATATTGTTGCCTTCAAGTTAAAAATTCCCAAAAAATGATTTTTGTTACCTGGTCCCTGAGTACTGTCCCATCTGTCAAATTCAAATTCAAAAACAAGTTTGCCGCGCATATTTTCTTTTTTTAAGTGAAAAAAAAAAATAATAATTAATGGAATCAATTGCAATTTCTATCGTTGCAATTCACCAACAAAAATGAAAATGCATGTAACATTTGGATGTTCATATCATTGGTATCTTTCGCAGATTAAGAAGAAATTTTAAACTAAACAAAGACTCCGTCAAATACGTGCTTCAAGAATTTAAAGAGGAGCTGGAGCAAGGCGTGTTAGCATCTTCTATTACCCCAAACTGCCTGAGAGTTACAGCTAAAGGCGGCTACCAGCTTAGTGGTAACGGGAACGATTTCAAAATGAGTATAGCCCAATAAACGTTCTTCATGAACTTTAAGAATTTAAAACATGTATTATTAAATTTAAATAAATAAAATTATTTTTAAAAGAACAAAGATTTTGTTGAAATAAGTTTTATTGTTAGTCTACGACAGAAAAAACTTGTCGTAGAGAAGGACAAAATAATTCAGGTTTTTTCGGGTGTGGTAATACCAAATTCTGCGAATTTCGAATTTCGTAGCAGATTTTCCACTACAAAGGAAACTTTTAATAGATTTTTTGGGATTCGTAGAAATTTTTCTATTACGACGTAGCTCGTGATAGTGGTGAATAACAAAGACAAATCCACAATTTTAGTGAACGGGGAACTATTATTTTTGACATTTTTGGAAAAAATGGTAATTAGCCGAAAAAGTATACTTAATAGTTCGATAAGAAACTGTTAGAAGACCAACAAAAAAAATTGTATCCCACCCAAGAGCTATAGACAATTTCCCAACTGTCAAATACTTGTCCAACAAAATATGACAGCTGTCATCGAAATTTTGCTTGCCATTTGCATAATGTGCCATTCTGTGCATACATCGCGGGGACACTGGTAGCATCCAAATGTGCACAGTATCTAAGACGAAAAGATAGCGAATCACTTCAATGAGATCAGACACTCACCATGGTAAAATGTGGCCGATTTTCTGCAATCGTTCGATGCAGGGTTGTTAATCTTTGACATTGGAGGTGAGAATGGAAAGTTTTTATCAGCTGCTTTGCGGTTCCGGTGCGGACTACATCAGCAGACGATGTCATCAACATAGCTTTCTTCCAACATTTAACAAGTAAGTCGCGACGGAACAGTGGGGTATCAGATCCGCTCTAAAATGTGCCATCAAATCAGCCCGATAGCTTGAGAAACCCACCTATCCGATATGCCGTCTACTACACTTACCCTTCCCATCCAATGAAGCATCCCTTTATCGGGTAGGAAATCAAATTTCTAAAACCAATCTTGTAAATTTCTCGTAGGTATTTATTGAGAGTTATAAATTTAAAAAAAAAATATAAAATTTGATTTGTCCATTACAAAATAAAACAAAAAAAATGTGGTTCCCAAGTGTGAAAAGTTCAAATATGTGGGATCAATGATCAACAGCAAAGCAACCGTTGAAGATGACATCAATCATCGTGCAAACATAGGGTGGATAAAGTGGTAGGAAACCTCGGCCATCTTCTGTGACCGAAAAATGTCCCCTAAGCTAAGAGGAAGGCTCTATACCGCAGTTGTGCGTCCGGCGCTCACACACGGTTCACAATGCTGGCCAACATACAAAGAGTATGAGGGCAAGTTGACAGCAGCTGAGGTGAAGGTGCTTCGCATGACAGCATGAGTAACAGAGCTTCATCGAAATAGAAGTTCCAAAATCCGAGGAAGCCTTCACGTCAAAGAACCCATCTCGAAAAAAATTGGACCACGACCGACTCAGTTCGTATTGTCATGTTAAAACGAGGGGTGCTTCGAACCCCGTCAAAAAGGCAATGGCAATCAACGTTCCCTTACAATAGCGTAAAAAAATACAGGCCTTCAAAACTCCTGGATCAACCAAATGCAGAAACACTCTGATTTGATTGGCCTCAATGATGAAGTGATTCACATCCGGGAGCCCTGCATATATTTGTTGAGGTCGAGGAAAGTTGCCTGCGATATTAGGATCCGAGTTCAGTGAACCGATTTTCCTGGATTTTCTTGGGAAATTCTCACGGAAATTTTTAAAATATATATTGCGCGCTTCTTGCGCTTCCTCGGAAAGCTGACCCATCGGCAACACTGCAGATTATACAATTTCTGGACTAGGGATATTTATTCACAAAGTATCTCCCGTGACATGAGCAAATATGGCACCAACTAATATGTTGCACTAAACTCGCGCAGCTCGCGAGGATACAAATGTATATCGTGTATACCTACTATTCTACGATATAGGGGACTTCGATGACGGGGACACAATACCCATAAAAAATTTACAAAACATTTAAATTACGTCTATGAAAATTAACACTACCGATCCAATTGGCAAGTTACCTAAGGGTTCTTGGTAGCTAGTTCTTAATATTCTTAGTAAGAAACAATTAAAATTGGTCCCAAATTTTCAGCTACACAAATTTACCGCGTTTCTATCCCCAAGAAGTTAAAACATACATTTTAATATAAAAAAGTTTTGAGCAACAATTTAATCAAATAAATCTTTTAGTTCAGGGACCGTACGTCAGGTAGCATAGATCTTTCCGCCGCACAGAAATTACGATTTTTAGAGGATTAAACTTTTGCCAATGCCCATTCCGGATGACACATTTTAAGGAGTTAAGGTATGATCATCCAAATTTGTCACCCAGATGACATGCTGACGTCAGAGACCTTGTGTAATTCGGTTGCACCTGCATATCATCTGCGACTCGATCCAGTGTCATCGGTTAGGTCATCCGAGTCGATTGTTTTTACATTGACTTTCATCAACGCAAACGTGTCATTTGGATGACAATTTAAATAACATGCCAAATGACAGGCGATTACACTGGCTGACCACTTCAGTAAAAATTCTGCATCATAGTGACGTCAGGATGACATCCGGACGACAAGTTTGGATGACCGTCTGATCGCACCTTTACTCAAACTCTTGGATGTTTGTCAGACTTTGCCAGCAGGTGGGGCGGCGAACAAAATTACGATGGATTTTAACATGGAAATGATAGTCCAAAACCTAACATTTCTTGAGAACATTTCCCCTCGCCACGCTGCAGAGTAACTCTCTCACGAACTAGCAAGACCAAACGCCCTTTCGACCTCCGATCCGTTCAAATTTTTCAATACATCTAAAAATAGCCCAACACCACCGTCATAGTTGCGACGTCTATAAATTGCGTAAAGAAAATCAAGCGACTCCATTAGCATTTCCGGGTTATTCACCGTGCGTGCGCTATAAATATACACTTCAAATTCAAATACTAAACTAAACAAGATATTCCGTCCACCTCCATCCATATATTGGCACATCTGCAACACCATGCAGACCTACCTACTACTCCTATACTCGCAGCTGAATAATAATGTGCAATCGAAAGCGTATTACCAACGAACGCACTGCAATCGAAATCACCAATCTAAGTATAGCAGCACTAGCACCTCTTCTAAATTTAATGAAAAAAAAAATAACTAAAAATTATCATTTCGAAGGTTTTTGTTCTGCCGACGTGAAAGTGAAAGGCCTTCTTACAATTTCTATGACGTCAATTGAATCTATTAACGAATTCAAAATTATTTTAATACATAGTTCATCATGCCAAAAGATCTGTGTTATGCCCTTCTTCTTGCGCTCTAATAGCCAAATGCACTATCGTTACATCTATAGGCCGGCGTGTTGTATAAACGCCAAAAGATCAAGCCCCAAACCAGAAAAAGGAAAGACCATTTCAAAAATAAACCTACGCCATTTGGCAGTGTTTGCTCTAAAAATAGCTCCATCTGTTGCTGTTGCATTGATTGCACAAAGTGGCCATTTTTTTTTGTTTTTTAAATGAAAAATTAGATAAATTTAGATAGTTGTAAGGTGACGAAGCTTATCTAAGGGAAATTGTCACGAAGACACGTCGTCCTCTGGCTAACGCTGATTGTGCCGTAAGGTGGGTGTGAGCATTATTCAATTCGAGTGCGTATTATTTTTTGCGCTCAGTACAATTCCATTTTCTGTTTTTTTTTTTGTGTTAAATCCAACAAAAGAAGTAGCGCAAATTATTTTCAAAAATAGATCGCATTATGTTTATTTCGAAATTTATTCAAGTTGCAGCGTTGTTGTGTGCTTGATGGTAAGCAGCAGCGGCGACGTTTGTTGTTGAATTTATTTATGGTCTTATTGGTGAATGGTTGATATTATTCCCGCTTACCTCGTGGCAATTGAATGATTCATTGGATGGTTGTTTATTTTGTTTATAAATACAATTTCGTTGTATATTTTTCTCTTTGGTATCTATTTGAATAGAAAAATATGTGTATGGAAATTTATAATATCAAATTAATTGATAAAGAGGTAATTCAACGCGGTGGTCCAGTTTGTTTGGTAGAAAAATATATATATATGTATATATTAAATTCAACGCAGTTTACTCGTTACATAGAATACTAACCCACGCAATTAATTATGAATTTGTTCAACTGCGAAGATGAGAGGCAATCAATTGAAACCTGGCTTTGTTTATAATAAACAATATTTTATTTCATAAAAATCCCAGTCAAGGACCTTTGGTAAAGGTTGGACGAAGTGTTAAATAATTAGTTCTCAATGGGGAACATTTCTATTTTATAAAAAAAAACAATATTTTCCCGGTTTTTTATTTGTTTAAATTAAATTAAATATTTTTGTCTAATAAAATTGATGGGGAAAGAAATATGAAATACCAACCTTGTTGTATAAAATCGGGCAAATTTCAATTTATAAGAGCAGTGCGCAGGCACAAACTTAGGCGGACGAAGGAAGGGGTTAGAGTGGGCCACCCCAGAATTAAATTGAATCGCTTAATAAAAAGAAAATCTGTCAAAATCTTCAAATTTTTCTTCAGAAAAAAGTCATTGGAAAATCTGGTCCTTCGAGTAAGCGAAAAGCATACACTTAAGTTAGTTTTCTTAGATACAGAAATATCACAGTGCAAAAGGGATCTATGTTGTTTTGACTAATAAAACATGATTTTACTTAGGGCTAGCTATATGCATTCTCATTCAAGTTGTAAGCGGTCAAAGCAGACATATTTTCCAGGTAGGACTACTTAAAATTCTATATCTAAAACATGCTAAGCATATTTTGGGGATACAATTAAATAGCGTAAAAAAAACTTTTAAATTAAATTAATTCAACTTAAATTTGCTATTTGAGATTTGCGAAATTTTAGAAAATTGTACAGGTGAATATTTTTGGCCTCCCAGTGGTCTTGGCATGTGTAAAACCGTACAGTAAAGGCGTTATTTTCTGCTACACATTCTGCATTCTATGTCCACCAGGCAAAGAGTAAATTGAATATGTATTGTAAGCCCAAACCAAAATTTGGACCTAGGATTTGAACCTAGGACCTTTCGACCAACGCACTAACCACTGATCGACTGAAATAACTTGTCAAGTACAAAATAAAAATGCAGTTTGGGGAATCTTTAATTACTTTTATAGTTTACCTACAAATAAAATATAAAAAATTATCCCTAGGACCTAAAATTTTGGAATTGTCTTTAAGACCCCAGAACATTTTATGGCTAATTTGTTAGGCAAAAGCAGTTTTTGTACCAGAAAGCCCTTCTTCAAGACTGATGTTTTTGGTAACTTAAATGAAAAAGGGTTTTCTTGTAGCTTTCCTTTCTACCAATTATGTTTTTACTAGTAAGGTACAGACCTTACCATAGCTGTGCAATATAGGTTAAATACAGCGAGCTGTCACTGGTGCATTTGCGAGTATAGGAACAGAAGGGGCAAAAGTGGGTGGTAAACGAGGGCATACTCAAAACAAGAAGGACAAACAACATCGACGGATTGGCCAGAATATCATAAGGAATTTTGTCTATCCCAGCTCTGTATTTACATCTGAAAACAACATCACAGAAAACAAAAGAAGAACAACGCTTGTTAATTGCTGTTTCTTAAGGCTGAGAAGGCAACTTTGTAATAAAGCCCTGGTTAAGATATTATGTTCATCTTAATATCATAGTTTATTTTGACACTGACAGCTATTTCTCACTTGAAGTTTTGACAGAAAGTCCGTATTATACCGCCGCGGAACGAATGAGTCACTTTACACTTGAACAACGTTGAGAAATATTGAAAACTTATTTTCAAAGTGAGTTTTTTGAAAATAAGTTTTGGCCGAAATGAAGCACCCACTACGCCTGCTGTACATAATTGCGGCATCCGGGGGCTCGTAAAACTCGCACGTTATTGTCAAGAAGCCAATGCATCCGTAGAGAGTGACAGTTTGGTACGGATTGTGGAGTGGTGGCATCATTGAATCATTTTTCTTCGAAAATGAGGCTGGGAATAACGTTTCGGTCAACGGTGGGAGTTAAGGATCATTCACATGAGAGTGAACCGCGAACTGCGAACAGGCGAATATTCGTAAATTCTGACATTTCTTTCACATGACAATTTTTTTTGGTCGCAGGTACCCACGAATCGTATTTGTAAATGTTAGCAGCAAGATGTGTCAATTTTAAGGTTATGTTCGAACGAATTTTTCATTCGCCTATTCGCAGTTCGCTCTCAAGTGAACAGTCCTTTACAGAGCCACGTTAACCGATTTTTTTTACTGAAATTGAAGACATGGATTAATCGATCTTTTGCGCACCAAATTCCCATATTGACTTTTTTGGTGGAGAACTGTTAAGAACTGTTATGCCAACAATCTGGAAACGATTCAATCCAATATCATCCAAGCAATCCTTGAGCTACAGCCCGAAACCATCAACAAGGTCGTGGAAAATGATTTTGTTCATTTAATTGCAGTTTTAAAAAGAAACTTGTATTTGGCATACCCTGTAGATCTAACCGAATTTGATTTAATTTGGGATGAAGTAAACTTATTGAATTTCTTACTTATTCGCGTTTAAAATCAAGTATATTGGCTTGCTTGAATCTTCTCTTAATTTAACAATAAAATGTCCTTAAATCATTTCACCCATATGCCATGTAGGTACTTCCAACCGAATTTTAATAATTATTCTCACTCAACTTCAACTCTAAAATAGAAAATCAGCGCAGACTAAGTAATAAAATAATTTTTAAATAAGAAAATCGAAGGCTGCAGAAGAATGCGAACAAATGTAGATATCGTCAGATATTTTCAAGAATTTTATAGTATTTATGGATTTGGCCCACTTCAGCGAAAATTCATTGGGCCGCCTAAGCGCATAATCTCTGTTGGGCAATAGACCATGTTCTAGACCTTCAGTAGGAGTCAACACATGTAATAGCCTTTGATACTATTTGATGAATATCTTTTATTTAGTTCTACAGGAAGAGGTTTTCAAGTATATTCCAGCCGTTGCTATTATTATGGAGCTTGTTGTCAGCCGGTTAAACTTAAACATCATACCTACTTAGCTCATCGTGTAGTAGCTTAATGCGTTAAAGAGGTCAAGGTTTAAATCTGTCCCGTACTACCTAAAAGTTTTGATTCCCTGCCTCACCTCTTGTCATGAGAAGCTTTTAAAAATGTATTATCATTGGGAATCGATATTACGATGTCGGTTCCTTCAAATTCGTGTCGTTAAATATATCTTCGCACACAAAATGTGTGGAGAAGCTAGGCTTTAGGTCCTCTATGGACCGTTTCGCCTTATATTCAATTTTTAACTTAACTCAATTTACTTTTTATTTATTTATTTTCAACTACCGCTTACAAAGGTATAGACAAAAATATATATTTGAAGTGCTATTTACCTTTAGTTTATATAGGGTAAAAGGTTTATTATAAAGGGTGATCCATTTCGAGGTTTGTTACTTTTTTAAAGAAAAAAACACAGAAAATTTAAATTTAATGGAGAATGTTTATTATTATTTGAAAGAACATTCTTTGGCATTTATTTTTTGAAGATTATGTCTATCAAACAGTTGCTACGTCGCAGATGGTCCATCCGTTCAGTCCAATTTTCGATCACTCGTTCGAGCATTTCGACTGGTAACTGGCGAATGACACGCGTGATGTTTTCCTCCAAGGCCTGAATCGAAGCGGGTTTGTCGGCATAAGCTAAAAGTCTAATGGTGTAATATCACACGATCTTGGTGGCCAATCGTGGACCGGCCCAAAACGTGAAATTATGTGCTCACCGAAATGTTCTCTCAATAAGTCCATTGATTGATGCGCCGTCTTGCTGAAACCAAATGTCGCCGAGATCACGAGCTTCAATTTCAGGCATCAAATAGTCGGTTATCATGGCACGATAACGGTCGCCATTGACGGTTACGTTCGCACCGGCATAATTTTTAAAGAAATATGGACCAATTATTCCACCGGCCCACAAACCACACCAAACCGTTGTTTTTTCTGGATGAAGTGGCAGTTCATCAATCTCTTCAGGTTGCTCTTCGTCCCAAATGCGGCAATTTTGTTTGTTTACATACCCATTGAGCCAGAAATGGGCCTCATCGCTAAACAAAATTTGCCTCGAAAACGTCGGATCTTCTTGGAACTTTTCAAGGGCCCATAGAGCGAAGCGATGTCGCTTGGGAAGGTCGAGCGGCTTCAGTTGTTGCACAAGCTGTATTTTGTACGCTTTCAATTTAAGAGTCGCAAGTCGTTCCATACGTCAGTCCGAGTTGCTGCGAACGGCGCCGAATCGACTTTCTACGGTCGCGGCTACGGCCGCTATATTTTCTTCACAGCGTGCTGGACGTGGTCTATTCGGTCGAATATTATCCAATAATGAATGCTGGGTCTCAAAATGGGTGATGGTGTTGCGAATAGTACGCTCAGTAGGCCGATTATGTTGACCATAAGTTGAGCGAAGTGCACGAAACACATTCCTCACAGAACGTGAATTTTCATAATAAAGTTGAACAATTTGTAAACGTTGTTCACGCGTAAGTCTTTCCATTATGAAATGCCAAACAATACTAAACAAAAATAACATATGACAGCATGACACGACTCACACGTGATCTCTCAAAAAAGGCTATTGAAAAAAGTATCTCTACTTGGATCACCCGTTATAAGCTCCAATAAGTCATGGGCCAAAGCGGGGTAACTTGGAACTATTTTTTGTATGGAATCATTTGAAACAGGTACACTTGTTGCTTAAGTTTTCCAAGCCATGACAACAATTTCAAACAACTTATCTTCTTTAGTTGAACAAGCTAAACACAAGCTTGTAGGTGTCAGGCGCACGAATGGTAAAAGACAAGCTACTCACATCTCGTTTTCGACCAATTACTCAAACTCAATGACCCGTATCCCTCTACTCATAAACACTTTGAAAACTCAATATTTATTCAGTTGAGTACTCAACTTTTACTCTTTATAGCAAAAAGAATACTGACAAAACACTGCACGCACCGAGTTTGTCAAACAAAAAGAAAATCTCTCTTAAAACGTCGTCGACCGACATACACCATCAATTCCAAGGATAACAATTGCGTAGACACAGACCTAGATAAAAATTTATAACAACAAACGACAAAGAGTAAGCCTGCATATGGGACATTTCTGCAATTGCCAGTGCATCGCTTCTGTCAACTTGTCAAATAAGTAGATCAACCTCCTTATACAATGTTAACATACCTAATAGCTTCGTTTTTTTTCTTTGTAGCTATTTTGCCAATCTGTTTTTAAATTTAAATAAACATAAAGGCCCAGTAAAAGAAGAAAACAAGTGGTGCGAACGACCGACCGAGCAACCGACCAACCGACAGGACAGGCAAGTGAACACGCTGCGCGTTGACCAAAGTGATGCTCATTTTCAGCTGAAAATAAACATCTTAAACACTTAAAATATAGCTCTGGCTACACATGAATTTAATTATTCTGTTTATCATGTCTATAATTTTGTTTTATTCATTTGTTGTACGATGATCGATGTAGACTCATCACTAACGCTAATCGCTAGCGCTCTCTATTTACAGAAGATGGCTGCCAAAATCAAAATTTCGCCGAACTTATAAAATTGAAACGGATTTTTCCATACAAACGTGATATATGTAGGTTAAGTATGTTTGCGTATTTGCTCGACTCGGTGAGCTTAATGGGCTACAGTTGGTGGCTATAATTTTCGGAAGCTGCATTTATTAGTTCATTTTTAATTGGTGTCCATGGTCGGTGGTAATAAAGTTTTATATTAGAGCTTATTATTATGTGGGTGATGTAGGACAAGTTTTGTTAATAACCTTTGTACAAGCCTACAAACCTGCAAGCACCTACATATATTTGTATGTCAGGGATATTGTTTTGAGATGGGCGACCGACGCGACCTTAGCCATTTGGTGAGAAGGACATTTTTCTCAGAACTATAAAAGAATTCAATAAGTTTTGAATATCATCAGAAATGTTTGTCTATTGTTTTATAACTCGCAAGCCTATTTACTTGATTTTTGCAATTTTTTCGTATACATTTAGGACTTAAAGGGATGAGAGGTGGGTTACATTTGAAAGGAAGGCGGGGCCATCTCTGAAACTAATCGGCCGATTTTAAAAATTCTTTCAACGTATATGGGATGGCGAAAACCCCCCAATTGTTACTTAAGGATATTTTAAACGAGCCGTGGTCATAGTCTCTCTCAAAATAACAATTCAGGGGCTAGTTCGCATACCACAGATTATTTTTAAAGCATAAATCCATGTGTGTATTTTCTTCGCACGAATGACATTTTTGAGAAGGCCTAATAGACTTTTAAAAAGTCGTCAAGGCTCTTGACATGTGTCATTAAGTAAAAGCTTATGTGCGAATGTCTACAAGGCCTAACTTATTAATCAGGAAGAAATGGCAAAGCATCTGTCTACATTACTTGGCATTCTCAGGTAAAACAAGTGTTTGCGGAACTTTTCGGTCTATATGCGAAGAATTTAAAAATCTGGAGAGAAAGAGAGAGTCAGAAAAAAGTGCTAACAACTTTTAAAAACCACCAAAGTAAAAAACCACCTTTCAGGGAACTATAACCTAAAAGATTCAAGGCCTTCATCAGCCTTATGAGTATGTGATGAAAATCAATGACACCACATTGACATTCTTGCAACTCCAGTGTTGAACTTGATGACTTGTAGGGGCTGAGTAAGGTCAAAGATTCCTCCCAGCTCTAGATGAGTCTTGAAACCAAAAAACACTCTTATCACCCTCTGCTTTCCGCTCCACCATCGTCTTTTTCATTTCTTCTCTATCCCTCCCATCCTCTATCACCGAGACTGAACCCTAGACTCTATCACACGATCCGTGCGGAGAATCAGCTTGGTTGGGGGCCGAGGTCAAAAAATAGCTCAGCCCTGAACGTAGCCCTGGCGACATCCGGTTTAGTAAGCCTTATCTGCGTGAAAAAATATTCAAATTTAAAATGAAATAATAAAAAATCAGGCAATCCCCGCCCAGGAAGAGCTAGAGATGAGTGAAGCGAACTCTCAACTTCATCTATCTCCCTTCTGTTAGGGGTATTGGAAGAGAAGGATCTATTGGCTAGTGATAGTGATGAGTTCATGGTAACAACAATTTCGTCTTAACCACTGGGATAGTGTTTTGGGTTTAAGACAATCCAAAAGAGTAGTTAAGCCTTACTTCAACAAGCCAAAACGAGGGGATCGAATCTCACCATGCAAATTTTGACCTTTCTCATCCGCGGAAAATTAATAGCCGATTTGTATTGATTTTTGTGCTGCGCGGTTTATTACAAAAAATTTCTTAACAATATTTAAGTGTTTTTTATAATAAATCGAGTTTATTAAAATAATCAACTAAATTTAGGATTAGAACAACAAATAGAGACCGATTTAGGGAATTTCTGACAAAAATCAATCAGTTTCCAAACATCGCGAGAAACAACACAACCCCGGACTTTTTTTTTTGGGAAGATGTTAAAATAATTCTAAACAAACACCTACTATTACTATTAACTTAAACTAATTTTTAATTAATTAAAAATTAACTATAAAATAAAGACAGGTAAGAAGACATTGCGAAAATGACTAAGAGAGTCGACATCGAAAACGTGGTCATTAACGCACATACCGAGAATGGAAAATATTTCGATTTCAGCGATGAAGGTATTATTCATGGGTATGGGAGGATATTGGGGTTTGCTTCAATAAAAGAAGACAGCATTATATTTTGGAAGCATTTAACTCCAATCTATTGGTATGAGGTAATGAGCTTTACTTCTATTGACGTTGAGGGACATAAACTGAGAAACGACTATCAGATATGAGATGAGTCGTCAGCGAAGGAATTTATTGGATTAGAGATAACAGAGGGGGCACATAGCTCAGTGGTTTGTGCTCTGGTCTACTTACCGACGGGTCGTCCTATGTTTAAATCCGCCCAGGAACCACCTAAATTTGTATTCGATGGCCCACATTGCGAAAGTCTGACAAACTTCCAAAAAGTTAGAGCTGCCGTGATAAGCTAGCTTTTCAAATTTGCAAAATGTATCTTCCAACAAAATGGCTGAAGGAGCTGGGCCTTTATATTAGAAAGGCACTTTCGACATATGATGCTGGATGCCAAACTCTGTCAAATGCCCTTGAAACATCAATCGCTCCAACGATCTTCCTTTCACTACGAGGGTGAATAGATTGGTTCCACTTTTCGGTTAAATGTGTCCTAAAATCACCAGTGAAATGCAAATAAATTGGCCGGGTCTAGTCTAAAACTCCAGAAGCGAAGGCGTTAAGGCGTCTTTATTATCATCATATCCACAAGCAGAGACTTCAAATAAGTAGTTCTGAGGGTTCTTAGGGTGGCAGATCTCATGCATATGGAACTAATATTTGGTAGAGACATCACCACCTTTATTTAAAGTTAGGCTGCATTCAAGGCAACGGAATCTAATAATATGATTTCTAAAATAGTAAGAAACTGGCGCATAACACTCAAGGCATAGCCAGTGACTAGACACTACGTACACAATATGGAAGGATATATTCAAGTTGATGACTTGACAGGTAAGAGAAGGATAGCTAGAAAGTAGAACAGATGAGGATATTCAAAAACCACATCTCAGGAACTATAGAAGATAAAACCATAAAGGTGGCTTAGACATAGTAAGTCTCAAGGCTCTGTGAAAAAATTTCGATATCAGTAGATCTTTTATTAAATTAAAAGCAGCTGAGTTTACGTCAGAACACGGCATTCTCAGAAAACATGGTAAAAGGCTATGACTGCCTGATAAAATTATTTGACGTGAAGATTCTTTGGACACCTTTAAGCTACAGAGAACTAAGCACCATTAGTATGGGAATGTGAAAGTATATTGTTTTTAGTTTATATGTTTTCTCTTCTGGATTCCCCCAGGCATTGCAATGAGACATTTTTGGTGCCAACTGTTCTATGATCATCTAGCTTTCTAAGATTTCTCTTCAACAAAACCTATGTATTTTTCCTATACAAGGTGGCGCAAAAATAACCTTCCGATGTTTTTTGGCTGTAATTTAAAAAAAAATGAAAAACTTTGATTCTTCTTGTGGATTATTTTTATTTAGTCTTTTAATTTTTTTTACATCAAGTCGAGAATATGATGTCATGTGAATGGCCGCCGCCACAGTTGATTGTCATTTGAGCCCTTTTTATGACATTTTCCATCACTTTGGCCAAAACTGCCGGCGATAGGTCCTCACATTCTTGACGGATATTTTCTTTAAGAGCTGCAAGAGTCTGAGGCTTGTTGACATAAACCCGCAACTTCAAAAAGCCCCACAAAAAGAAGTCTGGAGCGGTCAAATCAGGCGATCTTGCTGGCCAGTGCAAATCGCCAAAACGGGAGATTAGGCGCCCGGGAAATGCATCCTTCAGCATATCGGTTGTGGCACGTGCAGTGTGTGCCGTTGCACCGTCCTGTTGGAACCACATGTTTTTCAATCCCAATTCATCAAGTTGCGGCAAAAAGAACTCGTTGATCATTGCTCTGTAGCGCTCATCATTCACAGTAACCGTTTGGCCGCGACGTCTTCGAAGAAAAAAGGTCCGATGACTCCTCCAGCACACCATACAGTGACTTTGAGCGGGTGTAATGGCTCTTCGTGGGTTACACGCGGATTTTCAGTGCCTCAGAAGCGTAAATTTTGCTTATTTACGTACCCGCTAAGATGGAAATGGGCCTCATCACTCATGATTATTTTTGATGAAAAATCATCTTCCTCTTGGTGGTGATTAAGGATGGCTTGAGCGTATGTTAGACGCGATTGGCGGTCAGCAGCTAACAGCTGATGCACCGTCTGGACTTTGTACGGAAACATCTTCAAATCTTGTACCAAAATTCGCTGTAAAGACCGTCGACTGATACCCATTTGCGTGGCACGTCGACGGCGCTTCCCTGACATCTTCGGCTACAGCAGCAATATTCTCTGCAGAACGGCTACTCCGGGGTCTGCCACGCCTGGCAGCATCTCGTGTTGTGCCAGTGTCTTCGAGGCGAGCGGCTAAACGTCGCAGTGTTTCACCAGTAGGCGTTGGACGGCTTGGAAATCTGCGAAGAAATTCACGTTGTGCCAAAGTCACCGACCGATTATTGCTCAAATAAATAGTCACCAATATTCCGCGTTCTGGAGCAGTGTAGCGTAACATTGTTTATTAACGTGTATTTCGCATGTGTTTACTACACAAATGTCAAAACAGAACTGACATTAGGGGCCAATCGCAAAATTTATAGCATTTTCTGATAGGAGGATTACTTTTGCGCCACCTTGTAGTATCAAATGCTATTACATGTGTTGACTCCTACTCAAGGTCTAGAACATGGTCTTATGCGCTTAGGCGGCCCAATGAATTTTCGCTAGGGTGGGCCAAATCCATAAATACTATAAAATTATTGAAAATATCTGACGATATCTGCATTCTATCATCATCACTAGCATCATTTGAATCGAACTAGTTCTTTTTTACAAATTCTTACATTACTTAGTCTGTTCTTCACTAATAAATGTTTGATGTTAATCAAAGTTGAATGAGAAAATCGCTCTTGCTCCAAAGGAGTCTGAAGCTAATTTTTAATCAAGGATTTTATATCCTTAACTAGGTAAAATATATAACTAACTCTGTATCTTGTGTTTATTTTAATGAGATCTAAAAAATGTTATTTTCAAACTTATTGTGGTCAAATGGAACAACATTTGAATTTGTTCACAGAAGGTCTATTTTAGAGTTGAAGTTGAGTGAGAATAATTATTAAAATTCGGTTGGAAGTACCTACATGGCATATGGGTGAAATGATTTAAGGACATTTTATTGTTAAATTACGAGAAGATTCAAGCAAGCCAATATACTTGATTTTAAACGCGAATAAGTAAGAAATTCAATAAGTTCACTTCACCCCAAATTAAATATAGGGTGATTTTTTAGCTGGTTTGGTTTTGGCAACACTGGTTTTGACAGCTGACGTGTGTTTAGTACCTTGTGTCACTGTCAAACAGCTTCAATTTGGTTTGCAATTTAACCATGGATCGTCTTACAAATGAACAACGCTTGCAAATTATTGAATTTTACTATCAAAATTCGTGCTCGGGGCCAATCGCAAAATTTAAAGCATTTTCTGATAGGAGGATTACTTTTGCGCCACCTTTTATATGATGTTTTTAAAAAAAGCTACAAATGTGAAGTGAGGTGGAGATTCTTATTAGTCGAATAAGGCGATTGACCCTCCAACCATAGAAGTTATTTCTTGCACAAGCATTGGACTTTTCCAAAGGCAGGTGAAATTGATCTTGTTTATTTCAGAAGACTGATTCTCCTTGTGAAACTGTTGTCCTTTGATGATCACCGAAGTCGGCCATAAACTTTTATAGATTTAAGTTTTATAGCTTCATGCGAATTAGAATTGTTAGTTTATGTTTTAACAAACAAAACACTGAACCTTTGTGTTTCTTTAAACTTTCCACACTTAAATCCTTTGAATACCTTAAGACTCATTGGCTCGTCATCAAGAACATCCAGTGATGTTCCAAGACAGCAATAAATATAAAATCTATTTATTTTCGAAACAATAAACCAGCCGAAATCGAACATTTGGGCATTCATTGTTTACGTCGCCAGACGTAGTTCTCTAATTGCACGCGTGTCCGCAAACGTTGTTTTTTTTTTTTTGTCTTTATAAATAAAACAAAATGATCGGATTTAGATTTCCACGTGGCTACGTTACACAGATCACGTTTACGTCCATTTTCCATTTGCCACTTCTTGACCATCCCATATTAGCTACATCGATTACCCCAAAGCCAAATATAAAACTTGCGCTGCCGATGTGCTAAAATGCTAAAATGTTAAAATGCTAAAACCTCATCACTGTGATGTTACATGTTACATAGTGGCATTGCCCACCTAGACTCACCTTCTGTTCAGGCATCAGTCTCTCAACTTGCGCGGTTGGTTGGATTGTATTCTTAGATTTTGACATCGTGCTTTATTATTAGCCCCTTGACGTCATAGAGACACACTTTTTCTGGCAACTTGCCTATGCCATCGCGCAGCGTTCCGCCTCACTCGCACTTGTTGGCTTTCGCTTTCTTCGTCTCACAAGTGATGGGGGTTCGTTGTTCTCTATTGGTCCAAGAGCCCCGCCACTGGTCATACCGTCAGATTCAAGGAGTGACGATATGAGTTAAGCACACACAGTCGTGTCGGCTAAAGCTAATCACCGCAAGAACGCCTCGAAACGTGCATACAACAACGATTTGTTTGGTCCTGTCCTGGTTGGTTGGTGCTGCTGCTTGAGTGGATCACTCTTCATTGGAATCGGATGACATGCGATTTAAATGCTTGAGACCACCCACGCGAGCGCCCATAATTGATGGAGCAATGAAACATTCTAAAGTCAAATGATTTTCATTATTTTTTTTTTTTCAAAAACCAAATGAGAGCAGCATTCTTTTGTTGTTAAATTAAGTGAAAATGATGATTCTGTGGCTTGGAAAGGTCAACTTTTCCATACACAAGGGTTTCTTGCCTTTTCGATATATATTATGCGAGGGACATGCTAATAATTTAGCATCTATTCGGGAAACATATTCGTTTGGAATGCGAATTTAAATTCCAAATTAAATATTCACACGTTTTAGCTGAGGGGGTGTACTGGGCTGGGCTGGGATGGGCTAGTGGTTGTGGCGCGAATCTTTTTATATGTGTATGGCCGAGAATGATCTGGTAAGGGTGTGTTTCACGAGAGAAGAATTAATTATGTAGGGAAACATGAGCGGTAGAATAAATTACGATACTTACTTTCGTCTCTCAACCCGTGGAAAGGGGTGAAGCACTCACAAGTACAGAGGCAGCGCACGGTCGACTTAGCAGCATACTTGGTCTCTGTGGTAGAGCTGTTGGTATTTATGGCATTTAAATTACTATATAGCGACGTTTGCGTTTAAGCTTTAGAATGTCACTTAATATTTAATGCACATTTCTGCGTGACAATATGTTGTTGTTTTTTGTTGCTTGTTTTGCTGAGGAGCTCTGCGAAGAGTTAAGGGAATTTGCTCAAGTATGGCGGAGGAGGAGGAGGAGGAGAAAGCTTTCTCGTTGTTCGGTTCGTACGGTTGGGTACCAAAAGGCTGAAGTGAAGTTTTTGCTTTTTTTTTTTTTTTTTTTTGAAGAGTTTCGCGCTACAGGGCACTTCTCAAGGGATTTCAATGGAATTTTTGTTCAAAAATATAGAACACAAGATGTGGCAAGAATGTTTCCGAAATAGACTTTTTCTCTGTTTCAAAGGAAAATGCGAACAACTTCACTTAAGTTGAATAAGTTAAAAGAAAACTCAAAGAAGTCCTGTGAAACAGAGAAATTAACTACATTTTTTTCTTTATAACTGACAATGAATTTGAACTGAAATGCCGAGTCTGGAAGGAATAAAAGTAATGTGTCTCCCGCGGATGCTTGCACCAGCAGTGTAACAACTACAAACTATTGTTTTAAAATAAATTTTTGGCATTGTGGGTGTAAATTTTGATAGAAACAAAATTTTATTTTAAATGACCACGGAAGACGTCTACAACTAAAAGAAGAAGTATCTGATATGCCATCGTCCTTTTAGGACCTTCATTGCTGGTTGTACGATATGTGTAAAACACAGGGCAAGATCGGAATCAGGGCTTTCCAATAAAAAAAAGCCCTGCATTAAGTTAATAAATATTGCTAAAGATTAGGGGAGAACAAAAATTGTACAGAAGTGGGGTCTACCATCACCCGCACTCAAGTTATATAACTATTCTCAAGGATATAACTTTAGAAATACAAGACATGGCTACAAAAACCGCTTAGAACATTTCGTAGACCGAATTTAGTTGAGCAGGAAATATTAATAATTCTATATGGCATTAATTACCCAACAAAAAGTTGTAAGGCTCCAAAGTAAAAAAAACATAAGGAAAGGCAACAGTCCGCTTGGGGCGAACGCAACCAAAAAGTGGAAGTGGCCAAAAAATTGTATGGGCGATATATTGTAAAAAATATCGGCTAAATATCTTGTTAAACATTTTTTTTCGGTTTCTATAAAAAATTTCGAAGAAAACAGCATTTTAGTGAAAAACGCCCACAAAAAGTAGGCGTGGCAAAACAACTTTATATGACAAACTTTTAAAGGTAATAATCTATCTCTCTAACTTTAGCTTTAAAACGGTTTTTTCTAAATTGTGGGCATGGCAGTGGGCGTATTCAAAAACATTTTAAATATAACCATTTCGGAGCCCTAGGGAGTATGTGGTCCAAATTTCAGCTTACTATCTTAATTTTAAAGGCATAAAAATTGCGTACGGACATTGCTAAATAGTCTTCGGATTTGGTCCTGATCATAAATATATATACTTTTATGGGCCTACGACGATTATGAATGGGTGTAACAAACTATGTGTCAAAATTAGGATAGGGTATAAAAAATATGTCGGCTTCTGATTTAAAATCAACTTTTCTTACTACAGTTGATTTTCTTACCTAAAGTTCAAAAGTAGATTTGACAAAATTTCTATGAATTTTTAGCAAGAAAATGTTTTATTATTTTTTGTGATTTGTTTAGGACTAACAGACACCACTAACTATGCCATAGTGCCGCTTTCGGGTCTTCCTTCCAGACGACTTGAAATAAAACAGCGATAGGTTCCCGTATTAACGGCCGGAATTTAGTCTAAAGACCACGAAATCAAATTATTTGAATCCTTAGTGAGACAAATAACAGTGATTTTCGCGATTGCAACTACTGCGAATTGATGAATATAAAGCCAAGCTACTATTCAAGACTACTGTCTGGAAGCTGACGAAATGCCATCACACTTTATATTTTGCCAGAACCAGACTGTGGCCTATTTCACCAACTTACATATTTCTATTTACAAGCACTTTTTAACAAAATTTGTGATTTTTTTGATTTATGTCGTTTCACCAAACTCTGAGTATTACAAATTTGTAGTTGTATTCTAAAAAGGGAAATTTGTGGGAATAATTCACTTTTTGTTTCACCAAAAGTTATTTATAGTTGTAATTTACAAGTTAAAAATTTGTGAAAATTTGACTTATTTGTGTCTTTACGTTTCACCAAAGAATTTGAATTCACAAATTTTGTTTAGTATGTGAGAATATTACACAAGTAAAAGTTGACGTGTAATTCCTCCTACAAGTTTTGTTTCTTATTGAAAGTAATCGAAAAAAATGTCTTTGCGACGAAGGCATAGTAAATAGTAGCGATAGTAGCGAGAGTGACGATTTTGGCAACAGTTTCTCACAGCTTTACACTGGCTTGGGAATGGAGGGCAGTACCATGGAGTTGCTAACATGCACAGGATATCTAAGTCGACGGTATGCAGATGTGTTTACAGAGTTTGTACAACTATTGTTAACTTACTGTTTGAAAATGTTGTATGTTGGCCTAATAAACACGAAAATATATGTGAAAGATTTTACGATATTGCCGGTAAATACCTACATGTTTTTCTTTTATTTGTTCGAATTTTTAGAATTATGTATCTCTTGTTTTAGGCATGCCATGTGTTTACGGATGTATAGACGGGACTTTAGTAAGCATAGATGCTACCAAGGAGTTTGAATCTGCATATGTCGATAGACATGTAAAGCACTCTATTAATTGTATGCTGGTATGCGGGACCGACTATAACTTCTACAATGCATACGTGAATTGGCCTGGAAGTGTACACGATGCAAGGGTTTTGCGCAGAAGACCGCTTTTCTCTAAATTTGAAAGTGACTTTCGACCTTATACTCATGCAGTTTTACTTGGGGATACAGGATATCCGTTAAAGGATTGGTTAATTACACCAATTTTGAGAAGCTCAACTCCTGCAATTGATCGATACAACAGAGCACATAAATCAACTAGAAGGATAATAGAAAACGCTATCGGAATTTTAAAGGAGAAATTTCCATGCTTAAAGCACTTGCGATTGCAACCGATAAAAGCAGTCAATGTCATAAAATGTTGCGTTATATTGTCTTATTGTCGCCTTCCGTTTCTGTGTATATTTTTATGGCATGGATGGGCTTAAAAAAACAGGAAACATATTTGTGCAGAAACAATTGTCTGAAGAACGAACGCTTTATCTTACCATATTTCGCCTTCCTCTATATTTTCGGACGTTGGTGACGAGATATTTTGTAGTGGTGTTGAAGAGGAATCATCAACAATCCCACTCAATGTCGTTGATTCTTTACCGATAATATCAATAATGATATTATCGAAATCAGTAAAAATGCAGTTCGTACCCCCTGCGGTACCGGTTTTTTTAGAATTATCAATTTTTACCTTTAAAAATGTAATAGTTACAAGTTAACAACGCAAAATAAAAACAATAAATAATTGGATATAGCTATAGCTGAACGCTGAATTTATTTCTTAGTATGTATGTAATATATATACATAGCTAGGTAAGTACTTACCATGGTTCCTCGTTTTAAATTTTGCCACACAACGTCACGAAGGTATTTCCAGTCTTTGTGATTTAAAATGCCTTGAGACGTTAGGGAGTTTAAGATACTTGTCCACTCTTTCATTTTTATATCGTGCGTTAAAGTATTTGAAAACTTCCCAAACAAAATGTCTTTTTTATCTCTAATTAGAGACGCAACAAAGATCTTATTTTGTTTATTCATTGCCACGACCGACGCACGCACGTACAACAAACTTGTGAAGAAACAGTTGTACATTACAAGTCAATAACAAATCCGGTGCAAGGGTTATTTTGAGCACTTGTAATCAACAATTTGCTTTCCACAATTTTTTTGCATTCTACTCACAAATTTGTGGATTATATATTTGTAATTTGTGAAACAAAAAACTTGATTACAAGTTTGTAGTTGTGATTCACAAGTACAAATTTATGGTTATAATTCGTAGTTTGGTGAAATAGGCCACTGACTGACCTGTTGCATATTTTGGCAGCCTTGCTAAAGTACAATCGACCACTAGGTGTTGGGATGACCCGTTTCTAAATGCAATACAACAGCAACCATAAAAAATTAAAAAATTGTGAAAATATTTAAAAATATGAGAAACTTTTAACTGATGCACTTGATCATCAAAACTACGGAATGCTTCAAATCATCATAGAATCTTTATATATCGTTAGTCGCGAATTACAAGGCCGTATGTGATTAGGAAATGCCATTTTCATACGACCTTGTAATTCTCAACTGACCATTTGATTACTTTGTCAAATTTGGTTTTTATATTAAGTCTACAGCTTTGTTAAATAAATGAATTGCTCCTTCTTTAGTGAATGATTAGATGTAGAATAAATCATTACATCAAAAAGATTGCCCTAAACGTAACTACATTACTCCTATGGACAGAGGAATATTTTAAAGCGCTAAGATGTGATATTTTACTCAAAATTAAAAAAGTAGAAAAAAGTAGAAATAAATTTACCATGGAGAAGAGATACTACAGCAAATGATTCGAATGTATTTGGCATATTACTACTTGACACGGAAGGAGGACATTCCAGATCAAAATATTCGAGAAATAAAATGTATATTGAAAATGAAAACTAAAAAACAAAATGCCCTATAGCACAATACTCTATCCCGATAATCGATTCAGTATTCCCAAAGCTTACTTCCTACAAATAAACATAAGGGGTTAGGTGGGTTTGAAAATTTAAAAAAAAAATCGTTTTTGTTTTGTCTTATTAAGAAGTACAATATGTTTAAGATATTCTCCTAAAATTTCAAATCGATCCGAGCAAAATTCTAAGAGATAGACCCTTCGGAAGATCCGCCCATCAGGCGACGCCAGTGCAGCGCTTCGCAGGTATACGGCGTTTATCTCAAAACTCAATTTTTTTAAGTCGGTGGACACGATTTCTCGAAAAGTTTCTCAAATTTTGCACACATCTTTGAAATAACATTATCTACCCATTGAACGAAGTTTTGTTTTTCTTTTTATTACAACTAATTTTTTCGTGCCAATACATGTCGAAAATTTGACCAAAAAATTCAAATTTTAATTTTTTTTTTCCTTCGTCCAATAAGGAAATATTTTTGGGTTTTTTGATTTTAGATGAACCAATAATGAGTTATGCTGTCCACAACAAGTGCATTTTTTTTAAAACTTTAAGGGAGAAGAGGTACCAATGGATGAGTTTTCGGAATTTTAAAATAAAAATTTCACAAAATACTGTTTAAATATGTATCTTTGACATGCTGAATTGTTTAAATAAAATATATGATTGTATATATTAAGAAAAATAGTATACCTAGAATACCCTTTTTTAACCTCTTTAAATAATAACAAAACTTTTACCGCTGCTCCGCTCCAATTTAATAATATTCTTAAGTTACCTCACCATTGCAAAACTTTATATAATTTTAGCTTTAATCGGCCGAGTGGCTTTAATAGTTTCAGTTGCCGCTTCCTCACTTCCCCCGCCACATCCTTACTTAAGCAGTACAGATTCGAAGGGTATTACTATTGCAACGTTAAAAAAATTTTTAAATCCGCCTATTAGTTCCAAAGACGGACCCATTCCCTTTTACCCTTATCACCCCCTCCTTTAGTAGTCCGGAAGGGGTCACATTGCAAGATTGAACCAATTTTTATAAATTGGTCGTGTAGCTTCAAAGACCCTTTATCCTTCTCAACCCCTTGTATGCCTAACCCGTTTATCCCAACTCTCTTTAGATCCTCATCCGCCCACACCATCAGTAACCTACATATATTTATCCGAATAATTTCACTATTACAACGTTGAAAGAATTTTTAAAGACGGGTAAGTAGGTTGACCTCGTTACCTCGCACACGGCTTAATTCGAGAAACTAATTGGGCACTGCATTTGAAAATATTGTTCATTGACAAAACATACTTTAAGTTAACTGTACAGACATATCCATAAACAGAATTGCAGCACATGGAGCGATGATGGTCAACAGACTATTGACGAAACACTATTACTTTCAGAAAAAGTCACCTTGTGGTGCGCTTAATAGTGGAATCATTGGTCAATGGGTCTTAAAAAATTATTATAGCCAGAACGTAACAGTCAACAGTGAGCAGTACACAGAGAGATAATTACTTACTTTTTAACGTCTCAATTGGAAAGCACCAATGTTGTAGACATTTGGTTTTAGCATTACGGCGCCATATGCCACACAGTGCGCGATACAATTAATTGACCAAAAGAAACATTTAACAAAAGATTAGTTTCGCGAATTGGTCCTGTTAACTGGCCACCTCGGTTGTGAGATTTTATGACACATTTTCTCTGTGGACATGTAAAGTCGCATTTCTAGGCCAATAAACTATAAACAATTGAGCAACATTCGACGAGTTATTGCCGAAATACTCTTCAACTTTGGATGTCAAGGGGGTATATCGTCGTCGTTCTATAAAAAACCCTTTCAGTTCCGACAATTATTGAACCTTTTGGGGATATTCACTGACAACACTTTGATATAACATTGAAAGGTATTTGCAACGTGAGAGAAAGCAACACAGATATTGAACTTAATGTTACAAAAATTGATTAAACAAAGTAGAAAATAACGAAAAACGAATATGAAATTGAAGCAATAATACCCGCGCAAACGTGTTATACTGTACTGAGAGGGCTAAGTCTATTTTCGGACCTAGAGATATAGACATTTAAAGTTTCTAATCAACATGAAGATGATTGGATTTAAAGAGTTTTCATTCTGTTTAATTTTGACATAGGAGTACGTAGCACTTTGGGACTTGTGTATTTATCTCAGTTTTCAGAAAAATGGACTTAGGGAGTTTCCATTGAAAAACGACTATATGTTCAAAATTATTTGGTTCTAGCTAAATTTAAAAAGTCTTAGAACTGATGGGCGCGTATGATGACCAAGATTAGATCGTTAAGAATCTCAAACCGCTGGAAAAGTGAGGCGCCTCACACTTTCTCTTCCGTACCGTAACCGACTAGTCATATACCAAAGCAGTCAACAACCACTGTATTATAGGCCTATCGGCAAACAGTAAATGTGACCACGATATATGACCTATCAAAAACATCGAATACATCCTCTTGCACATATTAAAGGGTGATCCATTTCGAGGTTCCCTACTTTGTTAAAGAACAAAAAACACAGAAAATTCAAATTTAATGGAGAATGTTTATTATCATTTGAAAGAACATTCTTTGGCATTTATTTTTTGAAGATTATGTCTATCAAATGTTGGCCGTTGCTACGTTGCAGATGGTCCATCCGTTGAGTCCAATTTTCGATCACTCGTTCGAGCATTTCGACTGGTAACTGGCGAATGACACGCGTGATGTTTTCCTCCAAGGCCAATCGACCGGCCCAAAACGTGAAATTATGTGCTCACCGAAATAAGTCTCTCTCTCAATAAGTCCATTGATTGATGCGATGTGTGGGAAGTGGCGCCGTCTTGCTGAAACCAAATGTCGCCGAGATCACGAGCTTCAATTTCAGGCATCAAATAGTCGGTTATCATGGCACGATAACGGTCGCCATTGACGGTTACGTTCGCACCGGCATAATTTTTAAAGAAATATGGACCGATGATTCCACCGGCCCACAAACCACACCAAACCGTTATTTTTTCTGGATGAAGTGGCAGTTCATCAATCTCTTCAGGTTGCTCTTCTTTCCAAATGCGGCAATTTTGTTTGTTTATATACCCATTGAGCCAGAAATGGGCCTCATCGCTAAACAAAATTTGCCTCGAAAACGTCGGATCTTCTTTCAAGAGCCCATAGAGCGAAGCTATGTCTCTTGGGAAGGTCGAGCGGCTTCAGTTATTGCACAAGCTGTATTTTGTACGCTTTCAATTTAAGATCTTGACGTAAAATGCGCCAAGTCGTTCCATACGTCAGTCCGAGTTGCTGCGAACGGCGCCGAATCGACTCTCTACGGTCTTCGTGTACACTCTCAGCTACGGCAGCTATATTTTCTTCACAGCGTGCTGGACGTGGTCTATTCGGTCAAATATTATCCAATAATGAATGCTGGGTCTCAAAATGGGTGATGGTGTTGCGAATAGTACGCTCAGTAGGCCGATTATTTTGACCATAAGTTGAGCGAAGTGCACGAAACACATTCCTCACAGAACGTGAATTTTCATAATAAAGTTGAACAATTTGTAAACGTTGTTCACGCGTAAGTCTTTCCATTATAAAATGCCAAACAATACTAAACAAAAATAACATGACACGACTCACACGTGATCTGTCAAAAAAGGCTATTCAAAAAAGTAACTCTACTTGGATCACCCGTTACATATCAATTCCCATATGAGTGTGATGCAAATGAAATCCACGCCAATTTTATCTATCTCATTTAAAGAAACGAGCAACATTGTAGATCGAGTCTGAGCCTGCAACTCTCGAATTCACTCGTTATCCATTATAGTTTCCTGAAAAGCCTCCTTTCTCCAGCGAATTACCCTATAACGAAGTATGACTCGAAAAACATCTCCTTACTCTTAGCCTTGGTGCCAATGACTTTTATTACAAAATAATATTATGTAAGTTATATTGAAATTTAACGTTAAAATTACAAAAACACCAAAGAGTATGCAGCGGAAAAAACAAGTACACGAAAAGTACTTTTGCTTCACCTACTAAAAGTATGCAACGTTACACTACAAAAACCCAATTTAAGAAAAAATTACTTTTCTTCTGCAATCCCCTCCTCGACATCACCAATTTAGAATAAAAGATTAAATCTCCGTTAAGCAGTCCCTTCATTAGTGCAAAAAGCAAAAGCAACTGCTTTCAATTCAATAATTATTATTCAGGCTGTGAAAAAGGTTAAATGAAATTCCCATTCAATCTCTAAGCAATAATCATTCATCAACTCTAAATCAGATTTATAAATTCCTTATTGTGCTACAAAAACTTTTTAATGATCCCCGAATTGATTTTCTTTTGGTATCAATAATAATTCACAGACCCGCGGAACGCCCTCTCCTCTCTTTCGCAGCATTTACTTTGGAAATTTACGACAATGACCTTTGACAATCTCTACCATTAACATTAAATTTTTTCGTCGAAAATTCGGGGGCCGGGGGCCAGTAACCCGCCTGTGTAAACAACAACGCCCAGACAACAAACCCTGTCAACAAAGAACACTTCAAAGGTTGGGCCTATACCTGTTTGAATGGTGTAGGACAATAGAATGAAGAACAAAAAAAAAAAAACTTTTATTGACTTAACTTCGGAGTACAGTACATCCCTTCTGACTTTTGGTTAATAAAAAAAAAACCAAAAAAAAAAACAGATATCATGTAGCTCTCGACCCGCGGACCACCTTGTTAGCCATAAACATTTTATTGTTCCCTCAAGTTTGACATAGATATACACAAATGATCCTTAAGCCCTTTGCTAATTATTTATACATTTTTTTGTTCGTCTGTCGGAATGGGAAAGCCTAAGTCGGGCCAATTAAAATTATTGAACCCCAACAAGAGAACTGATTAATTCAAGAGATTCTCGTTTGGGATTTATCCTTCGAATGCGAGAGAAGGTTCTAAGCAATTAGATAGAGGACATTAGGCATTATTTACTTACACGAGGTATACGAATAAATTGAAAAATAATGGCAAAATGGAAATTCATTTCACAATAAGAGATCCTTCCCAAGGAAGCATTACATAAAGTGACGAAATGTAATAGACAATGATAGACAATAGCTAGCAGGGTGGTTGTACCAAATGCACACTGACTCCGTTTCAACAAGCAACAAGAGCAATTGAGTATGTATGTGTGTGAAAGTGTATGACTACTGTCATTAGGCGGGTGTCATCTCAAAACGATGGGATATGGATTAACTTCACACCTACTTAGCATGAAGGACCTTTCCCGACTATGTGCGTGTGCAAGCGCAAGAAGTTGGCTCCGTTTGCCATGCTCTCAAACTCAATTAATTTTGAGGATTTACTTGTTGTTGTTGTCTTTATTGCCTTGTCAGATATAGGACAAATGCCTTGTGTGTATGCTGAGGATACAATACAAAATCTGACGGTCTGTATAATAGAATTAGGCTAGGTAAAGTGTGACAGGACTTAATTTAATTGAAAAAGATAGAAAGACAGAATTTGGTCCGGATTTGATAACCTCCTACCTATTTAGCTACTCAGTGAACAGAAAGTTTTAATTGAGATTGGGGAAATGTTGTGTGCGGCGAAGCAAGCTTAATAGAGGTGGAGGAGTAGGAAACTAATTTTAAAATGAGTTTGCGGATTAGTTGCTAGTTGTACATTTTCCGGTTCACAAATGTTAATGAGGTGGCACAGAGTCGACTTACTCAAATCAAAGCAGGTACTAAATGGAAGCACGTGTCCCTTTGATCTCATATGAGGCGTTAAAGTCATTTGTAGAACAACATCCCTGTGATGATGAGGTTGCTGATAGATAGATGCAGCAAAAAGTGCTGTCTACCACATGAAAGACAAAGCGATGGCTTAGGAAGTTATATGGGAGCTGGTGTTCCAGGTCTTATGCGCAGATGAGCTCTTTAAATTTTTTTAATGATAAATTGTCTGTAAAGGCTGGTCGCCAAAACCATTACTCTATTCAAAAGCGGTCTTACTACCGAAGTGTGCAGGCTTTTTTTCACTTTTTGTGTGGTCTACCTCTAGATCTAAGTGACCTCCTAAACAGCTATACAGCAGTTTGGCTTAAGACTGTCACTGCAGCGCACACATTTATTTTTTCTAGATCTCTTGAGTCTTAATTTTGTCTAAACCATCAAAAAGCTATGTAAAGCACACGTGACATGTTCATTACTTCGAGAATCGGTGCAGAGGAACTCTGATTTTAAGTTGTTCGAAGCAGAAGCAAGATTGAGTGAAAATTAAGGTCGTTTCGATGCTTTAGGTGCGGGTCCAAGAATGGTTGGAAAACAATCGTGAAAATAAATGCACCCCCTCGGTAACTAAAGTCAAAAATGAAAGCCAAGAATTCCTTCCACTAGCAATACACATTCAAACGGAAATCGAACAAGGCTTGACGGTTTACCTGCCGAACTATTTAAGGTAGCAAGAGATGACTTCGTAGAGACCACAAACACAAACTCATTTAAAAGGTTTGGTCGTAAGAAAGTATGACTGATAAATCGAACTTTAGTTTCGATTGCCCGGCATCATTGAAGTATCAGTCTCCTGAAAAATGCTTCTGCCAATATGTGTGAGCGCCTTAAATCATTTTTCAACGACCTTATTGGACCCTATTAGTTTGATTTTACGCGCGGTAAGTCCACACCACGCCAGATCCTGAAGAAATCCCAACAAGTTCTGATCGATACACACCACCTTTTCATAGATTTTCAAGACGTATAGGACAGCATCCCTATAGAGATGTAGCTATACACAGCCTTGTCTAGTTTTGGGATCCCTGCCAAGCCCACCTATTTGTTCGGGATGACGATGGAGAAAGCTTGCAGCTCCATCAAGGTCGGTAACAATTTAACAGAAGCCTTTTACGTCAAAAAATCATTTAGCAAAGGCGTCCTGCTCTTAAGTGAATTCTTTACAAGAATTGTGCAAAACTTAGAAGCCGACACACGAGGTACGATTACAGGGTGTAGCCGAATTAATATTCAATACTTTGCGATATAATTTGTGGCCATATTGTAAAAAAAAAGTCTGGATGGGCCTCCCTCCAGTTTTTAGCCCAGTTACCAGATTACCCCGACTCACATTAATTCAAATAACTCCGCCAATAGTTGCATCAGAAACTTTAGCTTTATTTTTTAGAATATAACTATTAAATCCCGTACTTGTTGGCTTTGGTCCACAGTTTTATCTTCGCGAGCACTTGATTGGTGAATGATTTCAAAAAAGCTGTGATTGCCAGCCCTACGGACTGTCGGTCGAGAGAATAGTATGGTTGCCATTGGTCTCTCTTTAGCTTTCTTGTTTCGCAGACAATGCAATCGTACTACATGTCGAGGAAATGTTCGCTAAGGATGATGCCCTCACAGCCGCTGGAGGTGACGAAAATGGACGACTTCTCGCTGGGTTCTCAACCATGTAGGTGACTTCATAGCCTTATATCGCAGCTTGGAAGGCAAAAATGGGCTGTACTTCGGTATCGACAACAAAATTCACGAAGAACTTGAGAACACCCCTTGCCAACATCACCAGCGGTCATAGCAACAACGGCATGCATTACCCCATCACGAAGAGACTCACTAAAGACAGAGTCATTCACATTGATGACTGGCATACCTAGGCAGCCTTCCTTGGAGCTAAGTCCGCGGATAACCTTCAATTAGTATTGAGACTTTTAGTGGACAAGGTTGGTAAGATCGCCACTATCATCCAGAATCAAGTTCAAATCAAGTTTACCATCCTAAACACCAAGGTCTGTTCAATATACGATGATTTCACATATTTATCATAAGCTGTACCCTTCTTCTATGCGTAGATTGGAACTTTTTTTTTTTGGAGTACCTACAGATATAGAAGCGGCAGAAATGGTCTACCGAAGAAGACGGTGCAATCAACTTTGTCTACGCTCAGCAGTATTACATCGGAAAATGACGTCTCTTCAGAAATCAAACGAAGGCAACTTCAAGGAATGCCCTTTCCCTAACGACTACGGAAACTGTATAAAAGACCTTGATAAGCCCAGTTCAGCTCCAGTGATCTCAAGAATAGATTCTCTCTAAATAAAGACATCTTTACTCGTTTCGAAGGAAAAATTCTTCGTCTTGATCCCGTTTGCGTTGACTGGTTCTGGAGGAATATGAATAACTCAACGAGGGGTACAACGACATCTACCTGGTAAAAAAAACTGAACATTGGATATTTCAGAATGAATGATCACCAACGCCCCGGTCTGTATAATCAACCATTCTAATCCGGAGCAGTAGAGACCTTAGATGGACGGGGACCTCAACAGCTTTTGCGTGCGAAACTAGAGGCAAAGACTACGCCAATGAGAGAGTCTTATTAGTTAAAGGTCAGATCCATGCCGGGATGTAACGCAGGTTCTGGCAGCTGCCCAGTGTCTTTGTTATCAGGATATAATTAGTATAATTAGGCAAGCATTATGAGAATCTGGATTAGGTTATATTTCGTGGGCTATTTGCATTCATGGAAGGTAGGCGGCGTTCTTGGAGAGCTGGGCAGCTGTCATAAGTGATGTGCCATTGATTCAATTTCCTCTTCATCTCAGCAGCTTCAGCCATTTTTCCAATGATACAATGTCCACTTAAAACCCCGACAAATATTCGGATTTCATTCCTGTCAAAAGAAAGTAGGGCCTTCGACCTCTTACTATCGATGGCGGGCCATTAACTATCGCTATACGGATCGAATGAATTCTGACGCATGAGACTTTTTATCGGAACTACGAACCTATCAGGCATAAGACAACTCATTCGTTATGTTCTTTTAAAATAGGTCATCTTTCTTACAAAGAAGATGCGTGCGCCACTTATGGGAAAAGGTCCATTTTTTGTTGGCGAAGATGGCAGTTCCGGACCCTAAGAGTCAAAACTGTGACAAGAAATAATAGTTTCACATTTTCTTCTGACTCTTCAACAAAAAAGCTTCCTTCCGTCTGAAAAGCAACTTATATTCGTAAAAAGAAAAAACGCCATCAAAATAGCTACCTACACCCGAAAGAAAAATATCTCAACCCAAATTTCCTCGGTAACCATGTTCTTTTGAGTTATGACGTTGTTTAATTTGATGAGCTATACATGTACGTATCCACGCAGTGTATAATTTATCTCCTACACTTTTTTGCGATTTTAATTCAGAATCCTTGATCATCTGCGCGGTTGCTCCAGATCTCTGTGATCTGTCAAGCAACAGTTGTTTTCCAATTTTATTTGCGATCTGTTAGAAAATAGTATCTGAGTCATTAACACTTGCGTTTGCCAATTCAGATGAGCCATCCAACTCACATCACGCTTTGCGTCATCGAAAATACTACATGTTGTCTGAGTGGCGGTTTTCTGCTATACCAGCGATGTTCGAGATTAATTAAGCGAGATATTACTTGACAGTTTGCAAACACTGCACAGAGTTACATGCACATTCGTTTTCCAAAATTTCCCCAATTGTTTACCAGAAACTATCCCCATTCGAATGCCGAATATGAGATTCTTTGGCATCAATTCGATGCAAACAACACTGTTGACGTCTTTACTTTGTCAAATCATGATTTGTTTTCCAATTCGATTAATAATTTGCGTTGCAAATTTACTAAATAGATATACCACAAAAAAAATATAAAATTAATCATTCACATTTAAAGTAATAAATCTTGCAACAATCGTATATAACTCTTACTTTTATCTGCCACCTAGAGCACAAACTATAACCGAACCAAAAATAGAAGATAAATATGGCCAGCAAAAAAGTAGCACGAAAATAACTCAAAATAAACAGAATTTAGGCAAAAAAAAAAAAAAAAAATAAACTAGATTGGTAATAAAAATTAAGTTTTCACTCATTGAACTAACTCTGACGCAAAGAGCAAATTATTAGATGTATAAGAGCCGTTATTACCTTTTCATCATGTTGGCTGTAAAAACGACATAAAGCGCAAGAAGGAGAGCAGCCTAAACAAACATACATTACTTTCGGCTTTACTTCGAGTGGATATCTTTGCTCGTGCTTGCTTTTTTTTTTTATTGTGTTTACATTTACTGGCCATTGATTCGATTCAGAGATTTTCGTATTAAAGAAAAAAAGTCGTAAAATTAAAATAATTTTGCCAGTTCACCGTCCGTCCTGGGGGTGTTATTTTTTTTTTTGAAGCGCCATGCATTTGCGTCACTTGTGATACTACTGGAGTATTGTGGAAGTGTATTTAGGCGCTTCGCCAAGTGGTCAACAATGACGTGGTCAGAAGGAATTCCCAAGAAGTACGCAGCAGCACCATCAGACCCAACACAGCAAAACGAAGACGTTTTATTTAAAAAAAAAAAAAAAATGTATAATAGAAGTGTAATAACCAATTCCACAGACTGACTGACAGATTTACTGCTTGCTGAAAGTAAACGGTTTTTTTTTTTTGACGTCACTAAAATGGTGATGACACTTGGAATCGCCATTATTCGCTTCTATTTTAAGCGACGTCTCTTGGATGAAAACAGTAACCAGGTGCAGGGCGAATCACTTCCGCCGATTCCCGTCGGTCGATCACTTTTACACTTTCTGCATGCGTGGGTGAGGACACGGCACAGCATTTTGTTGGGTTGGGTTCGATATCCCGCTTTTTCAAAACCCCGCTTTTACAATCAAAAGTAGTTGTTTCATTTTGAAAAAATTGCGCGGGATAATAAGAAAATTAAAATAAATTAAACGATGAGTGTTTTTAGAGGAAATAACAAAATAAGAAATAAATAATAACAAAATAAATTTTTAAGTAATAAATATGACAATCTTCAATAATTTAACAAAAAAAATATAAAGTAATGTCACATGATATTCTGCAAAAGGGAACAAAAAAAACTTCAAACCATTAACAACATTTTTTTATTTTATTAGGACAAGTGTATATTATAAGCAATGCGACGCAAAAAACCTGATTTACTCATATATTTTCTATTTCTCATTAATTTTTTTACAGCGCGTGACTTTATAACATTCGTTTTTTTATATAATTTTTCTTATCCATTTTGTAATTTCTATTTCAGTTTGTACCAAATTTGCATCCCTTCTTAAATCTGCAATGAGTTTATAAAGGGTGATTTTTTAGCTGGTTTGGTTTTGGCAACACTGGTTTTGACAGCTGACGTGTGTTTAGTTCCTTGTGTCACTGTCAAACAGCTTCAGTTTAGTTTGCAATTTAACCATGGATCGTCTTACAAATGAACAACGCTTGCAAATTATTGAATTTTACTATCAAAATTCGTGCTCGGTTCGAAATGTTCATCGCGCGCTGCTTCCATTTTATGATCGGCATTCTCGACCTTCTGAGCAGTCTATTCGGAAGATTGTGACCAAATTTCGCACCAAATTTACTTTGTTGGACATTAAACCACCAACACGTTTATGTACTGTGCGTATTGAAGAAAATATTGCGGCCGTATCAGCTAGTGTGACAGAAGACCGCGAAATGTCGATTCGGCGCCGTTCCCAGCAGTTAGGCCTTTGTTACAGCACTACGTGGAAAATTTTGCGGAAGGATTTGGGCGTAAAGCCTTTTAAGATACAGCTGGTGCAAGAACTAAAGCCAGCCGACCTACCACAACGCCGAATTTTTGGTGAATGGGCTCTTGGAAAGCTGGCCGAGGATCCGCTTTTTTATCGAAAAATTGTGTTCAGCGATGAGGCTCATTTTTGGTTGAATGGGTACGTAAATAAGCAAAATTGCCGCATTTGGAGTGAAGATCGGCCAGAAGCATTGCAACAGCTACCAATGCATCCCGAAAAAGCCACTGTTTGGTGCGGTTTATGGGCCGGCGGCATTATTGGGCCATATTTCTTCAAAGATGATGCGAATCGCAGCGTTACTGTCAATGGTGAACGCTACCGAGCGATGATAACAAACTTTTTTTTGCCCGAAATGGAAGTTCTTGACTTGCATGATATGTGGTTTCAACAAGACGGTGCCACATGCCACACAGCACGCGAAACAATGGCGCAATTGCGAGGCGAGTTTGGTGAACAGTTAATTTCACGTTTCGGGCCGGTCAATTGGCCGCCTAGATCGTGCGATTTGACACCATTAGATTATTTTTTGTGGGGGTATGCCAAGGCTAATGTGTATAGGGACAAGCCCGCTTCGATTGACGCACTGGAAGCCAACATCCATGCATTCATTCGTGAGATACCGGCCGATATGTGTGAAAGAGTATGCCAAAATTGGACTCAGCGGATGGGCTACCTAAGACGCAGCCGCGGTCAACATTTGCATGAAATTATCTTTAAACATTAAATTGCAAGGTTCAAACTATCGATTCAAATAAATATTTCATTCATTTTTTCGAATTTTTTGTCTTTTTTTTTTAAAAAAAGTTCTAAACCTCTTAAAAAATCACCCTTTACAAGCCAACCAAAATTTTCAGTCTGCGATGCCACGCTTCAGCATTATATTGTTGGGAATTGTTTTTCTGCACTGTCATACACAGACTAAAAGTTAGGAGAGTACTGCACTTGTCTACTTCCATTACGAATGTAATTAATTTTAAACCAATCTGCAAAACTAAGTGCGTCTTCGTCATCTTTCAAACTATTTTTCAAAGAGTCAAAATAGGAAGAGACTTCTTCTGGTGACCATTTTTATTTTTAATGCAAACTCGTTACAGTTACCATATTTGGTCGCAAAAACTTTTTGGTGTACTCTTCGCCAAATGATTTGACCAAAGTGAAACAAACATCCTCTTTTTAGGAGAACCAGACTAGACATTGTTCCTAACAAAATAATTTTGCTGCCGTCGCTTTCCTTCTCGAACAAACAAAACAAATAATTCGCCATCAAGATACGTCAAATCTTCTGGTATATTAATATCATTTACACTTTGAGGTTCCTTAATCGAAGAAGCTCGAACACGAGATATTTTTTGCTTTTGGGCAGAAGAAGATGGCAAGCATGGTCTCACAGAAGATTCACATTCCACTACACTATCACGTATAATCTGCGATGGATTAAAACACAGTGATTCTGCAGCTTTTTTTATGGTACTATTTGTTTTGCAAACTTCTTTAACACATGAATCAGGAGTGCCTTTTTTAGGATATGTTCTCTGTCTTTTAAAGTTGCATTGACTCTTCCCTTGCAAAATCTATTTTTTCTCTGCGAACAACACCATCGGAAAACTGCGCCTACTTGTTTTTCAAGGTGATAATCGTAGCCGTAAACTATTAATTTGTTGCCACCTTTGTTTGACTTTACTTGTAAATATGATATAATATAACTCATTGCGGTCAATACTACGAAACAAATTTTTTCGGGATTTATGAAAAGCGAGATTTCAAAAAGCGGGATTCCGATACGCTCCCCATTTTTGTTGTGTTCTTTTTTACAGATTTTTATTTTTATGTAAAGGAAAAACTTATAAATCTCTTTTAACAGGGGGTTCTCCAAATTTATTTTGCATGTACCACCTTTTTGAATGACGGTACAGTCACGTACCACCGAACTATTTTTTTAAAAACTTTGCAATGTTTTTTGTGTCAACTGATAGTAGGTCTGCGATTCAAATAATGAAAAACAGGATTTGCCACACCAATTGCCAAATATTTTACTTGGGCCGCTAGCGATGCAGTTTTCACAAATTCTGCGTATATTCTGCGAGAATTTGTTTATTAAATTTTCGGGTTACCCGTTTTCATACAATATTACTGAATATAAACTGAAATAGAAATCATGTATCATGCTTAACGTATGTTAAACTCATTAAATTCCGATCTTGACAGCATTCTTGAGTGGGGTTAAACCAATAGAGTGGAATTTAATGCTTCCAAAACACAATGTTGTCTTCTGACACTAAAGCGAAACCTCAATACTCTGCCATTATCCATGAATGGCACTTGTATCGCTGAATCCGAAAGACTTTCCATTCTCGGTATGTGTGTTAATGACAACCTTCGTTGGAATGACCACATATTCGACGTCGCCAAGAACGCTGCAAGAAATATTTTACCCCTTCTGATCTGGCTAGAATCTACAAGGCGTTCATTTGCCTTCGATTTGTACTTGAGTACAACGCTCATATCTGGTCCGGTGCACCAATTACATGTTTGTAGGTACTTAACAGAATTCAAAAACGTGCGATAAAATTTTTTGGCGACCGAGATATTGCGAATTCGCTTGACCCTCTTAGTCATCGTCATAATGTCTCCTGCCTATCGTTGTTCTATCGATACGACCATCACAAGTGCTCAAACGAAATAGCCAGTTGCATTCCTCCCCTTCAACACTTCAACCGTAATACTCGCCACGCCAGGAATGCTCATCAGTTCACCCTAAGCCTATATTCGGTCGAACTGTGAAATTTAAGGATTCGTTCCTCTGCCGTACAACACGAATGTGGAATGCTCTGCCTCACTCTGTTTTTCCTGACCATTACAATTTACAAACATTTAAAATCAATGTGCATCGGTTTCTCATCCTTTCTTCTAATCCCTCATTTCCTTAACGCCCGTCCTGTGTTACTATAACATTATAAGAGTGCTAACAATCCCTTTTGCACGTGCAAATTATAAAAAAAAAAAAACTGTAAGAGTGAAACCGGGAGGTTATTAGAGGTATTAAGGTTAGGTTAGTAGGCTATTGAAGCAGGAAACCATTTACTTCGCAAAACTTAGGTCCTTATAGGATGATGTCGTGCCCCACTTATTCGACCTTCCTCTTCATGGTCACTCAATGTTGATGAGCTAGCCCAATGTCCACAAAAATCTATAAAGATTGGATGTAGATACATCGGTATAAAAGTGTTTTGTTTCTCAAGTGATAGAGACTCGGACAGTGACAGAGGAAGTGAAGTGTCTCCCCATGGACATCTTTATCACTACATCCTCGGAATATATTATAATTTCATTGTGTGATTTCTAAGGAAGTTATGTCCCCTTAGGGCACCTACCACCTTAGACAGTGATGACCTGTCAAACTGTAGAAGTTTGAGGGTTCGGCCACTGTTGTATTCTGGGCAGACTTTCCTTATATTCTTGTTTCCTAGTTAGTTGCTCCTACCTGTTGTTAGATTTTAAATACGAATCTTGTTCTCCACCCGATTCCTAAGATCGCAGAGTGGAATCGACTGAAGTGCTTCATCATGGTTCATTGCCCATACCTCGCTAATTCGTCAGCCCTCCCATTGCCGGCTTTGTCACTATTTCCAGGGACCCAACATAGATTTATACCGTCCTGCGAGCAGAAAGCGTTACGCTATTCACGGCAGCGGTAAACTAGCTAGGACTAATTTTATAGCTACCTGACTGTCAATGGAAATAGTAAAATCATTTCGTGGTATCGGCAACAATGACACCTTATGAGCTGCTTCCGGCGATCGCCAGAACCTCTGCTTGGAAGACACTACTGTTGTAAGGAAGCATGATTGAACAGGGAAGCTTTAGTTCTTCCGAGAATATTCCGGCACCGGTTCCACGGTCCATCATAGATCCATCTGTGTAGATGGTTACGATTTACTTTTCGTGGGTTCATTCTTATACTCTTTATTTCTGCTTTGGGAGAGGCAGGAGAATGGTCTGTTAAAGTCCAGTTGGGGAGACCTTAAATAAGAATTGACAATGTTTCCAACGTATTTGCTTAAAATGTTTACATGACCAAAATTACCAGTGTTCCAAGTGCAAGTTTGGATAATCCTTGAAGCACTTTTGGTTGCAAAATCCTTTACTCACGGCTTGCAAGCAGACTATGCTGCCATATGTGAGTATTGGCCGCACTATTGCCGTATACATCCACAGGATTATTTTGGGATTTGGAATAAAGGTTGACCTTACCAACAAAATTTGTAAAAAGGCAACTTCTTCGTTTTTAAAAAATACCGCATGGTAGCATCTACGCAAAAAGACCATAAATCATCAGATAATTATGATAGTACCACTATCAATAACTGGCATTGATTCCCCAGCCCCGCACTATCTGAATCCAACACCCACCACCTCATCTATGATCATGATCATGCATGCAGCTTTCAACAGACCGACCACCAGACTTCCATGAGTTAAAGTTTCCTTCGATTGTTTTTTTCATACATTCAGTTATGGCCACCTCTGCTACCGGGGAAAAACAACACCCTTAAACCCTTATGTAGGTAACTTGAGGTTAAACATAGTTTCTCCCACGCATGCAGCAAGAGACTTGTGCTCCAGTTGTTTGCTTGGCTGATCATCAAGCCGCTTTTAGCAGTTGATTCCTGAATGTATAGTTCCAAGGGTAGCAGACTGAGAATCGTTGAAGGTGTTCTGCACTAGTAATCCCTATATATGATGTTCCCTATTCTTGTTTCTGCCCTTTCCTCTGCTACCTACAGAAGTATCCCTTCAAGAGCTAGTGGATTGCATTGTGGAATGTTCCTGGTAAAGGCACTTACCGATATGCTACGAGATCGTTAGCAGTAATATTTTAATAAAGCACTAAGAAATTCAATGATGATTCGCATTTATTTTTGACTACTCATCGCTGAATTGGGTGAAAGTCTAACAATGAGGCATGGAAGTTTTCTTCTTGAATTTGTCGTCTGCAATACTCGTTAGGTCCTGTTGTTTTAATTAAAAAAATATAACCAACAATTGTGTGAGGATTTTTTTTTTCTATTAATTTCAATTCCAATTCCAATTCCAATTTCACTGACACCACTTCAATTCATGGCATGGGAATTATTTCAAAGTCACTGAACTGACAAACAGATTGTCGTCCAAATACGGGAGTTCAGATGTCGAAAATCAAAGAATCATCAACCCCAAAACTTGGGCCAATGCCAAGGAGAGAAAGTGTGTTGCGCATCGATGCGATTGAATATTTGTGATCAAGTTCAAGGGTATCTCTTTTTGTTCCACGAAACACTCAAAATGCGTTTTAAGAGTCTCCACTAAGAAAGCAAAGTGACGAATTTTGAGAAAGATTCTTTAGGAAACACACAATTTAATAAATCATCGTTGACAGGTTTGGAATTTTTTTGACATGTCTTTGGACATCAAATAAACCATGTCGTCCGAAATCAATCAACTAACAATGTCCTTAGGAAGAAATTTATTCTCAAAAACTCATAACAAATCCATTTTGCTTCTATTGAAAGTACGAACACCCAAAGTTTGTTTATTGCTCAATCAACTGTGATGGAAGCCTCATGCAAGGGAATCCTTTATGCTATTCCTCTCACCACCAAAGCCAATAGAGTTCTGAGCAACTCTATGAATAAACCACGCGATGACTTCATGAGGTTCTGATACTTAAAAAAAGAGCAGGAGCCAACTCTGTCGTAACTTTGGTCAGGTATCTCCCATCGAGTGGTACGCCCGCTTCCAACACAAAAACCAACCAAAGTTTCACAACAGAAACTCATAACAATAACTCTTCAACTGGAAAGTTATTTTAAGACTTTTTAAAAAACGGCTCACCCCACATTACCGTGAACTCCACACCGATTTGCTATACACCAAGGTAATAAAATTTCCACAGCAACTTCCGTCCACCCACACACATACACACACACACAGAGGGACTCTCTGTAAACGCATTTGTGTCCTTAAGGATCCGGAACTTGGTCCACTCCACAAGGTACTCACCTGAAAGAGAAAATAAGATGAAATCAGATTAGGGTTCTTCCACGTTAAACGTGCAACCGAAGCGCTTGCTAGGGTACACTTGTAAAAGGCTATACCTACATACAAAGTGTGCTCGATGCAGTCACTACCGGCTGCGAATATTGCTACATTCATCAGCTACAGGTGGGTCATTTAGATACTAAAGACTGGGATGTAGGGGCCGACATCGGGCCGTAAACTTCGCAATGGGGTGCAGAGTTGTTAAATATAGTTAGTTGCACAATCGCGAGAAATAAAAGGGTTTTGCTTCGTCGTTTACGCTCTTTTATGACCGCATTTTGTTACTCTAATGGTAAAACTTTGCCTACACAGCGAGAGATATTACAACTTTTTACATTGTTGATTGCATTTTGGGAGTTTACTCACAGGTGATTGGAGTTGATTAGTATAGATGGATGGTTTGAGTTTTCTCTGAACTTTCGAAAGAAAACTTTTCTTCTTCCATTTAGCTTTGAAATTTGCACCGATAGTGGCGACGAATGACAGTTATTCCTAGGAAAGGAAAGGAAGTCTTCTATCGCAAAGTACATCTTGCATCCGATAGAAATACAACACAAGTTTTGACGATAAATCAACCTCAACCTCAGTTCTTTTCTTTTGTTATCGGCCACGTTTTTACTGCCAAAAAAAAAACGCACACACACGCCACCTCGCACAACTATTTTCAAATTATACCTTTATGATATCTTACTTCCCCGTCCCCTCCAGTTTTATAGCACACCACCATCGAATTCCACGTAAAGTGACGTGCGTGAAACTTTTGTTTTCCCTTTCTTCATCCTCATTTTATATACTTTACGAGGCAGGGCGGGGGGCGGAGAGAGAAAAATTCAATTAATATTCCACAGTTGTTGCCGAGGCAAATTTCACGAAAGATTAGCGCCATGAATTTACTGATTAAATTAAAGTCAACTAGAGCGGGATGGTCCCAGTTAACCGCTAATACCACCCATCCACGTGACTCACCTGGCTTTTACAGGAGTCCCATCAAGAAAAAGGAACACAAAAAAAAAAAACACCTTTCCTTTGGAAATACCCGTATCTCATTTGCATATATGGAAATTCTAATTGAAGCTAACAAGTTTTTTCCTTCTTTCGACAGTTTCATCAACTGTCGGTGACGAAAGACCCACAGGACATTTTGGATTTGCTTTCAAGTCAAGTCATAAGAAAGAAGAAGGAGAAAAAACGAACACAAAACAGCCCCCGACTAGCTAGAGGTAGGAGCAATGAAAAATTTAAACACAAATTTATGTAGATAGACTTGTGGCAGCAAAAGTTTTTCATCTTCATCTGTTTTTGTGTCCTGCGTCCTGTGTGGAGGTGGAGGTGGTATAATGGCTGTTTATCTACATTTTTGGTTTGCCCTAATAGCAGTGATGAGGGGTATAACTGAAAAGTGCTTCTGGCTACTGTTCTTTCTTGTGGTTTATTGAATCTAAACGTAAAGGTAGACCTTTTCTTTACATTACTTAAAGATTCACTTTGTAAAAGTTTTCTTTATATTCTAAAATATTTGCTTGTTTTTTTTTTTTTTTTGTTCATCTGAAAAAGATGACTGTATTGTTACAAACTTTGAAATGTCGCACGTGCAAATGGAATAAGTTTCAATGAGTTTTGTGTAATGGTATTTGAGTTTGTCTAATGCTATTGATATTCAATGAGATATTATTATTTATTTTTGAAATACAGAGCTGGAGGCAAGCAGACCTCAAGAGGGGTTGTATTTCGAAATTGGAAAATTGTTATTTTCAAAGTAATAACGGGTGATCCAAGTAGAGATACTTTTTTCAATAGCCTTTTTTGACAGATCACGTGTGAGTCGTGTCATGCTGTCATATTATTTTTGTTTAGTATTGTTTGGCATTTCATAATGGAAAGACTTACGCGTGAACAACGTTTACAAATTGTTCAACTTTATTATGAAAATTCACGTTCTGTGAGGAATGTGTTTCGTGCACTTCGCTCAACTTTGGTCAACATAATCGGCCTACTGAGCGTACTATTCGCAACACCATCACCCATTTTGAGACCCAGCATTCATTATTGGATAATATTCGACCGACGTCCAGCACGCTGTGAAGAAAATATAGCGGTCGTAGCTGAGAGTGTACACGAAGACCGTAGAGAGTCGATTCGGCGCCGTTCGCAGCAACTCGGACTGACGTATGGAACGACTTGGCGCATTTTACGTCAAATTGAAAGCGTACAAAATACAGCTTGTGCAACAACTGAAGCCGCTCGACCTTCCCAAGCGACATCGCTTCGCTCTATGGGCTCTTGAAAAGTTCCAAGAAGATCTGACGTTTTAGAGGCAAATTTTGTTTAGCGATTAGGCCCATTTCTGGCTCAATGGGTATGTAAACAAACAAAATTGCCGCATTTGGGACGAAGAGCAACCTGAAGAGATTGAAGAACTGCCACTTCATCCAGAAAATACAACGGTTTGGTGTGGTTTGTGGGCCGGTGGAATCATCGGTTCATATTTCTTTAAAAATTATGCCGGTGCGAACGTAACCGTCAATGGCGACCGTTATCGTGCCATGATAACCGACTATTTGATGCCTGAAATTGAAGCTCGTGATCTTGGCGACATTTGGTTTCTGCAAGACGGCGCCACTTCCCACACATCGCATCAATCAATGGACTTATTGAGAGAACATTTCGGTGAGCACATAATTTCACGTTTTGGGCCGGTCGATTGGCCACCAAGATCGTGTGATATCACACCGTTAGACTTTTTCCTGTGGCGATATGTAAAGTCAAAAGCTTAGGCCGACAAACCCGCTTCGATTCAGGCCTTGGAGGAAAACATCACGCGTGTCATTCGCCAGTTACCAGTCGAAATGCTCGAACGAGTGATGGAAAATTGGACTCAACGGATGGACCATCTGCAACGTAGCAACGGCCAACATTTTATAGACATAATCTTCAAAAACTAAATGCCAAAGAATGTTCTTTCAAATGATAATAAACATTCTCCATTAAATTTGAATTTTCTGTGTTTTTTTCTTTAAAAAAGTGGGGAACCTCGAAATGGATCACCCTTTATTAATTTATTAACTGAATTTTGTTTTTGCTGCTAAGGGGTTGGACTTTGATTAAAAATTTAAGTTTTTTTTTATGTCGACACACTTTTTTCCAAGAAAACAACCTATTGAGAGTAGAAGAAGTAATTAGGTATTTAGTTGCATCGATGTCACTGAAGAAGGCGTCATGTAAAATGCAAGAAGAGAATCCACTTACAATCAATGAGCCAGCAGAACTCACTACTGCACTAAATCAAATGTATTAGGCATCACTGACAGACAGATGTCCCATTCGATACAACCTCTGTTGTTACATTCTTATTCCCGATACTCACATACGGCAGTATAGACTACAGATCAATTTACTGAGAGATCAAATTACCTCCTTGAGATATAGACGAAAATACAGACACTAGCATGCATAGGTCCAACTGGTGAAATAAGAACGACACCAACCGCTGGTTCGGAAGTGATTCTAAATTTGCCACCCTTGGATCAATACTTGCCCGAATCAGCTGCCAAGAGCGCCCTGAGGATCAGCCAAATAGTCAGCTGGAAACTAGGGCGCGCACAGATTCTGAAAATATATGCAGGAGACAGCGTTAGCTGCGATTATATGCTATCCTACATGGACTTTGACAGACCATTTTCCTACTCAAAACCCATGAAAATGAAATCGATATCCATCTACACAGATATATCAAAGATGGATTGTGGAACAGGTGCGCGTCTATTCTCAGAGGAATTAAATATACACTACTCCATCGGACTCCCTGATCAAAGTAGTATTTTTCAAGCTGAGGTTCAGGCAATCATGGAAGCGGCCCATACTGTACCAATGTCAGCAAAACCACGGACTAATACTAGCATTTTCATTAACAGCCAAGCGGCCATTAAGGCAGTTAATGCTATTGAGATCAAATCCAAGCTAATTCACCGCTGTCGCAAAGAGCTTAAGACTATTTATCGACGTGAGCTAGCAAGACTTCACAAGCACCCACATGATGAAATTAAATCTCAAAGATGACGACATTTGTAGAGGTAGAGGCTGCTGCGGTGACGGGGAGATACACGAGGACACACCTCACTATCTCTGCCAATGACCGAGTCTCTGTCACTTGAGGAGCAGAACGCTTGGAAGTTTCTTCTTCTATTATAGAATTGTAAGATGCCTCTACCTCTAATCTTCTCTTATTCCTGGAGCCATCGGAATGACTTGACAACGTTGGGTGGTAACCAACGTTCTACCTCATTGCTCTTCATCATTCTCAATATAACCTGGCGATAGCTTTCGATCCCTTTTGCACATTTACAGTACTGAAAAATACTTACTGATTTGCAGTCGGTAGAATGGCCTCCAGTGACAACATCAACCTTCCAACTGCTCCGAGGATTTCAGTAGGTAATCAAAGAAAATAGCACTAACATTTTATTTCAAGTCGAATATCTTAGCAATGAAAGATTGAAAAGACGCCCTTGCCCTCCTATTCCTGGAGACATCAGAATGGCTTGACAACATTGGGTGGTAACCAACGTAAGGAAGGAACCACAGCAGAGGCCAGAACATCGGCTTATACATACTGAAGAGTATCACTAGGACCTATGTGCGACAATAAAGAGATTGCTCTCTATCGCCAACCCAACTAACCTAACATTCATTCTAAGAACGATAAAACTGGGAACAGAATAAACCCACGTTTGCTAGGAACTCACTAGTCTCGGATGCGGATTGTTCCAAGACAAATGACGGAGTTGGAGCGGGAGTCTACGGAGAGACCACAGAATCTTTTCTCTATACCAGCATGGAAGGGAATAACTCCGTATTTCAGACTGAAATACATGAAATAGAGCTCTGCATCAGAGAGAATTTAAACATGAACATCACTGACAAGCACATTTATATTCTATCTAACAGCAAAGCGGTACTACTTAATAGCTGCGCCCTTGAAATTACTGCTAACCTAGTTTGGGACTGTCTCCAACTAATCACAACATTAGCTAGCATCAGTAGAGTCCAATTAATCTGGGTGTCTGGACATAGTAGCTTCGAATGAAAAGGCTGATGAACTAGCCAGGAAAGGATCTGTGGCACCATTTACGATGTCTAGACCATTCTGTGGCGTGCCCATCAGCTCCAATAAACTCCGCATCAAAAGCTAGAAAAGAAATCGCTTCATTGCTGGAAAGAAACTGAAGGTAACAGGCAGGCGGTACTATTTCTACCATCCCCTTCTCCAAAAAGAACTAAGCAACTCTTCCATCGGGACACTGCAGAGTAAAAAAAACACCTTATGGCTATGGGAATTGCTCAAGACAACACTTGTCGAATGTGCCACGAAGACGAAGTAACAGCAGAGCACATTCAGTGCCACTGTGATTTCTTAGCAACAACATTACTGCTACTAAACTAATATTACTGCCTCTTCGCCCGATGTCTTAGCTGAATTTAACCCCAAATCCGGCATTTTAGGCGAATTCTAAACGAGAACATCACAAAAGTCCCATCTCGTTTACCAATCTAATCTAATGCACCAAATCATTAGTCAAGTTTGGGTGGAAGAAAGCATGTCCGATGACTGACATCTACAAGAAGGGCGATCCTATGTCCTGCAAGAATTTTCGAGGCATATTCCTGCTAAATGTCGAACGTAACATCCTATCAAACCTCTGGCAATACACTAATCGACTAGTCAATACAGACCACTTGGCACTGGAAAAGTGCACGATTTTCAAGCCGAAAGTTCAAAGCGGCATATGATAGCATTCATCTTTAGGCGCTCTAAACCGCTCGGGATCGCGTCAAAGGTGATACAACTGTGTCGCATGACACCAGGAGATACGCGGTGCGGTCACTATTTTATCGGCAGCAGATTTTGACAAGGTGATGTGCTTTCATATGACTTCTTCAGTCCAGCTACTGGGATATGCGGATGATATTGGGCTCATAAGACTCTTCCAGGGTGCAATGAAAGAGGCATTCAAGTCTTTTAATGAACAGCGTCCACCACCTAGAACAAAATGCCACTTTCAATAGCGTCAACTTCGAGGTAGTTAACCCTAGAACGGTAAGCATCGCCTGTGAGGCGAAACAATTTTTTTTTACGATATTTCCCAATCGGTTGCAAAGCATACAAAGCTCGTACTATAATATTTTTAAGATATTTAATAACGATTTGTTTTTTGTCAATTCTTGTACGCAAATATGTAATAAATACGTTTTTCTATTTTTTTTAATATTTTTTTGATTTTAAACGGTGAAATGTGCGTTTTTTAGAAAAGTCCCTCACAGGCGAAGTTTACCAATAATGAGTTAAAAAAAATGTTTCCCATTCTAGGGTTAAGGAGCTCATCTACTTACACAATACCTTCAAAAGTGACAACTTAGTAGAGAACTGACAAAGAATTAGCCTTGAATGTAGGAAACCGCTGCTCTTTCGGTTTACCAAAAGCAATTGTTTCTAAACTCCTGACTCGAAGCATAGAATTTATGACCTCTCAGCCTTCCGGTTTTGTTATAAGGCGCTGAGTGCTGACAATAAGCAAAAAATTATAGTGTTATAATATTGGGCTCCTTCGAAAGAAAAATTCTTCGACAAATATTTGGACCTGTGTGCGAGGAGGAAGGAGGCACACACCGCGAACTCTATTAGCCGTACCAATATGTGGAGAAGCCAATCCCATCATCCCCCAGGTTTGCGACGATTAGGAAGACCAAACATAAGTTTGACGGACTAAGACATTGCGGATGAAAAAGGACTTTGTCTATATAAGAAATGCCCCACTCATGTCTGGAACTCGTTAATAAATAAGTTTTTCAAAACATGAGCATTAAATGAGTTCAACGGCGAATTTATAATTTTTATGAAAAGTCCTGAATGCTGTACATCCTCATGGAAACAGTTGCAATATGATAATCTGAAGATAGAGTATTTTTTTTACTAGCAAAACATTGGCCATAGGCGCTTGCCTGACGAGACGAAATTTACCTACCTTAATCGGAGTAACGAAGACCCATGAAGTGGTCCACCAAATTAATATTTGCTGCGACACGACGCTCTACCTCATTGCTCTTGATCATTCTCAATATACCCTGGCGATAGCTTTCTATCCCTTTTGCACCTTTACAGTACTAAAAAAAACTGACTGATTTGCCGTCGGTAGAACCGCCTCCAGTGACAACATCAACCTTCCAACTGCTTCGAGGATTTCAGTAGGTAATCAAAGAAAATAACGCTAATTTCAATGTCGAATATCTTAGCAATGAAAGATTGAAAAGACGCCCTTGCCCTTAAGAAGAAAGATAGGAATAAGAAAACGTATGTCTCAATTCTGCCAAATTGTTTTGAGTAGTGTAACCAAACCACTGTTGCGCCACCAGTAAAAAAAAAAAAAATATTGGGCGTAAAAGGTCCATACAGGACCCAAAGCCTAGCTTCTCCAACCACTGTATGTGCGAAGGCAATTAATTTTTGAGAAGCTTCTCATGACAGTTCTTTCTCTTGGATGTTTGTCAAACGTTCGCAAGAGGTGGGGCAGGGAATAAAACTTTCAGGTGGTACAGGTCGGGATTTGAACCAGCGACCTCTCGCTTAGTGGTCCAACGCACTTAACCACTAAGCCACTGCACGCGCCACCAGTAAACATAAGTTTATTGATTTAATTTTTCGAACTTCACGATATCTATGTAAAATGAACATTTTGGTTAGACATCAAATATTTAACTTCAAATGTTTCTACCCTACAGATGTAGGTTACAAGCTTTGGTTGACGGACGTACACACCTTTCCGAAAGTGCGGTTATTTTCTAAGGCTGAACACACACCCGACGCAACAAAACGTTTCAAACCACTGCCGTTGTCGATTATTACACACACCGCATACGACAAAGCAAAATAACAAGGCGAAACAAAAAATATAAGGAAATGCTACAGTCCGCTTGGGGCGAACAGTACGATACCCTATCCTTATCCCTATACACCCCAAAGAAAAAAGCATTAACAAGGCGATGGATAGCATTTTATTTCATTCTATGAAATTTATGGAAAATAAATTATTTCTTTGAAAAAATGCCCCCAAAAAGTGGGCGTGGCCAAAAACTTTGTATGGGCGATATATTGGAAAAAATATTTGCTAATTATCTTGTTAAACATTTTTTTTCAGTTTCTATGAAAATTTTCGCTGAAAACAGCATTTAAATAAAAAAAAAATCCCACAAAAAGTAGGCGTGTCAAAAAAATTTATATGACAGACTTATAAGGTGCCTGCATATCTTGTGAAGGTTCTAAAACTCTATTTCTCTACCTTTAGCCTTAAAAGGTTTTTTCTAAATTGTGGGCGTGGCAGTGGGCCTAGGGAGTATATGCTCTAAATTTTAGCTTCCTAGCATAAATTTAAAGGCCTCAAAAGTTGATACGGACGGACGGACGGACTGATCATAAATATATACACTTTCATGGGTCTACGACGAATATTAAGGGGTGTAACAAACAATGTGTCAAAATTAATATACCCTTTGGATAGGGTATAAACATACTTTGTTGTCGATAGCTGCATCATTGTTTTTCCGATACAGAAATTCGTTGTTCTTGTTTTTTTTTTTGCATGGGCTTTTATTTATTTGCGAGTTTTCGTGCACAATGGAAGTAGATGAAGAGAAGGTAATATATCTTATCGAGGCTAGAAGCCCAATACTTACCGTAGTGTTATAACTAATCTTTCAACATAAGTTATGCTTTTTCGGTAGTTAGTATCTTGTTTAGCAATTGCATTTCCAATTAACCCAATCGAATGTTTCAATCTTCATTCTTGTGAAATTTTTAATTTATCAGGGTAAGTCCTTAGGTCTGCCATCAGGTTTCAAATGATGTCCTTTGCATCTCGTTTTTGATTGTGCTTCATGAATCTCAAAAACTTCAATCAAATTAAATAAAACTGGCACAACTCTATCGTCTGTATCGGACCACATATTGAACAACACTATGAAGAAGTCGCAAACTTAGTTGTTACATTGTGTTGGTGTGTGTTGTCAAAAAACGTTTCGACTGCTTCGATGTGTGTTCAGCCTAAGAGCAGCTCTAAACGCTGTTTTAAAGTTTAATATCGATATTTCATGTGAAAATATGTAACTGCTCAAACAACTGCTTTAACAGTGAGTTCTCCTCATGCATAACACCTTTAAAAAAAAAAATTAATAGAATTCTGAAAAAATGCTTCGTCCTTAAAAAAAATATCCCAACAAACAGTAAGCCAAAGCATTAAAGCACCCCAGTCCTGCTCTCCATTTTACTTAGGTTACCTTTAGTTTATTCACGAACGCCTAATCCAAATCATGGTCGAAAATCCTACATCAAAGATGCGAGTATCCATGAAATTGCTTGATCTACCGGCATAAGAACAACAACCAAGAACAAAAAAAACAAAATCCCCCCCCCCCCCATATCTGAATAGGAAAGCAAAAACATGTTATTCTCAAAGAGAAAAACAGAAAAATCTGTTTTACTCCTTAGTCGAACAGATGTCCATTTTCCCAAGGGGATATTTATCTCTGGCAGCAAAAAAAACATTATTATCCCAAAACTTCTACACCATCTTCCAGACCGGTAATAGCGTATAATTTAAACACTTCTTTCCAGCGCACTTACCCAATGAAACACAAACAGTGTATGGGTGCACCCGAAGAATGGATTTGATTTTCATCGTTTTGTTCGCCTCATTAAAATTTAGCAAAAGAAAAAAAAAAAAACAACTTAAATTGAATAGAATCGCCAATTGTATGGCGGTTTTATAGTCCAGGCGGCACAAAGCCACGTACATACATATATCTAACGATTACACATCGATGATACCGCACATTGTATTGGTAAGTGCTCAAAACAGATAACCGCCGATAATGGTTGTTAGCTGAAAATGCCGTCTCTATACACGGGTATTGTGTCGTTAAATTTAACGACAATAGCGCGGATCGATTACGTGCGTATGTAGGATTTGGGTGTTAAATTTTTAGCAGCCATGACATTGAAAGACGCCTCTGTGATGAGGAAGATGACATTTTTACGATCAAACGGTGTAATGGCATTGAGGAGGTGTTTGAATGTGATGGAAAATTTTGCTTTGAAATGGAAAAACAGAGAAGGAACGGATAGCGCAGTTAGTTTATGGCGCTCGTGAGTGAAACAATTGATTGTTGCATAGTTTGGCTGTGGAAAATGCCACTACTCCTTAGACTTATGGCAAGGTCCCTGTCAGCTTCACTGATTTTGATCACAGCGGATAGCCTTAAAGTGATGGCAAGAGCTCGGATTTCTATGCAAATCGATGTTCCTCGAAAGTTTTCTAAAAACCGAAAAGAAATGGCATACAAAAAGTCGTCAGCAGGAAGCAATCACTGGAAACTGTCTTTTATGAAGACCCTTGTAGAAGCTACAGAGACTTAGAGAAAGAAGAAACCACGTACTTGCTAAATTAAGGAAGAAATTTGTGGGTGAATAACTTTTCGTAGATTTTAATGATCTGAGAAACGTTGATATTTTCAGCATCAGCAAGTTGATCACTAAGTCCAAATGATTAGTATAGACCGATTCAAAAGCGTTTCGAGGTCTAATTTCATTAGTCACTCAAACCGGTGTCTCCTTTAAGGAACTCGAGAGTACACGGAGGTTTGAAGACAACCTTTTTTTTTCAAATAATTTTTTAGAAATATACCTAGCTGACCCAGCTCCAAGATAATAAATTTGGGGTTTGATTGTAGTCATTTTACTTCTCTCATCTTCAAAGTTTTTGGAGTTGTTTGATTCCTTCAGTCAACTGAAAGGATTTCAGAGCACTTGAGATTTGATTGTAGCCCTGAAATCATCTCACACTGCTATAGTCCCAATTCACAACCAGGGCCAAATTCGGAACACCTACAACTATCAAAAGTAGCTGCTGATCTGACCGAACATGCCACGCATTTCAATTTAGCGCGAGCACGATACTGGGCTTAAGGAGAAAATAATTCATGGTCCTATATATGAGAAGAGGGCGAATCGAGTGGAGGATATAACCGCGAACCGTATAGGCTCAAATAAATATATATTAGGTGTAACCGGCTCATACATGACTAAAGCCTAGCTTCTCAAACCATTGTGGGTGCGAAGATATATTTTTTTATACGAACGGAAGGGACCTACAGTTTAATGCCGATTGCGAACGGCAATTTATTTTTTAGGAGCTTCTCATGAAATTTGGATGTTTGTCAGACTTTCGCAAGAGGTGGGGCAGAGGTCGGATTTGAACCGGGGACCGCACGCTTAGTAGTCAAACGAACTTATCCACTAACAAAATATGATAGCAAGCGGCTAAAGCACATCGACTAAATTGGCTTGGCCCAATCGAACGAATGGACAATATTACCCCATCCAAGAGTGAAGTCAATCCAGATTTGAGACGTCAAGAAAGACTGAACCTCAATCAATTTTAAAGTCAAAGAACCTCAGTAAAGTCAAAGATTCTGACAGAATCGTACCGTCCTAATAACTGGAAGCAGGGTCGCCGAGATCGTTCTCTGATCGGGAGTCTATATTTTTACAGCTTATATCCACTTTTTTTTTTAATAATAGGGATTGTTAGCACCCTTATAATGTTATAGTAACACAGCACGGGCGTTAAGGAAATGAGGGGTTTGAAGAAAGGATGAGAAACCGATGCACTTTGATTTTAAATGTTTGTAAATTGTAATGGTTAGGAAAAACATAGTGAGGCAGAGCATTCCACATTCGTGTTGTACGGCAGAGGAACGAATCCTTAAATTTCACAGTTCGACCGAATATAGGCTTTAGGGTGAACTGATGAGCATTCCTCGCGTGGCGAGTATTACGGTTGAAGTGTTGAAGAGGAGGAATGCAACTGGCTATTTCGTTTGAGCACTTGTGATGGTAGTATCGATAGAAAAACGATAGGCAGGAGACATTATGACGATGACTAAGAGGGTCAAGCGGTCGCCAATAAGTTTTATCGCACGTTTCTGAATTCTGTTAAGTACCTCCAAACATGTAATTGGTGCACCGGACCAGATATGAGCGTTGTACTGAAGTTTTGGGCGAATAAACACCTTGTAGATTCTAGCCAGATCAGAAGGGGTAAAATATTTCTTGCAGCGTTCTTGGCGACGTCGAATATGTGGTCATTCCAACGAAGGTTGTCATTAACACACATACCGAGAATGGAAAGTCTTTCGGATTCAGCGATGCAAGTGCCATTCATGGATAATGGCAAAGTATTGAGGTTTCGCTTTAGTGACAGAAGACAACATTGTGTTTTGGAAGCATTAAATTCCACTCTATTGGTTTTACCCCACACAAGAATGCTGTCAAGATCGGAATTTAATGAGCTTAACATACGTTGCCGTTCCAGTTCAACGCCCGAAGATGAAGGGCGTTGCCCAGGAAACGAATATGTAAAGCTGAGGGTACTGTCATCGGCGAAGGAATGAATAGGATTAGAAGTAACAGAGAGTAGATCATTTATAAAATTGAGACAGAGAGTCGGAGACAAAACGGAGCCTTGGGGAACACCAGCATTTATTTGGTAAGTTGCAGACTTGAAACGGTCAAAAAAAACTTGTAATTTCTAATCCATGGAAGAAGGGTAACATCGATCCAAATGCACGCATTTTCGACAAGAGAGCTTGATGCCAAACTCTGTCAAATGCCTTTGAAATATCAAGCGCAACGACCTTACTTACCACCGCGGTGAAGAGATTGGTTCCACTTTTCGGTTAGATATGTCATCAAATCACCAGTGGACCTTTTGCCGCGAAAACCCTACTGCCGGTCATTAAGAAGTTTTCGGGATTCGAGATATTTCATAAGCTGACGGTTTATCAGCGTTTCCATGACCCTGGAAAGAAGGGACGTAAGTGCAATTGGTCGGTAGAAGGAGTGAGAGGAAGATTCGCCTTTTTTTGGGACAGGCTGGACAAATGCTGTTTTCCATCTTCTCGGAAAGAGCCCTGAAGAATAGGACAGATAGAAAAGCTTACGCAGTGGTTTTGCCAGCGTAGAAGAACACCTCTTCAGAACGATAGGGGAAATACAATCTGGACCATAGTATATTCTAGGCGCTCGAGTACAGAGGGAAATAAAGCACAATCTGGCAGCGTTGATATTCTTAACAAACGACCAAAAGTTTTTACTACCGGTGGGACTTTTTAGTATTTTTGGCCTCAACTTTTGGTCGTAGGAGAATTTCACACGATTAATGTGGGCATTGTTGTCATTTCTGGCTCGTTTAAACTTTATTCGGTTTTCCTCAGTTGGGTTGGCCTTATAAGACCGAAAGCTCACCCCCCTAAACTTTTGCAAATTTTGAATTGAAAACCAGATTTAAGCTTAAGTCCGAGTATTTGGGTGATCTTTGATTTAAAATATAACTGAAACCCCCACATGAGACTAAGAGCTAAGAAGAAAGGTTTCGTAAAAACCTGAGAATTATCATCGAATTATTAATGTATGTGACTCTACATGGCGAGCGGAGAGGTAATCGATGATGTGAAAGGCAATCAACCTTATGACTATGACTGAAATTCAACCAACGACCTGGATTGACTTGACGGAGGCGTAAAGCCATACTCACTCTAAAAAAATTGATTAAGGTTAATACACAAATTTGCTGGAAGGAGAGCTGTTTAGCCTAGCCAAACTGTATAAGAGAGACTCCAATGACGTACAATGTATTCCTATACGGCTAGAAATGAGCCGTGTTCATAGATCATTTCAGTAAAAGCTGTGGGTTCTAGGCGTGAAATAAAACGTAGAAGGAGAATGAAAGAGGCATTGAACGAAACATGCAGATACTGCTGTTAAGATTCCACCCCCAAATAATAGACAGACGTAGCATTCAATAAAATTTACTTTGACACAATAAAATAAGGATCCTTGACATTTTCTCAAGAACTTAAAATAACTTCCTGTCAAGTAAAGGCGTACCGTTGGTAAACTACTAAAATTCGTAAATGCCTCGGGTTGAATATCCAACTCAGAGGTTTTCCTGGGTTCCATAGTATTGGGAGTCATAATGCCAAGGACACCACCATCCCCGACATTAGTCTAACTGCGAAGAGTGCGCCATTCTTCCCTCCATTTTAAGATATGTACCTATCATCATTTACAATTTAAGTATTTTAATCCCCCAAATGTAGCATCGCAAACACAAAAACTGCATCCGAATCACAGCCACAAATGTTGGATTTATAGAGAAATTTGTCTTCAGGATGAGGATCCTTCTCCCTATGCGCATTTGTCATGACAGTAAAAGTGAAAGCCATTTCCAAGTAAATATTTCCATCAATCAATCACTCGATCGATATGTCAAAACCATGTCCACCAGCATTTTCCTCTTCGATTTATTCTGTTACCCCTAAAAAGTTCACGAAAACGTTATACATTTTATCTGCACGAGCTTCCGTCATGATGTGGTTCGAAATGAACCCAAATTCATGACCTGCCACTCAATCAAATGTAACACATTCAAGTGCACATTTTTCTCCATCTCTTTCTGTCGAACTCTGTCAAAAACCCAACCATTTGAAAACCAAAAACTGATACCAAACAAATCCAATCATCGTCAAACTCAATCGAGTGCTGTCTCATGGAAATGCCATTGCCATCGCCAAAAAGATAGAAAAAAAAACCTCAAATGGACAGAAGTAAAAAAAAAAAAAAAATTGCCCCCCTCCCAAAGTGCATCACACCGCCGCATGCATGCACCAACCAATACGCTTGTCATACGCTTACAAATGCTCACTCGTGCATGGCCATAGCCGCCGGGAGTTAGCAAAGTTATGATTTAGGTTTATCCATGCGACCGACCGGCGGCGGTGTTCTTCCATTCCACCGACTGCGACTGTCAGTCAGTGTGTTTGCATTTAGATGTCAGCTTGTTGTAATCGTCTGGTTAAATGACTGAAATGTTCGTTTTGACATTTCGATGATGGACTCCCAAGAGCTATTGTAATCATCTACTACATAATGTGGACAAAGAGGCATCCCACAGCGCATAATTGGTCACTTACTTGACGAGTAGAGTATGTTATGTTGGCTCTGCTAGGTCTTCGCGTCGCGTCGCGTCGTATGAGTAGATAATGTGTGGTTTGGAGAAATGCAAATGCACCTAGTGCGATTGATGTGGTGCTGGTGACCGCTTTCGTTCCGGTAGGGCTTATGAATAAACATACAAGCCAAGCCCAGGCATTTACAAAAGGTGTATAACTGTAAATTGATTTTTATGTCATTTCCAAATGGCTGGACATAAATCCATGACATGCGTTTGTACCTAGTACGAGTGCAAGATGAATTTTATGGTTTTGAGGTTACTCGAGGTTGATTAAAGGTTCAACGGGAAGTGGCTTGGGTACGACGTGTTATGAACAAAGCCCACGTTGAACACTAAAACCTTAAGCCGACATTTGATAATAATGGTATTGATTTCAGGTGTGTGTGTGTGTGATGTAACGCTACTTTTATGAAGTTGTTAAGAAACTTCAGACGGTTAGTCTGAGAGAGCGGCATCCCGCAGTTGAAAAGGATGAAAGAAAAGCGAGTTATAAAATTAGTTTGAAAAATAATCACTCTGGGACTATTGGAACGTTGTCACTCTTTTTTTCGTTGACCACTTTTCTGCATCAGGACACCTAATTTTCCTTTATCAAGCAAGGCCTTTGCCAAGTAGGTAAATCGGTGTGGTATTCAACTCGACACTTCAATGGAAACGGAATACGGGGGAGAGAATGATGAAAGGAGTAAATAGGTTTTACGCCCGTAGGAAAGCTTTCGGAAAAAAGTAAGGCTTACAACCAAACATAGCAGGATTGAGACATGTTTCGTTTAAGGTCCTGTAAATAACAAGCAATTCATAGTACGCTTATAAGAGTGCTATCAAAGGATAGAAAAAAATGTATTTCCGTAAAAAATTGTATCTACAAGAGAATACAATTATTTTGAATGCATTTAGTCAAAGTGGTCATATTTGTCCCGTTAGTGGGGCAAGATTGGCCACAGTGTGTAATAAGTTATGTTAAAATTTCATACAAAATCTTGAAATGTTTTAATAGCAGTTTTTAAGGAACTATCATTTCCTTAGGCTCTTTACTTTCTCAATTCTTTCAACAACTTTTAAATTAGTGCTTCAACTCGAGAACTCTTTGAACTCGGTCAGAAGACTGAATCATCTGAGTCTCGTTTGGGTTCCAGATTATCATTAGGTCAAGAGACTCCAGGCGCCTAGTAAGCATTCACCTCAAAAAGGTGAAGCCGCGGCGGAACATTTCCTTTGTGAATTTCCTGCCTTTACTCGCACCAGGCTCCAGGCTCTGAGTGCTGGCGTGGTTCTTCAGTTCAAAACGGTCATGAAAACCTTGTTGTATTTGAATGATTTGAAAATATTATCAAGCGCATATTGTTTACTTCTTCAGGCTTCATTCGTGTTTGATCTTGAGAGACACATTCTAACATATAACTCAGTGGTTTGGTGGGAGGCAGTTAACGTTTATGAATCCGAACAATGTACAAACGATGGCTTATCTTGGTAAAGTAGGGTCAACAAAATCTATACCACAACTAGGTTTGAAAAGGCTAAAACATGGCAGCGGAAGGCATACTCAAAGACTAAGAGAGGACAAAATTGTAATCCGGGATCTGTCGGACACTCTCGCATACTTGACATCTTCAAACAGAAGTGAATTATGTCACATGCAATTTATATAAAAAACTTGGCGTATTTATTAGCTTCTGATAGTTGGAAAACGAGGTATCAACCTGTTCTAAAGATTGACAGGTTACTGAAGTGTTTTCAAAGCCGAGCGCTGCGTAGGCGGTCCTATCAATAAAACTATAGCTCAAGCCATCCTTCCTTGCCATTTAATTCTTCAAGTTTTTAATTCTAAAAGTCTCAAAAACCGACTGCAGATATGAGATAGCCTGGTACAGAGCATGTAACATATTCATCGGTCGGCAGAATGGTTCGGCACAATATAGTGCCGATAGATAGTCAATCATTCGAAAATGAAAAAAGTTCGTATTGCTGCATATTAGGGTTCTTTCTGCAGCTTGTGCTGCCTGTTTTTTTGTGTCAGCAGTCTAGTGACGCCGTCGACTACAGCATGCCAATCGTTGATAAACAACAATCGGTCCACGACCACAAATACCAATAGTGAGTGAACTATCGCACTACAAACTAGAAAAAATATTTCACGACCCAGTTATGTCAATAGTGATAGATTTTGTCCGTTCGACGTATGTCGACCGAATTCGGAGAACAGCGATTGCATACAGATGAATTCAGCGTCATCATCACAGCGACACTGTGCAACTTTTCATCGCCAGGATCCCCTTCAAACCTTCAAGGCAGTATTTGCAACAACGCATGTATTGATGACAACAAGCAGAAGAACCGTTTCCAGTTATCTTTCTTTCAGATTGACAAAGCCACTTGGAATGAACTATACCAGCAATGGAAATATCCATTTGGCTGCACAGTCAGCACTCAATACCTATTAACTCCTACCTTATAATCGCGAAATTTGTCTAGAAATGCCTTTAGGTACCGACAGAATTCCGCCATCACTCAGATTCCTCCTGAGTTTAAAAGATCTAAAAGTATGATAGTCAATACTATCCCATTGATAGTTTAAGAACAAAGATCCTTGCCTCATTTTCTAGCAAATACGGATGCTTGTCGGGGTATTAATCAGACACTGAACTATTTGTATTAGGCTATAAGACTTTAAAAATAACTTCCGCCGATTGAATCATTGGAACATATGCTTAGGCCACTCCACAGGTTTTCAAGAACACCGCTTATCTTGTATGGAAGCTCTATTGTTTGACTGCTTGGGCCACTTGCCTAAAAGATTTATTAATATACAATCTATTTTTTTTTTTAATAATCAAAAATAAAATCCAAATCATAGAAGTACTCAGAATCGGTACTGGTCCATAGTGCTTCCATAGGTTAGGTTAGGTTAAAACAGGGGTGGGATGTAAAACCATCACTCAATACTAGGCACCAAGGTGGGCTAGGGAATGGAATTTTAAAAATCGAAACGGTACACAAAAAACCTCAACATTTTCCCGAAAACAAACCAGTTACCCTACAAAAGCCAGAAAGGCCTCTGAAGTTTGTACCGTCTATTTCCTCTAAAGCTTTGAAGAAGTATTTCCCTAAGACTTTCCTAGGACTCGGTGAAATTGCCTCGCATTCACACAATATGTGCAGTATATCCTCAACAGCCTGAAGATCGCCACAAAATCTGCAGATGTCTGTATCTGACAGCCCGAGTCAGGACTCCTACTAGTATTCTTAGCATATCTCTGCTAATTTTTATAAGCTTCCTGGACCTCTTACATTCGGGAAGTGGCCATAGTGCTTTTGACACCGTGTGTCCCTCAAGACTTTTCCAACTTTTCTGCTTCCATGCAGAAATCCTATTTTTGGTGCAGTCGTGGAAGAAGCTACGTGTATGTTTCTTGTCTCTCTTTTTACTAATAGGTGGCGTGCATTCCCCTTTTGGTACCGAACCTGCACCACCCGAATCACTGGATGCCACACTAACCTCTACACCATGGCCACTCAATCCCAGCACTGATTTTTCCAATCCAATGCACGAAGTAAATGCTGATGCTAGATTTTGTACCCACGCACAACTGCTAGTGGAAGAGTAACTTCAAATCGACTTTGTTTTTGTTTAACAAAAACCGGTTACCCAGCGATTTCATCCAAAACCTCTAAAGAGACAACCACTCGCTAACAACATGTTATTGTCTCCCACTTTTGATCCAACCCAAACCTTTCGTTTCAATCTTCAATAAATTTGTTTTGTTTCCCAGTAAGACGGCACAACTTTCGGATCCACCCTTTAAATGCAGACAATCGATCGACAATATGCTTGAAACCATGCTAATCCTTGTTAACAAATTTTTAATGAACACACTTTGCAAAACTTTGTTAATAAATACTCGATTTGGATAAAAGTTTAACTCAAAAACGTCTGCAAAAAAAAGCAAATCACAGCCGCACACCGTCGTGTAGTTAACATGATTTCAATTTAAAAAAAATTAAATTCCTTTGGGAGTTCTGTTTGAAATTCTACTGATTGACTTTGGAAGAACCCAAACCCAAAAGTCAGTCGTCGAAAACGGGCTACCTACAAAGTTTTCAATATTTTGCTTATTTTGTAAACTTTTCAGCTTTTATTTTTTCTTTTGTGTGAAAAGTCACAAAAAAAAAAACAAAAAAAAAAAATGCAAAATTATTTTAATTCGACCGCATGGGGTAAAAAGCCATTTACAATACTCAAAAGCACTGCTCCGCCTTTGCTTTAGAAATAGTTTTCAACACCAAAACCCCCAAACTTGCTTACACTTGGAATATACAAAGTTCTACGGAAGTAGTTGGTATCTGCATTCCTTTTCTGTTTGTTTTGTTGTCCTCCTTATACATAGTTTGAGTGTCCTGTTTGTAGAGGGAATAGTTGTTTCGCAAAGTACGGAATAATATTTTCTCTTTATTTTCCTTAATTATTGCTCAGAAAGAAGCCTTGAATGGAGGAGTGGTTCGCTTGAATAGGATTCCATAAATATTCATTTAGTAGAAGTTACGTTTCCAATGATGGAAGTAGTTAGTCTCCGTTTAGTGGTGTGGAATGGAATAATTATGAAAGCTAAAGATATCTTCTTATGTAAATTGGGACTGTCAGAGCAGAGAAGTCCTGAGGCAAGAAAATTAAGTTGAGACTACATCCGGTTTGAGTTGTTGTTCGGTAGGTAATCCTTTCATAAATTTTAAGTCAAGTGTAGAACTTTCGAGGGGACATCCTAACGGTTATCCTCAGGAAAATTCCACAGAAATTTGTTTCCGTGTACTATGATCTCCTTATTAGGAGATAAGATTCCTTTGCCATTAATTAAATCAACACCATCCAATCCAATATCCGTAACCAAGTATCACTACTGTAAATAGTCACTTTGCATCTTCACTCACGTCAAATGCTGCAATTTCATTTCACAGAATTAATTTCGAACTGAATTAGAAACAATATTAGTTTATCGAAATCTCGAGCAATCAAACTCTCATTGCCGTGGGTAGACAGACGTGCATGTGGATGCTCAAAACTCAAAAGCTCCTTATTGGTATTGTCTGCGGTTGAAAATCAAATTGCCAAAATAATTCCATTTAGAAATCCTTTTGAAGGATCTTCAAATCGAATAAAACAATTTCAACTTAGTCGTCCTCATATTAACGCTAATCAGCTTTATGATCCCGAGGATTTGAATATAAATCAACTCTTATCGAAGAAGGAACACGTTTTGTGATATATTTTTGAACAAGTCACCAAGAAGGTGCGGATATATGCGGAGTGTAATAGGATTAATTGTGTGGAGACCAGACAAATAAGGACGCATTTCATATTTCATGTCCCAGAGCACAGCGTATATGGGATTTATGAAAATTTTAATGCAGATTAATGTGAAAAGGACGAAATGGACGCAATAACGCCATGAAATATTGGTCGACAAATATTGTGCATGGTTTTTGTCTAGCAAAAGGATATCACATGCAGTTAATCCCATTGTATAGATTACACAGTTTTCCAAAAAAAAAAAACGGGAACGGATGTTAAAATATAAATCACAGGCTTGTCCGGGTAAGCAGATTACAACGAAATCACAGGTGGATCTCTTTATTCAGTATTATATGTAATATGGTCCTTTGGAGGGGTCGAATTGGCCTTCGCCCAATACTTTAACCACTTTTACCACTTTGACTTCGGTAGGAAGACTGAACTCTTTGAGTCCTGTTTGAGTTTCGAGTCATATTGGAATCACGGGAAATGAGATCTCAGATCTCAGAAGGTTCCAAAGAAGTTATCTCATCTGTGTTGGGTCTGCGGTTTTCTATAGTAAGGGCCACGATTGATGACTAGGTCTCTTATAGGTACAATATTCGAAGACACGATTTTTTCGGGCACCTAATAGGCAATCTGACGGGCCATCATGCACCTAAGTTAGCAGCGCGGATCATTTCTTCCGTGAGTGACCTGCCTTTGCTCAAACTAGACTACAGGCTGTAGGCGCTAACTTGGTGAGTCCTGAGCATCCAAGCTCCATGTCACTGAAGTGCCTTGTCGGGAGTCGAGTGAAAAAGAAGCCTTAAAAGTTAAGCAAACGCTTAGTGGCCCGAAAGCACGCGTAAAGCAGCCTGCAGTCGATTATCCTGAGAGATAGAAGACTTTTTGCAAATGTCCGGACGGAGTAGTTTGATCTGTCTGCATCCATCGCGGTCGTGCCACGAATCTTGTGTTCACGAGAAACCTAAGTATCACTGGAAGACACGTCCACAGATGCAGGCGGACCCAACACAAGTTCGGGTCCTGAGAAAACTTTATCTGAACCTTGCCTAGCAGGCTCATCGCAGATCTCATTTTCTTGGATGTCCCCGAACAGCTCGTCGTTGAATCGTCATCTCCAGAATCCATCAAGGAAAACCGGATCAAATACCATACAAAGCATTTTTAGTTAGAAAAAGTCCTTGTTTCGGATCTATAGAGCAGAACTGGGATTATCAAGGTCTTATAGGAGTTTCCCTAGTTGTTCGGGAGAGGACCTTACAGCCCAAGGAAACAGAGATTGGCAAGCGTCATTCTTCGTTCGATGTCTTAAGACGATGCTAGTTTTCAGATGGATAGCAGAATCGAGGTAGACAAGCGCCCGGACATTTGCAAACTACCTCAAAGTTCAAGCTGTTTTTTGTGACATTCTGACCGTTATACCTTCTTGTTGACAGTATATGGTAACTTTGTTTTGCTCTCATTTATCGTTAAACTCATTTTTGCCGCTTCTGTTTCTAGACTACCAAATGCACCAGTGAGAGCACGCTGAGGTCAGTATCTTTGTAATTGAACAGTCTTTTAAAAAATCATACCTCGCAGTGGATGAAGTGTTGAAATTCTTTCAAGTTTAATTGGTTAAAGAAGTTACAAGCTCGAGTTACTACATTTTTGACTACATCTGCATCTTGGAATAACTTGAGAGAGTTCGGAGTTATATGATCTCCTCTATTTGCCTATATTGCAGGTCCTAATACCATCAGTGTTTTAAAGAGCTCCCACTTTGTGTTTTGACAAGATCTTTCGCAAAAATATACGTCCCCTTAACCATTTGTCATTGCACGATTTCCAATGTTTGTAATTAATTTCCTTTAATAAACTGAAGCTCCATAAATACCTAGATTCGCAATCATCATATATATGACATCTCTTTGCCCTTATTAAACTCCCAAATCAGATTATGTTATTAGTCCGATAGTCTTATTCAAGATAACATCAAGCGCTAAAAGCTATTTAATGGATGTGAGGTGCTTCATTATAGTTCCACTGTTCCCCTTTTTTTTTTTTCTCATAACACTATTCATCCGATTGTTAAAATGAACCCAACATTAGCGAGTACTTATACCGAGTAATAGCGCAATTAAACCAAAATAAATAAACTTTAATGACTTGGAATGATGTGTCATTACTCGAGTTAAGCACTTGGCGCCATGAGGTAAATTTAATTCAGTGGCACGGCTTAAGGTGAATGTTTCAATTTTGTTTTTTTGTTTTTTTTTTCTTTGAAAAACATAAATTAAATTCTATTATGATTTTTTTTTTCTTTGTACTCTGCACAGTTTGCAAAATAAATATAGGCTCAGTGTCTCGCTTTAAAGTTGTTGGCAAGCTTTAGGATTTTGCACAATTTTTTAAGCCATTTAGTTCGTTTAAAAAAAATGTTATGAAAGTGAGTTTTAAATTCTCGTTAAATTTGTATCCTGGCCTGAATTTGTTTAACATTTTCTTAAGGAATAATTTATGACAAATGTATTTTTAGTGATAGTACTGGTTTAATCGAATTTTATGAGACCCAAAAGCAAAAAATGATCGCTATAGCACTACTCTCTCCTAAATAAACAAATAATATTAAAAATAAATCAAATAACTAAATAAACAACAATCTCTAAATAGGTATAAAAGCAAGTTTCACTATTGTGGGTGACCTTATATTTAGAGTCCGGCTGGGTGAATTTTTCTAATTTTTTTATTAATTGAAAGAGGACCATTTTTAGATGGGTTGGAAAAAAAAATTTGAAATGCGTACAAAATAAGTTTTGAAAATCCGTCCAGTCAAAGTTTTTGTAGCACATTTTTTTAGAGCTAAATAACGAAGCATCAATCAAATTGGAAGATGTGTTTATGATTATTTCGAATAAGGCACTTTTCCAATTGGAAATGTCAGTGACGTGAAATATGGCCGAGTGAAATGTCCTTATTACACTTTTGAAAAATGATCTCTGTCGAGAATAATTCCAAGATTAAACCAAAAATGATTCCTGGAAGTATTGGGTTCTAGATGTGCGGATTTTCCGAGCCCCAGATGCGGCAATTTTGTTAATGTAACGTAGCCGCTGAGATGAAAATGCGCCTCGTCAGAAAAGATAATTTTTCGCCCAAAATCGTTGTCCAATTCAAGGCCCAAATTGCCTTAGAGCAATTGCTGAGTCAATTGGACCTTCTAAGTGAATAATCCGAGATGTTTGTGCAGAATTCTTCTCAGGTAAGTGTGTGAAATGTTGAGATGGTGAATTGATGTTCGTGATTTGAGTCTCACACTCTCGACTACAGCAGACACATTTTCGTCTGTGCACACATGTATGACGACAGGGACAGGGACCATGAGTGTTGTCCACTAGCATACCAGTTTCACGAACTTTTTGCTCAAACTTAGGTACACGAGGGGCAATGGGTGCTTCATGTCGGCCGACTCTTTTTTTAAAAAACGCGATTTTTGGGCTACACAGCACTCACTTTGAAAAAAAGTTTTCAATATTTGCCAACGTTGTTCAAGCGTAAAGCGACTCATTTCGTAAAGCGAAGGTATGATACTGATTTTCTGTTAAAATTTCGAGCGTGAAACAGCTGTCAGTGTCAAAATAGGGTTAAAATAAAACTTATAGATGGCTCACCCTTTTGGGCACAAAGTTGTTTTGAAGTTTTTTGATGAAAGTGATGATCGTTCTTACAACGAAGGACGATGGACGATGGTGTTCAAAGATGTATTCTTCTGGTTTACATTAAGAAAACTTCAACTTTTAGTCATTAGGAAATAGTAAGATACTTGCATAAAAATGAAAATGGAAGTCAAAATCATTAAAACACAGGCACCAAAACTCGTCCTCTTATCAACCTATAAAAGACGCCTCTATTTTTTGGACAATGAGTAAACCAACTCTAAAATTTGTTTAAGGCATGGACAAATCCTTCCATTGATCGATATGGGAAATTCAACGGATCTGATAATTCAACGATTTCTACGTCAACTAAAAACTCCACTGTACAGCGACAAATTAAATAAATATGTTAACACATGAAATTTATAGAACAATTGACAAATAAATTCCATTACATCCCAGGAATGAGCTCTTGCGTAGTCCGTAAAAGGTCATTCATTTCCTGTCGATTTATATGCAATCGGTATGCAAGCTGTATATGCAGCTTTCTTCACTCCATCCTAGTAGGGCATTGTTTTTATTTCAATCCACATTGAACAATCAGTTTAAAAGTCTGTAGCAGCTGTTATTCTAATACATAACTGTCAGGATAGAAAGTGTCCTTTGGGTCGGTTGGGGATTTGTTTCGATTTTATAAAAATATTTACATTCTCTCAAAGACTAACTGGCTGTGGGTGCGGTGCCTTAGTGGTTAAGTGCGTTGGACCACCAAGCGAGAGGTCGCTAGTTCAAATCCCGACTTGTACCACCTGAAAGTTTTTATTGGCTGCCCCACCTCTGCGAACGCGTGACAAACATCAAGAGTAGGAAATGTCATGAGAAGCTTCTTAAAAATTTATTGCCGTTCGGAATCGGCATTAAACTGTAGGTCCCTCTATTCGTGTCAAAAATATAACTTCGCACATACAATAGTTGGAGAAGCTAGGCTTTAGGTCCTGTATGGGCCGTTTACGCCTAATATTTTTTATTTTATTTTAAAGACTCAATGGCTAGTTTACCAAATTCTCATATTTCTCCAAAGAAGTTTGAACCCTTTCTCTACCTCTGTTCGTCGGTGTTCTAAGCAGTCTTCCTTCCGGATGTTGTTTTCGCCAAGCAACAAGCACTTCCGATGTTATTTAAGCAGGCCCGCCACTACTTTTCCATAGTTCATGTTTCCAGCTCATGGTTTTTAGTGGTCGCTGGAGGTTTTGGCAGACTCCTCCGACCGAAGCCATTTGACGTCAAGCGGCTATAACCACTAAAATGATATACGATTGAAGTCGTTGGATTCAAACCTAGCCTCAAAATTTTATATACATACAAATATCTACAATTTTAATGGATGCAATCTGTCTCACAACCCTTCTCTCCTCAACCCCTTTATCACATTGACGAAGGTTTTTGAATGTCTCGTCTTGTGCAAAAACGTTTTTAGCACTTTTTAAAACCAAAGATTCACTAATTCCATGAAAAACCACATTCTAATTGGGAGGACAAAAAAAAACCATTCTCATCTAATCTCGTTCGAAAAAGACGAAGGCGTTAAAAATAAATCGCAAATATGTTTATCAAAATCCACTCGGATGCGGGCTTAATTTATTTATTACCTTCTTCGCTGGTTGCGCTATTCAGACAACGTTGTGGCTTTGAAAATCGCAATAATGACTCTTTTTTGGTCACATTCCAAAGCCGGTTTCTCTCGTCTACAAATTAGTAAATTAAATCGTGTTACGGCATGTTCGATATTCACGGCCAAGTCGTACAATAGACACTCGAAGAGACCCATTCAACTCGATACAACCTCACTGAGTCATTCAGCTACTTTGGTGGGAAATTTTACATAATCCGTCGCCGCCGTCGCCGCCGCCGAAACCGAAAGCAACCAACTTCAAAATTTACCAAGCACATTTCAACCCACCATCGTATCGCCCACGGATTCACCTGCTTCTGTGATTTATGTACCTTACCATTGTGCATGCAGCGGTTACCTGATTGACATGTCCGGTCTTAAATTCCGATGAAAAAAAAAAAAAAAAAAAAAACCAAACCAGACAAACCAGGCCTTGTGCTCCACCAAGACAAAATGCATTGACAGCTGCAGCCGCTGCTGTCTCATTCTAAGGTAACAGCGACTTAGAGGAAGGGCCAAATCACGCATAGGTGGATGTACCATGATCGTGACCGACGACGCCACGGTTGGAAACTTCAATGCCACGGTCATTGATCCCCAGTGTTCGAATGGATGTGATAATTGCTGCCATACAAAATGTTATGAAACAAACCCACTGCCACTAGCCACTAGCCACTAGCGACTACTAACGAAGGCAAGACACGTTTGCCGGTCTAAGAGACGCACGAGTTCGATGACGTGTGTAACACGCGGAAGACAGTATTATTGTTATTAGTTCGATGAATTGTCCAAAAACCATGCACTGTTAGATGCTGCAGACGAAGCTGCCATGATCCACGCTAATTACACATAATTGGTATACGGGTACGGGTACGGGTACGGGTTTTTTGGATAAAACATTCAGTGGCTGGAATATGGTCATCACTGTGGCATGGTGCCATGGTGTTACTAGATGCAATGAGGCGCGCGCGGTTGTTGGTTTACTCATTATCGGGATACATTTTAATTGCATTTCGTTTAATTACTCTGCGGCGGCGGTGAGGTTAACTCGATCTGCAGCAGGATTTTACATGCCAATGGGAGTGGTTTACAGATTAATTTTGAAGATACATAAGTACGTGTATTTTTGAATGTTCAACGTGATGCTGCTGCTGCTGCTGCTACCACTGCTGATGGTAAAAGTGGTTTTCCATTTGCAACAAAACTAATTTAGTAAGAGCTTAAGGGCTGAAATAACATATCCTATCCACTAACATATTGGCTGCATAGAGATACATTTTAATATTTACCTATTTTCGGCTTTTACAAAATCCTATTATAATGCCCGGGGGTTCAATACGGTGCATATTTTTTTGAAGGGGGAAAGCTTTATTAAAAGCGTAATGGAAGTATCGAATTTGTTCAATGTCCCATCCTTAATTGTGTTGGGCTATTTCCAAAAATATTTTAGTTGGAAATATTTTGGCTATCATACTCTGGCGGATGGCCAGAGGCAGAAATTAGTATGACACTTTATATGGTTTGTATTGTTGAAAGCGATGCCAATTGACTGAGATTTATTTTTATTTTATCTTAGTACTCCCACTCAGGTTTGGTAAAAATTTACTAACTGTGGAGAAGGATATGAGTGTGTTTTGCCATATTTACCTTGAAAGAAAAGAAAGAAAAAACAATTTAATTAATTTTAAATGTTAAATGTTTGAGGAATTTTTATGTCTGATAACTAAATAAGTGTGCTAAGTATTTAATAGCTTTTGTATAAAATCCTTGACATCCCTTGGTGGTTGAATATTGTGATTAGGGTAGCTATTCACTGAGCGCTATAACTGGACAATTATCTATCCACCGACTAGGACAAAATGTCACTGTTGATAGCAGCAACTTCGAGGTAGTTAAGGAGTTCTTCTACCTCGGGGTAAACATCAACTCCACAAATGACATCTTAGTGGAGATCCGTCGAAGAATTACCCTAGGAAACCGCTGCTACTTCGGTTTGGCAAAACAAATGGGTTCAAAACTCCTAACTCGAAGGACAAAGTGCATGCTCTACAGAACCCTTATCGGAAAGTTAATACTGGGATCCTTTGAAAGAAAAATCCTTCGACGGATATTTGGTCCTGTGTGCGAGGAGGGCAAATGTAGGTGAAGATAAAACCACGAACTCTATGAGCTGTACCAAGATGTGGATGTAGTCTGAAAAGCTAAAACTCGTCGACTACATTGGCTCGGCCACATCGAGCGAATGGACAACAACGCTCCAGCCAAGAGGATCTTCGAATCCCAGCCCCCAGGTTCGAGACGACAAGGAAGACCGAACCTCCGTTTTAAAGACGAAGCCATCGCGGATGCCAGAGCGCTTGGTCTGGACAACTGCAAGCAGCGTGCTCGGGATCGCAAAGGGTGGAAGGCTGCCGTATCTCAGGCAGGGACTCTTCACGGGTCGGGAGCCCGTTAAGTAAGTAAGTAAGTTGAACAAGAAGAAAATTGCAACACTTTAGTCCTCTGTCTGAAATGACTGGAAAATCGAGTCTCAGAAGTCTATATGAGCAGCTCATAAAAAGGACGTACGTGGATGAATTCACTAGATTGGGAATGTGTAGTAAATGTTTAGGACTAGTCAGGGTTCTGGAAAAGAAATTGTGGTGCGGCAGCTCACTCATCTCGAAGTGAATACCTGGCACTGGAATAACCGGCGTGCCGTCCTAGAGTTAAAGCCAGCACCTGACTTTCCAGGCAGGGAGCCGACGTCATAAAAAGCTATTAGTTTTGAGCAATACATGTGAAGCGTATTTAAGTATTTTTTTCCATTATCGTTGCCGGGAAACAACCTACGATTCCTTTTGTAGTTTCTTTTATCGTTATCTACCCGCCCATTTCGGACTCGCTCGCCTTTTAATTTAACCATTTCTTCAGCCAGTATATCGATAGGTAACTGTTTGTCGCAAGAATTTGCCTCCCAAAATCCAATTCTGCAAAACAAAGATTGGTAAAAGTTTTCCAAAGAGAAAGCTGCCTGAAATTAAAAACCGAGTTCTTCATGCACTTTCAAGTTCTTGACTACTCGAGCCTTTAACATAGAATTATGCAGAATAAAAAAGAAAGGCTGTCGCTCTGTTTGATTTTTTGGCTCGATGACAGTAACATTGAAGTTACGGCGAGTGTAGGATTTTTCGAAACTCTTCGAAACGTACAAGCCACACTTAGAGCGTCATGTTGGTGGACGGATTTGACTTCTCACACGTAAGGCTTAACTTTAGCTGCATTTGACCATATTTCTACAGCATTAGATTAAATTAGATTAAGTGTTAAAGGTGGTATATTGTATCCCAGATCCCTAGGGCCTCACAAGGGACAATAGTGACATCCTTCATTTATAAAAGCGACTAGCTCTTTGAGCGAGCTGGCAGCTATGTCCGCTGCTACAAGGTAGAACTTACCTAGATAACATTGACGGGTTTGTATTAGGCAGTTGCAATCAAAAATTCGTTCTCTATGCACAATCCGCAGGTATTGTCTTGTCCTATTCCCATAGCCATCAGGTATTTTTTGACACGGCAGTGCCGTGAGGAAGCCTGTGACTAGTCGAATCTAACTTCTACTAAGTTGTAGTAGTTGTTTCGTTTTTTTGTGGGAACTGTTTGGTATGAAGTTGTTTGCTTGTCTGTCTCTTTCGGTCTCCCTCCAGAAATGTAGCTTTTTCTCTTCTAGCCAAGTTTTCATCTTCCGTCTTGACATCATGAATTGGAATGCGGCTCCTGTTCTGGCTAGTTCGTCTGATTTTTCATTGCCTTCATGTCCACTGTGACCTGGCACCCAGGTCAAATGTACTTTGTTGGTGTTGGCGCCAGTAATAGGAGGAGTTGGAGACAATCCCATACTAGTTGCGATGTTATCTCAAAGGCGTTAATTGCAAGTAGAGCTACGCTACTGTCAGAGAGAATATAAATGATTTTTAAATCTGGGTAAATTCTCTCGAATGCATTTACGCCTGAAATACGGAGCTGCTTATGTCCATCTTAGCGTACAGGTTGCTCCAACTCCGTCCGTATACCGCATGCATGTGAATAGAACTGACAGCTCCTGGCAAGAAGAAGTCTCTTGGTTTGTTTCGGGCCTCCGATGTTACTCATCAGCTTTGAAAGCGCGCAAGCAGTTTTTGATGACTTTTGCATACGTATTCAAGATGTTTTTTTAAGCTTAAATGAGCATCAATAATTACTCCACGGAAAAAATAACATTTTTCCGACAGGAGAGGTAGCAGAAAGACTCGCCACATTTAATTTAAGTTATTCTGCAATAAATGTCAAGTAGGTGACTTCTGCAATAGGTGTCATCTCTAGACACTGTCTCATAGACAGGCATGCTACTAGACTTGGCATGTACTCAAAAGACTTCTGCAGAAGCTGCATGGACGAGGAGGAGGAGGAGACAATCCTACATCTTATTTGCACTTGTCCTGCTCGCTCTCCCATTAACGTTAGGTCCATCTCGGTGCCTTCTTCCATGACAATCTTGAAGATCTGTCAACTACTAGCGTTAAAGATTTTTTTCGCTATATTCAAAGCTTAGATCCACGCCTGGCCGATTGCCATTTCAACCTAACCTAACCTAACCTAACCTGACTTCTGGCCCGGCATGTGGTGTCTAGATCTAGCTCTAGTGAATTGAAAATACTACTTAAAGGAAATACTACATATTCTTAACGAATGTGGGTTAGGTCGAAACAAAGATATTCTCTAAGACAGCAATGTTCCGCCAAAAACAGGGATTCGTTTCTCTTAATCTAAACATCAGTCACCGGTTTATCTTTCTTTTGAAGTAGGTGACTTAGATTTCTTTTGTCTTTTTCTTTCGTCGTCTACCCAGAATTTCTAAAATTTTCCCTTTAAAGTCTTCCCTTTCTGTCAGTGAGTTTAATAGGTAAAGTTAAGACCTAGCAGTTCCAGAAGGACTGGACTTTTTGCTTGTGCTTCCGATATTACTCATAAGCCTTGAAAGTAGACCGACAATAAATTTTAGGTATTAAATAAGGTGTTAGGGCCGGGGTAATCAGAATTTGTAAAATCATATTTTTGTTTGTGTCTCTCTGTCTGTCTGTCCGGGCGTCGTATGGCGAAACGGTTCGACGGATTTGCTTCAAAGTTCATATATAAGGTTATTGGGGTTACATCTCGGGGCATCCTTTTATTTTTTGCTTTATCTTTTGAAATAACGGTACCTACCATCCAAATGAAAATCACTTATCACAATTTTTCTCAAAAGTGGTTCCAAGGGTTTCGGTCTTTTTTTGTACTAAGGATGTTTAGGATGGGGTCAAAAATTCTGCATACTCAGTTTTTGGAAAAAAAATCGATTAACGGTAATTTATAAAACTGGCAATCTTTCGAAAACCAATAAAGGGAATCTCAAAAACGGCTCTAACGATTTTGATAGTTTTTTGTATTTCGAACAATTTTGTTAAAAGTGTCCAATGTGCGAAATTACATGAGAATTTTTTTAAAAAATCTAATTTTCCAAAACCTAAAAAGTGATTTAAATACATTTTCGATTCATTTTGCGGTTCAAAAACGCATTTCATGTATCGAGAAAGTTTCGTATGACGCAGTCGTGCACTTTATTTGTTATAACGCCGTGTTAAGCCGTCTTAAGTCTTATATCCATTTTCATACTGCTGAGTAATTTCACTTTTTCAATACTGTGGGATTCAGTTAATTTCATTTCAATTCTTACACATAGATATGATTAAAATAAATCTAAACCGACAAGACAAATCAGTGGACATAGGATATTTTAGCTTAACAAGCATGAAATTTTCGGATATGTGTCTAATTTATTTTTTGATTTTGAGGCACTTCCAGGCACATCTTTGAATATCTGAAAGCGCAAATAGTTGCACGATTACAGATATGCCAGATATGCTCTTAACTCAAAACATGATATTTGGTGCTTTGGACTTTCTTGCTTAGCACGGCAGTATAGGGGTCAGATGGCAAAAACTTCGATGATCTTTTCAAGTTGAAACAATATATAGAGTTGCTGTCGAACAAAAATTATTGAAAATATTTATTTTTTCATGCCTCTGGATGCCCCTAACCTCTTAAGAAAGGGTTTTGAACCAACAAGTGTTACCGTTTCAGGAAATAAAATTTTAAAATCAGTGAAATGGAAATCAATTGTATCGTTACTGTAACTTCTTCCACCCTTTTTTCAACCACCACCAAGGCCGTATGGTTCTCAAAGCCGATAATTGACGAATTCCATGGAATTAAGTGTCATAGAATTTCGTCAGGCACAGCGTTCCACAGAAAAGAGCCTAAAACTTAACCCGGAGGCGTACTGCCAGTTACTTTATGCTGATTGAACTCCTTCATCAGAGTCATAGAGGAGAATTATAATTGATAACTAAAGCTTATTTTGATTATTGTGATCTTTTAAAGACATTTCGCTCTGAATTTTCCAAATTCAATATTTCTTTACATTTATGCTTTCAATTGCGAAATTGTTCCCTCCTTCCCTATAAAGTGGCGCGAGCACTTGTTAATTCGTTGTAAATGCGCCCATTGTAGACGATAGACCGACTTACGAGAACATTATTTCTATTCTTCCTATGGGCCTCACTCTGCTTTAATTGCCGGCAAATAGCTATTATATATGATTGGCTCAAGAATTTTTTCTGATCACATAGTGAACGATAGTGGGAAAGTTCTTGGATTCCTCCTTTTCTTTGGAGTCTGCTCTTTTAATGTTAAAGAAGAATCTAATCTTCAAGACACGCGGTAAAGACTTCGATAAATAAGTCGGGTATTGTCCCAAAAACTTTTTACGTTCTTTTCCTGATAAAATTTAACCATTTTTTAAGGGATTGGGTGGGGGCTGTTAAACTGTACTTTATGTATATAGATTAAAGCGGCTGGGATGCCTTTCATTTTCGCTTCCTAACAAATTTGTTTTAAAAAAAAGTATCTTAAATCTTGTATGTTTTCCTCCAAGGCCTGAATCGAAGCGGACTTGTCGGCATAAGCTTTTGACTTTACATATCCCCACAGGAAAAAATTTAAAGGTGTGATATCACACGATCTTGGTGGCCAATCGACCGGCCCAAAACGTGAAATTATGTGCTCACCGAAATGTTCTCTCAATAAGTCCATTGATTGATGCGATGTGTGGGAAGTGGCGCCGTCTTGCAGAAACCAAATGTCGCCAAGATCACGAGCTTCAATTTCAGGCATCAAATAGTCGGTTATCATGGCACGATAACGGTCGCCATTGACGGTTACGTTCGCACCGGCATAATTTTTAAAGAAATATGGACCGATGATTCCACCGGCCCACAAACCACACCAAACCGTTGTTTTTTCTGGATGAAGTGGCAGTTCTTCAATCTCTTCAGGTTGCTCTTCGTCCCAAATGCGGCAATTTTGTTTGTTTGTATACCCATTGAGCCAGAAATGGGCCTCATCGCTAAACAAAATTTGCTCGAAAACGTCGGATCTTCTTGGAACTTTTCAAGAGCCCATAGAGCGAAGCGATGTCGCTTGGGAAGGTCGAGCGGCTTCAGTTGTTGCACAAGCTGTATTTTGTACGCTTTCAATTTAAGATCTTGACGTAAAATGCGCCAAATCGTTCCATACGTCAGTCCGAGTTGCTGCGAACGGCGCCGAAACGACTCTCTACGGTCTTCGTGTACACTCTCAGCTGCGAATAGTACGCTCAGTAGGCCGATTATGTTGACCATAAGTTGAGCGAAGTGCACGAAACACATTCCTCACAGAACGTGAATTTTCATAATAAAGTTGAACAATTTGTAAACGTTGTTCACGCGTAAGTCTTTCCGCTATGAAATGCCAAACAATACTAAACAAAAATAACATGACAGCATGACACGACTCACATGTGATCTGTCAAAAAAGGCTATTGAAAAAAGTATCTCTACTTGGATCACCCGTTATTAATCTTTGTTAGTCTTCTTTGACACTTGTGTGACAGCTCAATAAATGTAATAGAAAATAAGTCAGTTGTACATCAGCCATCAGACAATTGAGGTTAAAAATTATTAAGAGCATTTTTATTATCCCGAATACGTATTACAAAGTCTGTGCTTTATTTTGATAGCACATATGTAACTCAATCGTATATTGGCAATCGCTATTTTTATTTAATGATTTTTAAGTTGATCAATTATTTTCCTCAGAATACATGAACTAACTGCCAGCCTATAAAATAAGATTCGCAAACAGCTCTGCTTTTATATATACGAGCAACATCGAACAGATAAATCTATTTAACCGACCGCAAATAAATATTTAATTCTACCTCGCCGAGCTCACTTTAAGCTAAGAGCTTCAGGGCTAAAACGTAACTTGTCTCCAAAAAAATATTATACTTTTTCCCCTGCTGTCACAAACTTAAGAGCCTAACATAATCTAATTAAAACGAGTGAATTAAATTTCGTTCCCACCATTTTGTTTCTTTGACTACCTCACCTCCTATGCCGCAAGGACAATTTAATTCCTGGAACATTCTCCAAACTCTTAACATTATCAAAAAATATTTCCCCCACTGCTTAAGTGCTTGAGTTCGAAATGCTTCTTAAGTATTGACTTTCAAATAGAAAACATTCGCATTTGGATCAAATCAGCGTGGGAGTAGCAGCACAGCATTAACTGTCGCTACCAAGGATTTCACTTAGAACGTAATTATTGACTCAAGAATTGTATAATTAAACACCAGCAACCGTAGGCCAGTCACTTGGGTTTTCTAATATTCAACAGCTGTGACAACACTCATTCGACTTTGGTATTCTTAAAAAGCCATTCGCATTGGGATGCGGATGAAGTAAACGACATCCAACCATCAGCATCATTCCACTAGGCCGCCATTTGGCCAGCATGGCTTCGCATCGGAGAGAAATTATCGCGTTCGAGTTTCTTTACGAAATCATCACCTTGCTCCTTCCACACAACCAAACACACAGCGCACAACAACAACAATTGTGTGTCATTAACTCTCTGTTTGAAGTGCGCATTCTTTGGCATTATTTGCGCGTTGTGTAGCGCAGTTTCACTGTCATAACGAGGCTCTCCCACAGATCAAATACCAGCTACACTTTCAACGCCTTACTATGCTTCACTGGACGACGACGTCTAATTAATTTAAGTGGTCAACATCTTGCCTGTCCGAGTAGTCGCGTCGTCATGCTTTCGCGATGTAAAAGGATAATTTCACCTCGCATTAAAAGTTGGAAAGTTTCTTTCTTTCTTTCTCGAAAACTTGAAAAAAAAAAAAAAAATCTACCAAATTTGGCATAAGTTTTGCAAACTTTTTCAATTGTCACGAATAGTTTTTGTCCTCAATCTCCCTCTGTTCTGCTGACGAGAATAATTTTCATTCTAAGTAAAAGGTTATATCTCGAATTGCTTTTACGATTTAATTTACATATTTTGGTCCTTAGTGTTGCTGTTCGGAACGGTTATAGGCCAATTGCTGGCACTTTATTAATGTGTACTAGGCCGATTTAACAAGAGACCTATTACAGATTAATGGTATCTGGGGAAGGAATCTTGAAGATATCTATCTGTCATGGCTTTGAGGTTATTAGGGTAAAATTTTATGCAAACAAAAGGTTCGAAGACCTAAATTTGGTTTTAAGTGAAATGGAAATGCAAGGTGGAATGGAATTTTGAATGTCACTGATTTGTAATCCCAACATGGAGCCATACGGAATAACAAAAGGATTTCCTAGAAATGTTGTTGGGTGGAATGAATGTCTTACTCTTAACCAATCGGCTAGAATGTGGTACACTACATCTTGAAAACCACAATCATTACAGGCCACAAGCGTTGAGGAGTTTTGTCAACATCCATTAAAATACCACAAATGTGCTTTGAGTGTAGTGGTGGCAAATGTAATTACAATCGGTGGGTGGAATATGGTTTTTGAATGAAATAATGGGAATATTTGGTATGTACCGATGTCGCATCATAGGAATCTTTTAATGATTGTTAGTATTTTATGGTATTTCATTTTCGTTCGTGTATTTGTGGTACTTTTAGGTACTTCAGGATCTTGTGTGGGAAGTCGAATGTGGCAAAGTCAACTGAACTGTATTAGGATGTTAGTGACTTCATTGTGTTTATCTAATAGACATATAAGTTGCAATGAGATGAAAAGAATGCATTCATTGAAGTCAGTTCAAAGTCTGTAAGCAGTGAACCTTACTGACTTTGTCAGTCAGTTTAAAGTCAGTATGGTTCACTGCTTGCACTGAAATAAGTGTAGTTCATTGAAGCCCACTAATGCATTCAGTTGGTTTAAATCTATCAAGCCGCAATAAATACATTCAATTGACTGAAGTCTTTAAAGTCGTGGATGCTATCAAATTCATTTAAAATACTGCAATCAATGGAAGGCATTTACTGACGCCAAAGACTTCAAGAAAGCAAATTAAACAATTCACTGACTTCAACGACTTTAAGTAGGTAATTGAATGAATTCAGTGGATGCTTCTGACTTCAAAGAGACTTCAATGAATTGAAAGCATTAAAACAAAATTATTTTTTAACTTTATTATTATGATTGCTAAAAATAGTATTTCTTTGTCAACATGATTGCCGCCATTTTCGTTGAAGGGTTCTGGAGGAGATGATTCAGAGAAGAACATAACAAGCTGCGCAGCGACATCGACCTGGTCTAACTCGTGTTTGAGGTGGGTGGAACGTGAAAAGCACAATCTTCATAATACGGAGGGACAACGCAGAGACCGCCCTAATTGGAGATGTCCAATTGACGTCTAGGTCCGGGATGTAGCCTCACTTAAGTAAGTATTTCCAACAGCTTGACTAGAATGCTCTTGATCTTTTGAACTAATAATACTGCACAGTCCCGTCGAAAGCTGAACTAGTTCATTAGGGAAATTATAATAGCGGCAATAACGCCGCTTTCGGCCAATGTGTCGGAGTATACACTATGAAACCATGCGTAAAACTTAGGAAAACATATTCCTAGATAGCACACACAGTTGGAAACAGGATATTCGTGAGCACATAAAGGGGGCGACAGTAGCCATATACACCTGTAAAAAAGGTATGTGCTTCAGGTGGATCCTTTAACCCAAGGAAATTTAGTGGTCGTACTAAGATAGGTCTTAGTGTACGACATCGTGGCAGGGGCCCTAAAGGGCACCTAACGCAAACTAATATCTCTGGTCAACTTGTGGCATCTTTTGTAGCTTCAATGCTCAGAAAGTCTCACAAGTGGGATAGCTATTACACCGGACACGTGAATATTCTCGCAGATAACCATATTCCTAACATTACTGACGACTTAATTTCAACCGGAAACTTCGGACTAGTTAAACAGTAATTAAAGCCATGGAATGGTATAAAATAAAATCTAAGCAAAAACAAAACTGATGTTCTTCCCCACCAACACAAAAACCTCCAAACTTCCCCGTCTAAATAGTTGGCATCATCTTCGACCCTATTCTCAAATTGAGCTTACTTGAATAGCAAACTTAGAGTGCGGAAAGTAAGTTATTCCTTCCACAAAAAGTAAAGAATGAAACCAAAAATAATTCTCTGAATGTACCCATCTGTGGTACGTCTTATTCTTTCTTTCCGGTCCCTGGTATGGTGGACCACCTAAAGGACCATCACATAACTGACTGGAGTTTTGGAGAACGGCTGGAATCTGAACCATATAAGCGATCAATGTGATCTCAGTATTCTACACCTGGATCTACATATGAGCTGGCTGCTGGTCCGCAAGACAACACGGACACCACAAAATCCGATAAATTTACTACCCGAGGAGTACCGTCAAAATCAACTAATTACATTACGCCCAAACTCAACTTCCAAAAATCATTCTTTACAGTTTTCCATCCAGAACGTACTGGAAGGAAGCCACTCCGCGACATTCAGGCCGCGATTCAATTCAATTTATTCAAAAAAAAATTACAATTGTTTGTACATTTATATCTGCAAAGTCATATGGGCTTGTCTGCAGATGATTATATTTATAAAAAAATTATTATTATTTTTTGATTGTTTTACTTTTTTCAAAAAAATTGGCTTTTGTAAGTTGTGAAAATCTACGGGTAGTTCATTGAATATTGTAGGGATTGCCACATAATATTTTCGTCGTCCATACTCATTCCAGTATCTCGGGATATCGTATCTATATTGATTTCTGCGTCTTGTGTTAACAATTTGTTGTGTCGGGATCTTACAGGTGGTGTCATCTTCGAATTGTGATACTATCTCCAGCTTGTGTAGGCTTTGTATGTTTAAAAGTCTCGTACTGCTTTCTATTTGATTCCAATCGATACTGTGTGTACGTAATTTTGATCTATATACCAATTTCTGTATCCTTGCAAACGTTGATATTAAATTTTATTATTGTTGTGGTGCATCTCCCCACGCCAAAATTCCGTACCTCTGGTGCGATTCAACAAGTCCGAAAGAGCATTGTCTGAGAACATCTGGTGTACATAGATAACTAAGGTGGAATAGGGCATATCCAGATTGCCAAAGTTTCATTGTAAGGGCACTATTATTCCAAATTATTTGTATGCGGATACATTTTCAATAATCGTTGGACGGTTATCCTCATTTTGTAGTTGCAATTGATTTCCTGCTGCATGTAGACATTCATCGCTGTGCATCTTAATAGTTAATTTATATTTTACTATATTTGGTGGACGGATGTGCATTACCTTTGTTTTTTGTGCATTTATGATAAGACCATGATCGTGACACCATGCCGATATTACATTAAAGTCAATTTGCATCATTTTTTCCACTGCTTCGACGTTTTTATGGCTTACAACGATGGCTGTGTCATTCACGTATTAAATGAACAGAAGAGGACCTAACTTGGATCCCTGTGGTACGCCATATTTCGCATTCTCCTCTTCGCTAAAGTGTTCCTTGATTCGTACCTTAAATTTACTTTCCTTTAGTTATCTTTCAAACCATATTAAGATAGATCCCCTTATTCCAATTTTTTCTAATTTTTTCAAAATGGTTTTATGACATAGGGTATCAAACCCCCATTGTGGTTTTTTTCAAGACTGAAATTGATTCTGTTTGCAAAATCTCCCAGTAGTCGATTAATACTTTTATTTTTTCTTAACCCAAATTGATTTTTTTCTAGTAGCTTATATTTTTCAACGTAGTCAAACAACCTTTTAGCAACAACCTCTTCTAGTACCTTATCTATGGATGAAAGGATAGATATAGGCCGATAGTTCGAAATTTCATTTTTCTTTCCACTTTTATATATTGGCCGGACAATTGATGTTTTCAGCATTGTTGGTACTGTAGATTGCGATTTAGACCCTTATCTTAACAAAAACAATGCTGAGACTGGTTGGGGACTTCCAGGATAATACTCACTCAGTGATGGGAAACTCTGCGACGTGGTGGAATAAAATCAACACCAGAGTACATGTATCATCCAGAGTACCTAGTCTAAACTAAGTATGAGGTAAAAAGAACTAAACCGCTGATCTCTATAAGAAGTACAAATATCAACTGCTTGCTGGCAGCAATCACTGGCCACTGCCTGTTAGAAACTGTACCATCTAAAAGCTGCTTGGAGATCGAGAAAGATGAAACGACAACAAAATTCCTGTGCCACTGCCACGCGCTTGCTAGATTGAGAAGTTAGTAGGTGAATACTCTTTGCGAAAATCTGAGTGTTTCAAGCGCTGATATGAACTGCAATATTAACATTCTGGTTCGAATAGACTAATTCGACAGTGGTGCGCGGTTTGACGGGGTCAGCAATTCCACTCTTCCTAGCTCCATAGTTTCGTGAGTGATTCAAGCTTCGATTGCATTAGTCAAATCGCTCTCATCCTCCCTTTCAACCCGCAACCATATTTAGATCTTTTTGATACGGTCTAAGCCCCCCTGTGCCTTCTTATTATTAAATACGCGTTTAGTACCTCTAAAGCACCCAACGTGTAAGAAGATATATTTTTGACGACACGAAGGAAAGGAACCGACGGCCTATTCGGAACCGCAAATTTGAGAAGATTCTCGTGACAATTCATTCTCCTAGATGTTTGTCATACTTTTGCAAGAAGGAATAAAACTTGAAGCGGACCGGATTTGAACCCGCTATGATATCCAAACCCTGAGCCACCAACAACATCTCATATTTTTCAAAGCTAAGCCAACGAAAAGATATTTATTTAGTTGGTATTGAGGGATTTGAGCCTAAGACCCAACCTTCAGAAAGAAGTCAAGTGCTTAAAAAATCATGAATGTCACCATGAAAGAATACTTTGTCTTCTCTTATTATGCCAACAACAACAACTTTTCCCAATGATACCACTGCATCTTTCCAAAGGATACGACAAGTTCAAAAGTTATTTCTATAATCGACTTATTCAGTTCTAATTTGCATTTGCCCTTAGAAGATTTTTTCCATTAAACGTGCCACCGCTCAACACCAAAGGATTTATTCATCCACTCCATCTCCGCTCGGCATTTTGACGGCTAAACACTTATACACTTGAGACTAAATGGCACCACTTTAGGCGGAATAATTTGACCAATCGATGCCAATCGGTTTTTATTCAAAATCCATTTCCGCACATCTACCCGCACCAGAGCAGTCTACGGGATCACGTCGCCAAACGCCGTCAAAATGTGTTCGCTTAAGGATTTGCCTAATACGACAACATGACAAAATACCATAATCTCCATCACCAAAACTCAATAACGAGAAGAGGGCCCCCTCTTTCGCCGTGAAAGCATGAAAGCATTTCAATAGAAGGAAGTCGGCAGAACACCCACAAACTGTTACCAAAAAAAAAAAAAAAAACCATCCCGGAAACCATAAAAAGGTTGCCTTCGATATTGATAAGATGAATGATAAGGTACGACAGATTCATCTTAAAGTAATTTTGTTCACCCACATTTTTTTTTTCGGAATTTTACATCGAGATCTGGGTGAATATGATGAGCAAGCAAGAACAGAGTTGTATTTCACTTATATTTGGTTGACTGAGCTTGTAATGCTTTCAACTTCTTTTGGCCTGTTAACACTGTGGTCCTTGTGTATATGGTTGTCACCTATCCGCCGCCGTATCCTTCTTGGTATCGTAATCCATGGTATCAACCTATTGAATCTTGTTATCCTTTTGCCATTGCGTTTCAGCGTTTCACACATGTTTGGCGTGCTCTGCAAAATGTTGTTCAATCAAGTGAATCTTCATAACAGAACAAAGTACATAATATACATACAATGTTATGTATCTATATAGTGTATTCTGTCCCGTTCGTTAAAATTAATGAAATTTTTCAATACGAACTTTAATAAAGTTTTTCCTTTTTGTTGTTCAAAATGATTCATCGAAAATGAAGTGATGATAAGAAGATTGATGAGCATACGATGACGTGAAAAATGTTTTCCCATTTTCCGATTCCCCATGATGTCTGTTTAAGGATGGTGGTCTACACAATAATTCCTCAGGCAAGAAAGGGTATAATTGAAAGGGTATAATTCCTGTTAGACAAGTACCCTTTTATGGACCTATTAGAGCAAAGTCCTTTGTACATAAACCACTTCCATATTTTGAGTGTCGAATTTGTGAGTGTCAACATAATTTACATTTCTAAAAAGAAAGTGTTAACCTTATTTTTTTATCGGTCACATTTAAATAAACAGGATCCACTCAGTCATAAAAAAAAATTAGCTATCCTGTAAACCTTTACAACTGCAGCATTTAACAAGATTTCCCACTTGAGACTAACCACTAAAAATGTTTATTACAACAACGAGCATCTGGCAGGAAAATTTAGTTTCATAATTAAATCCATACAACCAAGCGCGGTCCATTTAAATCATCCTTTAATGGTGTTTCATTTTGAGATACATGAAAAATGTATTTCAAATTTGAAATTTCAAATGCTCGTTAATGAGTTATGATGTCACGCTGTCATAAATCACAGTGAACTTTGCCTCTTAATAAGCCAAAAATGTATCTCGCCCGCTAACGCTTCATCGAATTGTTGGTATTTTCATCTTTTCGCATTTGGGTCATAATTTATTTAAGAATCTTTTTTTTTTATTCTTCATTGAAATGGGGTTTCGTTCGTCGTTCGTTCTTATCAGCAGTGTCCTCATGAATGAGCAAATTGACTTTCGGACTTTCAAATAAAATCGTATCTAAATAATTTTTCGAATTAAAATACTTAAGCCTTCTTTATGCGCTGCCAATATTTAAGTTACTTTTTTAATCATTTAAATTTTAATTTACGCAATAATTGCTTTCGTTTAATTTTACTTAATAGCTCTGTTTTTAATGTGTGTGAGGTCGATGGTGAAATGTATTTTATTTTATTGCAAAAATGTAAACAAGAGGATATTAATTTTTATTTATAAGGTTTTTTTTTTTTTCTTGAAAAATAATTCATATTTAATTGCCCTGTGTTTGTGTGCCGCCCTAGCATGGCCTATTTAAATATTTTAAAATCTTCGAATTTTGTCAGCTCTCCAAAAGTGTCATCTTGTCATTCGTATAGAATTTGCGAAAGATGATTGACGGGAAGAGAAGTGACAAAAGTGTCATGGTAGCGTTAACATGAAACATGTTGCAGATAGCTATGGTCTGGTTACTCATGTGTGATTTACGATACTTTGTGTGAAATTTTAAGCAACGCCATTATTAAAGGTGTAATGCATGCAACTTTTTTATATATAGATGGGGAATGGCATTTATTGTTTGAAACATTGGAAAAGGCTGCAGCTTTAGGTCACTTATAGGTCCTATCCTATAGATTTATACCGCAAAGTGAGTGTGGCATTGGACAAAACCCTCCATGGCATGGAATTCAAAGTATTATTTGTGCACTAATAAGTTGTAATGGACAGACGGACCTAGGTAAGGTACTTAGACCAAAATAAAGTTGATTGTGATACCGCACGGATCTAGTAAGTTGAACCTCTTGGAACTATTTATGTAGCAAGATCATCATGGAAGAACGCTGACAAATGATTTCGCTTATTAGAGAGAGAGAGAGCTGGGCATGTGTGGAGATAGTCGGAGACTGTCTTCTCTTCCTCCTCACCCATTCGGCTTCTGCGAAAATCGTTTACACCTAGCTGTTTTGCATTACCGCCTATAAAACAGTGCCCAGCTATGACACGTTTTATAGCTCTAATGTGCAATCTTTTTAGGGAGATCAGACACTTCAGAACTTGTCTAATATATGTCCACCTAAAGTTTGTCTTTCAAATAGCATTATTTTTAACAGATAGCGATGATAGAGATGACAGTTGATTATTAACGCACGTTAACATAATAGATAAGTTCGAATGGAATACCTGCCTAGATAACCCTTATCGCGTAAAATGAGCCCTGTGGTTCTAAGTTTTGCTAGGGTATCAGCCTCACATCTTCCTAGGATATATTCCTGTGCTGTACCATCAAACAGATGTGTATATTGATTCCAGTGATTTCCATTAAGCTTGACTGTTTGAGAAGGTACGGAAGTCTCTGGATGTAATCACGCTTGTCTTAACCCAAGACAAGGCTTCTTATATCACCATAGCTTGCATAGGAAACAAACTGCAGTGATTGGGTAAATTAAAAGAGAGACTGAGTTGAAGCTGGTCAGATAAAACAACCCCACTTACCACTTTATCATGGTTTTAATCTATCCAGGAGAGGATCGCTTGATCTTTCAGATAAATAAAATTCCTCCCATAGTGCTCTATGGAAAATTGTGGCTTGAAAGTTTCTGTCGAACTGAGGAGATCGAGGTATGGAGCAGTCAATGTTTATACCCTATTCTAAGGGTATATTAATTTTGACACGTAGTTTGTAACACCCCTTAATATTCGTCGTAGACCCATAAAAGTATATATATTTATGATCAGGACCAAATCCTAAGACTATTTAGCAATGTCCGTCCGTCCGTCCGTCCGTCCGTATCAACTTTTGAGGTCTTTAAAGTTATGCTAGGAAGCTGAAATTTGGAGCATATACTCCCTAGGGTCCCGAAATGGTAAAGTGTTAAAAGTTGTTAAATCCGCCCACTGCCACGCCCACAATTTAGAAAAAACCGTTTTAAGGCTTAATTTTGTGGGCGTTTTTCACTAAAATGCTGTTTTCTTTGAAAATTTTCATAGAAACGAAAAAAAAATGTTTAACAATATATTTAGCAAATATTTTTTCCAATATATCGCCCATACAAAGTTTTTGGCCACGCCCACTTTTTGGGGGCGTTTTTTCCAAAAAATATTTTTGTTTCTATAAATTTCATAGAATGAAATAAAATGCTATCTATCATCTTCTTTATGAATTTTTTCTTTGGGGTACATAGGGATAAGGATAGGATAGGGTATCATACTGTTCACCCCAAGCGGACTGTAGCCTTTCCTTATGTTTTTGAGTAGGTCTTGAAAGTATTTAGGATAGCAGAGTAGCCAAAATCCTGCTGAGTCTGGATGAATAGCCGTACAAGTAGTCAATTGCTTGCTTAAGACATAAATAAAGGGGGTCAGGTAAAACAGAAGGTCTAGTGTTGCAGTGGGAGGAGTTAGCATCGCTCCACTTTTGCAAAGACAGGCTGATCTTGGGATCTGCATAGCTTATAGCTATATGTCGTTGTATCCAAGGCAGTCCTGAATTCATGGTCTCAGTACTGATAAATATAGATGACAGGTAACGCGGGGCTGAAGACCCCATTTCCGAACTCTCTATTGTATATTCGATTTGCAGCTTAGATTTTTATCAAACTTAAGTCAGGGTAGTAGATTTAAAAGAAGTCAAAATATGGAGTTTTTTATTACATGGTAAAAACGACGGGTTCGGCCCAAGAGCGTTGGGAAGGAGATCTTTTAAGATAATAAGACGCTTCCCTTAGACAGCAATAGAAACGTCCTTAGTCTGCAATTGCTCCTTCTAGGTAAATAAGCAACTTGATCACCACTAAATTGCAGAAAAGTTGACTTGCGGACTGCATCGACAGAGCGATCTTCTGGCTGATGCCACATCCAGTTTAGAGTTAATAATCCTGCTTGTAAGAAGTCGATTTATTAACTCACCAAAAAGTGTATAAGCGGTCGCAAATGTGATAAAAAAAAGATATGTTTTCCGATTCCATGCGGAACATTTTGGACTTTCGTTGGACCTGTACAGGAGTTGGTAAAGAGCATAAGTCTCTTGAACCTCTCGATAAGCTTATAATAAATAAAATTTAACGGATCTTAAGAACAATATAAACAGCACCGGCACCCTTTCTTAATTTGATTCGTTATTTTCCTGCGAAATATTAACAAGGTCTTTGAGAAAGTTGTCAATATTGGGCTGTTGAAGTGAGTCGAGGACGAGATTCAATTTTCTTGTAGGCTGCTTGATTTTAAGAAGACCATTGATTGAGTAGCCTTATAGGCGAACAGTTTGATATTTGGTCTAAAAGTGGCGTCAATAAGAAGGCCCAGCCAAAAAATTTCTCTAAGGCATTTGCCAAGAAGAACTTTGCCTATGTATTCTGAATGTTAAAAGGAAATATGCAACTCACTGGACCGTAAGTCCATATATTGAATACCTTCATGGGACCGGATCATCCGGTGTAAAACCCTCCCCAAAGACCATCTTTAGTCTGACAAACATCCAAGAGCAAAAATTGTCATGAGAAGCTTCTTAAAAATAAATATCCGTTGGAATCGGTATTAAACTCTAGGTCCCTTCCATTTGTGTCAATAAATATATCTTCGGCACACACACAAATCGAATATCCTATCTCAGAAAAAAGTGCAATTACACCAATCTCAAGTTATGCATCTTCGTCTCGTTTATTGTATTCACATTTGTTTACTGCCGGACAGAAATCTGCCTGTGGAAAATCGAAAACTTGAAATATGCACATAAAAATAAAGTAGAACTCCTGCCATCGTCTATTCTATCTCTTCATGACTGTATGGCACAGAGAAAAATGACCTCTGTCATCATCTCATTATACCAACGAACATCGACCACAGACCATGAAAAATCTATGATTACGTATTGCACCATCTATCCATTCGCATTCGCTGGCTCCTTATTCAAGACTATTATCAAGAAATGCCCCGTCGAATTGGAATTTCAATCAGCGATAAAGCGAGGAAGGATTTTCATAACCACAAATGACGGACAGAGAGGGGTAGAATTAAGCCAGGTATAATACCTATTACGACCGTAGAGAATTGTATTCCTTTTAACCACGAGCCCACGGCACAAAATGAGCTACACAAAGAAAAATTAAGTCCCACCATTCAGCGCAACGCAGCGCAACGATATGAATAAGTTTCCTCCTTCCCTCGGCCTGATTGTGGAAATCATATAAAATTATCACTTGGTCAACCCTACGGCCAGCTATGCTATATAGATTCCATGTTCAGATATTGTCCTAGCAGACGGTACTTTGTGTTGCAATAACAATCTTTCCGACTCGAAAATTGATACGAAAACTTTGACTCGAGCAGTTTCGGAAATTCATTTCTCATTCGGAAGTTGGTCACGATGACCCGCACTGTCACCCACTGAACTTCGTTTAACGCGCAAACATCATCGTCGTCCTCGTGTTGGTGTTGTCGACGGGAAGAGCATTTTAAATTAATAGCAAAACGAATTCCATCCCGGAAATTTCATCAAAAGTTTGCCCCTATTCTTCTACACCAGCAGACATGAAAGGACACACAAAATTCTGGTCATAAACCATGCACGTGGAGTTATGGGCGAATGTCCTACATATAGCCAGCCTAACCCCACTCAAATAGGCCAAAATATAGTTCGCCATTGAGAAATGGTTGACTTTGGCCAGATTTCAAGACACACACACACAATCTGCCGCACGCAGCAAATGCTTGGCCATAAAATAAAGACCTTATATTTTATACGGGACACTACACGATATGGCAATAGAAATGGAATGGTTGGTTGTGTTTTGTGTTTGTCTTTTGCTGCGGGTAGCAGCGGCAGCAGCGGCTGGATGCTAAGAATGACGCATGTGGTAATATGTAGAGGTTTTCGGGTTCCTTTCAATTTCACATACAACACACAGCGTTTGCGAAGCATATTTACTTCGGAATATTGATACTGCAGAAGAACATTATAAGGACACACAACAGAGGTTATAATAAATTTTGGCTTTAGGCCAATTGAATTTCTCTGTGGAGCACTCCAATTGTATGTATTGAGAACAGGAAGAGGAAGAGCACTACAAAGAAATTGTCCTTAAGTAGAATAAGTTTGTCGGAAGAGAAATCAACTTTATGCGGATTTAAATTCACCTTGGTAGCAAGTTATTTGCGGCGATGGACTTACGGACGTACGGTCTTGGGTTTTTACGAAAATTGCTTTTTTTCTTTTTTTCTTTTTTTTGGTTCTCTTTTGTGAAGTAGGTTGGCGTTTGAATGAATGATTATGGAATTTGCATAATTTCATTTATGAAAATGGTTTTAGGTGTATCAGTTGGGGAAACTGATACATGACCGATTGAGAAAGGGTGAAGGGTGGGAATAAAGTATTCAACTTTTTTTGAAATCCATTAACGGAAGCTCTTAAGAGGTTACATGGGTTTCACAGCTTCCAAAAAATCGATTTTTTTGAATGTCTTATTAACAGCTCGGGATCCTTAATTTTCAAGTCATTCTGAAACAAAAAAAATTTCGGAGATACAGCCTTGGGAAGGTGCGCACTCAATTGAATCACGAGGTTTATTTGAGGTTATCCAAACTTGAAACGCGTTTTTCTCGAAACTGTGTTTTCAAAATCGGTTGTCAAAAGTTCTTAAAAACCACTCTACCGATCTTGATGAAATTTTACAGAGGTCTTTGAGATACAATTCACGAGGACTTGGGCGAAGGATTTTTTTTTTCAATCACAACTATTTAAACAAAAAAGGTTGGGAAAATTTTACCAAAATTATCATTCTTTTGTAACGGGTGATCCAAGTAGAGAAACTTTTTTCAATAGCCTTTTTTGACAGTGCACGTGTGTGTCGTTATGTTATTTTTGTTTAGTATTGTTTGGCATTTCATAATGGAAAGACTTACGCGTGAACAACGTTTACAAATTGTTCAACTTTATTATGAAAATTCACGTTCTGTGAGGAATGTGTTTCGTGCACTTCGCTCAACTTATGGTCAACATAATCGGCCTACTGAGCGTACTATTCGCAACACCATCACCCATTTTGAGACCCAGCATTCATTATTGGATAATATTCGACCGAATAGACCACGTCCAGCGCGCTGTGAAGAAAATATAGCGGCCGTAGCTGAGAGTGTACGCGAAGACCGTAGAGAGTCGTTTCGGCGCCGTTCGCAGCAACTCGGACTGACGTATGGAACGACTTGGCGCATTTTACGTCAAGATCTTAAATTGAAAGCGTACAAAATACAGCTTGTGCAACAACTTAAGCCGCTCGACCTTCCCAAGCGACATCGCTTCGCTCTATGGGCTCTTGAAAAGTTCCAAGAAGATCCGACGTTTTCGAGGCAAATTTTGTTTTGCCTGGAAATTTGCCACTTTTGGGACGAAGAGCAACCTGAAGAGATAGAAGAACTGCCACTTCATCCAGAAAAAAACAACGGTTTGGTGTGGTTTGTGGGCAACGGTGGAATCATCGGTCCATATTTCTTTAAAAATTATGCCGGTGCGAACGTAACCGTCAATGGCGACCGTTATCGTGCCATGATAACCGACTATTTGATGCCTGAAATTGAAGCTCGTGATCTTGGCGACATTTGGTTTCTGCAAGACGGCGCCACTTCCCACACATCGCATCAATCAATGGACTTATTGAGAGAACATTTCGGTGAGCACATAATTTCACGTTTGGGCCGGTCGATTGGCCACCAAGATCGTGTGATATCACACCGTTAGACTTTTTCCTGTGGGGATATGTAAAGTCAAAAGCTTATGCCGACAAACCCGCTTCGATTCAGGCCTTGGAGGAAAACATCACGCGTGTCATTCGCCAGTTACCAGTCGAAATGCTCGAACGAGTGATCGAAAATTGGACTCAACGGATGGACCATCTGCGACGTAGCAACGGCCAACATTTGATAGACATAATCTTCAAAAAATAAATGCCAAAGAATGTTCTTTCAAATGATAATAAACATTCTCCATTAAATTTGAATTTTTTGTGTTTTTTTCTTTAAAAAAGTAGGGAACCTCGAAATGGATCACCCTTCAAAAAGGTCTGCCAAAAATCCCCTTCGTCCAAATTCTAGTTTATGGGCTTAACTAAAACGCGATTTTTTTTTTCACTTCTGATGATCCTGTCACGAGTTGAACTGTCAACGCGGACGCATCTTTTTTTCGAGGGATCTCCGGAAATGACGTCACAATGACGGAGTTTTGAATGTTTTCCTTTGAAAATTTCAGAAATTCTTTCTCAAATGTGTATCTTTAATTAAGACAATAAAAAGTTTGAATAAAATATTTTATATTTTTTATATGAAAAAAAATTGTTGAAAAGATAACTTTTTTTCCCCGAATAAACCCATGTAACCCCTTAACCGAAATTAAAAAATAAAGAAGAAAATTCTGAATACTATGTACACTTGTACAATATGGGACAATGGACTTGAAGGCTCAATCTTACCAGCTATTCAGTTGATTTGTGGAACGCGGTTAACTATGTTCTCCTAGCATTGTGTGGCATAAATATCGAAGCCGATCTTGAGAAGATTCTTTTAACGTTCTTTACTCTTGCGTGTGTGTCCAACTTCCGATATGACCCTGAGACCCCTCACTGAGTACTCCAATAACACACTTACCAGTGAGCCACTGATATGGCTTGTCGAAATATAACTTAAAAACTTCTAAAAACACGATGTGCCAGCCAAAGGTTATTTTAACAAAATTCGCATCTTCAGACGGCATCTTTGATTAGACTTAGTTGTCTGCATCATTTGAATGACTCCATGAAACCGATAACCCCCTTTGGAAACGACTTTGACTTTACGCCTTTTAGTGCCCATCTCTAGAGATCTTAAGATCGGGCTTTTGTCAAACCTTTTATTAATTTTACGTGTTATCACCTGTGTTGGGGTGAAGCAAACCACAATTTCATTTAATGGTTTCCTCCTGGTTTAATGGATGCACATTGTTCTTAGACAATTGTGGGTTAAGAAGATGGGGTAAAGCAAATTGCGGTAGAGCATTCCATGTGACCATGTGACCATGTATCACACTCAATAGTTTGACAGCACATTGTTCTTAGACAATTGTGGGTTAAAAAGATGGGGTAAAGCAAATTGCGGTAGAGCATTCCATGTGACCATGTGACCATGTATCACACTTAATAGTTTCACAGTACGATTGTATTGCTGAAAAAAATAGGGAAAGATATATAAATCATAACCTTAAAAATGTTATCACTCGTTTTTGTAACCTTTAAAGCAACGCCACAGTTGTTTGGGGTGCAACCGACCAGATATGACTATTCTAAGTGAAGGGGGTAAACGTCTGGTAAATTGTAGCTCTATCATACGGGGTAAAAAATGTCTTGCACCGGTTGAGGAAACCTAGACAATTCGCAGCCAAGGTGAAAATTAAATAAATTTAACAGACGTTGCCGTTCCACTTTCACCGCGCCGGGCAGCTATGACAAGATTTTTTGAAATGAATATGACTAAGTGAGGAAACTATCATTAGCGAAGGAATGAAATCCTATTAGAAGTGCCAGACAGGAAGTCTTTTATTAGAAAGAGAGTCCAAGTTTTCAACCATCTTTAAGTAGTCTTTAATCATTTTAAACAGTTTGAAAACAATTTATTTTTTTCTTACTCTTTGGCGATTAGTTAGCTTTTTATTCAGTCAAGTATTTAGGTATTAAGGTCCGACCTGTACCACATAAAAGATGGTATTCGCTGTCCCACCTCTTGCGGAAGTATGACGAACATCCAACATATCAAAAATAAATAGGTCCCTTCCATTGTGTCAAAAAATATATCTTCGCTCTCTCAATGGTTGGAGAAGCTAGGCTTTAGGTCATGTATGGGCTGTTTACGCCTAATATTTTTTAAATTGTTATTTAAGTACATAAACCCAAAATACACAGAATAAAAAAATATAATCACGTAACCGTGGGTTATGAGTCCCAACAATGTGAACATGGCCGATGTTGGATTTTTCTTGAGTCAGATGACGTGCAGATGGAATGTTGCCTTTAGCTCGGAATGTGTAACTCGGGCGTTCTTGTAACGCTTGGCCATTAGAGGAATGGACCGCCCGAATCTGGGTGGCTACCTTGAGAAATGTTCGCCGACGAAAGTAACGTTGTGACTTTTCTTTTCAATGCATCCTTGCGATTTTTTTACCATTCTTTAATATGTTGAATACCTCAGCATCGATTTGTGCTACTTTTTAAAAATACTAGAAAGTACTTTGGCGCTAAAAAAGATACCATAATCCCAGATATTGGGAGTCAGGGCATCATCTTCGACCTTTTACTCTCGTTTCTTAAACTTTTTCTGTCGTGCGCTTTGATCTTCATCTTTTTTGAATCCTTTCATTGGGGAGTTCCTTGTATAAAAGCTTGGACTTCATACCTCTCACTTTTTTGGCTAAACGTGGCGAATTTTCGCTCCTCATAACCTAACCCCCGACCGCAGAGATTTTTGTAGCGCTCATGCCACTCATTCTGTGGCATGGTGTCGAATGTTTCTTGATATCAGTGGTAGAAAGTTCTTGATTGACATACAGCATGATGAAAAATGATGGGTTATAAGAAATAACTATTTCAGGATATTTGGATTTAGACTCAATTGCACGATTTAGAGAGAAACTCTTAAGGTTTACATGGAGAAACATATTTTATGGTTGCATTTACTTCAAACTTTGGATATATATATTTAGACTCTACTACCTACAGAAATATTAAGACCGATATTTTTTAATTTGTACAAATGACCCCTTTAAGCCCCCTTCCTCATTTAAGGTGCAGTTTTATGACTTTGAAAAAGCAGAATACAAAAATATTTTTTCAGAATTTTTTAAGGGAGGGTTGGGTTTGGAGAAATGAGTTAAGGTGCGATCAGACCACCTTAGGTGGTCATCCAAACTTCTTACGTCAACATGTCATCCGGATGACAAGTTTACATTACCGTCTGATCGCACTTTAACGTCGGATTCACTTGAAACTTATAAAATTTGCTTCACGATAAAATCTATTATGAAAGCCCATGAGAGCCCTTTCGTTGTGAGCAGAAGTTATTGAATAGGACAATGGTACCTAACTTACTCAAACTAAGAAATGGAAATTACAAATCTCAATCATCAATTATTACTTTTTTCGCTATAAGCCCGTCTTCAGGAAAAACATGACAATTTAATGATATCAAATCTGTATTTAAAAGAGCCAAACTTGGAATAACATTTCCAGGAATGTTTTCAAATCGATCAACCTCAGCTTAGAAAGGGTGTTTTTTTTAAAGGTATAGAAGTTTAAGTTGGCAACACTATTTTAACTGGCGGCCATTTTGTCAGCTGTCAAGTGATTTGTTTTTAGTTTGGTTTGGCATTTAAACATGAATAGACTGACGCCTGAGCAACGCTTTATGGGTTGGTGGAATATGACTTTGCACTTACTTACTACTCCGTACTTCTTTAAAAAGGATGCCGGCCAGAACTTTACAGTCAATGGTGACCGCTATAGAGCCATGACTACTTATTTTTTCATTTATCAATTGAACAACGATGACGTGCAGGAGCTGTGGTTTCAATAAGACGGCGCAACATGTCAGACAGCTCGTGCCACAATTTATTTATTTTGGTAACCGCATAGTTTCACGTTGCGGACCCGTGAATTGGCCTCCAAGATCATGCCATTAAACACCGCTTGAATACGCCGATAAGCCGTAGTTTCGATTGACCACTTGGAGGACAAAACTCGTCGCGTTATTGCCGATATACGGTCACGTTGGAATAAGTCTTCGAAAATTGGACCTCAAGATTAGACTACGTCTGAGCCAGATGTGGCAGTCATATGTCAGAAATCATAATTAAATTATAATGCCAGAAGATTATCTTTCGAATTAAGTAAATTGCATGTCAATTTTAACAAATCATCTCTGTTTTCATCGAATCCCAGCCCCCAGGTTCGATATGACAAGGAAAACTGAACCAATGTTTTTAAGAACAAGCCATCAGGGGTGCCAGAGCGCTTGATCTGAATAACTACTAGCAGATAAATAAACAATTACTCAATATCCACAGCATCCATTTTAAGGTATTAAAATTCTATTCCTCGTTTAAACAACGATAACTCATTAAACTCGACCTCGTAAATTTTCTTTCATCACAAACAAAAAAAAAAAACTATACCGCAAGTTCTACTCAACTCTTCAAAAGTCACTTCAATTCATAAAAAAAAAGAAGCAAAACCTACAAACAGCCGTAAATTTGTGCAAAGTTCTTTTTGTTTTCCAGATTGATGGTCCAAAGCGTACTGATACACTTGACCCTGCCAGATAGGTATCTCTTAAGTTCTTAAGTGATCACTTCAGAAGTGATTTAGACTCATTGCCTTTGACAATATGGCCAAAGTCGTTGAGGTTATTGCTGTACACCGCCGCAATTGCTGTCACTCTATAAAAACGTTGTAATTCCAATGATAGCCAATAACCAGGCCCTTCAATGTAATTAGATATAATTTCTTGCTACTTGTTGTGACATTGTAAAGGAGACATACTTATTACATGAATATGTTCCATCAGCCAAATCCATCTTGTCTTGTCCTTTGAAGGAGAAGCAATTAGCTGTACAACAAAGAATAATACCGGCAGCGTGCCTCCTTATCCGTAACGACAAACGTAATTAATTCCGTCCCAAGAAGATGTCCGATTAAATATTGTCCCGTTCGGTGGGGTCGAATATTAAGTTTTTTTTTTTTTGTTTTCTTTTCAAATTTGTTGTTACTCCTATTCCGGGTGAGCTGTGTAATTGAATCTTTCTTTGTGTTTTCCTCCTTTGCCGGTCCTTTGGTCAATATGCGCTTCCTTTGGCATATTCATCCATTTGTATGCGATTTGTTTGTTTGTAATTGTGAGCGTTGTGGCCCTCTCAATTTTCATTTAACTTGTGTTTTGTATTTAAAAAAAAAGCACGAAAGTAATCACAGTCAATTTCGTTTTAGGTGCGGAGAGGTACATAATATTAGAAAATGGTGAATGGAAAAATTCGGTTCGCGTACGTGACATGATTTTTTACAGAGAGATGTTTTTTTTTTTTTTAACATTCAAATGGAGGGATAGAATAGTCCTTTTTGCTGCAAGGAAATTTTAAATTTTATATATATTTACCTTCACCTTTCGGGGAAGAGTTTTCAATAGTTCATAGGGGTATGGGTTGCGAACCTACTTTTGTAGCAATTTTAGGCACACAGACTGTTAGACGTGGGAGATCATAAAAATTGAACGACAAACGAAGGACGTGCTGTTTAGTGGTTAAGGGATAAGCTTACTTTGTCACGTTTGCATTTTTTGTCAAATTTTGTGATGTGATGAATATGAAAGTTTTATGCGATACCTACTCACATTCAGGGCTAAAGTGCTTCGTTACTTAAACAAGAGATACAATTTAAAGTGAAACGGTGCGTGTTGAGACTCGTAGCAATGTGAAAAAAAACAACATAAAGAGCTGAGATTTAAAGGAGGAGTTCATTTTTGGGTTGAAATTAATTTCGAAGCGCGCCAGCGGTAAGGATTAGTAAAATACTTCCTGCAGTTGTTGGCACTTTTGTCGGTTTTCAGCAACGATAAGTGTTTGAAAGTAAGAGAAGTGGAAATAAGCGTGAAACTTTGCCTTCCTTGTGCAACACTAACAATGGCTTAACATCAGATACCTATTCTTACGACTGACCTCAGTACTTCTTCTATCCCACAAAGGTAACGATCAGTATTGAGACTTTCTATAATTATTTTGCTACTAAAATCAGGATTTTTAGGACTTGCTTTTCACTCGAGATTGTAAGAAAGCGGTCATTGAAATAACCTTTGGAATGAGGTCACTCCTTTGGTCATGAAAACGGCAGCCGATTGTGCTTGATTTTTGTTGAAAAGGATTCTTTGACGTGAAGGCTTTCTCGAATATGATCTATTTTTACTCATGCTTTCATATATACAGAATTTCAAGTCGAAACAAACCATCTTTTTATCGATTTTAAAGCCGCATGGGGTAGCATTCACCGTCAGGAGTTTTACTCATCTGTGTCGCTTAACCCTAAAGAACGCGCGCTGCGATGGGCAGTTCGGTAGTTCCTTATCTTAACCCTCTCAAACATGCAAGAGTTTTCGTCAGGAAGACCTGATGAAGTGTGATTTCTTCAATATCATTCTTGAGCAGATAGTCTGAAGGTCAAGTGTCAACGCGAAAGGCATAATCTTCTTGGTACTGGGGAATGCGGGCAATGTTTACTCCACTTTCATAAAGGCATGTGATCCGAAACGAAATGCTACGAAATGGTAGGAAACTGGTACGAAAGTAGGTACGACGAAAATTCCATGGTGCGGTGGCATTCAAGGCTATTGAAGAACGAGTGAGTTCATGATTAAGCAGTTCTTCATAACATTTACTCTCCGAATGAAATCTTAATACAGATCCGACCCACTAAAACCGTTGGCAAAACGAATGGTTTCAAAACTCCAGACTTGAAGGACAAAATGAGTGCTTTACAGAACGCTAATACTGCGACTTCTTCTATATGGTGCCGGGTTCTGGGATGGAGTTGATATTGGGCTCCTTCCATAGAAAAGTTCTTCCACGGAAATTTGGTCGTGTGTGTGAGGATGTCAAATGGAGGAGAAGATACAAGCGCGTATTTCATGAATTGTACAGAAAGCCAAAACACATTGGCTTGGCCGCACCGATCGAATGGACAGTGATTCAGCCCTCAGGTTCGAAACGACAAGAAATACCGAGTATCCAAGGAAGAGCAGGCCATCGAGGATGCCAAAGCGCTTGGAATGAAAATTAACCTATACGCCATCGTAGGGGATGGAAGGCTGTCTTGTCTCAGTCATACTTCACTGTTATGAAAAAATAAATAAATATCAGGCGTAAACGGCCCATACAGGATCTAAAGCCCAGCTTCTCAAACCCTTTTATGTGAAATGAGTTATTTTTCAGACACGAATGGAGAGACCCATAGTTTAATGATGATTCCGAACGGCAATTTCATTTTTTAGAATCTGTTTGTCAGATTGTTTTGCAAGAGGTGGTCGCAGTAGCACTTTAAGGTGGTACGGGACAGCATGTCCAAAACTATTTTTGTACCTGTACTAGTTTAGTAAATTTAGCGTTTAAAGTTTAAAGTGGTTACACCTCCAAATTACATCTCAGAATTAGAAGAATTGAAATAGAGTGAAAATATTCCCCCCTGCCACACAATTTTTAGTTTTGCGGAACTTCAGGAATATGACCTTAAACGCTCAAACTGGGGTATAAATGTCTCTACGGGTGAAGAAACAAACATGCACTAATTCAGGTGCTAAAGGTACCCTCAGCTTTACATATTCGTTTTCTGGGCAACGCTCCTCATCTTCGGGCGTCGAACTGGAACGGCAACGTATGTAAAGCTCATTAAATTCCGATCTTGACAGCATTCTTGAGTGGGGTAAGACCAATAGAGTGGAATTTAATACTTCCAAAACACAATGTTGTCTTCTGTCACTGAAGCGAAACCTCAATACTCTGCCATTATCCATGAATGGCACTTGCATCGCTGAATCCGAAAGACTTTCCATGCTCGGTATGTGTGTTAATGACAACCTTCGTTGGAATGACCACATATTCGACGTCGCCAAGAACGCTCATATCTGGTCCGGTGCACCAATTACATATTTGGAGCTACTTAACAGAATTCAAAAACGCGCGATAAAACTTATTGGCTACCGAGATATTGCGAATTCGCTTGACCCTCTTAGTCACCGTCGTAATGTCTCCTGCCTGTCGTTGTTCGATACTACCATCACAAGTGCTCAAACGAAATAGCCAGTTGCATTCCTCCCCTTCAACACTTCAACACTTCAACCGTAATACTCGCCACGCGAGGAATGCTCATCAGTTCACCCTAAAGCCTATATTCGGTCGAACTGTGAAATTTAAGGATTCGTTCCTCTGCCGTACAACACGAATGTGGAATGCTCTGCCTCACTCTGTTTTTCCTAACCATTACAATTTACAAACATTTAAAATCAATGTGCATCGGTTTCTCATCCTTTCTTCTAATCCCTCATTTCCTTAACGCCCGTCCTGTGTTACTATAACATTATAAGGGTGCTAACAATCCCTTTTGCACGTGCAAATTATAAAAAAAAAAAAAAAAAAAAACGCTGCTAGTCTACCGATTTTGAGAGTCGAGATAGTACCGAGTAACAAATCGGGTGTACTATGACGTTAGTACTTCGTAAAGAAATGACGTAGTACGAATTGTCTAGAAGAGGCATTAGTGCTAGTCCGAAAGTCCTGTTAGAGAGTTTTTTGTTTTCTTTTACGGCAGTGACAAAGGAAATATTGAGTGTTCTAAAGCAAATCCTCTGCACAAGTTATCCATACTTGATGTCTCAGCTTATAAAGGGTGTTTTTTTTTAGAGGTTGGTTTCTCGAATAGAGATAAAACTGACATTTTGTGGTCAAATCTGGCAACTCTAATGCCATTTATGTTCAGTTTGGTTTGCCATTTCATCATGAAAAGGTTGACAAATGAACAACGCTTGCAAATCGTGCAAATTTATTTCGAAAATAATGGTTCAGTTCGCGAAGTTCACCGCAAGCTCCGTTCATTTTATAGTCGACATAAACGTCCATCAGAGCAATTAATTCGGCTAACCAGGGATAGTTTTCGCACTACGTTTACTCTATGTGATAATACTCATCCGCAGAGACGTCGAACAGTGCGCACCGAAGAAACAATTGCCGCTGTAGAGCAAAGTATTGAAGAGGACCCGAATGAATCGATTCGCCACCGTGCACAGCAATTGGAGCTTTGTTTATCAACTTTATGGAAGACGACCTTACAAGATCCAGCTTGTGCAAGAATTAAAGCGCGAGACTTGAAATGCGTCGTGATTTTGGTGTATGGGTCAAAAATGAGATTGATATCGATGCTGATTTTCATCGCAAAATTTTGTTTAGTGATGAGGCTCATTTTGGGTTGAATGGGTACGTCAAGAAGAAAAATTGCCGCATTTGGAGTGAAGAGAATCCACATGAGACCCTTGAAACGCCATTACATCGACAAAAACTGGATGTTTGGTGTGCTCTATGGGCTGGTGGAGTCATTGGGCCATTCTTCTTCTGAAATGATGCTTTAGAGTCAGTTAACGTTAATGGAGACCGGTATAGAGCCATGATAACCGACTATTTTGTTCCCGATTTGGATGGCATGAATTTGGATGAGATGTGGTTCCAACAAGACGGCGCTACATGCCACACAGCGCACGTCACAATCGATTTATTGAAGGAAACATTCAATGAACGCATAATTTCGCTGAATGGCCACCAATATCGTGTGATTTGACATCATTGGATTATTTTCTTTGGGGATATGGGAAGTCGCTCGCCTACGCCAAAACACCAGAAATGTTGGGGGACTTGGAAGCCAACACTCGTGGCGTTATTGCCGACATACAGCCCCAAATGCTTGAAAAAGTGGTTGAATATTGGACGTCTAGACTTGTCTTTATTCGAACCAGCCGCGGCGGCCACATGATATTTAAACTATTCGCGTGCTGTCTGGAAGATGATGAAACGACGTCTCACTTTATCTGTGACTGCCGAAGACGATTTAAATAAAATTGAACTAGCTGAACTCCATCGCTTCGCAAAAACCAGTGAGAGGTTAAGTACCTCGAATCCCGATGTGTACTAGCTGATCTGTTATTATTTGCCACATGCCCGAAATTATATTTAAACATTAATGGCATAAAATTATCCTTCCAAAAAAGCCAAATTGATGGACATAAAAACGATTTTCTTGTGTTTTATTTCAATTCGATGTTCTATACATCTAACAACACCCTGTACTATACAATAAAGCAATAACGCACATTTTGGAAGCCCTGCTTGCCCTAAAAAAGGCTATTACTAACCCTCACGCTGCTGCCCTGGTCCGATACTGGGGTTCAGAACTAGCCTCGATTGTTCTAATTTAACATTAGGCACATTAAAATCGAATTGGATATGCAAAAATTATAGAACAGAATTAAGCAAGCAATTCAAATGCGGAGATAGGTTTCTTCTATTCCCACCTGCTCTAAGTCCACATAATAGCTATAAAAGATGTATGAAACACTCAATAGCATTACTGTATATGATGATACAACATTTACGCCTCAATCACGATCAAAAAGATCCATCAACCAATGAGTCATTAGCTTTGTAGGTCCCTTCTGTCATGACAATAAAATTAATTCCATCAATAGAACTTTCTATTTTGATAGACGTGCCTAATGCATTTCAGTCTTATCTCTGTGACGACTTCGAAGTACTCTTTTCATTAAAACAAATTAATTCGATTAGCGGCGTAGGTTCGTCGCCGTAAAAAAAAACAGAGATTTATTTTTGCATCATTGCGATGACCACACGCGTCTACAAATCGTATTCGATGTCACATTTATAAGACAAACTTCCATTCAACGTAGGCACTATCTCTTCCCAAGGAGTATATTCTATGTTTGTGTACACATTTATTTTCTCCAACATGACGGATGTCATCTTGGAGATACTTGACACTTTTATCTCTTATTTTGCTTTATTTATATTTAAACGATGTAAAAAAAAAAAAAAAAAAACTTCTTTTAGAATTGTCTATTAATTTAAAAATTAATGATCTACTTAAAGAGTACAATTTAAGAGTATAATCAATCAACGCTCGACGGAAAGGAAAAGGAAAAATATACAGATATTTTTTAAAATAAATATCTCACATTAGATGGATTGGAGATAACGAATAAAGGGAAAGAAAATTTAATGAATGTAAAACACATTAGCAAGCTCGTATTTCCCATGTGACTGTGGCCCACTTAAATATTATCTAGCAAAGTCCAATGACTTTTCCAAATGACTTGAATTAAAACTAAGCCATTGTGATTCTATATACAAATTTGGCATAGTTTTTAATGCTGCAGTCTGTTAATGGTGTGCCAGAAGATACGAATATTTTAGCTATTGTTCTTTGAAGTGCGGTGATTAATGAGATGCGGGGCAATGATTTGTTGATTATATTATGATAATTTAGTCAAACAAAATGGGTGCGCTATATCGAAAACACGGGCTTAAACATCTAAGCAGTGTGTGTGAGTTTGTTCAAAGTCAGTTAGACTATTCAATGAGCATATGACTTTAAAGAACCTCAGTGCTCAGTACATCGTCATAAGGTAAGGCGTCAAATTTTTCTAAGACATGTTCTTTTCTTTATATTCGTCGAGCATCTTGATTGGTAGAGATTGTATATTTTAGCTTAAAAACAGAAACGCTTATAAGACTTCATTTCATTGCATAGATTTTTTAGCCACAAAACAGCAGACGGGCAAGTGCTACCGCCTTTCAACTCAGAGAGTTTCATCGACAGTGTTAGTACACACTTGAACAATTGCCAAATATTGAGATCAAAAGATCAAACCCCCCAGTCTCCATCAATAAAAGCCAAATCAGGGTACTCTTTGTGGTTTTATTCGGACACGGTATCATTGGAAACATGGCCAGGAGTTTTTGCAAATTATGGAACATCTCGTATGCCACGAGCCAGCTCTACAGGAACGCCGCTAGACTTCGAAGCACGGTTCTTCGAAGGTTTGGACGACTTGGCAGGGGTAGAGTTATCCCCGGTGAGACATGAAATGATTTATCAACAGATCGAAATGGGTTTGTTCGTCACATGTCCTTACATATGGTATATGGAATGCTGTCACTAGAAACAACGCTTTGACAAAGCAAAAATTGTTCGCCGTGCAAAGAACTGCCAGGGCAATCGAGGCAAATGTCTGAATGTAAAAATCAAGTAAAATACCAAGCGGTAAATAGTTCACTACGTCACGCTAAGTTGGGTCTATTTAATTAGAAGTAAGAGTATTTTGAATGACCAGCTTGGTCAAAAAAAATATCTTAACGGAATCCCTGGCTGGCTGCACATCTCTATTTTAAGACCGATTCTGACGTATGGAATGGTTGTGTGGTAGACTGTCTTAGAGAAAGCGGTTGGTTTACAAAGTCAAAAACAAGAATGAAGACCTAGAAACTGTATCGTCTCTATACTCTGGTCTCTATACTGGATACCGGGACATAATGACATTCCATGAAACTGCAAGGCTGACGACGGTTACCTACAAAATTGTAGAGGAGCAATTTGAACAGGCTGGGCAGATGTAACTCCCGGGTACACCGGTACCCAAGGCATCGCTCTGGCTAGACAAGGCTCATTATCCAGGGCAACGCTCGGGCTAGACACGGCTCATTATCAGCCTTTTTCCTTTCCACAAAAGTGAAATTACTGAGCGCTAACGTCTGCACCATACCGAGTACTGGCATGATTTGGCAGGCATTCAAAGCTTTTAGATGACGTTCCCAAACTTAGCAGATCAAAATATCTACTCGGTCTGAGAAGATGTGACTTGAAAGCCCTAATTGGCCTTGTCTCTGGTTTCAGTCCTCTCAATGAGCATCTAAAAAGGATCAGAATTAGAAGCTCGGGCCTATGCGAGTGCTGTAGGGAAGATGATGATCACTTTATCTGTGACTGCCGAAGACAATTTAAATAAAATTAAACTAGCTGACCTACATCGCTTCGCAAAAACCAGTGAGAGGTTAAGTCCCACGAATACCGATGTGAACTAGCTGATCTGTTATCATTTTGGGCTCCCTTGCTGAAGTACAATCGACCGTAAGGTCTAAGTGATTCTCATCCTTGGATGACCCTATTGCAAATATAATACAAGGCTGACGTACTTAGAATTGTTCCCTCAATCTTGCCAGAGAAGGGCTCTTAAAAAACCTAGAATGCAATAATAACTTTGATGGACAAGTGGCCCTATTGTTGGTCTGAGGGCGAAAAAGATTTGATTTGCCCTCTGTTAGATCTAAAACGCTCTAAGAGTGTTACAATTTGCATGCAACCATGTTTGGGGCTTATTTAAATGACTTTTACAAAAGCTGCATGGATGAGAACGAAGAAGAGACTACTCTCCACCTTGCCTTCTCTTAGAAACGAAATCTTCATCTAGGACCTTTCATCCACAATGATTTCAACGATCTAAACATGAGTGACCCAAAATGTCCTTCACGCCTAATAAGCAGTTCAAAATGGTTTTACGAGTAGACAGAGTTTCAAGATCCACGTGATATGGACCCAGCCCAACCTAGAAATGCAATAAAAATGCCAGGGATTGGGCCTCTAGGGAATGATGAATGAGCTGATCAATTTCCACCAAACCAAACATGGAATACAGGAATACTAGGAAAACAGCACAAAACGCCAACTTTCAATTGATCACAAATCCGTAACAGGAAACATCGAACCATAAAATGGAACCTTTTTTTGCAACGAAACACTCTACTGCGTATTCAACATCCAATACTCACTTTTAATTGAAATGTCACTCAATTTTCAATTGTAAAACTCTCGCAAGCACCTACTCATGCCTGATTGATACATTCCTTATGAAATCGAAATTCCCCCATTCAGACTTTCACAATCTAACATCCTTATGCGTAAAATTAAGTGAAATGTACACTTTCCCGCGACAAGTACCTACTAAAATGGCAGTCGTCGCCGTTGCTGTCATCGTCATCGAACAAACACTCCTTTCCATCATGAATAGGTACTTCATTTATTTCACACCATCACAAGGCACATCGTTTTCATCGACAAACACAAATGCCAATACACATTTAAATAATAATAATAAACAGGTGAAAAAAGCGTACGCTTTCACTTCCTTACAGGAGGATACCATCCACCGACACATACGACGCCCCACTTTAACTAAACTCTCATCTACCTACGCAACGTATAGGTACATGCCTACATCCTTTTTCGGCATAAATTTGAAATATCAAACAATTTATTGAATTTTCTTCATAACGACCCACTGGTGTTGGCTTATTCTTCGTAGGTAAACATCTCTCTCTCTCTCTCTTTTACGACGCACCAAGGCAAAACGCCAAACATCATGGTATACCCACTGAAGCTGAGACATATCCCGCCCTTAAGCATAATCATCGCAAAAGTGCTTCTAGCCATAAAAGTAAACGATTTCTAAGTCAACATAAATAACCCACATACGTCGTATGAACATCATAAAAGGGGGTAAAAGTGAGCAGAAAAATAACGCCGCCAATGGCAAATGAAATGGCAAATGGAAATGGAAATGGAAAAACGCCACAAAAGATGAAACATCATTTCCACTTTTCTTTCCTTTTTCACAGTTGGTGAGAGCAGTTAGCAAGCAGTGTGCCGTGCCGCCAAATGCCGAAAGCCGAAAGTCAAATGCCTTACTGGGCACCGTTCCAACTCCCAGAATGGCATTTTGATAACGCAATTTAACCGACCAAATATGACACTCGTGCAGCACCTCGCTCTTCTCGGGACCATCACTCAAAGCCGCAAATGAGTCGAAATGGAACACTTCCATATCCGCAGTAAAACACACACACACACACGTACACATACGATGAAGACGCACTGGCCAGAAGAGATAGCATAGAGAAACCTGACAATACAAAGGTGGTACTTGCTATTGACTGCCAACTGCCAACTGGCAACTGGCAACTTCCATTTCACAGCCCACATACACATTATGGCCAAATATATACTGTCAAGGAAGTTTATTTATTCGGTGTTTCAAGCAATTTTATAGTTTGACAAAGGAGAGAGTATCGAAACGCTGACATGTTATGACTATGACTATGGCTAAGGCTTCAAGGGCAGGTAAGCATGACCACGACTGCGACTCAATTGAGTTTTCTATTGGCAATGAAGATGAAGTTCATTGGGCGTGTTGTGTATTGTACGTATCAGCTTGATACACTTGGGGATTATCGTGGAAGGGAAGGCGTATATACCTTTATGACTGACCATGGAAGGCTTCGCCATCTCTTAGATGAAGTGAATTGGTGACTTATGAACAGTGAACAGTGGACATGGGTAAAGCTAAAGTAATTTCAGTGCTGCGGAGTCTCTGATACTCTTCCAAACGTCGTAGATAAACCAACTTTATTGTTATTTCATACGACGACGCTTAGGAATTATTTTCGATGTGGTTAAGCATTCATCCACGGAATAGGAGTGAATCGTACTCTAACTGATGTGATCTATTTGGCATTCGTCAGCTTTTTTGACGTTCGATTGTTATTCATGGGAAATACATTTCGGAAGCGAATATCAAAGCTTGGGGTTTTTATCATAATGAAATACCTACTCGGAAGAGCAGGAAACTCATTTCTAAGAATCATTTCATTCGAAAAATGTTTGGCCAATTCCAAGTTCGAAAAAGGACTTTTAACTTGACATGAACAAAATATGACAGCAACGGTCAAAATCTTATATGCACAGTTTCCTTTCAACGATTTACAACTACAAGCAAGTCAAAAAGATTTCTTGGAAAATCAACAGTTTCTCAATTTACCATTAACCAGGACTAGATGGCATACCGCCTTGGATCGTAGTCAATAACAGAAGCTGTAACCTGAGACATGTGCGAGTAGTTTTTATACCGAAAGTGTGCAAACGAGGACACTAATCTGCAAAGGATTTTACCCCAACTGCTTAAGTTGCACTCTAGATCCTCAGCTTAAAGAAATATTAACCATACGACTTTCGGCAAAAAGTGAGGACTGGGACGTCCAATCCACAGAAATCGTTTACTGGGTTGGTGGCCTGCCTTAATCAGAGTACACAGAATATCGGGTATCAAAACTACGCAAGCCTTACGATCAAGCCCTACTGGACTTGATTCTCAAAATCCTTCACTTTGACCTGCATTTCAGTTAGAGGGAAACTGAAAGAAACCCTAGGATTAAGAATTTAAGTACTTTTATGCTACGTTTCCACGAAAAAATAAACCAAAATTAAGCACAAACAACAAGCGGCCATAAAGGCCGTGTAGTCGGATGTGGTGAAATCAAGGGCTGTGAATCAATGAAGGAAGTCGTTAGACGAGACATCATCTAACAACACAGTAACCCTCTGCTGGGTGACTGGGCACACTTATATCCCGAGAAACGAGGAAGCGGACAAGTTTGCAAGATTGGGGTCAGAGATGAACGCATCACTGGCACTTGGAGCAATAAGTACAGCGAGCAGTTTTATTGCACGGAAAATCGAAATTGAATCCTTGAGTAGCCAAAGGGGATCAAAATTCATGATCAGGTACCATTATGATGGTTTGGAAACCGCAAGGATATGCGAGTATTAACAGGAGTCCTCACGAAACGGTTGGGCATACTGCACAACAACTACTGCAGAAGCTGCAGGGACGTTGAAGAAATTGAATCTATTCGTCACCTGTTATGCGAATGCCCGGCCGTAAATACCATAAGGTTTATGACCCTCAGCAGATACTTCTACGATTAGCTGGACTCGAGCTAAAACACATTCTTAGATTTATGTACAAATCAGGATGGTTCTAAGAGAGCGACACTTAGAGCCTCTAACAGCCGCATCTTTTTGTATATTTTCAGGTGTTTTTGTTCAAAGAAGGCACCCAAATGGACACAATGAACCTAAATTGCTGGTCTAAGTGAGCCGTGACTACCTTCATAAGGGCATCCATCAACCTACCTACCTAGGGCAACTGGCGAACGGTCTTTGTACGGACACATCAAAATCCTTTACAAACTTTATAAGTACTTTAGCACCAATCACGTTGACTACACCTCAACCTAAAACTTACCTTCAAAAGCCAGATTCTGTTATAGAAGGCTAATAAAGGTGTATTTTCCCTAATGGTTCTAAAATGGACTATGGAGTAGAAGCTGGCAAAATAGGCATGCAAACAAAGGCCGCGTTATTAACAATTTGATTTGTTCATGAACGAATTCGAGCCGTATCTGTTGGGGAAAACTCAAAGTCAGAAGTACCACAGGAATCATTTCTTGGGCCATTGATGTTTATATTATTAATATCTTTCGAAAGTAGCCTGACACTCTCGAATACATTTATATGCCGATGCAGACTTGGTTGCGGTGCAAGATGAAAATGCTACAAGATGCAGTAGGCAGACTTAATAATGACCTCACGTACTGGTCCGCAAGAAATCGCCGATAAATAACTTAAATAAAGTCAAAAAGTTTAGTAGTCTACAAATCTTCTAGTGTGCGACCAAATAATCGCTCAGTATGCGTTCGTCTATCCAGAAGGCACATGGCTAAACAGTTCGACGTATTTGCTTTGCTTTTGTGGTTGAATCAAACAACAACAACTTGTGATTGCTATCGCGAAAAATATAAAGGCTGGAATTACAGCTGTCTCACAAGCTTGCCCCGGCAGATTATTACATTCCTTTCATCTGGTTCTGAACTATTGCTGTTCATTAATCATTGGGACTCGACCGAATTTTTAACAGCCAAACAAATGGTTTTTTTAGCACACAATGACTCTTAGGTTAGGTTAGGTTAAACAGGAGTGTCGTGAAAACGAAATCCATCACACAACACTGGGCACCAAAACGGGTCCATCCCGATCCCTGGGAAACCAGCTGAATTCACAATTCAAAAGGCAGAAAACCCTAAACAATTTTCCTGGTCAAGCAACCAATTTCACATAAAAGGCCCTTGAAGTCCATGCCATCTAATTCCTCTAAGTTTCTAAAGATGTATGAATCCGATTATCAAAGCCTCTTTGCATGTTTCCGCAGGAGACAGTGCCCTGTCGGAATTCCTGTTATTGTTCTAAGCTTAACCCTGCTCACTTTAATCAATTCCATAGATCTTTTACAATCGAAAAGTGGACATAGAGCCTTAAATAACCTGTGTCGCTCAAGACTTTTCTACCTTAGATTGGCAGACCCAATGGTTTTTTCCTCAACCGTGTCCTTTATAATGCAGAGGAGAGGTTTGATGTCTGCGACCTCACTATCAACAAGTAGCCCTCCAATTCTTGCAAGCTCATCCGCCCGCCCATTTCCCTCAATACCGCAGTGTTCTGGCACCCAGCACAGTCCTCGGTCCTTCTGGCACTCGGCACAGTGCGACAGCTCCTAACTGCATCAGAATTGATTTTCAATTGAAGATGGCGATATTCCTTCCGGATACCGATCTTATCTGCATTACCTTAGCCGCCCTGAGGACAGCCAGGACTTTTGATTGGAGGACACTGCTTGTGTCCGATAGTCGTATAGACACTCTCAGCTCTGGATCCGCTGAGAAGATCCCAGAACCTCTTCCTTCCGTTGTTTTCGAACCATCGGTAAAAATCGCAATTTCGTTCGATCTGATTATTGCGTTTCTTTGCCAAATCCTTACTCTCCGGATGTGTTACGTCATACGGCTCTTAAGATTTTGTTAGTTCGTTTTTATTTAATTGCTTCTTATGAGAACCCCCACGGCGTATACGTACTTTTAAATTGTATCCTCGTTCACCACTAAAATAGTCCTTGATACAACATTACAATTTAATGGAAAAATTCTAGTTGATTTTAAAGGACTTGTTATCTGAACTCGGACTCGGTAATTGTCCAATGAACTTGCAGGCAGAAACGCCTTCTTAGAAAAATTGTTTCTCTTTGCAAATGGCTACAGTGCCCCAAATTGGGAATTGATCCTCCTGGATCACAAGACAGCACACAAAATCAGCCTTTTCCCATCACTCAACTTTGAATTATTGCGTCTTCCTGTCCAGATATTGGAAGTAGGTTGAACTTTTAAGAAAAAGATATAGGTACCTACATTACTATCTGCTCAATTGATGTGAGAGAGAATCCCTGCTAAACACCCACAGCAAAGCTACGAATAAATAGCACTATAAACTTTATTTATTGACTCATCAATAACCCGCAACTGAATTAATCGGAATAATTTGCTCTAGTCAATCAAAAAAGCATTATAATGGAGGTGTGCGCGTCATTCGCGTGTCGGCAACGCAACGGCACACGACAATCTCTGCCCAATTGAGTGATGCATAAACACGATGACAACAATATGATTACATAATTGTACAATCAACCACAAAATATTTGCATGGAAATCAATATGTGTGTATAGGTCCGATATTTGCAATGAATACCGCTGCTGTCCAAGCCAGCCAGGCGTCAAAATTGACTTCGCAGGGTGGTGTGAAGCGCTATAATTCAAAATGAAGCGGGATATATGACAGCGATACGGTTATCGCAAGTCATTTTATTTTTTTTTCTCTCTCTCGTATACAACTGCTATTGTTGTATAACAATATGGCATTTGCACGCACACATCGTGCACGGTGCACGAGATGGGTATGGGAGATGCTGGTGGTTGGGTTGGTTACCTGAATCCAGTGAACTGTTCCGATTCGTTTAACGCCTTTCCGCTGCAGCAGTCGCTTCATGACTCTATATAAATCCCGCCACAAAACCCGCGCTCTATAAGCACTGATAATCTCATTGCCTCTGAATTTGAATACCAACATCAACATCACCACACCACAGCAGCCAGGCAGCCCGTCGTCGTCTAACATCCAACATCCAACACATCGCCACCATTACAAATTACAATCTCTTTCGTCTTGTTGTGGGTCATATGCACTTCCGTCGGGGAACGCCAAGCTGTTTTAGATATAACAGATTGAGCGATGAGGTGGGGTGCCGTCCCACATTAAGTTTTCGTTTAATCTCTCTTTTTGCAAGGCACGGCATCGTCGTATCTGTGGTATCTGCTGCGAAGAACCGTCCTCGTCAACGCCGGGCCAGGACCGTACTTCTGATCACATAATAAGCACGTAAATTGATTTTGCATTCTGCCTGTCAGTGTTAGCTTCTTGCTCGACAGCTACGAGTACGATGATGATGGAGCGAGAAGAGCAGGAGAGCAGTCTATTGCGACCACATGGCACACATATCGCATCGATCACATGGAAATCATATTTGCACGTGTTCGCTGCGCAGTCCGGAGCAATCCGGGCATACATATGCGTCTCGGCTCTCTACCTCTGCGAATATTGTTTACCGATATTAGCTATTAGCTTTAGCTCTAGGGGTGTTTGCGTTAACAGCAGACAAACATATCGCCCGTGACATGGTGTGGGGTAAATAAGGCGGCTGTGAAACGCGCTGAGGAATACAAATTTTCGCATACAGGTATGTGACTAGGCGAGTAATGCGTTAAGGACGTGTGTGTGCTGCTGCGAGTAAAGTTTCACCTAAGAAGGATTGAATTTATTATCGCGTCTGGATATTGAGTAGACTTTTAGGTTTCACCTGACGCGACAAATTGTAACTTGAAAAGTAGCTGCTCCATCTAGGGAAATTACTTAAACTGTCAAATCGATTGGATTTCTGGGGTGAATGGTATTTCGAAGTACTTATCGCTAATGGGCGGGGGGGGTGGAGTGAGAAGAATCAGTTAACTTTTAGATTTAACTTTCTTATTTCGTACTCTGCAGACAATGGCACTGTTGGTGCCCGAGGGATGTTCAAACTGATTTCTTTTAAAACGTGACGCAAACAAATTTGTCCTGCCAACCTTCCCCCTCATCTTCAGCAATGAAAATAAAGCGAAATGACTAATTGATTCCATAGAAAACTACAAAAGGCTTTAATAAGTCCCTCGGGCTTGCTTGTTTAGTAGGCGCCCAGCGACAGTCGTTTGTTTTTGCCTACGATTAATTGCAACTCAGTGAATGTGTGCCAATTAAGTTTATGTGTCCTTAATGCGGGATACCCTTATCGTCTATATGAGGAGCAGTTGCCGCGGTCTAGAAACTCTGAACTTTCTCAACAAATTTACATATAGATATTATATTCTGAGCTCTTTTTAACCAAATAAATTGTTTAAAGCTTTTTTTGTTGGTGCAAAGGCTTAACATCCCACAAGTGTCGCTGGTGGTTGTATAGTTCAGGCCTAGAAAATGAAGGTGTTTTGCAAAAGCGTGGTGGATCGTTAGAACATCAACTTAGTGCCTATAGTCTTCTGTCGCATCGAAATTTGGTCGAACAAGTTTGATCTGCGTGAAGCCCGAAAAATGTCATCGAATATTAGGCTTTAGGATACCCACACATTAATGGATGATCTTACTAAAGCTGGCAGACTCAACACAGGTTCAGGTGTTGAGAAATATAGGTCAGTAGGTCAGACTTTTTAGAGAGACACTTCGAGCGTTCCAGATCCAGCTTAGGCTAAATTCGCCACTTATCCTCCTAGGGTTGGTTTTCTCCATAGTTTTCAACTTAAGCATTAGGTCGCATGTAGCAATTGAAATGCCAAAGGAACCTTTATCAGGTGAAATGTTGGGTAGTTTGGTTGCATATTTTGCGAATTCGTCGGCCTTGCAATTCTACACCGCTGCACCCAGCATAGGTGAATGTTGAACTAATTCCCCATCTTCCTAAGAGGAGATCGGCATTCTAAGGCTATATCTATAGAGTGAAGCCGCTTGGCATTAGAAAAGATTCGGATATCTCTAGCGGATATCATTTTTCTTTTCAGCCATTCAGCCAAAACAAGGCTTCTTTAATGCGTTCCGCCTGGAGCAGACTGCAATGATTGGGTAGACTAAACAAAAGACTAAGATTTAGTCTATCAGAGAAAACCAAATTCATCTTACGCGAGATCACTTTCCGGATGGAATGGTGACTAGAAAGGTTCTTGTCAAATTAAGGCTGAGGTGTGGTGTAGTCTATGTTTCTGGTAGGGTCCTTAATAGATTTATAATCTATGACCAAATTTGTTCTCGTCCACTGGGATGTTGCTTTAAAGCGAATAGCTGAGTTAGCAGCTAATTGTCTGCTAAGGATGTCTGGAAGGAAGGAAGTTCCATTGAGGCTAGTGAGATTATAAATGATTTATTGAAACGAAATATGATAGGATTAGCCCTATCGTTGTAGAGCTGAACTCTACAGGACCCTTGTGTTTTGTAATACACTATATTTGTTTTTAAAGGCTCTCCTGCCCAGCCAGAAAGACGTCAATGCCTTAGTTGTCTTCATCTAGACATGATTGGTCCACAGAAGAGAGATTTACTTCAAGTAAACCTAAAGCAGCGGTACTCGGGAGGTTCTTCTGCGCTAGTGAGGGGCTTTATTTTTGGGATCAGACTAAGTTTAGGTATTATTATATTTTTTTGGGAACACACCCTTCAGCATACTACTATATAAAGTACAATGTCTGTCTGACTTGTCCATCTATAACTCGACAACCATTAAGCCGATGTTGAACATTTTGGTTTTAAAGTGGAGAAGGTAGAGGGAGAGGGATTACGGAGGAGGACGATGATAAGCCATATCGAAATATTCGCCGATCTTAAAAAATGTTTCAACGTTATAATGGTGACATCCTTCGGATCTTTCTAATAGAAGGAACAGAGCAGCGGTAAAGGTGTGTAAACGGTGTAAGGGGTTGATGTGCTATCGCTGGAGCTACTTTAAAAAATTTAAAAATTCTCTCAGTTTTGTAATGGTAATCTCTCCCAGCAGAGTATTAGAAGAGGTTTCTTAGGTTTCTTAGGGATAATAATACATGCGGGGGTAGCTTCGTATAAGGATAGTAATAGGCCTGTAGCATGATGGTTGTGTAAAATGAATTATTTAAGCACGGAGTTAGTATACCTTTCACATTCGTACCTAGAGAAGGCATGTTATTTGCTTTGTCGAATTACGTCACTTTTGTCTAAGGCTATGGTTCACAGACAGACAAAGGCACGGAAACTTGCGTCTTCTAACACGGGACCTAAGGCGTAGCTTCTTTAAATATTGCACGAAGATTCATTTTTCTAACACGAATGGAGGGGATCTACAACTTAATGCCGATTCCGAACCGCAATTAATTTTTAAGAAGCTTCTCATGACAGTTCTTGGATGTTTGTCAGATGATCGGAAGAGTTTGGTCGGATTTGAACCAGACACCCCTCGGTTAGTAGTCCAACGCCTTTAACCACTAAACCAATGCACCCACCAGTGCCTTCTCAGAGGCACTTGATATTAAATAGTCTTATCGCCTGACCGATCACGGTAAGAAAATGTAAGAAAGCAGCCTAGACTATCCAATCGATGGATCAACCCAAAAATGGAACCAACCATCTGTGTAGACAGTCAGCAGCACTTAAAGCAATCGGTTCCAACCTTGTAATCGCGAAATATGTCTGTCACTCAGGGCTATGCGACATCACTCAATTCTACTCAGTTGGGGTGGAAGGGAATGAACAAGCCAATGAACTGGCCAGATACGGCTCTGACCTGAACCCACCACGAGCGGTCGGACAGATTCTACCGTCTTTCAACACACTCAATGGTGCCACTACACATCTAGCTAAGGAACAATGCCGAAACACTAGCAGTTGTTCAAAGTCCCCAGTTTCACTTAAAATAAGCCAAATCTGCGTGCTCTAGGCTAAGTGCCTTCGCAAATAATTTCATTAGAAGCTGCAGAGATAAAAAGGAAATAGAGGCCGGGGAACATCTCCTATTCCACTGCCAAGCCATACAAGAACGCCGCTTACATTGCATGGGAACACGGTTCTTTGATAGATTGGACGACTTGGCAGCATCAGACATAAAACGATTTATAAACAAATCGAAGTGGTTTTGTACTTGCATGTACAACTAGGGTAAATTAAAATGGGCCATCATGGCTTCTGGGTGAAATTTGCACCATCGCAAAACAACCTTTCTAACTTAACCTAAGGTTACGCAACGCTTGCGGTGAAGCTCCCAATTAACCAAACTATCACGGCATATAGGTTAGGCTACAGCCTGCGTGGGCTCAGTGCCATCTTTTTGGTTGCAATATTAAAATATTGGTTTGCCCCATATTTCTCTTAAAAAAATTAAACGGCCCTGGATTAGAAAAAAAAAACCAAACAACAAATTCAACAGAGATACACATAGAATGTTAAAATAAAATCCGCTCCCAGTCTAGGGAGTAGGTATGTGATAGAATGACGATATCATACCACACAATCTGATCTGCAATAAATCCAATTTTCCACACACACACTCATACAACCAAACACTTTGCCCCATTCCAATGAAAATCGTCAAAGAAAATCTGAGGGAAAACTTTTCGTGTTTCACACCCGGCATACATGGAGACAACCGAAGGGAATTTGGTTTTGTGTGGTAAAGAAGGCACTTCGCTACGTTCCCTTCACAGAATAAACTTTCTCAACCTCTTCGGGAGCATCTATCAAAACAATGTAATTTATTTATTTTCCCAGGTCGATTAATTATCTCTTAAGTTGTCTTGTGTTCTTTTTTTATTTATTTGTATTTTTGTTGCGCAAAAAAAAAAACAACAAAAATTAGAGCAAAAAAAAAATATTTTCTCTGTTCCTCATGGAATTTTTGAATTTTTGCCCGTTCACCCCGTTTGTTCCCGTCACGTCTAACATGTGATTTAATGACGACGTTTTATCTGGATTATGATGAAATTATTTCACAGTAGATCTTGTGCATAAAGTTTTAAAATTCGGTGAAGATGTTCATAGCCTCGACAAAATTTTTGGCATAATAAGTCGATGAGGCGCATTCCAAGTCACGTACGATTAGAGCTCGAGAGGGCACCCATCTACGGTGATGGCGGTGACATGAGATGTGAAATTTTTGTGTGAATAGATAGATGGATCATAAATTGGCAAACACCATTAAATTTTAATCGATATATAAAGCTTTGCATTGGAGGAGATAAACAACCTCTTAATGGTTTCCATTGGAAGGGGTTAAGTAAGCTTGTGATATGAAAAGGAATTAGGTATCAATTTCATGAATTGAATTAATATTAGATTTCGGTTGAAAGAGGGCTCATCTAAGTGACAGCTGAATGTTGAGATAAGCGTCAAGAAAAGCGTCGAATTAGGTTTTATTGGGGGGTGGAAGGGAAGGACATACATTTTAGTGGAGGAAATGGTTACGAGATTGATGGCGTCTGAAACTACTGCAGCATTATTTTTCCTTTTCTATTGGCAATGGTGTTGAAGAATCACTTGTCGTTTAGATATGTTCTGACAGCGGTTGCCAGAGTGCTGTTTTTTTTTTGTCGGCTCAGGCATAGCAAATGTTTGTGCGAAAGCGCGGACGTCGTTGGCCATGATCGAAAGAAACAAAATATAATATTTATCTTATGGCGGATTAGTCTGACGAAAAGGTGCGATCCCACAATTATAGCACCTCGCTACTGCATTTCGACAGAGATGATAAAGTTCGCCTTCGAGTTGGAATACAGAGTTCGCAAGTCTCGCCAAGAAAAAGTGCACCCAAATTAAAGCAAATTGTATGGAGAACCTGCATTGTGAGCTGGAATGGAATATCTTCTTTGACCGCTGATAAAAGCCAGGCTGCGAAAAAAAAACAAATTGAACAAGACACAATCATCCTAAAGTTAGCCTAAGACAGAAGGAAACATGATCTGAACATTCAATCGGCCAACTCCTTGTAAGTTTTAAGCGAGCAGTTTTCCCGAATATAGTTTCAAGGAGCCAAAGAAAGTTGAAGATAATCGACATCAGCTGAGATGAAAGTGCAAGAGTATAACGAAGACTGATCGAATAATAAATTTAAAGATCCGATGCAGCTGAAAGTCAACAAACCCATCTAAGAAAAATTGGAGCACCATGGGCTCAGTTGGTAAACGAGTCTGAAGGCGGTCTAAGTTGGAACTAGGGACTTAATCGAGACCTGGATATCGACAAATAGTGTCTGGGTAACGATCGTTTTACTTAAGCGCGAACCTGTGATTCAAATAAAATCCTAACGGTGCATGGCGGACGTAGATGTAGTACCAAGAAAAACATACCCACATGGATTGACCCCAAAAAGCTTAAACAATAAGCCCTAAATCATTCTGCAGATTATGTAGACTTTTTCGGACTTCGGATACCTAGGAAGTGACTTTGCTTACCACGGGTCTTCTGTCAAATCTTAAAATGAAATCTCTTCCGTCAATCGCTAATAATGAAGTGGGCTCAGTGGTTAGTGCGTTTAAAGGTATCCACCACAGTTTTATTCGCTTCCCCTACGAAAGTTCGCAAACATCCAGGAGTAGGAACTGACGGAAGAAGCTTCTCAAAATTGCCCTTCGGAATCAGGTCCCTTCCATTCCTGTCAAAAATTAAATCATAGCCCACACAATGGTTGACGAAGCAAGGCTTTGGTTCCTGTAGAATATATACATATATTTTTAAAAGTATCTCTCCCGAACAACTAGGTACTCTCAAGACCTTGATATTTTCAGTTCCTCTATATGGATCTGAAGTTTGGTCTGTATTTAAAGCTTCGTCGAAACAAAAATTCCGAAAAATTCCCCTCTTCAATGGTGCTTACAAGTCGAAGGGGACCTCAGCTAAAACCGCGCTTATTGAATAAAGTTTCTGGCTGAGCTCCAGGTACACCTTGGACTGTAGTGACATGAAGGGACTGGACCTGAACCTGGAAAGTGGCGGTCAACGCCATCAAAACGGCTGGTGGGACTAATCTTCTTTTATTTATAATGTACACGCAATTAAGAGATTTTGGATAACCTTATAATGAAGTGACATAGCGCAGGCATTAGGGAAGTGGAGGATACCGATGCACATTGGTTTTAAGTGTCTGTAAACTATAATGGAGAAACAGAGCGTGGTAGAGCATTCCATATTCGTATTTGACGGTTAAGAAAGGAATCTTTATATTTCACAGTACGTCCAAATATAGGCTTGAGGGTAAACTGATGTGTATTCATGGCATGACGGGTATTGGAACTGAATTGGTAAAGGGGTGGAATCCGACTGGCACTTATGTTGAAAGTATCGATAAAACAACGACAGGCAGGAGACGTTGAAACGATGACTAAGAGAGTCAAGCGATGTCTCTATCACCAATAAGTTTAATCGCTAATTTTTGAATCTCAGTCCAGTAGCTCCAAATATGTAATTGGGTGCACCAAAAACCACATATGATCGTTATACTCAAGTATTTATAGCATTGCTCGATGAAGCCTAGACATTTCGCAGCGTTTTAGGCGACGTCCAATATGTGGTCGTTCCAACGAAGTTTGTCGTTAACGCACTTACTGACGCCTTTCGGTTTCAGTGATGCAAGTGCCATTCATTGGACCCAATGGCAGACAGCATTGTTTTTGGGAAACATTAAATTCTACTCTGCTGGTTATCTTAACCAAGTATGCTGTCGAGGTAAGAATTTAATGAGCTTAACATATTTTTTGTCGTTCCAGCACGTCCGAAGATCAGGGACGTAAATCCGAAACCCGGTATGCGAAACTAAGGGTAAAGTTATCAGAGAAATAATAGATTGGCTTAGAAGTAACAGATCATTGATAAAAATATGAAACAGAATCGTAGACAGAATGCAGCCTTGGGGGACACCAGCATTTATTTGGTGAGCTGCATGCTTAAATCCGTCCAAAACAACTTGAGTTGAACAGTCCGAAATGCACATAATTTCGACAAAAGAGCTTGATACCAATGCCTTTGAAATATCGCGGTTAATCGATTGTTTCCACTTTTGGATCTTTTGCCGCGAAAAACGGTACTGACGCTCATTAAGAAGTTTTCGGCATTCAAGATATTTCACAAGCTGACGTTTTATCAGCGCTTTCATGACCTCGGATAGCAAGGACGTAAGTGAAATTTATGTATGCAAACTGGGAGCATTAAGCTAGCCGTAAAATGAGCAGATTGGCCTTATCTGAAGAGCTAACAGCTGGAATGTAATTGTAAATAAGTGTCGAAACGGAAGAAGAGGCCGAGTTTTTAATGTTTTTCACAGACCTATTATCAATTAAGGGGTTACATTGGTGTATTCAGGGAAAAAAGGTATCATTTGCAACAATTTTTTTTTATATAAAAAATAAAATATTTTATTCAATTTTCCAAGGAAAATATTCAAAACACCGTCGTTGTGACGTCATTTCCGGTGATGCCTCGGAAAAAGGTGCATCCGCGTTGACAGCAGAACTCATGACAGGATCATCAGAAGTGAAAAAAATTTCGTATTTAAGTTAAGACCATAAACTAGAATTTGGACGAAGGGAAATACAAAAAATTGAAAATTGGATTTTTGGCAGACCTTTTTACAAAAGGATGATAATTTTGGTAAAATTTGCCCAACCTTTTTTTTTTTTAAATAGTGGTGATTGAAAAAAAAAAATCCTTCGTCCAAGTCCTCGTAAATTGTATCTCGAAGACCTGTGTAAAATTTCATCAAGATCGGTTAATCGGTGGTTTTCGAGAACTTTTGACAACCGACTTTGAAAACACAGTTTCGAGAAAAACGCGTTTCAAGTTTGGATAACCTCAAATAAACCTCGTGATTCAATTGAGTGCGCACCTTCCTAAGGCTGTATCTCTGAAACTTTCATTCGGAATGTTTTGAAAATTTGGGATTATATTCTAGAAATTAATAAGACAATAAAAAAATCAATTTTTTGAAGTTGTGAAACCCATGCCCTTAACCCCTTAAACTAATAGCCCCCATCTTACTGCGACCGTAGTTCGCCCAACGACATACATTAAATTTCTGGCATAAAAAATCGGTCATCATTCTTCGCAGGAAAAATGGTCCAATACAACAATCAAACAGGTTCTCTACGACTACGTGTGGATTTTTTGGATCCCAAATACGCCAAATTTTACTTGCTTACGTAGCCACCAAGATGCTTTCTTTTTCCTGTTTCGTGAACTAAGCATCTACTTTGGAATTCACTTTGCAATATTTCCCAACGTTGTTAAAGTGTAAATCGAACCATTTCGTACCGCAAAAATATCCTGAGCTCCTCTCAATTTGATGAACGCTCAAAAACCATAAAAAAAAAATTGGAAATTTATTAAATACGCATACTAATCGTATCCCACTCAAGTGGCTGAGAGTGCAGTATTCCATTTCATTACCAAATTCGAAGCATCCTTCAGATCAGAATAAGATGTAAAATATTAATATGACGTTCGCATGGACCCAATAAAATTAATGTGAAACAATTCCCGCACTTGCAATTAATAACCCAAACTTTTCCTATATCCGTGTGCTCCACATCTTCAGCATCACGCACACTCCAATTTCGTAATTAAGTATAGTGGGAGGTCGAAAACACTCTGGCGCATATTTAATTGAATTCGCAACATCTCAATCACTTGATTACTTATAAAAATGTAGTTTCAGTGACAGACATAACCTCACCGACCAATGAAAGAAGATAACCCCCTGCTAAGCTTCCTGGCGAGGATTCCATCAGTTTGGGGGTGCATAATTAAAAGCTCCTTTCTTCTTCCTTCAGTGTTTCTTTTCGGTCAACAGTGATAAATATTTCCTTCAAATAAAACTCAATTAATGCAAATGATTTGAATGATTGCTAGACATTTGCACAGCAGGCCGCCACCGCCACTGCCACTGCCACCGCCACCGGCCACACCGCTGCTGGTCGGCGCAAATTTATTTGCCCTCTCGTGCGCTATTTTCGCAAAGCATTCGCCCCCGAATCGTGAATCGGCACAAAATAAAGGCGATATCATATCGGAAGGGTGCCACGGGTCCATGGTTCGCTGAATTGGCAAACTGGCTACGACTAGCCTGGATGAAATTGAAATTGGAAAGCAATCACCATCGTGATCAGCAGGAGCACGAATACAGTCGCGTCATAGACACCGTCGTCGTCGTTGTAGTCTTCGCCATTGACGACGACCGACGCACGGTGGAGTGTGCGGCTGCTGGTGCTAGTGCTGGAGCGCGAATGCGGTAGACAATAAATTAGCTTCTGGGTTTTGCGAGAGATGGAGCAATGATGCTGTCCTGGTGTTGTGTAGGGGGCCGCGTGGAATAACATGCGATTTTGTGTTACCATTGGCACTTTGCGTTTGCAATGATGTTCGGCCCGAATAATAAGTTTTATGGAATTTGTAATTGGAAATTATTCGTTGCTTTGGAATTTGTTTTGCGGATTTGGACGCTGGGCGCTGTGCAAATATTTTCAAAGCAATACGTTTTAATCGATCTATGGGGATGTTTGTGTGTATTTGTTGTGCTAATTTGTTGATGGCTGGTGCGGCTAAAATCGATTGGGCATTTAGCATTTATTGGCTGTTCATGGGTGCACGGAAATGCGGAAACGTGCACATAAAATATGGCAAGCTATTGGATGGCTCTGGATATGGATGCAAGTAGTAATCGATGAATGGCAAGAGAAATTTGTTGTTGTTTTTTTGTTGTTACTTAAGTTTGTTGTTAAGTTTTAGTGCTGAATGTGGGGGAATAATATTCAAATAAATAGTGGGTATAGAAATTTGTTATGAAATATCTTCATGTTGTATTGTTATTCTGATAATGGTGCTTTGTTCTCAGATTTATAGCTGGGGATTGCAACGATAGAGCTTAAAAGCGTGGGTGACCAGATAAGCCATTAACCAGATAAAGATTGCTACGAAATGAAGCAAATAGCCACCGTAGCGGTACGAAGAAGACCCAGAAATATGGATTCGGCGATGATTTGCTGAATTGAGCATCGGTAAGCTGGACTACCATAGACACCGCCGTGAGTTCGCTAATTTGGAAGCTGAAAATGTTAGCCGTAGATGGAGATTTTGGCCAAAAAATAATCTTCTAGGACGAGGCCCATTTTTGGCTTAGCGGCTATGTCAACAAGCAAAATTTCCATTATTGGAGCGAAAACAGTATACAAGCGTTTGACCAAACATCAATGCATTCATCCACAATATTGACTGTTTGGTGCGGTTTATGGCAGGGCGGCATCAACAGGCCATATTTCTTTCGAAATGAGGAAGGAGACACAGTTATCGTCAAGTCTTAGAAATAAAGCGATGTTAGTCAACTTTCTGTGGCCAAAACTCGACAATGTCGATACGTGGCATACAACCGAAGCAGCGCTCAAAGCTGTAAAGAAGAATTTTAGCGACTGAGTTATCCTACGGCGGGCGTTAAACATTTGGCTTCCGCGATCATGAGATTTGACACCACTCGATTATGTAAAAAATAATCTAATACTAATAGCGATGAAGCGTTCAAACGGTCAATCAAATCAGTCATCTGGATGACATGGAAATCGTGTCATCGTTTCGGATGACACGTTCAATGGCATGCCACATGGCAGACGATCACACGGGATGACCACTTTAGGGCAAATTCCACGTTATATTGACGTCAGGATGTCATCCGGATAAAAACTCTGGACTGTTAACAGCTTAACAAGCCAACCAGTTTGCACTAGGTAGACGCCAACATTCGAAACGCTTTTCCCGAAATAACGCCATACATATTCGACCGAGTCTTGAAAAATTGGATCGACCGCTTGAAGCACTGCCAGCGAACCCCAGGCGGCGATTTTAATGATGTGCTATTTTATATATACTAGCATGAATGTATCTTCACGAGTTAATTAAACTGATTTAATATACACGATTTATAAATCGACTCAATATTCAGTTACGAAAAGAAGACTGCCTGCAATATGACTTTCCGCCAAACCTGGGGTCCTAGTCAAACGATTATCACGTGACTTAAAAACTAACCACAACTAACTAACATAAGCAATGTGAGCTGGCAGCAGGCGATGGGCAAGGTTCCCAGCCTTAAATTCAAAAAAAAGGATAACATTGGAGTTACACTTTCCATTGGGGCTTTCGTCGTCGGAATTCTAGTAGTTTTGTAATGCCAATTTAATTTCAAGTTTAAGATTTCACTTAAAAGTCTACAGATTTTTCTATTCGCGTTTCAGTCAACGCTAGAAACTCATAGAAAGTCAACGCAGCAGTGAAGTTGCATTACAAATAGAAACACCAAAGATGGAATAAAATATGGCCCAAATAAATTCACTGAAAGCCGTTCTCCTGAAGTTCGTGAATAGGTCGAATCTCCTGCATGGAAACGGAATTCGGCGTTTGACCTCGTCTTCAAAATAAAGTTCGTAGCAGAGCGACAGCTAGCGACAAAGACCTTTCTCAGTTCCAGGCAACCGACTTTTTCTTGTCTTCTAATCCAACGAATTTTTATAATTCTGACGCAGTACAAAAGAAACGAATAAAGCCGAACAAGAAAACAGTCACTCGCTCATATGTGAATCTTCAACATCATGGCCAGTAATTGAACCCATGTCACCTGAAGACCATTATTTTACTTTAGCAGATGCGGGAAGCTGAAGAACGACATCCTAGCGCTACTCTCAACGATCAACTTTTACGTCGTCTGCTGAGCTGATGCTCTGAGCGATTACGGACAAAATTAGGAAAATTGTATCCTGTTTAATTTGGTAGCACAGTCTTTATGCAGTATCAATCTTCACAGATATACGCTACGTGTTAGTACAAAGCGCTCGAAATCTAAAGTTCAATCTACTCTACGCCTTCATGATGCAAGGCACAATTTTACGGAAACTACCACTGCTGTTCACTTAATTTTTCCAGTAACTTATAACTTTTTAAATTGCGAGGATAAATTCTGTCAAATAATATTACAAAAAAGTAGCACACGGCATTTGTAATTTCAGCCTCTTCTTCATGTGGAAGCAACCATAAGTTGTTTTTACTGCAACACCACCTTGACAGCTTAACAAAAACAAAAATTTTATTTGATGTTACCACAAAATTAAAAAAAAATTCCGCTTAGATTCCTTTTCCTTAAAGCCTTCATCAGCCAAATTTAACATTGAAATTAAAATGGATCTCTTGAAATACAATATCCTGAACCAATCCGAATCAAATTCCAGTGAAAACAAACACCAGACCAAATACCTAATTCATGAATCCCTACAATACTAATGCAGGCAGGCAAACGACTTCAACAGAAATTCATTGAAAAGACCAATTTCAAATATTTCGAGCAATTCACTGGATTTTTAGTGCCACAAGCACCACGAGTGCATATTGAATGATTGTTTCTGATTAAGCCCCGAATGTTGCAAGTGCACTTTAAATATTTAAAATGTAGTTTCGTGGGTTTTCAATTTCAAATGCGCCTCTAAGGACCTTTATTGCACAGTAAAAAAATAAATAGTATTTTTTATGTTACTCAAACGATGAAAATAAAAACATTATTTTTAATCAAAGAATATTGCGGGAAATCTCATTCCCAGCCTCCTGTTTGCTAAAAATCCAGTCGAGTAGGTACGTAATATAATATTCGTGCACAAAAATCCATCTCTAATGGCCACCACTTGTTACATTTTGTTTTAAACATTACATGGGATATGGAAACTACGGAAACGTTACAATTCGTTGAAGCGGATAGTTTAAAACCATTTCCATGTGCCTCCCATTTAAAGTGGGCGACTTAGTTAAATATAGGGGCCTGTGCCAACTTTTTCATATTGATAAGTTGTTAAGAAGGGAAACTTTTAGATATTTTATTAACAGGTGTGGGCAATGTAGTGATCGGTTTCTTTAGCCATGATATCAATATGAAAGATGTGTAGCATGATTTGATTGGCTGTTTGTAGGAAAGGGTTCTCAGTACATCTGTACCTACCTACCGGAGAGGTTGAGTTTTCAGGACTAGGTCAGCGACATGAAAATATATTGTCAACTTTAACCTTTGAAATACTTTGTCTTGACTCACTGACAGACTCTGTCCAAACTGCTAATCGTGGAGTTATGAAACTTAGAGGCCATATTTCCCGAGAGCAGAGTTATTTGCGTTATAAATACGATCATCAGTATCACGATCAGTTAGTGATAAAGGGTGATCCATTTCGAGGTTCCCTACTTTTTTAAAGAAAAAAACACAGAAAATTCAAATTTAATGGAGAATGTTTATTATCATTTGAAAGAACATTCTTTGGCATTTATTTTTTGAAGATTATGTCTATCAAATGTTGGCCGTTGCTACGTCGCAGATGGTCCATCCGTTCAGTCCAATTTTCGATCACTCGTTCGAGCATTTCGACTGGTAACTGGCGAATGACACGCGTGATGTTTTCCTCCAAGGCCAATCGACCGGCCCAAAACGTGAAATTATGTGCTCACCGAAATGTTCTCTCAATAAGTCCATTGATTGATGCGATGTGTGGGAAGTGGCGCCGTCTTGCTGAAACCAAATGTCGCCGAGAGCACGAGCTTCAATTTCAGGCATCAAATAGTCGGTTATCATGGCACGATAACGGTCGCCATTGACGGTTACGTTCGCAACGGCATAATTTTTAAAGAAATATGAACCGATGATTCCACCGGCCCACAAACCACACCAAACCGTTGTTTTTTCTGGATGAAGTGGCAGTTCTTCAATCTCTTCAGGTTGCTCTTCGTCCCAAATGCGGCAATTTTGTTTGTTTACATACCCATTGAGCTAGAAATGGGCCTCATCGCTAAACAAAATTTGCCTCGAAAACGTCGGATCTTCTTGGAACTTTTCAAGAGCCCATAGAGCGAAGCGATGTCGCTTGGGAAGGTCGAGCGGCTTCAGTTATTGCAAAAGCTGTATTTTGTACGCTTTCAATTTAAGATCTAGACGTAAAATGCGCCAAGTAGTTCCATACGTCAGTCCGAGTTGCTGCGAACGGCGCCGAATCGACTCTCTACGGTCTTCGTGTACACTCTCAGCTACGGCCGCTATATTTTCTTCACAGCGTGCTGGACGTGGTCTATTCGGTCGAATATTATCCAATAATGAATGCTGGGTCTCAAAATGGGTGTTGACCATAAGTTGAGCGAAGTGCACGAAGCACATTCCTCACAGAACGTGAATTTTCATAATAAAGTTGAACAATTTGTAAACGTTGTTCACGCGTAAGTCTTTCCATTATGAAATGCCAAACAATACTAAACAAAAATAACATGACAGCATGACACGTCTCACACGTGATCTGTCAAAAAAGGCTATTGAAAAAAGTATCTCTACTTGGATCACCCGTTATTTATCTAAAATTTTACATCTTGATAGAAGAGAATAACATATTTGATAGGTGTTAGGGGCTCAGAACGCCCAAACCACTGAACTTAATTAACTGACATTTTACATAGTGATAGGGAATCGAAAATGGTTCGATATTTTGTTTTCTGGCCCAATTGACCGTTTAAGTGCACAGGACAGCCAATATTTTTTTCAATTGTAAAGTATCTTGTTTTATTTTAATGTTATTTGTTAAATTTTTTATTCAAGTCAAATTAATAGGTAAGAGCATGACAACTACAAAGCAAGAAAATGCAAACAAATTCAAAACAAAATGAAACAAAAACCATGTGAATCAAAATTACTATAACAAAAATCAAATCTAAAACATTGTCAATTATCTAGAACACTAAATAAATAAATGCCCCTGAAGAATACCAGCGGAACTTGGGGAAAAAATTTATGTCAATGGCTTTATTTACATAAAATAACATATTTGACCAAAAAAGCTCAAATTCAAAACTTCACGCATATTTTTTTTATATTTTTTCAAATTCGACTCACAAGTAGTTTCAAATGTCCCTTCCTCATTTTAGGGAAATTTCATGATTTTGAAAAAATAAACCAAAAATTATTTCAGTAACTTTTTTAAGGGACACCACTAACCAATTAAAAAAATTAAGGACGAAATTATATTTACATAAGACTCACTTGAAACTGATGATAAATGCTTACGAAGTTACTATTTTAGGGCAAATAGGGGAATTTTCCTTTAGAGAGAAACAAATTTATTACTAGGAAAACAATTGTAATTGAAGGATTGAACTCCTGTTATTAATATACGCGAAAAAGAACACCTAATTTTGATGGAAAAAGAACAAACACGATGATAGCAGATCTGAAAGACAATTAACAAAGCTACCGTTTTGTTTTCAGTAGAAAAATTATTTACGCAGGGAAGCAGGTGTATACAGCTAGTCTTTAAAACTTAAAATCAATAACTGAATTATAGCGAAGCTGGTCAAATGTCCAAAAAACACGCACGAACCAATGTCCCTTGCCATTATCATGTACCTTATCCGATGCGCGAGATAAAGAAAACTTAAGATGGAATCAACGTTGTTGTAACTATGCCCTAAGGCAGACCAAACATTCAAGATTCAACAGACTTATAAAATTATACAAAAGACCTTAAGACTTTGGTAAATATAATATGTACTAATATTTAAGTTGTTATCCGAGAAGCTAGAATAGGCTAGAGATAATCAAAGCTTCAAAGATCTTAGTGTTTGCTCTAAAACCAGACTCACCAATCAAAAAACATACAATTAAGTTCGTAACACCCTGTATAGTAGGTATTCACCGTTTTATGTTATTGTGTCTTAAATGTACCAACCTGAAACGACAAAGAAATAAATTTTGGTTATTAAAACTATTTATCGAAGATGTGAAGTTAAAAAAAAAATATAAATGTATATTTGGCAAGTTAGTGATGATGTTGATTTCGTGCAAGTGCAAACAAGCTTGGACTCAGCGAGCACCCTTTACTCCCGGCCATTCCACGCCAACGATTTGGAATCGGCATACAAGTTTTGGATGACGGGTCCGAACTTCATCGACATTCCAATGCAATAGAGCATTTCGGTCGACGGTATCAAAATCGGCTTTAAAATCCACAAAAACACACATAAATGCTTTTACCCCCCACCAAGGCATGACTTCACAATGCTCCCAAAAAAAACACATGGTCGATAGTAGAATAACCCGGCCTATAACTAGCTTGATGGTTCTTGAGCAGATTATTCTCTTCTATCCATGTAGATAGGTCGGCTCTGCAAGACTGCTGTAAATATCTTATAAGAAGTAAAGGGTCCGCCAAATAACTTTTTTTTTTCTGAAAGCTATAAAAGAAAACTACTCAATATTTTCCCAAATTTCTTTTTTTATCTGAAAGTAAAATCCTTCCGGTTAATAATGGAAAATAATTTCATTCAAATGCCTGCCTCGGCTGGCCATGCAGTAGTCTACACGATCGGTCCAATTTTTAAGCACATTATCGATTGTGTGCAGCTGTATTTCACCAATGGCTTCACGAATATTGTCCTTTAAAGCGTCAACTGTCTCTGTAACACTTATCTTTTACAGCACCCCACAAATAATAGTCCAACGGTGTCAAATCACAGGTGGCCAAACGACATCAGCTCTGCGGCTGATAATGCGATCTTCAAAAATAGGGCGCAAATCATCGAGTGTAGCTTCGGCTGTGTGGCACATAGCGCCGTCCTGTTAAAACCAAATGTTGCCAAAATCCTCCTCTTCAATTTTTGTGAACAAAATTTCGTTCAACATGGGCCGATAACGACCGCCATTAACTGCAACGGCCACTCCTTGCTCATTTTCGAAGAAAAATGGCCTCTGTACCAAAATCCGCACCAAACAGTGACTCGTTTTCGGTATATCGGCTTTCCAATGTATGCGTGCGGGTTTTCTGTGCCCCAAATGCGACAATTTTGCTTGTTTACATACCCGCCAAGATCAAAATGAGCTTCATCTGAAAAGATGATTTTTTTTTGGCAAAATTGGCATCTTGGCTATGTCGCTATGTCGCAATATTTCCCAGCGTTGTTCAAGCATATACACAACCATATTCGTTCAGCGGAAGGATAAAACTAATTATCTGTCAAATCAGACATGAGCTAAGTCTCGCCGTTAGATGGCGGACCCTTTATTTTTAAAAGAAAAAGCGTAAAAAAGCACTTGCTTTTTCATGTTTGTAGAAAATTAAAGCTTCTTTAAAGCGATAGTCCCATATCGGACGGTATCCCATCGGAGCCTATCTATAGTTCGGACCACGCTCGTCGATATTTTACAAAAGTATTCCGACTAATTAAGTAAGCCCTGTCAAATATATAAATGCGAAACCTATTTATTTTTAAATTTCAAAATATTGGCTTGTCATGTTCAAGTCCACCCTCCCCCGAGTGTCTTGTCTTTTAAGCAACCACAACATTCACTATCTGCAACTAAAAATTATAAGAAAAAAACCAACGCATTTCTCAAATGTCCACCGCAGATGACAGCGCAAACAGACCACATTTTACCATTTTGCTGTTTGCCATGGTTCTTATTAGCAAACTCATTTATTTTGGAATGCAAGCAGCTACAGTTGCCATCCATCATGTTTTTGCTCAGGAATTGTGCAAAGAATCCTAACCTGCCCCCGCACACGGCCACAGTTTACACTAGCGATTAACTTTAAACCATTTTTCACAATTGTCATCATTCCGCCCCATCGGTTATGCAAGTATAAACCACTTTGTTCTAACGTTCTGAGCGTTCAAAGTCTGTGCCTCGAATGTCACGAACAGCAAATATTATTCCTCAACAAGGAGTTAAATTGAAATGAAAAGAAGAATATGTATCTACACAGCTGCCTGTGTAGTAGAGTTGTACAATGTACTCCAAACAAAGCGGCATCAGTTCAGTAGCTATATAATGAAAGACGAAAAGGAGCCCGTTGCGTTGTGTAGGTGTAGGTGAACACCGCACCTAGGATTGTATTTCCGACAGATTTATATATTTGCCTCATTTAAGCTCATGGCCCACTCTCTTCGCTCGAAGGAGAACAAAGGTGCGAACGTGAATAAAATATCAATAATTCGCAACCCCTATACCCAGAACTACCCAGGCGGTAGGTAGCATGAAAGTACAAATTGGATCACTAACAATAAACCAGAGAACTACTCTGGGTAAATGTTTACCATAATTACGCCCATAGAAAGATGCAGGAAAACTACACAAACAGAACGCGTACCGAAGTAGCGATCCTGGTAGGTATTACGGTGCGGTGCACATATGACAAGCAGCATCCAGTAATGCTGAAACATCAGGAATCTCGTCATGTCTTCTTGGAAAAGTGTAGTATCTTTCTTCTCTTCTTTCCCACAGACAGTGGAATACCATCGATGCAAATTCCTCGAGTACAAACATTCCAAAGATCCTTATAGGTACCTTTGCTTTATCTGTACAAGGACATACACATTACTTCACAAAAACGAGACGGAACCGAACGGAACGATGAATGGGCAAAGAGGGCGAACAAAATGTAGACTATTCGCAATTGCCTGAGATCTGGGAGTGACATTACCCAGAGTATATGTAGGTACACCACGAGGAGCTGTCACTGTTTATTTATTGTGAGATACTCTCCATACAAAAGGCAATAAATTGCTTCTTCATGGATGAAACATAGCTGTACCGTGTACATACTACACCCACAGCCACTGACAGGTGCACTTTGCAGAGATAACGCATAGCGGTGGTCCAAAGCCTTGACCTTCGACTTCGTCGTCTTTGCGTGTTTGATTCGACATGTTATTAAATTTAGGATAATGGTTCACTTGTACTGAATACCCACTCATATCACGTTATCCTTCGGAGACCGGCTATATATGTATGTACTCTCAGTGGATGAGCCACAGAAATGCCTTGTCAATTTTGTTTATATTATTTGCATTGTATTAAGGATTCGTGAAGGGTAAAAAAAGGAAGCAAAATATTCCAGGTAAACTCATTCAGTGTTCTATAGTGCTCACTTGACAAAAATGTTATGTGACTGTGAATTCCTCTGATGTTAAAAAGAATTTTATGTTCGTTTTTTGTTTTTTTTTTTTTTTTCAACGGATAAAATGCGGGCGTGTATCTACAATGAATTCCACTGCTTTTTATTCACAAAAAAAAAAATGCCACGGAGAATAATCGTTTCAAAAATAGGAATGGAGCCTTATGGGATTCGGCTTAATGCTGTATGTCTTCTTCAACAATGTAGTGGCGTGACCTTTTGCACTAAAAAAGGAGATACATATTATGTTGTTTTTGGAATAAGTCCTTTGAATACATTTTTGAACTCAATTGAAACATAATGGAACTCTTGCTTACTCTTGTTGTTTAAATGAAGTTGTCTCAAAGTTTTTTTTCTTTTTTTTTTCAAAGGCTGCAAAGTGTCAGATAAAATGGTCGATTAAGCTTTGAGGATGTTTTCAGCGGATAAGTTATTTTTCGGAAAATACGGGGTGCAATATATAGACAATTTTGCCAAGATGATACGTTATCATGTGACTTTCAATTCCGTTCATGAGTAGATATTTGCGCAAGGCAGGTGATTGAATACTCTAGCCAAGACTATCTTCCAATCATCCAGGTTTATGGAAGGAAATACATTGTTTGTAAGAGTGCTTGGTCTGGAGAATTGGAAACAGCGTGCCCGCGAAGTAACTCTTCAGAAGCAAGTTAAAAAAAAACCAATTAGTTAAGTAGGTAAATTAAGCATTTATCCAGTTTTGCTGAAACAAGGTTTAAGTCAGGTTTTGCCAATGTTGAAAAGAATTTTCAGCGCGAGCTTGGCCTTGGCCTATATACCTTCCCCATGGCGAATGGTTAAAGTGGTTTTCATACCAAAAATTGGTAAGTCTGACTATACTCTAGACAAAAGCTTAAGACCCATAAGTCTGTCTTCCTTCTTACTGAAAAGTTTGGAAAGACTGGTTGAGCTGCATGTGCGCAAAGTTGCTCTTCGATCACATCCTCTCTCTGAGATGCAACATGCCTATCAGCGCGGAAAATCCAGCGAGACTGCGCTTCAAAACCTTGTTGGTGGGATTGATAGTGCTCTTGACCGGAAGTAATACGCACTGGGCATTTTCGTCGATATTGAGGGTGCTTTTGATAATGCGACCTTTGACAGTATGTGTAACTCAGCCAGACAGCATGGTGTAGATGAAACTTTGGTGTTGTGGATTAAAGCAATGCTAATGTACAGGACGTTGGTAGCTGATGCAGATTGTGGCAAGTGCGTCATAACGGGGGTAAATAGGTGGTGTTCTGTCTCCCCTCCTATGGTGTATGGTGGTAGACTTTCTGCTTACGGCTCTCAATTTTCCTGGAAACTACACTCAAGCTTATGCGGATGATGTCGCAGTTCTTTCTGTCGGTTCAAATCTAGGGGCTGTCTGATCTCAAGCGCAACACATTCCCTGGATTTGATCGATGTCTGGTGCACTAGAAATGGGCTTTCAGTGAATCCTCTTAAAACCACGGTTGTTCTCTTTACGAAGAGGAGAATCGTTACTGGTCTGTCCCATCTCGTGCTTAAAGGTGCCACCATCCATATATCCGATGAAGTCAAATATCTGGGTGTAATTCTCAATAAAAAACTTCTATGGTCCAAACATGTCGAATCGAAAACCGATAAAGCGCTGTCGACTTTCTGGCAGTGTAAAGGCGCTTTTGGTAAGACATGGGGCTTGTCTCCGAAACGGGTCCTTTGGATCTATACGGCCATGATTAGACCGCTACTCTCATACGCATCAGTTGTTTGGTGGAACAGGCTTTCGCAGAAACGTGTTACTGCTTCTTTTGCAAAACTCCAAAGAACGGCATGTCTCGGCTGCACAGGGGCCTTCCCTAGCACCCCGGGCTCTGCTCTAGATGCTTTGATGAATCTTTCTCTCCTTTTTGGTACCATGCGCACTGTAATTTTGAAGAACTTGCTCGAGAATTATACTTTGACCCCTGTCTTATGGATATGCCGTCTGATGCAATGAAATCCTTCTGCGAAAAAACTAGCATGTCAACTTTCCACAGGTAACGGAATGGCTTTGGTCAGACTCTGAACCATGGATTGAATGCCATCGTATTTTCACCAAAACCGGGCAGGGGTCTGGTGCTGGAGTCTTTGTGGAATGCGATGATATACGACTTTACTACCCCTAAAAGCGCTTCTAAACCCTCTTACCTCGTCCAAATTAGTGCTAGAATTCAAGCTTTCTCTGAATTTGGTCGGAAGACTGAACACAGTGAATCTTGTCTGGGTACCAGGTCACACTGGCATCCAGGGAAATGAGATCCCGGATGAGCTTGTTAGGCAAGGTTCAGAAAAAGTTTTCTCAGGACCCGAACCTGTGTTGGGTCTGCCTGCATCTTTAGTCATGTCTTCTATTGATTCTTGGGTTAACCGTGAACACAAGATTCGGTGGCGCGATTGCGGTGGATGTAGACAAACCAAACTACTGCGCCCGGACATTTGCAAAAGGTCAGCATCTTTTCTTCTATCTCTGAGGAGAATCGACTGTAAGCTGCTTGTAGGCGTTCTTTCGGGCCACCAAGCTTTTGCTGAATACTTAAATGTGTTGGGCTTAAGCGACACCACTACCTGTCCTGCTTGCGGTGAGGAGGATGACACAGCAGAACACTTTCTCTGCAGTTGTCCGGCCTGTGCTCGCATTAGGTGGCGGATCTTCGGGGCTGACGTGGTGAGTGCCGAACATCTAAGCTCTTTATCACTGAAGCTCCTTCTCGCTTTTCTTCGAAAGACGGGAAAACTAAGAACATTAATGTAAGGTGTCTGAATGGTAGTACAATGGACCTGTAGTTGTGTCTGAGCGCTCCATCGGATAGTAGCAACCTCCGACAAAAAAAAAAAAAAAAAAACGTTATAGTCAAAGAAGCGCTTGTTCGTTTTAGTAAATGCGAATTCATGAAACTTAATCAGTTCTGTTCTTAGCTTGACTTGAAAGTTTGTAACTGAAGATTGATGCTCACTTAGTGCATGTGTCTGTCAGTGTGATACCCAATGTCTCTACTGTGCGGTAGTGCGCTGCGATTGGCGCTGCTCTCATGGCACCCCCGACGTATTCACGCAAGCTACTATTTGCAGTTTGTGCAGCTTGGCCTGTGTGGATTTTTGTTTTGTTTTTTGCCATCAACATGGTGATCCATATGCAACGATAGGTCTAGCGATTGCCGTGTACATCCACAATGTCATTTTGGAGCCTAGCCCCAGTAGACTTTTGCAGTTCCAGAGAGAAATTCTAGCTTTATCTATGGTCGTTTTGATATGAGGGTGCAGTGGCCTAGTGGTTAAGTGCGTTGGACCACTAAGCGAGCGGTCGCCGGTTCAAATCCTGATCTGTAAAGTTTTTAATCGCTGCTCCACCTCTTGCGAACGTCTGACAAACATCCAGAGTAAGAACTGTAATGAGAAGCTTCTCAAAAATTCAATGCCGTTCGTAATCGGCATTAAACTGTAGTTCCCTTACATTCGTGTCAAAAAATATAACTTCGCACACACAGTGGTTGGAGAAGCTAGGCTTTGGGTCCTGTATGGACCGTTTACGGCTAATATTTGATATATATATGTTTTTTTGATATGAGAATTCAAAATGAGTTTTTGGTCCAGGATTCTTCCTGGAAATTTTACTTCACTGGAGCGATGTCATCAGCATGCCCTTGAACTTAAAAACTGTCGTTTCTGAGTAAAGTCAGAAGTTCATTTATCACGATTGACCATAACAAAAGGGAGAGAACTCTACCTTGAGGACTGTCTTTCGCAGCTAATACTTTATCCATTTACTTGTGGTATTGTCTACCCCTGTGGAAGTATTATCGAAAGCACCCTCGATGTCCAGAAAAAAACCAACCGCGATCTCATTGTCAATCAGTGATTTTTCCATCATAGATGTAAGATTCTGAAGAGCATGGGTCGTTGATCTACCCACCCGTTTGATAGGCATATTGATTTTTGTGAAGAGGGTTCGAGCGTCTCTGATGTGCCTGTCTAGGATTTTCTCCATTGTTTTTAAGACGAAACCTTTTTGATAAGAAAGATATCTATTATTTTACAGCTGTATACTCATTTAGCAGAAGATCGGGGGCTAAATTATCATACAAAGTTTTCTTTCTTGACCACAATTAGTAGAAGAGTTAAACGGTTGCGTAAGGTGGATAGACGTCATTAAGTTTTGTGATCAGTTTGAGATAGCTTTGGAAGTTTTTAAGTGTCGGAAGCATAGGTTATTCAACCTTTTACCTATAAGTCTTCATAAATATAGTATTTGGCAAGAATGCCACCTATCGGTTTATAGAAAAAAAATCAGACATCTTCAAACATTTTAAGTAAGAAATTCTTTTGTAGTGGGCAAAAGCTTAAAGAAAAATTGATTTTAAATGAGAAGCCGAAAAACACAATTTTTTTTTATTAGCTTAGAGTCATGTAACTTTTTGTCTAATAACTCGGAAGTTATAGCGCTTAGAGTATCGCTCGTGTGCGCTCTCAAACAGTTCACGTCTCATTTTTAACTCGTGTGCGCCTGCACGAGTCGATTAATATTCCCACCATCGCACGCGCACATGAGTGATTATTTGCAAAACCAGAAAATGCCCACTCTCGTGCGACGTGAGTATTGTTCATGAGTCGTTTTTAAAATTCGAATTTTAGGAAAGGATTTTAAGGATTTTAAGGTACGAGAAAAATGTTTTCGGTGCAATTCGATGCTGCTGGCAAAGCATACAGACTTTATGAATTTTACCCAAACTTATCTACTTTCATTTACATTTGGTAAAGTCCTATCGCGTGTGCCAGTGAGTCTAATGGGCCCGACCCATAGAATCCGTTCGAACTTTGACTGTTGTGTTTTTTTTTCATCGGCGATTGCAGCTGTCGGTTGTCATCTCTGTCCATACTGCCATATCAAAAAAATATTCTGATATCTTTTTTTTTTTGTAATACGTTCAGTTTTATTATTTTATGTTAAATTAGAATAAATCGTTTAAATATATATCAATAATAATAAAAAAAATACTATATAGTTCTGTTTTAGTTGAAAAATTAATTTTAATTTAATAAATTTAATAAACATAATTAGCTACGATAAATATGCCAATATGACATTGCTGACTGCAACGACAAATGCTTTCGTTCGTGCTCTTCAACCAATCAGAATGCTTTTCGCCAGACTGTCAAAACCGTCAATGCGTTGTTTATAGGTCAACTTCCATAAGTTCACGAGTATTCTATGTTGCTGTCAGGCAAAAAAAAAACGGACGCACGCAACAACGGATTCTATGGGGCCTTAAGAATCGTATCTTACATGCCTGACGCAAGGAAATGAGACTTGTCGTCAGCATACGAGAGACTCATTTAAAAGCGCACGCTAGCGAACTGGTCGTGAGAGTGCGTTTCGGTACCCTGGTTATACCTCAGAATCGTAGATTTTCACTTTAAATGGATACAACTTGCCTTTAGGTGTTAGTTGAGCCCACTACCACACCATTTCTTTTTCGTCGGATTTTCATATTTATCGACGTGTTCGAATTTTTCTCTTCACCTAAACACCTAGATATAAGCGACTTTCCGCATTTTTATTGTTAATTACTCTACAAAGGCATAAATCACACAGAAATACAACCAAATAGCACTTGCATAAATATTATCTAAATTTAAAGCCAAGTTATTTGCAGTTCGAAAGGTTCTCTGGAACTTCTCTAATGCTTGTGGTTATGCAACCATATTCAGTGGAAATGCCAAATTGGCAAGTACTTGGATATCATGTACTTCTCCGTAAAAAAAAAAACCTCTTTGGTATCTAATTACACACTTGAATTTTTTTCTAATGAGATAAGTTTCAAGCGCGAGAGTGGTTCACACAGGAAAAAAAGTTCACATATTCCACTACCAGTAAGTAACTCACTGCAAACGTTTTACTGTGCTGCTTGACAAACTTTAATTTTAATTTAAGCATAGATTTTGGATTGGAATCTAATTTATTTGAACTTTCATATTCAATTCTTTTACTCGTTCTAAAGATGTCCTTCGGGTGTGACATTGTTTCTCATGGAGGACTCCGCAAAAACATTGACCTATTTTGAATAAACTAAAACTAATTTCCATCTTCAAGGTAACCGCATGACAGCTTCTCAAGCAAATCTGTATGCAAGGATCATGGTTTCATGCAATCCAATAAGTGTTTCAACTTCATCTCAAGTAAACCTCAATACCTCAGACACATGATGTACCTGACCATATGTTCAAATCTACCCACCTTGATATGCATACATTTGATATAAATTTTCAACAAAAAAAAAAAAAAAAAAAACAAATTAAAACTAATTTTCCATGTCGGAACATACTCGCATATGACGTCAATGAATAGACGACGACTACTCCTACATATGAGCCAGCCATAAGCGACCACTCATCCATTACATGTTCAAACAATGACACCATAAAACATTCCTCAAAAGGTCCTTTAATTAAATATCTCGATGAATGCACCCACAAAGCATATTACTCCATCATCAATTTTCTATGCATACATCAGAGTCCTTGCCGTCCAGAGAAAACGAGTAACGATAGATGACCAACCAACCATATCCCTCCCACTCCCCCAACCATATATTTAGTATATATCGACACTGTGTGCTGACAATAAGTGAATTGCGAGCTTCTGATGTGAACTCACCTCTCATAGGTAGGTATCGGGAATAATTCTCCACCCGGTAAAACGGTGGGAATGAAAATTTTCCCACTCCTTTTTGGGTCAATGAAGTTGGTTTTTTTTGTTGTTTTTTTTTTTTTTTGTTCAGGCGAGTGAACTAAAAAGGCAACGCAAACAAAGAGAAAAAAAAATTGCTCCAATATCAATTGCAAATAATCTCACGTTCGATTTTTATTGAATAAAATGTGAACGAGAATGGACCGCATTCTAGCGCAAAGGATCCTGCAGGATGCATGATGCATTGCATATGCCAGCGGCTGATTTGTTCATTCAGCTTTTAACGCTGCTCGTTGTCTGCAGTTTGGGGGCGAACGTGCTATTGATAGTTTCAAATTAAACTTTGCCTTGGGATAGCCGAGAAACGAAAACGAGAACAGAGCGAGCATCGCGTCCTTCAACATATGTATGTATAGCAATAACTGGCAGGAATAACGTTATTTTGCTTAAATCAGAATTATTCAAAGGGAATACGTAAAATTGGAAGTTTTATATCCTTTTGGGAGTAATTCGTGGCTTACGTGCCATAAGTGGAAAACGGAAATTCAGAAATATAATTCCTATAACGACCAAGACTGAGAACAAGAGCAATAATACCCAAACCCAGAACCAGAATCAGGACGAGAACCACACTAATGCCAGTGTAAACACACTTTGTGGACCTGGATATTAATTTCTCTTTCATTTGAATTCAATGCGATGAGGGAATATGTATTATCTTTTCATTCAGTGATTTCCCAAGGATAAAGGTGGCTGCTTTTTTTTCTCTTTATTTTTTTTGTATGAATAGACGGATGTGGCATGACGGGGTGCAGAGTTTATCATCGTGAATTTGATATAGGAGAAGACGATGGGGTAATGTTAGGGTCGTGCGTCATAATGAAGACTCCTTAGATTTTGTGCAACCAAAGGCGTGGGTGGTAGTTGCTGGATTTATGCTGGCTTATAAAGAGTCAGAGATATTCCATTTATGTTATGTCCTCCGCCGTTGCACACGTAATCCGTCGCATGTACCAAGTATATTTTGCACAAATCCTTTCATTGCGTGTGATTTATCTTAGCGTTATCTGAGTCTGACTTTACATGGAGAACGTAACTGTCAGACACGCAATTGTGACATTTTCTTTTCATGGCTCAACTTCACTAGGAAGGATGATAATTCTAAAAGATCCCGGACTTTTCATAGTAAAAGATCTATTTACATAAATTAGTATACCATTCAAAACAACAAATTACCGACACTAGAGTGTACTAGACAAGTGAGTGAACAAAACTTAATCCCACACACTTAATCCTTTGTGCGTGTAACAAAATTGCCCGTGTGCAGCCGTATCGATAGCACTTAAACCGCTTGTGCCTGTCGATACCTTTTAATCGCTTTATTATATGAAAAATTCAATTAATTCGCGCAATGCCACAATCCCGAACTAATTACTATGGCAAATCATGATAGGCTTTCAGTGCATCATCGTCCCACATCGTCCCACATCGTCCCACATCCCACACGTGTACATCTCGCGCAGTTTGCAATTTTATTGGTAAATTGAAAATACATTGAACCGAAAAATTAGGTTTTTTGCGTGAACAAAATTTACAATGATTTTCGTTTTTATATTCTTCGCAAGTGTTCTTAATGAATTTTAAATTTTCCTCTCACTCTCTCTCTCTCTCTCTCTTCGGCTGTCTTTCGCTTGTCGTCATACACTTACTTGCTTAACGGGCTCCCATGGAGTCTCTTCGTCATAGTTTGCTGTAATCGTATCGTGTGCACTTTCAATTACATATTACGCAAATTATGTTTCTTCTTGGAAAAAAAAATATAAAAGACATTAAAAGTGTTTCCTAAGTGATCGATGCAAGTATCTGTCGGATAAGACGAAGAGTTTAACTTAATTTGAATGTTGGCTTGGCACACAAACTTGCACGCCAGGGCTGTCGTTTCTAATTTACTTGTACAGTGTTTTAGTTTTGTTATTTAATTTTCCATTTAGTTAGAGTTTACAGTTTTCTATGCAGGTAAAAGCTGGGGCGTTTAAATTTGTAGTTAATGACCATAACATCGAATGAAATATGGGTACACAGTGCAAGTATGGCGTAGTCTTAGCAAATTTAAAAAAAATTAGGAACATTTAAAGGTCCTTTAATTTGTGATGGTTGAAAGGGAGTGAGAGAAGAGAAAGTACAGAGTTAAATTTTGTATTTTCGACCATAAAACAAGCATATATTTGCACGTAAAGTTTAAATATTGAGGAGTTAATCAGAAATAGTATTTTTTACCTAAATCCAACTAATAAGCGCGGCATTAACTCAATTTTGCTCCTCTGTCTTTCTTTTCTTACGGAGAAGAGAGAAAGGAATAAATCAGCAACAGACACAAATACGCAGCACACTTCGATCACGTGTGTATTCGACAAGAATCAACTGGAAAATTCCTCAGTTGTTGCGTTGCCACACGGAGATACCATCGGTTAAACAAAAAAAAGAACCGCAAAGAAAAGCAGAGTCTACAAAGGGGAAACAAAAATGGTGCTATTATTACTACCTAACTAATTAAATTACAATTTAAAATTACTTGCCTATTACTATACGTAATGCATAAGCATGAAAATTACATTGTGCACTTCCTTACTAAAATACCTTTCCAGCGATATAACACTCATGTATGTAAATCACATTTAAGGTAAGTAAAAAGGGGTCTAACTGTGTTTGCGTCGCGTGTTATTATAAAGATTTTCTCAAAATTCTTCTTTGCTCTTTTTTTCCATACACAAAGCTTTTAACTTCATGATTTCTAAAATAGCTCACTACCTAGTATCCTATTTATAAAGTCCTCCGCCTGTAAGCTATGGTGTAACTTCTGACAGACCTCACCAATGTGTTTCATCGAGACGAACAAATTATATCGATGATACTCAAATACTTTTACTTTAAATTGAGGTGTTTTTGGTGAAAATGCGCTTCTCAGTGATGGAAAAAATAGCAAGTAGAACAAAGACAAAAAATTGGTGAACGAAATAACAGTCGACATATAGCCAACATAAACCGACTTAAGCCCACAACACAGTGATGGCCCAGAGGAGCCCTTCTTTAGACTGCCAACCAGCAAAATCAAATTACAGCTCAACGCATGGAAACACTAAATACGTTCATCCCAAAGGATTGAACCACGCTAAAAAGAAACGTGCTCTTCAAATCCTTGCTCTAAGCAAACGTGACCCAACAATCTTGAATGACTTTCTCACATCCAACTGCTCCCTGAACTATAATCTTACAAAAAATGGGAAAAATCTCCACAGACTCGTGCAGACTCTGCCTAGAACAGCGAAAAATGGCAGAACATATCTTATGCAAGTGACCTGCAAATATCCAGAAGAGGCTTGAAGGCAAGTACTAGCCCAACATCAGAACATTGCCAAATCATCGGCCTCAACAATCTTAAAGTTCATCAAATCATTAGTTGTTAACCTTAAGGTAACCCAAAAAATCTTCTAGGTTGCGGTGCTAAGTTATTGCATACTTGCCTATGACACAGTACCCAGTGATGGCAACTTTTGTGGCACCAATGTGAGAGCTATTTAGAGAGATAAGACACTAAGAACAATTTTAACATGAGTTTAAGTGTGGCGGAGAGCTGAAATGCTGAAATGGGCAGGGGATTCCAAGTTTTTTACAAGCCCCACAGTTTTTTCCAAGCCCCACAGTTTTTTATTTAAATGAATCGACTGATCCCTACAAGACATGATCAGCAGTCTAGAGCTATCACAGTGCTTATGAAAACTGACTCTAGCCATTTCAATACAACTTTGTTGTCCGAGAAGAAAAAATCACGTTTCTCTTAAGTCAGTAAATAAAACCCAGTTTAAAACAATAAAAATAGCCGCATCGCGTCCTTCCTCAATGAGCTAATTATTTTGATGAACCAACACGACCCTGCCATTTCCAGCGGAAAACTATTTTTTTATCCACCCAGATCCTTGGGCAACTTTTAATATATTTTAATTTTTTTTTAATAAAACAAAACAAATGATCATAGTCATCTTTACCTCAGACTTAATTTCTAAATTCGAAACTCTAAGAACTGAAGAGATAAAACGGATATTCTCCACAAAATAAATTCTTACAAAAAAAAAAAAATTATTTACGACAACACTGTCATGTATGCAAAAACTGGATGTCAGTTCAGCGCCGCGAATAAACGCATTGGAGGCAGTTAAACGAGTTTTTATTTGAACAAGTTTCACTTTTTTGCATGTGCGATCTGGGAAATTACTTAACTTTTTATTAAATTAGAGAAGCGTGGTTAATAAAATGCAGAACTGGTTTTCTTTTTTTATGCAAGGATATACAGGATGTTGTAGATAGATACTTGTACGACTTGAATAAGTGATACAACAATTTTTCCTCTCGAAGAATGTCTGACATGTCTTTAATGAAAAATGAATAATCATTTTGGAATGCAATGCAACACGTCACACCTAATGAGTTAATGTTGCAAACGAACGAGTTATTCACGGTACGAACGAGTGAGTATCAGCTGCTGGCTATTTAACATTGGCATAGTGGCACACTCATGTCCTTCTCTAGATGTGGCTGCATACATTAGTAGTGATAAAATTATTTTGTTAATTCACTGCTCGCATGTTATTCAATGGAATTTAATTTATCTCAACATTAATTGAAGCAAATACCAAAGTGTTGGCTTATGTAACGAGCAACGTTATTGAGCTAAGCGATATTGATTAAGTGCTCGAAGAAAATAGCAGGATTAGTTGAGATTTTAAGGGTGACACGTGGGAATTAATAGTCAACTTTGATTGTTTCCTGGTGGATCTAAAAACGTGTTTAAAGCTGTTTGGGATTGGGTTATTGCGGCAAAATGGTTGACGGATGAGGTATTTCCCTAAAACTGATAACAGTCGTTATCGTTTTCATTCGAAGTCTTTGAGAGATAAATACGGAAGCTGCCTCGGCTTGGGATACTTTTCACCTGAATTACTCATATTTATGACGTTGCCAGGATGATGTTCAGAGTAAGTGCTAATTTTAAGAAAATTATTAAACGAATTAGATGGACCTTCAGAGAACGTAAAGGTCTTACTTTATTCCGTCGACTCATTTATATTGAATAAAAGGGCTGTTTTTACGATGAAGAGCCTTGCGGGAATATTTCCGATGCTCCTAAGCACTTGGAGTTCGGAAATTAAGATGAGGAGCAAAATGGATGCTCAAAGACGGAATTCTACAACCTTTAGTTCTTTGTATATTTCTGTCATAACAACATTTCACAAAATTCATTAAGTCTCTCTTTGTGCGAGGATCAATTATTTTTAGCACAGCTAAATGTGGACAAGTAACGTTTGCGAATATCTTCTTGTTTCCATTTCCAACGAGGTTAATAAACAGTACTGAAGGGTCTTATCTCTTTTATTTTAACTTCCTTTCTACTTTGGTCCTCCCAGATTCTGACAAATCACTGGTGTTGTAACATTTCTGTGAACCAAGGGTTCTTAGACTTATCACTCTTTCTTCCTTTTGCGCAACCGGTTATCTTCCTCTGACTTTTATTTGCGAACATAATTCAATAAATCTCTTAATTTGCTCTATATAAAGGGTCATTAATTTTTGGGCTTCGAAAGTTAAGCAACATAAAACACACATAGCGATACATTCTTGATGAACATTTTATTTCATTTTAAAGTTTGAAATCGCTTATCATTCAAAGATATCGCTCCAAATTGACTGTTACCGTCTGCCAATTGGCATCTTCGAAGAATTACGGACCAATGACACCTTTCGACCATAGAGTACACCAAACGATAATGCACAGGACTTAAGACATCAGCAACGCTGTCACTCTCCTCAAATTCTCCACAATTTTATCGCAATGCGCGAAAAGTGATAACGTTTGAATCACCACTTTTAAAGTCTGTTTTAATATTTTTCCAGTTGTTCGATTCTTAAGCGATCCATTATCGTAAATGGCAAAAATTCAACTAATATTATGACACTTCAAATGACAACTGAGTTTGACAGGTGTCAATTTCCATCACTACCAACTTGAAACGACGAAATAATACTCAAATATTTCACGTGGAAGACGAAAATGAGTGACTATTTTCTGGGAATGGATTTATTCGATTAAATCATTGCAAATTAATTTTTCTTAAAGTATTTACTCCACACAAATTGTGTTGTTTCGAAAAATTCATAGAAAATTTAGCAGAGAAATAAGTGTCTTACGTTTTAATAGAAATACTTTTTTTCTTTTATTTTTGGTTTCATAACTTTTTTCTGGACTTATAAAATCAAACGACATTGTTAAAATTTCCTACGTTAGCAAATAAGGTCTAAAAACTGTATTAAGTGGTTATCGTAGCTAGAGATAATTATATCTGAAGTTACATTATTTTGAGTAGTCGTACCTCAAAATTTGAAATATACACTTTGACGGCTTATAATTCGAATGGTAATGCTAATGGACCCACACAGTGTACCACGTTTCATTCGTCGGATCCCCGTTAATCCTATCCTGAAAGGGTTTTTCTCTTAACTGATGTAAAGTATACATAAATATAAAAAAGGGACACTTCAAGGTAAAACGTAAGCGGGTTCGCGTCGACAAAGTTCTGTGTATTACTGTGCTGCACCATTTATTGGTCGCAGCACTAGCATTGTGGGTGCGTCCGCGACAACTAGTTTCCGTTCATCAGTGCTAATCTTGCTGGTAGAGCACCGGCTTCATTTGGAGAGGCCGACACGGGAGCTTAAGGATAGTTAGTTTTGATAACAGAAGAGGAGGCATTGCCCGATGAAAGGGTCAGGTCCGCTACCGTTTGAAAGACTTCCATCGACCTATCACGATTCATGGACGCTATCGACGAACCGACTGGAGTGCTAGCGCTGTCGACCTGTTTAGCTTCTTTTAGCCGATGCTTCCTTTTCCCCTTCCGCTGCCCCTTACTGAGGTTCACTTTAGAGCCACCAACTTCAGGAGCCCTTTAAACCCGATATATCCCGGGTCAGCAGTGGTGTAGTGGATAGCAACCTGGCAACTATGCTCACAAGAATCGCTTTTGGGTCCCCCGAGAGGTTTAGGTCCCTATCTTTTGTAGAAAAAATTTGTTCCATAATTGCAAACATAACATTTTTTTTCGGGTCCTGGTATCCCGATTTTAATAAAATTTTATTTGTCGGCCCTACAAGGAAAGCCTATCTTCGACTCATGATTGTGTTAACTGTTGCAAAATGTCCCTGACTTGAAAAGCAGCTACATCGAGCGGAACAATGAAGTTGTGTAAGGGGCGCCTACAGACTGCGAAAAGAGGTTTGAAAATCCCAGAGATTTTTAAAATAAAATAAAATGCATCCAAATTAAATTTGTTTATTAATTTGGCAAAACCTTTATTGTAGAGATTTTAATACTTAACCCAGATAATGCTTGACGTCCTACATAAAGGTCAGTGGAAACAAGTCCATACTTGCAAATATCTGTTGACACGGTTTTGATCGGTTTTATGCATTGAGAACACGTAGATCTACACTATCAGTGTGATTTCAGTGGCTCTAGGATATAAGGCCCCAAGAAATAAAACCCCAAAATATAAATGAAATAAAGGCTCAAAAGTTTCATAATGACATAAAGATATTTATATTATTACAATTATTAAGAATCGTCGAATGGAAAATGAGGGACATGCTGCCCCCCTGCAACCCCCCTGCTTCTTTTCACTGTTAGATTCCGATTGGTGCGATGGTAGGGTATATGCAAAGTTGCAAAGTTGCCAACCGCGCACGTACTCCAAATCTAATAGGGAAACTAAGCGAGGGGTTGCCCATATTACATTCCGAAACTATTAAATCAACCACGAAATCATTAAGAAATTTAAAAACGAATATTGAAATACAAAAATGAAATAAGACCCCAAAAGAACGAAATAGGGTTAGGTTGAAGTGGCAGTCAGATAGAAGTCCGACTCACTTAGACCAATATAAGGTCCATTGTGATACCACGTGGATCTGAAGTTTCTGCCTACACGTTGAACCATTTTGAGGAGCTAATAAAGCGTGAGAGA